>RPOG01000079.1:0-600000 GCA_008086565.1 Thalassoma bifasciatum
GTGGTATCGCACTTCTGGCAGAAATGGGCTACGCTGCAGTTACACAAAGTGATTGTGGTTATCTAATTGACAAACTACTGTTAAGATTCTCCTTAAAACTAACTTCAAACGTATAAAACCCTGCATCTTTTCCTACTCAATGGCTTCGTTTTCATTGAGTTTAACACAAATAAAATTCCTCCCAGTAATCTTTCCTTCGCAGCATGCTACCATATAAAAAGGATTCATCCCAAAATACAAAGTGTGGTTACATCTTGCGGGTTTCCTGTGAAGCGAGAACGCTCTTGCCTGCAGCTGCAGCTGTGTCTGGGAAGCACAGAGCGGTTAATCACAGCATGCTCCAAACAAATGGCTGCGATGGGTCAGACAGTTTACCTGTGTGAATTTCTATGCCAGATCAAACACTCAGGAAATAAAGAGACAATATCACAGCTGGTAAAATTACAGTCATTGTTGTTTCCTAAAACGTGATTATGGTTATTATAGCATTAACTGTGAAGCCCAGTGTGTAAGTAAATGTCCCCCTTTGCAGAAACACTTGTAGCCTTGCTGTTTTGGCATCGTTCCATGTTGTTTTACATCTGTCGAATGTGTATGATACCATGAAATGAAAAAGAGAAAATGTTAAAAATCTGACTGCACTCCAGGTATGATATCTCATCTCTAGCAGGTATGGCTGTATACTTTAACAGATATGGCATCTCATATCATCCTGACATAGCGCAGGTGATGGCCTGGTGCACCTAAGGTCTGATTGAGATGATTAAAAGTGAGAAATGTATGTGTCTATATTCATGAATTATGGTGCATCACCCCATGAGATTGCTGCAGCGGGAAAAATTAAAGGAGGAGCCGGGATTTGGCTGGCAGATGTGCTGTGCAGCAGGAACACAGGTGCAGACTGATTTAATGAGCAAAGGGAGACCATGTGGACTAAACTCCCTCATCTGTTGCCATCACAGACATGATGAGTCCTTTTTGGGGTCAGTTCCGCTCCGTTTACCCGCCCTCCTGGACAAACAAGTTTCCAAACTTGGCCATATGGGAGTGAAAGCAGGATTATATAAGCCCCTTTGGCACTCACATTTATAGAGGGGTTTAGCAGGGGAAACCAGAATGGAGGGTTCTCCTGCTAATATAATAAGGAGTAACAGAGTGGTCGCTGTCGATGCATTAGCCCTCTGGAATTGGAAGAATTCATCACAGAGGACTAGGAAAAACCAATCCCAAAAGATACTGAGCTAAGTTAAAGCTATGACACAGGTGGTGATCAGCTTGGACCTTAACATTAAACTTTCAGAGATTTTTTTTTTTCTGACAGGGTAATTTTATCACGCCACCCACCATACTGGGTGCAGCACGGTCGACCCGTGAGCTTTCTTGCACTGTCCACTTTTCCGTTTCATTTTCAAAATGGTTTAAATTTTGGTAAATGTCGTTGGACTGGCAAGTTTGAAAGCAAAGAGCCAAAGACCTTTTAGTTTCAATTTGAGTTATAGCGTACAATATGCATGCATACGGAGCAAAAGTAAAATGCAAATTGGATGACTAAATATTAATTTTGCATAAAGATAAAATTTTGTACCTTTGTTCAGAAAATGAAAATGCCTTTCTGTGACGGCATTTTCATTTTGAATTTCTTACTTTAATTTTACATGTGACAATTTTAGCAGGGCATCTTTTTAAAATGAAAAAGCAAAAGTCACTTTCTTCTCTATTTTCAAATTAAGTCAAAGAGTGCACACTTTTGAATTTGAAAACTAAATTGCAAATTCTTTAAAATAATCACCCTCTCATTTTTTAGTCAAATAATACCCCCAACACATTTTCTGAAACTCAAAGAGTATTTCTGTCAATGCATTTTCATTTTAAAACTAGCTCAATCATTCCACTAGTTGCTTCCATGCAAGGATGGCAGACTATTACTTTTAAAGAGTCACTTAATAATGAATAATTCAAATTAATTGGGAGCTAAATGATTTTCAGTGACAACAGAATAGAATATATTTATTCTATCATGAAATAAAGTGCAAACCTTGCCAGCACAAAAGGATAGTAAAGGACAGTAAAATAAACAATCAAAAATAAAAACATTAAAAAAAGTGAAAAAGTAGCAAGTCCCTAATCAGCAGATGAAGTCTTCAGAGGCATATAAGAAAATATACATAAATATATGACAACTGAGGGGGTGTTGTCACAAGCTGATAAAAAAACAAAACTGTTTTTCACCACAGTGGAATCTACAACTCCAGAAATGCTACCTAAAAAGTATCTTGTGTGAACACAAGAGTTCTTCATCATCCTTAAGCTATTTCATACACTGAAAACCTATTTGCGTCAGGAAACAGTAACATTACTACCTCACTTCTGGGGTATGATATTAAATTAGCAGCCCTGAAACTTGTAGCAACACAACAAATAGGAGGGTACCAAGAAGAGAAATATATTTGGTACAGAGGAGTTTGAAATGGGTGGATTTCAAAGGAACATTGAGGAAAATAGAAGACTATAACCATGCAATCAAACACAGCCAGGCCCCTTTGCCAAGCCTTAAGAAATCAAAGCAAAGTTATTAACAATGGGCACATAGTGGGGCGTTTAAATAATAACCATTTTGCTCAGCAGGAAACTTGTTTGTGCCAAATCTGAGATGCTACTTCCTGCGGCTAGCGCTTCAAGCTGAAAACCAATTGGATAGGTTTCCAATGTTTGCCAAAGGTCTCACAGTCGCATTAAGTTACCACCTCTGAGAGTCCTTCATAACTGTGTGAGATAAACTTCCATGCAGCATTATGATACTGGAGTTATGCAGATGTAAGTAAGGCTCCATGACAACACAGGCAAGAGTGAAAGTTTACTTTTGAGGAGCCACTTGGTCGATGCACACATACGGTCTCTGAAGGCTCAGAAAGTAATTAAAGAATTCATACAGTTAATGGGTAATATATGTCACACAGTCAGCCAGGCAGACTGAGGTTTCAAATTTGCATCAACCTGAATTTCCCATTAGATCCAGACAAGCTTTTGTTGTGCCTGCGGCTGATGCAAAGCTAAATGAACGTGGGCACAAGAGCTGACCTAAAGCTATTACTTCATCTATTGTTATGCTGCACTGTATCCTCTGTATGCTCTGTTATAAATTACCAAACAAATATATCTGCGGCAAGATACTGCTGTTCCATCATTGTTCTGCTTTGAGTCACACTGACTAATGTGGGAGCGGCAGTCGGCGTCAGGAGCAGATAAAACTGCATTTGCTTTTCTACCTTTTAGAGTCTCTCTTGTCCCATGGCTGGTACGGATGGGTTGCACAGCAAATAGACTAAGCCGGGGCAAAGGACATGTAGGATATCACACATGAGCATAGATGGATGAGAGGTTTTGGTACTCTGCTTGTGACAACAACCGTCACAGATCTGTGCGTTGATGGTGGCGCCCAATCCTGCTAACCTCTTAACCTTCCTAAGGGGGGAAAAAAGTCAACATTTCTTCTTCTCTTGAGCCCTGAAGTGTTTGCATTTTGCACTTCTTTTCCACTAAACATCAAATCTATTGTACAAATTATAGTGAACTCTCTGATCCTAAACTTCACTGTTCATTACCATCAGCAATTACAGATATGTGAGATTATTACACTGGAGATGAGCTGGATAAAACCTGCTCAGCATTGATTACAGTGACAGTGAAATTAGAGAATCAATGTCTCTTGGTTATCACAGTCATTTGTCAACATCAAGTCTGCCGTCTGTGTATATAGACTGCAGACAAAATACTATTCGTTAAATCAATTTGTCGCCAAGTCTATTTCAGATTGTCTTTTCTAGAAACAAAACAACTAGAGGACAACATTATGGTGTAATTTCCCTGCCTTAATGGAGGGCTGGGTTATATTTGGGAAACACCCTAACCTTTCAAAGCCCTTTCTTTTCTTAATAGGCTCTTTTTATGTAAGCTGAGACTCTCTGCGAGTCCACTCTGAGAGGTTGAATTCAGTTATCCCATCAAGGATCCAGATATGCCAATAAGTTGCTGGATCAAATGAACAAATAGTCAGGGAGATACTGCCGGTCACTTAGGCTAAAGGAATAAAAAGCCGCCCTGTGGTTCACATCCCTTTCTGCGTTTGACCTCTGAGAGCTAACACAGTCTTCTCTACAGATGGCTCGCATGCGCCTCACTGCTCATTGCTCACCCAGGTACCATCACTGTCACCTTGTTACCCGAGCTCACACACACCAGGCAGGGCCAAGAACTGGCAGGTGCCCAACAGCCTTGGGCCCACCTCTGTGCAGCCATGGGAGGCTTTACTCAAGCCACTTGAGAAATCCCTCGGAAAATATGGACGCCTCGAATGCAAATGCAGGGCTTTAACTGCACAGATGATACACAGCTCTGATAACAAGTGTCATTTGGGACACCTTTGCTCGAGAATTGATGGTGAATTTTTGAGAAAACAAATCATGTTTATCACCCCTTGGAAAGCTTTGCAACCTACAGTGATATGATTAATGTTTTATCAAATGCATGCCTGTCCCACTGCTTAAGGCACCTTGACCCTGTTTATCACACTGCACTGTGCTTTATCACATGTGATAAAATCTTGACTCTCTATCATATATTTCTGAAGATGCTGGGTTGGTCCTGTAAGACAAACAGAGGGAAGTTGCAAAATACTTAGAAAGTCTTGAGAAAGTAAGTTAAGAAGAAAATGAAAAAGTCATCTGCCTTACAAATATCTGCTTTATAATATCCAAAACTTGCATGTGGAATGTCCAGTCCCTTTTGAGACCCCAACAGTGACCCATTGACCCCCTCTATTTCCAGAAAGAAGCACACTCCCACAAATGATCTACTTAAACAATAATGGACACACAGATAATAACCAACCCTGCCCCCTGCAGAATTTTAATCTGCATATTCACAGCAGTGAAAAAGAGAGACATACCAAGGAAGACAAAAGAACTTAAGGAGAGTGAGAAACAGAGCTAGGAGCTGCTTTACTCACAATAACAAGCAAAGAGCAAGCTGTTAACTGCATTGAGCCTCCAGCACAGATAAACACAAGATAAAATGTTGCATTCACATAAGCAGCCACTGAAAAGGGGAAAAAATGAGTTTGTGTACAACTCATTGTGCTAGCTCAAGAAACTCAGTGAACTCAAACATGCACTACACACATGCACATATGCATCATTAAATGTACATGGAGAACAGTAATTTACTTTAAAGATGTAGTAGCACTAATTTAAATGTGACAACTCATGTATGCAATAATTAACCACTTCCCACATGTGAGCATTGTTTACAGAGGCAGACATAATTCTGTGACGATAAAATAAAGAACCAATGCAGAAGTGCTAAAAGGCTGCTGTTCCTCGAGTGACCGCTTGAGGCTGGCTCCAGAAGTAACAGAAGTCATATGCACACCAAGCCAAAAAAAAAAATGCTGTTTTCAGAGTCGAAACTAGCATATTTAAAGCCTGGTACAAAACCTGTCTCCCATCTGGGTTGCTAATTTCGCCAACTACACACACCGTGATCTGACCAAAGTCCCCAATAATAATAACAATAATAATAGTAATTTTATTCATATAGCACTTTTCAGAACAATGTCACAAAGTACTTTACAGAATAAAAATGTACATTTAAAGAAGTAAAATAAAATACACGAAATATAAATATGAGGATGAACAGAAGCAATACAGCAATATATAGTAAAGTGCGAAAAACCACCTCCAATAGAGGAAGGAAAACATCAGAATAAAAAAACCCAACAACAAATTAAACAAATCAGCTGGCAGTAGATGAGCACCCAAATGTTGCCAATAAGTTTATTTTTGACAGTTAGTGTCCAGGTATTTCCAAATTGTTGTGAATTGACTCCTCTCCCACACACTTGTCCTATGAAAGATGTGAGAATTGTTTTTCTTAATTTTAAAGTACCAACGAGTTTAGTTGTGATACAGAAGCATGAGTGCTACTAGCAGCTTGTTGAAACATCTTTGAAATAATGGATGATAATAAAAGTCCCACCTCTTACAAGGCAGGCATCAAATATCATCACATTCCAGACTTTCAATAAAACCAAGAGTCTACTTCAGTCTTGTTTGTGCAAAGAAACAATAAAATCTGCAGTGCAACAATGATATATTTATTTTTCTGAGTCAAATGATCCACAAGTGAGATTTCGTGTTGTCTCCCGCCCACATCCTGTGATTGCCTAAAAACATTTCCTCTTTCGATGTGCTTTCCCATTAGCGAAGTCTGCTGGAGTGACAGAGACAGGAAGTCAGACTCTGTGCATTTGCAATCTGGTGCCTCCTCATGGCTTGTAAATACACTCAACTGCTCACATCCAGCAGTATGAACCTGCACTAATGGAAGGGGAGGAGCACTCCAGACACCTTCTAGGTTATCAACAGTGTCCTCATTGACATTCACTCTCATGGAGAGTATCTGGTAAAGTAGCTCTCATGTCAGTGAAGATGTGTGTGTTTCTGCTTTTAGATGTTTGCCTTGGTGTGTGTGTGTGGTGTGTGTGCGTGCGTGCGTGTGCAGAGTGTTAATGTCAACAAAGGGTGCAGAGGGTGAGGCTCATTGTCTTTGAAGACGTCAGAGAGAGATGAAAGGTTTTTTCTTGCACTGATTCCCCCTCTGTTATCCTCTCTACCTTCTTCTCCCCTCCATAATCCAATGACGTGCCTATAGCTCTCTCCCATTTCCCCCTCTCCGCTCACATTGCAGTATTGACATGCATAGGCCATACCACTCTCTTCTTTAAAGGAAAATGGATTTGGCAGAAGTGAGTCGTGAAGCACTTTTGCCTTGTTGAATGTCCCATGGGGGTTGCGAATGGATAGATCTTTCCAAAGAGCAGGTATAAAGAGAAGAAACCCCTCTTAACACACACACACTCAAAGAGTTCATTTTTTAGCTGTTCATGCAGCTCCCTATGCTTCACAAGGATCCCAACAAGAGCTTAACACTGCTTTATAACGAGTTGTTCTGCACTTCCTTGCATGCAAAGGTAGAATAAAGGTTACCAAGGTAGAGATAAGAAGTTAAATCGATGAGATTCAGCAAGACATGCCTTTTTGTGTGGATCCATTAAAATTCTCACTTTGGTGAACTATTTGGTAAAATGTGTGATTTTAAGATGCAGAGCATGGAGTTACACAGAGGAATCATTTAGATATTCCAACAGGTAGTGGTGTCGTAACGCTGATGAAGCTTGTTGTTTTGGTTTGGTTTAGTCTTTTAAAAGAAGGAGCAGGTGCAATCAAGACATTTGTAAATAGATTCGCTAATCGCACCAAGACTGTGTGGATACATACAAAAATATATCTGTGCTGTACTGTCTCCAATTCAGGTAGGAGGTAGAATCCATGAGCAGATGCTAATAGTGGACTGCTGCGTTTTGTGTTGGCATAACATAGCTCAAAGCTCTGTAGTGGTAGGTGGCATTAACTGCAGAATATATTCAAAATGAGCATGACCATGTAATCTTTTTTTTCACTTCTTGCCACATCCAGATGATGACACTTGCCAGTCTATTTCACAAAATGGTTATTGGGGCAAGTCCATTGCTGACGATTTAACTGGGAATTATAAAAATAAAAAAAGTTCAATATCTATGATTTAAGGTAACACTCAAAGGAATGAATCACCAACTTTAATTTCATTCATTATGCCAACTAGTGTTATCTCACTACATTGTGTTAGGCAAAAGTAATAATATTGGGTTCAACTTAGTTGACAGTAAAATTATTGCTTTCAACCAGCCTATTACATTTATATGGAACCAGTTGACAATAAATTTTGTTAAATTTTATGTTTTCTTTTCTTTCTTTCTTTATTTGAGTGCAGGGTTCAGGTTGAAGTCAATTCATCTTTTTTTGCTTGGTGAATATGTGGTTTCCAACATTGCAGTTTTTAGCACATCAGCATTGCTTCATATCATTAGACCTGAGGTTGCTGCTTGATTGGGCCCTAAATCTGTCTCACAATCATGTTGAATATGACAAGCCTGATTAAAAACTCTGCTCCTACAGTGACAATGTAGAAGACAGCAAAGTGACTGTGTCATTTTTTGCTGCACACATAATCAGGTGTGACTAAATTCTGTTTACATCACATAGCATAATTTGCCAGTAGATTTACATGTTAGCAAATGGGATTTCTCTCTGTCTTTCCAGCAGGCTGCTGGGGACTCATATGGAAGCAGTACATGATACAGTTTGCTGGTGACGTATCTGCCACACCTGCTCACCCACTTCCTCTGCCCATGGTAGATTGGCAGGCAGTCAAGATTCTCACTTGAAAAAAATCAGGCAAATGAGATACACTGTTTAGAACAAAAAAAAGTGCTTTCATGTACACAAAGTTCACGGATTAAGTGGAGAGCGAGAGAAAAGTAAGGTGAAAATAGTGATCTGCTGGTTGGAACCAGATTTAGCAGATCAAATAAAGAGGGTAAGTTGGAAGGCATCTGGTAGAGAGGTGGAGAATGGCAGGAGACATTGGAAAGTGTGACTCTTGAAGAGGAACAGGGAGGCAGACTGTGACAGAGGCAAGAAGAAAAGGAGAGAAAAATAACCGAAGAACTAGATATTCTGGTAAGTGTTGAGATCAGTCAGAGGCTGAGCTGTCACTCAAACACAGCTCAGACACATCCAACACATGGTTGCGTAGGTTTCAAGCTAGCTAAAGTTGGTACATTGGCATTCTCGGGTGAAGAAACACAAACAGTACAGCAGTTGAGTGAATAACAGGAGGTGGAATTAAACGCCTTACTGTTGGTCTTCGCATCCAGCTACCAGTTCCTGCTTAATATGCTGCTGGCTGTAGCATTTAGGTCAATGCACTGGGGTCTGCCAACAACTCTGCTCTACTCACTTTCCTGGTTCAGAAGGGACAGTCTCAGCCGTTCAATTACCCTGTCAGGGTAGAGGAGTAAAGGGCCCTTCTTTTTCGTATCTCTAACACCAATCCTGCTGTCCTATGTGCAGCGGAGACAGCGTGAATGTCAGGGAGGAAAAGAGATTAGCAGTGTCAACCCTGACATGAGTTTATGCAGGAGCAGGCTTACCATTTGTAAGCAGAAAAGATTGATTATTGTTTGATGGTGCCAGTATGAGCAATGATGATTTCCTCACTAAGCTGGCTTTTTTATTGTTTCTCCTTGTTTCATTGATTGAAAACCTCGCTCTAATAGGGACCATGTATCGCTCTCCCTGCCCTATCTTTCCTGCATGCAAGACATCCTTGCCCTTGAATCAACAACCACTGCATCACTTCTTTTTTCACACATTGGAAAGGGCAGACAGTTTTTCTTTTTTTTTTAAGTATTTCATCAGCTTTTCAGATACAGAGAACACAGATTGGAAGCTTACTCCAGACACACCCACTGCTGCACACTCTACACCATGAACTCTTATTCTAAGACATATTTCTGTCTTGCAGAGGACTTCTTTGCCCAGTCTGTTCTGCTTTTATCCTTCATTTCCCCCTGCAGCTGAAATAAAACGTAATGTATCGAATGGGTGGTCAGTAATTGAATTTATTATCCAGGTTAAGACTGTCCATCTCCTTGTCATTTGGAACAGGTGATGGGTGGATGACAGCACTGCACATGGAAACCAAGAAAGCAAGATTTTTGTATGCTCAAAGACTTCAGTAATTCACATATGAATGTATTGCATCCTCTACGTCCTGGATCTGTTTTTTGTTTTATGCCTCATCCAACTAGCAACAGTAGCTCACTCATTCCTGAGCTATTAGAGAGATTCATAAGCCACCGTGACTCAGAGAAGAGGACACTGAAAGCATTACAGAAATGGTTGAGAGCTGTGTTAAAACGAGACCTTTTGCAGATTGAGAACTTAATGCTGCTCAGTCATGCGGGACATTCAGTGTATTTAGCACTTCGTAAAGGTCAAAGGTTTGGACACATATTTAAACAGAATTTGGGGAAGTTTATAATACTTTTAGAATTTTATGCGAGGCAGAATTATGCATGGATTTGCTCTGAAAGCAAATGAACGAAGAGCAGATCTACAGCAGGATGCCGGGAATAAAGCAGATGCGTCTGTGGTTCGGCTCTGCTCTGTTATGAGTTGACTAGTAGTTCTCATGCTTATCACTCTGTTGAATATCCTCTCCTCTTTCATGCTGGGCTACAACACCTCAACCTGTTGACTCCTGGCCCGACTGCTCTGCTCTGTGCATTTGTTGGTGTAGTCAAGCAAAATGTAACCTGTTTTGTTTTATTTTGAAAGTCACTTGGTGTGATCAGGCTCCTGTGCCCAACGTCCTGTAGCATTCAATCTGCTTTTTGTGAATTGACACATCCCTGCTCTGGCATTCAACAATTCTAGAAGGCTTGCATATCTGCTGTTATTTTTAGCATTGAGTATCTCATTTCAAATTGGGGACTGGGCATACATCTAGATATCAGACTTTTTCAAGAGCACTAAGAGAGTCCTTACAGTCTCTTTAATATGTATCACACACATCACACCCTCTGTAACTGTCTCCCCAGGTACTGCAGTTGTGGGGGTGTGTGAGACTGCCTGCTAGCTTTACTGAGAGAAATGATCTTTACAATCTCGACATACAGAATGTTTGGCATTGCATATAAAATGAGTCCATGTTTCACTGCAGAAATACCTCTACGTGGATCTGAAGGCCAAAGTCCTTCAAGGTCATTTAAAAGACTTGGAGCTGCAGCTTGACAGCAGAGGGGAGCTTCACTTTGTAGAGCAGGAATATATTATCTCTTCTGCTGCCACAGTTTAAGAGCAAATAACAAATTCCAACCCCCCAACCCGAGCTGCCGCTATCATCAAGGGAAATCAAGAGCTGGAGTGAGTTACAGCTCACAATAACCTCAAGGTGTGATGCATGTTACCAACATTGCACCTGTAGCAGAGCAAAGATCCCGGCAGTAGAGCAATTTGTAGCCCGTCACATGCTGATGTTTTCTGTCTTGTTATATTCAGCGCAGGATCTTTCCTCAACTGATCCGACAGTGACACAGCCAAGTCACGTCTCAGTGTTGCGGAATAAAAGGTGGAAGATGGAGGAAGTCATCCATCGTATGGGCCTGCAAGGGGTAAGACTTAGAGAGAAAAGGCTCAACAAGGCAGAAAAGGCTCAGGGAGGAGCAATAAGTTGTCCCTGAGGTGACCCAGTTTGATGAGAACAACAACACCACTAACTGGCCACAGATGCGCCCACACATAGACAATGCTGTCTATCTGATAGGATAGGATAACAACCATTCTCTCTTGTATACCCACAGGCTGTCTGTGACTCCGCAGGTTATACTGCTGCAATCCATCCTGTGACTAACTGGTAAATTGTTGACTCCTACAGCGAAAGAAACCACATGTGGTGCTTTTCTGGCATTAACATTCCCTTGAAGACTGACTGATTTTCACAAAAATTCTCATTTCAATTTTGTGTGTCGGAGTGGTTTAATCTAGAATCAGATACGGCTGTGGTCGAGGCCCACGTGTGCTTCTAATTAAAGCTAATTCAGAGCCATGCCGCTGGAGGGAAACATGGTCTCTGAGGTCAGACTACAAAAACCGCCTTCACATGTGGCCCGCCTGCCTCTTTCAGCACCACAGAGAGATCTAAGCTTCCAGCCAGGTGACTTCATTATCAGCAGCCTAATTGGGAAAACATGCCTTTCATTGGCCGGGTAATGACTGTGAATGGTTTTATAGCTCGTCAAACAACAGGCTATTTTCAATTACCTGCAGAACCGAGTGTTCGAATGCCATGAAATTGAGCAATGGAAGAGTTTGGAGGAGAAAAAAAATGATGATGTGCTTAAATCTGTTGAATTGGAAAATAGACCTCCAGTGCTGATGATAGTGAAATAAAAGCCAAAGATTTTTAGGCTTTGCTACTTTCAGGCAGTTGATGAAGACTTGTTTCAATTCAGATCCTCCTCTACAACACATTCTCATAAAAGAAAAAGCAATGCTTCAAGAAAATAGATTAAAGTTATTTCAGTGTCAGAGACCCTTGACTTTTTGTATGTCAAATGTCATTCCACTGTACATCATGCATGGTTTGAAATTCCATTATGAATAGTGTTAAAAGGTCTTTCCTCAGCTCCCTCACCTTTTGACCTTCTTTCACTGAAATCCATAAAAGGCCACAAGAGGAGTTTTTAGCTGATGCTGAAATAGCCTCACTCTTATACCAATGCTTCTTAATGACCTGTTCAGTGAAATGAGATTATCAGACACAAGACTGATTATGTACCTTATACCTATATACCTTATACGTACTCTGTAACAAACTATACTGGAACTACTGGAAAAAAAACAAGAAAACAACTTATATTTTCTGCTGAAGTATTTTTTCAGATGGAGAAAGTATACAAACTTAGTTTTTCTGACAAAAAATAGCAAAATGGCTGTACGCATGACTTACTACTAAACCCCTTCATTAGGGTGGTGATTTTATGGGGACATTTTATTTTTGTGCCATATGGTTCAGGGATTTTCCAAGAACACCTGACTAATCACAGAAACTGAGGAATAACATTTTGTAAATTAAGTGAATATTTAAAATAAATGCTATTTCAAGATCACGTATAGAGTCCCTACAGTTCCTTTAAGTATTGAATTAAAGGTCAACTATAATGTATTTCTTATTATCTTGTGAAGAGCGTTTCCTTTGACCTTGTACTTGAAACCCTTCAGAGCGCTGGCAATCCCATTGTACAGGTGCTTTTAAAATAATGTTACTCCCCCACCTGGCAAAAACAAAAACAAACAAACAAAAAAAAAATCAAACAACGCCATAAAGGAGAAAAGAGGCTTTATGATACCTTGAGTATTATGACACTGAAGAGGAATACATTTGCAACAACCTTCAAGGCGATAAGAGATGCAAACTGTTCTCATTACTATAACTCTTAAACCATTTGAGCTAGCAACAATTTCCGAACTGCTTCTGAAATAAAGAAAGGTGAGCTTTTAGGGCATGATATTTAACTTCATTATCAAAATATCAAAGATTAAGTCCAGGTGGCGTGTATGATACTTGGTTGATAGAGTTAAATGAACTTCTTCTCAGCTTACTTTGCTGACTACCACTGCAACTGGCACAGTGTTACAAGAGTCCTTCTTTTTGTTGGTTGCTCTGTCTTGTCCTCCCTTGAATTCAGTGTTTCTTCCCCCTTACCTGCCAGCCCACCTCTCAAAAAAGTTGCTGAAGCCTTAAGTCTTCTGACTCCACTCTTCTTGCTGCTGCTTTTCCATGTGACACCATTTAACTTCACTTTATCCGGGACTTTTTTGTCTCCTTTCTTTGCAACATTGTTTTTTCAGCTTCACGTCTTTTGCACTGCTCAGCTTATTCCTTCTCGCCTCATCGTTCCAGCTCTCTACTCCCTTTATATTCTCTCCATCTTCACTTCATCAACCCCTTCGTCATTTCTCTCCCCTCTCTAGTTGCTCCATCTACACCATCCTTGTGCGCTGTTGCTCTTTCTATCCCCCTCTACCCAGTTTCACATACTCTGGAGGCTGAGCTCTCTATTAATAGCATAGCAAAGAAAGAAGAGCAGAAAGAGACGAAGAATGAGAGAAATGATGGACGAAACTGAGAAAAGCTTCCAAATGATTCCATTTCAGAGGCATTGACATGGATGCCTGTTGCAAGGATCCAGCCATCAACACGTCAAACACCCCAGATCTTACCTTCACAATGAGCTGAGCCTCATCCCACACCCTAAAGCCTGAAGGTAGTTTGCTGCATAGCACCCCTTTATAAAAAGGCCTATGTGGGTTTAACCATTTCACAATAGGGTTTCAAATCTAGGCCTTTCCTCTGGAAATCATGGTTCCCAGACAGTCGCAAACGTTGCTTTCCCTTAGAGGTCCCTTCTGTTTTGTTTCAGCTTGATAATACTTCGAAAGGGAATTATAAGAGAGTTAATCTGCAGGTTATTAACAGCCTTAGAGAGGAAACAGATTTCATACTCCAAATAGAGACATAATTGACGGCCATGCAAATAAAATTAAGTTTATTTCCAATATTGGGAATTTCATTAGGCCTTTATCTTATACCAACCAGCAATATTTCACATCCCCAGCTCATGGTTTTCTCACAATCCAGAGCCCAGCTGTTGGGTAAGGAGTATGAGAGTGAGCGGTTACGAAGACAGGAAATGTTACATCTGGAGGTCAGCTCCCTCCAGTCACTTGGATAACGTAGATAACCAACAGTGAGCATGTGTATACCTTGCCTTGAAATTAATTGGTTTGCTTTTTCCAGTCCAAGAAAAAAAACACATAAATAAGTGACTACGGAAGAACAGGGTAAGGGGCAAGAAAGAGTGCAAAGGGTTCATTTTTCTTCCACTTAGTGTCACAAGGGATTTGTGGATGGAGAAGAGGATGGATAAATAAAGAAAAAGGTGGAATCAGAGAGGAAATATGAACTGAGGAAACAAGCGGATGCTATAGAAGATTGTAATCACAGTACTGAACAGCTTGAGGTATTATTGAATGCCAAACCTACCATCATGCATGGTAATGAATGCATGATGAGAATAAGATAACAAGAAAGTGATCTTCTGAACTGATCTAAAGAGGGTGTGGGGAAAGTTTGTGCCTGTGTGTGTGTTTGTGAACATGAATCAGTGAATGCTTCATTCAGGCGTGTGAATCTTGTATGTCTCAGCCTAAGTGCTCACTATACTACAACAGTGTAGCCATTAATCAGTGTTTTGCATTTTTGTTAAAGAGGTTTTCATGACTGTCACTACTGCTGTGGTATTAAGCTCCATCTGCTGCCCTTTGTTCTGTTTGATTAGGGACTGTCACATCTGTCTCTCTCTGTCATGACTCTTTATTCTTGGCTGAATGTTTTCATTTAGATCAACAATAATTTAACTGAGTTACCAAAGAGATGAGAAGGATTCCTACTGAAGTTGCTTTCCTTAAGGGTTTGATATTCATGTACTGCATCCATGAGTTTGGCTCTTAAAAATTCCTACCAAAGTTATGGAAACTTCAAGGTATGCTGAAACTTTCCTGTATTAAAAAAGAAGTTGCAGAGCAGAACTATCAGATATCTAATAACTGAGCATCCTTGAAGGCATCAAACTTGATGGTGGTTCTCTAGAAGATAGGAAGCCAAATATGTTTAGAGCTTTACAATAAAAGGATTGCAACAGAAATGTCCAAAAAGTTGAAGTGTTCTTTTTGTGTTCTGAAACTCGCTGATACTCCCAGTACAGCGCAATTTCATGCATTATAAAGAAGGTGGAGAAACTGAAGGATATGCAACAATGTCAAGTTGATCTCTGGGTCAAGTGGAGCAATGACAGTGAGCTTTTATGTGTACTCCTCTGGGGTGATTACCTGAGATTGTGGGGGAAATTACAGCGCAAAGGCCATGCTGAAAGAAACCCTTTCAGCGCTCTGATCCTGTGTTACATATCAACTGGATCTGAAATGAGTCATGAATTATGTGGGAATATGTGCCGGTTGAGACGGTATACCAGTGCGTTTGAACAGATCAGAGAGGAGGTGAGATAAAACAGGAAAACAACACACGCTTCTGGTAATGAATGCAAATTTGTTTTGAGACTGTGTACATTGATTTTGCGATGTCACCAGACGGTTTCTGAGCCCCTTCTTCTATCCAATGCCTGCTTTTAACAGCATCATATGGATTGTCACCAACACGTACTTAGTCCAGTGTCATTCTTTGCTGATGCTCTACCTGCCTTGGCTTTTTATGCATGAAGATGAAAAGGAGGGAAGGTGTGCCCTCCTGGCCTCTGACTTTGGCCTTTTAGATATGCCAATCAGAGAGAGGGAGGTTTGTGGACCAATGAGCCTTAAAGAAACAGCACCTTAAACAAATTGTTTCAGACAAAGGCTGTAATACAGCTTTTCAAACATGCCAGTGTGAGTAAAATGAGGTTTGTTTTTTGCTAACTGTAACTTAAGTAGAGCTCCTACAGAGGTACTGGAGGGACAATACAATACCTTAAAAAAGTGTAATACCTCTCTTTAAAAGGTGCCCACTGTGAGGAGTTAACTGACACCCTGAGGCCAATCAAAATGAAATATTCACCCAGTATCATGTTTAGTACTGCCATGGTTTTCACATTTGCCCAGATTTACTTCAGTGGTCAAGTGTTCTTTATATTTGCTCAAACACTAATGTTTTTCTTTTATTTTCTGCCACTCTAGGTTCCTTTTGTTATTGCCCTGCAACAATTTATTTATAACGTCAGTCATAATTGCTTTTCTTTCCTCTCCACAATCTATTCAATGACATCCCACCACTCATAACAACACACAACCTCACACTGTTCTACTTCAAAACCTATTAGTCAGCCCAGAGTCACAAGAGGCCATGCTTTCTCCACAGCAGACTAAACCTGCTCGAGCTGCTTTATGCCTCTTTTGTGCAACTATGTCCACCCATTTTCCTCTGCATCACACATCGTCTCACCACAAACACAAGATGCAAAGACTAACTCATAATCCCAGACACATTCACACAAGCTCCGGCAGGGAAAGGGATATGGAGCAGTAATGTATCACCCCTGCTGGCATGGCCTTTTCACACAAGCTGTTGTGGGTCTCTTATCACCCACATTCCTTCCATGAGGAGTGGCAATATTTCTGCAACTGAATGGTTCAGGCGTAACTATACATCAGCAGAAACTTTATGGTCTTTGTTTGGAACTCCTAGAGGACGCAGAGGTAGAGGGGTTAAGGGCTTTTGTGGTCATCTGTTTGTTTCCCTGCTGCTTTGTTGCAAAAGAACAGCTGAGCTGAAGTGGGAGGAAAGCCTGCGGTATGTGAACAGGGAAGGCTGAGTGGAAGCGTTTGATGTGTGTGAGTACAATGGCACACCTGATTAGACAAGAGAACAACAGCACTTTGTGGCATCCTGTTTCAGCTCACCTCATTACTTTCCCATTCAGTATCAATAACAAGATGTGCTGTCACACAGTCTGCAGTGCAGTGGTAAGAAGTCATTAGAGATATTTACTGAATCCCAAAATAAAACAGCCTTTAGGAAAGCATTAGGTATAAAGTGGCTAATGGTATCCTGTTACAGAACAAAAAGGTGAGGTCAGACTTAAATTAAGCACCGGGCTCTTACACTGCAGACAAATGTGAATTGTTTCTACTCTGTTGCCTGTCCAGTTTACTCTGCCTGAACTTTGGCTCATGGAATTGTACAGCTCTCTGGGGTTCAGTCTTTTTTAAATAGCGGGTAGATTGACCTTTGATTCAGGGCGTATTGATTCTCTATACCTTGTTTGTACTGCAAATAATACTCTTCTTGGATTCCTCCATCCTGCAACCATCTTGTACACCCTTTTTCACTGAAGAGGCCCTTTTGCTGGTTTTGGAATGGTTCAAAATCGATTCAATTTGAGGACTTTCTAATGACCAGCATGCTTTCCCAAGTGGAAGAGCTGCAAGAGAGCCTGTGTTGCTCCTGTATGTCTCTAATATGTCAAGAAACATGTATTTAGTTTGAAAATACACATACTACAAATACACATAAGGGTCTGGATCATCATATTCTGGGTTGACTCTATTACATGGCAGCACGCATTCAAAACAGTGCAATGAAGCACCTGGACTTAGGTCCAAATGCCACCAGTCACATTTTGTCTGTTGATTCAGAAAGTCGGGCCTGAATGCTATCATGTTTCCTCATCAAAAGTAGCAGGAAAACACTTCTCCATTGGTTTTGAAAAATTTAGAAAGAGGGGTAAAAAAGGTGACTCTCATTCTAGTAGGAGGAGGTTGGTTGACGGTGTGTGAGCATGGAGGCTATCAACATTACAACATCCAAACAGCTGAGCGGGGTGATGTTTTGAGCAATTTATAGTTACAAGAAGAAAAGGGAGGACTCTGCTGCTTGTGCTGACTGTAGAGATGAAAATAAATGTTGACAAAGTGAAAAATAAGAAACCATGATTGACTCTCTATGGTGCAGATGAGTTAGTTTAAAAGCAAGAAGTGGAATATTGTATTTGTTCACCTCACCTTAGAACGTAGTTTTCCACCATTTTACCTGCCCGTTTGATGTGTGATATAACTGATATTGAAGGTTTTAGGGCATCTGAAAGGTTTTTTGTGTGTTTTTTAATTGTTTTGTATAACAATAGATAAAAAACACCAAGAATAATACAAGAAAGCATCAGTGTGAGTTGTCAGTAAAACAGGTGCAACAGTTCCAGTTGGATCTCTACATCCTTGTTTCTGCATGGGGGGCAGGAAATTATTCAAATAATCAGCAAATACTTAGCAGGGCCTTTGGAATAATAGTTATGCTTGACATTCCCATCCAAGTCTAATGCTATGGCAGAGTTCAGGATGGCGCGACTCTGGAAACAGTTTTCCTTTCTCAGGGGTCTCTTGCCCTGAAACTGCCTTGGAGAATGCGGTCCAATCGGTACTAGTGAATTCATACCTTAAATCTTATGTAAAAAGCCTCTCTTCCAGATACTTCAGTTATCTAATATTTATTGCAAAAATTACAGTGACAAGTTGCGGCTAGCGGTAGAGGCACTCACTTTACCCATGCATTTAAGTGGGCAACCTACATCCACATAATAGCCTAAGCATTTGTCTTGACTTCTCTGTTGAAAAATCCATATGCACCTCCTCCATGGGGCCCAGCTGTGCTATACATAGCCATGACCTGTTTGTGTAACCTTACACTACATTTATCTATATCCTGTTGTTAAAATGACCCTGAGACTCTACTTAAAAGTGAGAACATAGAGTGAAACATGAAGGATAGTTCTGTCCCAGCTCACTGCCTTTTTATTTTTTTCCTCCTGTATATTTGATAACACAGCTGTCACATTTCATATCCGTCTCCCTTCAACAATGTGGGTCATTTCAAATCTTGGATTCTACCTCCGTCTTCCTCTTGGTACTTCCATGGGGTATCCACACATATCCTACTTGAAAGTGAGATATCCAGTTTGCTACCACATATATGCCATCTGGTGTGTTACGCCTCAAAGAGTTGGTGCCTCACTTTGGTCAACGAGGCAGCACAGTGGAGCCAAACAATGTCAGCATGTGGGGAAGTCGAGCAGCTCTTATTCTCTTTATAAAACACAAATTAAAATCTCATTGACAGATTATAATTCATGAAAATATATTGTATGCTGTGTCTTAATTTGCTGCTGTTTGTGCATCAAAGGTTAATTGTTTCAGTTTTTCACCAACCACTCCTCTGATGCAGTTTGTATTTGGATCCTCTGAGTTTTTCACAGTATGTTTGCAGCTTTAGACACAGGGAGGAACAGTGAATAACAAAGCGTCTGACTTCACTGTTGTGATGCTATAAAGTTAGCAGATAAGAGAGACAACGCCCATGTGCTCCTAAAAACAAGCTATGAATTTAAAGTAGCTGTTAAAGTATTTATCAACAGAGAATGTAGTTTGCTTTCAGAGGTTATGACCTCATGGAAGTACAAGTACAATAACACTGTTGTGTTGTTGATCTACAAGACTCCTCTAGGAGTTGCTTCTTTCATTACGAAAGCATGTGTGGGGAGAGTTATTGACAAGTACAAAGTGATTTAGAACCAAAAGACGCTACCATAATAAACAGGACGCTTTGACAGAGTTTAGATTGAATTTTATTACCATCTCCCACCAAACAGCAGAGGTAGCAGGGCCCTAAATCTGTGTTTCATGTAATCCTTAAGCTCCCTGCTGGAGATGCTATCAGGGACAACATCTTGAAGTGACTAAACTATGAAGTCACAGTATATCAGTTCGCAGAAATGCAACTGACACTGATCTTCATGGCTGTTACCATCGTAACAGGGAAGTACAAGTCTGTCATTCACCGCACTGTTTTTTTTTCTGTACTTGAACAGTCCTCCAGTGTCATATTTCTGGCTGTAAAAAGGGCACTTGATATCACATATCCCACAACAGACCGAGACAAATGACCAGTCCATCTGGGGAGGCAGAAACAAGAGGCCACTTGATATTAGATTCTCCCACATCCTGCACGGCCTTACACAGCCATGCATATTTTCTGCCTTTTTTTATTTTGCAGCCCTGTTTGACATTAAGATAACTGGCGGGTGATCACGTCTGATGCCTTCAAGCATTGCATCATGACAAGCTGGGTCAAACTCTAAGGTCGGGTAGAAATAAAAGAGCAGTAATTGACTCTTTTTGTCTGAGCAAGTCAAAGGAAAGCTGATTCAACTTTGACCCTGGTGAGTCATGAAAAGAACAGGAAGTTTGCTCCCTGTGGCAGCCAGATGTAGAGTTAGCAGTTTAAAGTCAGTACTCAGCTAAATGTTTTTAATACTCCTTCCGAGTGTTTCACTGAAGATGATAGTTCTGCTTGGTTTCCCTCTCAGGAAAAAAAAAACACTTCCCATCACCTTGTTTTGCAACACCTTTCTTTTTATCTGTTGAGCAAAGAGCTGAATTTCAAAAACAGAAGGCGTTGTCTGGTTTGAAAATAGAATTGTTTTTCTTCTCCACACAGATAATATGATGTCACTCTGCCTCAACTCTTCCCAATACCTTTTTTTAAACTGGTGTGTAAACACTTGAGGCTGAAAAAGGGTTGGTGCATAAAATGAATCCAGAGTACAGACCATGTGAGTATTTTTGTTCATCTGTCATTAGGTGTAGCTTGGCTGCAGGAACTGTCTCTGGGAACTCTGCACATTTTGACAGCAGGAAGCAGGGTCTGAATTTAGTTGTAGAGTAATTATTTCATCCCTATAAAGTCCCTGTTCCTGTTGATGGTTCTTTTCAAAGATCTGGGAACTTTTGGGGGTAAGGTCTGCAATGCAGAACCATCTGATTGGGATAACCTGCAGTGTTTTTGTTTCACTGGTTTTTCACAATAACAATATAACAGCCCCCAGTGTAGCTGTGTAAAGAGTGACCCTGTAAACTGGAACATCTTTAGCTAACCTTTACGGTCAAACTTTAAGCAGCAGCATGCCTCTACTGGTCTAGCCATTTAGAGAAATTTTTTCAATTGCTTCTCCACACATCATCAGCCTGGTTGACATAATCTTTATAGGGCTGCAGGCATCAGTAGAAACAAATAAACAGGCTCCATGAATCATTTAGTTCCTGGAGCCCAAAGTTTGTGTTTCTTCTGGTTAAAAAACACTTGTTATGGGGGCTCCAGTTGAACACTGATTGAAAAGTGGTGACTCATATTTATTGTGTTTTGCTATCCAATGTGTTCACTTTTTTATTATGCTGTAAGTGGAAAAACAATCTGAGTCCATTATAGTTGCTGATTTGATTCCCATTTGGAAGAAATGGCTTGTTCCACAGGGCTGCTATTAATTCATTGGTGCAACTTATATCACATTTACTTTAAATGAATGGATTTTTAAATCATGAAACATCTGCCTGACAATTTATTTGCTTGTCAGGGGAAGTAACTACAACATTTTCTAAACATTGTGCAGTGTAGGCAGGTTTTCAGACATAATAAAGAAGGCAGAGTGTGAATAATTCTCTGAAGTGTTCTTAGATCATTCATTATGGATATTTTTACCATATATTTACTGAGTAAAGCATCGTGCCTTCCAGGTATGATTTAATTACACTTTGCATCCGACAGGAAACTCTCTGAGTTGTTCAACAAAGTTGAAGATCTTCCTTTTTTCCCACCTTGCAGTGATGGACATTCGACAAAAGAATTGATGAGGAATCAAAGTATCAGTGCTATTCTCCAAGTTTTGTATATAATACTGGCCCAGAGAGGAATAAGATAATTCTTGAAGCTCACAATAGTCAATATCTTAACGAATATGAAAACTAGGTGTGGTATGTGTCTGAGATGGGTTTGGCGTAGACTGTTCGAGGACCATTTGTTTTTCATTTCCTGTTACATCCCAAGATGCAAGATCATTATGTGGTCTTGGATTAATAGCCATAAAATATAACCAAATAATATCAGTCCATTGTCAATGAGTCAACAACAAAACTTGGCACTGCAATTAGTGCTGCTCTGAATGAATTATTCCTGCATCTCTGACCACCAGGATGCCATTAACTCTACATTAGGGAAGTCTTTTAGGGAACGGTTCATAGTACAGCTCCCTTCCCCCCACCACCACCACAACACACACTCACACACACAGATACAAACACACACACACACAGACACACACACACACACACACACTCTCCCGCCCTCACTCACATGTCCCTCAGCCTGATGAGCCTGTGCTGGAAAAAAAGAAAAAAACATTACCAGCAACAACCCAAGGCTATTTGACTCCAAGAAGCCTTCCATCACATTGTATTTAGGTACATGATGGATAACGGGGCACATTAATTCGATATTTGAAAAGGCTGAGGCAATTTCCAACATACATGCCACACATCTTTTCTACATTAGTGTCAGCAGATAGGTTTCCCCGCTGTGTCCTGAATACCAAACGAGTGGTTGAGCTAACAGTGGTTTTAATAACAGGAAGAGTATGTTTGTTTGTTTGCCAGTAATTGTGTGTAAGTGAAATAATGTATTCTACAGTTGGCCTTTCCTATTAAAGTTGTCTCTCATGAGACATCAAAGAGTGTGAATTTTAAACGGCTATTATCCTCATATTAAGCTTAGGTTTATGACACTCACAATGGAGTGCTCTTTGATTGCTGTGTTTCATTATAATGTGGGGAGGCTTACATTTGCATGGGAGTAAACAGTCAAAACAAGTGATGGCACAGGCAGGAGTCGAAGCACAGAGACCCCGTTTATCTCTCTCAACAAGTTCCCGTTTGTAGTTGAGCTCAAGCAGGCACGTGACTGCTCATATTCAATGTGTATGAGGAGTCGACTAAAGGGAAACATCTGTGGCAAGGACACACATTCAGCCAGCCAAGACACCACACTGTGCGGGGTCACTAGTTGTTTCAAGCACACACAATCAACAAGAGGAGGATGAGAAGGTGTGCGATGAATTCCAATGTAACACTGCAGATCTCTTTCTTTCAGACATATGACATTTTGTCACTTATCATAGCTGTCAAAACAAGTGTTTTCCTCATGCTGCAGAGCGCAGTAGGTGATGGCATGGGAGACAAACAAGGATGGAGGACAGGGGGGAGTATTTATCTATGACGTAGAGAGGAGCTAAAAGAGAGATAAAAGACAGCTCAAACAGTGGAATCATCTGACTGGGAAGCATTATGGAGGAACTTTTAAACTGCCAGTTCCTTTCTTTCTTTACACCACACCCATCTGCTAAACACCTTCATATCATGGGCTCTGTACTGTCATCTTCTCTGAACCTCGGCTTATCACAGACTGCCTCTCTGTGGACACATCCTGCCCTGGAGGCATGCCCTGGGGAGGAGAGGCCTCTGGATTTCATTGCTCCTCTGATGATGTAGCTCAGTGTTCTCTCCTCCTGTCGGGTAATGATGAGGTGCACGCAGGCGGCTTGTACTTACATTAACATGCTGTTGGCAGCCAGTGTAGATAGATGTTATCTAATGTTGCTTTGAGAGACTACAGTAAATGCTCAGGCGTGTCTGGGATGCCTGTTGATAATCATTCACAGTAGTGATTCCACAAGCAATTCCCAGAGCAAAATGTAAGTGTTTAATAACAGGAAATAGATCCAAATGCTGGCTTTTATAATTTCCTGCATGGTAAATAACACAGGTGAACACATTTGGCACCCCAAAGTGTTGCTCAATGCCCATTCAGAAGCACTATCATTAAGTTGCCAATTTCTTACTGTAGCTGCCTTGACAACCTGTTACTCTGTACTCATTTTCCAATCCTTTACTTGGACCACCTCTGCTGCCCCCTCATTACCATACATTGATCAGAATAAAGGACTTCACTCGGCTGGAGTCGCTCTGGGCAGCACAGTCCCACAGCTTCCTCCCACTGCCTCATTAAACTACTATTCATAATCCCTGTGGTCTTCAACGCCAAAAACTGGCCTCTTTGTGTTTTCTACAAAATGCCACCCATTCATGAATACTGGAACAAGTTAATACTTGAAGTGAATGTGATTCCAGATTGCTACTGGTTGGTGTAATGGCACCATTTGCTTTATGCTTAAAAAATAGAACTACCTTCAACACTCAGGAGCAAATTGGAGCTGCCAAAAGTATTGGCTTGTTGAATAAGATCCGAACTATGCATCCAAAATTTTAAGTGCTCCTGCCTTCTTTTGCTAGTTGCTGCCTAATATAAAATACCTGAATTTATAAGGGAGGAGAAGGCCAGGGAAGTTCTTTTTGGCTGCAATTTTTTTACTGAGTAAAGCAGATTTCACTCAGTGATTCTGGCAGGACATGTCAAACTCTTTGGGATATTTCATGGCTCTATCTGCATTTAAGAGTATAGATCTATATGCTGTCTTAGATTAAAGAAAGAACGTAGACTGTATTAAACACCGTACTTCAAAATAATCCTGAAAGATGGCAAATGTGGAAAAAAAACATAATTTATGGCATACTGGAATAAATGATGAAACTATTTATGTATTAAGAATCTGTGATGAAGCTAGCTAATTTTTGTCATGCTTGGTGTAAAATTGGACTTTTAAATATTAGAAAAAAAAGGCTCAAATGGAAATGGGCTTTTTGCTGCAAGCCTCCAATGGACACTTAACAAACTGTTTTTTTCAGCATTGGCTTCAATTTCACCAGCATTTTTCTTCATGATGCTAACTTTTCATTACTCTACTTAGTCATAAATCTGACTGAGCCAGTAGGGGCAGGTGCAATATTTATACACACCTGTATTGTACAGTGTTGTTGTACATGTGGCTCAGTATACACATAAAATACAGAATAATCTTACACCCATACATACAACATGCTTTGCTAAGAAAAAAAAGTATGAGGACAAGGTTTAATAGCAGAGTTAAGATCATCAAAATGTGTTCAAACTATTCAAAGAAGGGGGGGGGAAGAGTATTTGTGAATATTTTTCCCTGTAGCTGTGGCCTGATGGTGGTAGTTTAAAGCATAACAGAATTTTTTTGCATTTACTCAGAGAATCAGGTTGTCATCCTGAAATTTTAGCTCTCCCACAGAAATGAAATTTTCCAAGAACTGGGCATGAGTCTGGTGTTTTTAAAGCTGGCTATGATTGAAGTTTGAGCATCTGTCTGAAAGGTATTACAGCACTTTGCAGACTCCTGGAATCATGCAATATAAGGCCGTTCTGTCTGACAGAGCCAAGATTAAACTTCATCTCAGCATTTTTGCTTTTGATGGTTGCAATGAAAAAAAAATGCAGAGGTTTCTGAGGACATGTTTCCACGTCTGCTCAGATATGGACCTCATAAACAGGAAGAAAAAAACAAACTGTTCTTGGGTCCAGAAGGTCACTGTCAAAGGATTGCAATGAGATACTGTGTATGCTTAGTTGAAGTGTCTCTTACTGAGCTAGGACTCTGCAGATAAACAGCCCCAGCTGCGGCTTAAAGTCCTCACAGCTACAAAAAGAGCATCTTTAGCCATCCGTATCTCTCTCTTGCTTTCCTCCATCTTTCTGTATCTTTTTCTATTGTGATCTCAGAGGGTCTCTCTCATGTTTTCTGCACTGGCCTATTAGAGTGTACATCCAGTCAGCGCGACATTAAAATCCCTGCAACCCACTGCTTGTAGGCTCCGATGAAGATCCCTGTTTTTCTTTTTTTCCCCCCAGAGTAGTTTTATCTACCTCTGACCGCACTTGCATTAATATTCTCTTACAGATCAGAAACGAGAGTGCGCAAAGTCCATGTGTTGTGCTGCACGTACTGGTGTCATATGTTCATGATTCAGAAACAGAGGAAAAAGAAGGTGTGGGGGTGATGACACAGGGATACTCCAATATATGGTATCTCTGCATGGATTTTCATCCCCCAGCAGCTGTTTTCATAACCTTTTCTCAGGGCAGCTGCTGTGGTTTCTGCAGTGCCAGAGAGTCATTGGCACATCAAGCTTGGCAGCCAAGAGAGTCCAAAGGAGCGCGAAAAACAGAGGAGGCGGGGTCGTTGGCTATGGTGGCGGGTCAGCTGCGAGAAGGGACGAGTGTGTCAGTCTCTTGGGTCTTTGGTTATGTTTGAGGAGACAACGGGCGCGTGTGTTGTGGTGAATGGATGCCCCTGGCAGGTTTCCCTTAGAGGGAGTCAGGCGAGAGACAGGATGCTTATCCCTGGAGAAACTGCCCAACCCTCCGTGCCAATTTAGGTCCTGCTGCTGGTGCATGATGGGAAAGAAAAATATCCCTCCCTTTTCTCTCTCTTCCCCTGTGAAAAGCACCCTGACCTGAATACAGATTCAGACAAATAATACTCGGCTCTGTGGACGAGTGCGACTTTTTGAGTATTCATTATCTTAAACTCCCTCTCTTTCTCCCTTCAAGGTGAGATTCGGGGTGTGAGGACTGCAGCGTTGTGCTCTGGTGGCAGTGAACCGAGTGAGAAACACAGCTAGGAGTGAGAAAAACAAGCAAATGTGACTGCGCAGTCGAGAGCTGCAGCCCCAGATTCACAATCATACTGGGAATCACAACACTTTTTAATAATTCAGGATGAATAGAGGAGAGAAATTCTGCAGCAAGGGAGGAAGCCTAGGAAATGACAGGGAAAAAAGAAGCCAGAAACACTGAGAACAGAATTTCCCAGTGTGGAGACACAGCTATATAAGGTTACGCTATACATCAGTGAATAGAGATCTATTTCAGCAGAGAGAATCGCTGTGCCGCTTCTTGTTTTGACCTTGGCTCACTCACTCACTCACATGTTCTTCAGCAGGAGCGTGTGATGTCTTTATTTCATCTGCAGCTGTGCTTAAGAATGAGGTGTGCAAAATTAGACAGAAATCATTAAATTTCAAGCATAAATATGTTATTAGAATATACGTGATGGGTGAGGCTTTCACGTACAACTGAATGAAAGCTTGTACAATTTATTTTCTCGCTCCTGTTTTCCTCACTCAACTCTTCAGCGTTCGGCGTGGAGTCAGCTTTTAATTAATTTAGTCTCAAATGAATCAGATTGTTTTCTTATTCTATTTCTCCCAACCCTGGCACAAACCATGACTCATTATGCTCCACTATTCTTCTTTTTTATTTTATTTTTTTTTAACCACGGGCAACAAGGTAGTAAGCAACAAATAAAACCCTTTGCCAATTAGTCCAAACCCTTGTGATTTTGCCACTCTTGCTAACAAAGCCAATTTACATTAATTATTCATTTTGAGGTCGCACGAACACACACACACAAACACATAATGTCCCCGCCAGAGGGGCCAGGGAGAAAGGAAATGCTGTGTTGAGACCTGTTCGTGTTGACACTGTTTTATTTCAAATAGCTCCACTTAGCGTGCCTGTCTTCCTGTTTTTCCTCATATCTGGTTATTTTAATTAGTCTACAGGCATCAAATTGAAATCTTGAATGCTTTTTAATCCTAAAGTTCGACTTTTATAGCTTCAATGTGTGGAAAACAAATGTGTGCACCTGTAAAAATCAACTCTATCTGTCTGCAGATTGTGTTTGGGTCTGAACACCAGGTGCTGCTCAGGATAATATTTTTTCTGACCTTTTGTTGCCCATTTGGTCTTTTCTTATAAATCAGTATTCAAAATAAAAACCCTGCCAGCCCAGACAAAAAACACCTTCACTTATTGTCCACACGTCTATCTCCTTCCCACAATGCCTTGTTTATTGTTGTGACTGGAGAAATGCTGCAGCTCTGTGAGTGTTTACTGGGCTGCAGGGGCCGAGCGAGCCGAGAGGCAGGGTCAGAGGACGGGTGCTGGGAGGTCACAGCCTTTATGTTCAGACATACTCTTCAGGGAATTCTGCTTTCTTTGGCTAGTGTTTGCTAAACACACACACACACACACACACACACACACACACACACACACACACACTCTCTCTCTCTCTCTCACATACACAATCAGGTATGTCTTATTAATCACAAGGCAAAGAGGAGGGAGAAAGATGGATGAAACACAGCAGGACTGAGTTTTGACTTGAGGCCATGGGGGCAGCCCTTGCTGTGAATCGGCTCAGGCCAAGACAGATGTTGCTCCACTTGTTGCTACTCCAAACACAAGACTAAATTTAATAAATAGGAAATTCTCACAGTCCAAAATTCGACAAGTTAATGCTTAATTGGTTTTATTTCTGAATTATTTTTCTTTTTAGCAAGACATGGTTTCTCCAGTTTTTCAGTTTTAAGATGTGAGATCTGCTTTTCAAAGAAGCCAAAATGATTTTGATTTCAGCAGCATGCCATCTCTTCCTTCCCTTTTGTCATTCAGTTTTATAGCCAGCAGGACTCGGTGTTCCGGCAAATTACTGCCACCTACTGTGTTGGAGTGTGGACTAGTTTTATTACCACTCAAATAACAACAAATGGCTAAGTGTCGCTAAGAGTAGTTCACCTCAGTGGGTGGGACTGGAGCTTTTCTATGACTGTTCATTTTCCTGTGATTATTGGAAACAGTTGTACGTGAAAGAGCCCCTGAGAGAAAATGGACAGACCAACAATCAGTCAACACCATCTGTATAACAAGACATCATTAGGGGGAACAGTTGTCCTCGCAGCTTAAGCATACCACATAGAGTGTATATGGAGGCATATGGGGTCGCTGGTTTGAGTCCTAGCCATGGTCATTTGCTCCTCCCAAACTCTTTACTTCCTACGTTTCTTGTGTTTTCTGAGGCTACAGCAAGTGGCAACCTGAGTTCTAAAATAAGAGGCCTATGTGGAAGTGCTGCAAACTGTAGTTCACAGAGTGTCCATTTGAGGATGTCTGCAAAAACACCAGAAACCACTTACACCAAGCCATAAAAGAATACTTTTACAGTTTTGAAAAAGGTTGTTCTTTCAAAGTTATCAAACCTGTAAATCTTGCCTATAATGGGGCATGGCTAGCTCAGCATCAACTTGGATGAAGCTTGGTTGAGAATAAATAAATAAAAAAATTATTAATTGATACATACAGTGTTGTTATCTTATGTAATCTGCCCTATTTATAAACAAAAGACTATCATCTTTTAGTCCAGAGTATCTGGGAAACCTTTCAGAATAACAGCAGCTGCAAACCCACCTGCCAGCAAAAATAATTATAAGCTGGCTGGTACATCTGGTAACACCAGAGTAAATTTATTTGTTCATGTTGTTAAAGCAACAAAACCACACTCATCATGAATTTCTCTGAAACTCAATAAACTCTGACTCAACTAAACATAATCTCCTGCAGAAAGACCTACTTTACTGGTGTTGTTTGGTTTCCACAGCTGTCTGTACAGATGCCTTCCTAGTCCTTGTAACATCTGCCATGTCTTACTCTTTTTTTCTTTCAGTGGAGTATTTGTAAAGACAGAGAGACTTAACTTTTCCACAGCTTTCCAGGCACTAAAATTAGGGATCTACTCTGACAGGGTTTCTGCAAACATTTTTATAGTCTGTTGTAAATATTCTCCGTCAGCATCTTTAACTCAAAAGTTGACCTGAATGTTGTTTTGAAAGAAAATGCAACTTATCACATCCCAGATCTCCAAATACCAGTCAAACCATCAGCACAAATAACAACATGAACCATCACAGGAAATAAGTTGAGACTTGTAATTTAACACATCACTTGGTGTAAACAAATACAAACCAGAACTTTATAGTACAAACTGTTTTGTTTCTCACATATGTGGTCATAATATCACCTCTATCAGGGCTGTGTGGGCTAGCACGAGTAGATGAGTAGTGTACGCAGAGAGAGAGAGAAAGCTCAAGCCTTTGGGTTCTATAGCTCTTTTAGTGCCAGCACCTGCTAGGTGGGAGGAAAAGAGCTGAAGAGGGCTCATATGTACACCGATGTAACAACAATGGTGTGAATCTCCTACAGAGAGAGGGAGGGAGGGCCTCTTTGTGTGTGCGCGTGTGTGAGTGTGTGTGTGTGTGTGTGTGTGTGTGTGTGTGTGTGTGTACACCTGCAGCCGGATCAACCCAGATGCTCCCACACAGCGCCAAGAGCTATTCCGATCAGCAGGATAATAGTGCCATCATCGCATGGTTTCATAAGCCCAAGAACTCCATGCAGAGATGAGAAACTGTCTAAATGTATGCATTCTAACAGACAGAGACAAACTGGAGCATTGTGTGTCTGTGATTGTGTGCATGTGTGTGTGAAAGTGGCTGGGCTGGCTGTGAGGGGCCCTGACAGATTAGGCTGTGGGTGCGCCTAAGTTTCACTGCCACATTATGGAGCTGGTACTGCTTGGGAACTTTGAGACATGGAGGGTGTTTATATCACCAGCAAGGTGTGAAATCTGGAAATAAACACAGCTTGGAGAGGTGGTACTTTTTAGGTAAGGGGAGGCTCAGTGGCTCAGAGGCTCCTCCTTCATACTAAGTCATCATCTTCAAGTACCTTTGTATTTGGATTTTTTTTCAAGTGTTTTTTTCTTTCCCTCAGCTCTCAATAAAAAATGCATTATCACCATGAACAGCCTTTAAAGTTCGTCAAACAAACCACTTTTCTGCAAAAATGTAAAGACAAGTAGGATATAATGTTGTCTTAACCTGCAGGTAGGCTACCAACCCTAGCTAATTTGCTAGCACAACCAATAGCTTGAATCAAGGACTCCACAACTCATCAGATAACCGAAGTTCCTCACAAATTTTCCCTGAAACAAGCTCCTACTTTGGTCCCCTTACAGACCAGGTGCTATGACAGAGTTTGGGAAAACTCACACACTGTTATAACAAAATTTATCTGTTATTTTCCAGATGAATGGAGCTTAACTAGTGATTATAGGGTCAGCATGCCGATTGGGTATTGCAGCATGAAATTCAGGAAGTCTGATTTTTCAATTCCTGCAAATAAAGCAAAAGTTTTTGATAGCTTTGCTCCATTCACGTGTTACTTGCTGAATTTGCATCCCTTATTTCTACTTTATATGCAGTTCACTGCATATAACACTTTGAGTGTGAACATGGTACCACATCAGCCAACCAGAGCAGTTTTCTTGAATCAGTTAAGATTACCCAACTTAAAGGAAAAGATCAGAAAAGATCAATCACATCTATGTCCAGCTCACAAGTGTTTGGTATTAAGTTTTGCTTATTTTTTTAAACAATCTGTAGCATTAGGATGTTACTTTGGCAAACGTAATGGCCATACAAACTGATTCTATCTGTGGACCAATTTGATAGGTTTTCATCCAAGTCAATGTCAACTCACACTGGATCCCTTCCCTTATGGTCTGGCTCTGTGCCTGATCCAACATGTCACAAGCGATACACAGCTATTCTAGGGCTATTCCATTTCTGCTGGATGCTGGAGCTGCAACACATACATTTGCCATAGGGAAGATTGAGTGAGACAGGAAGTAGTGCCTGGAAACCATAAAAAGAGTGTGTGACTTTCAAAATAAAACAAACAGCATTAAAATTGGATAGTGTTCCACTTGACTGCGACAACAAACACGCCAGGCGTCAGCAGGTTTGTGGTTTTACAACAGGAATGAAGAGAGACTTATCAATGGAGTGGGAGGCATGGGAACTCCTCGGTCTTGCAACTTTGGCTGTCTGTCAGTCATGTTTGCCAGACTGAACACACAGCCACTGTGAGTTGAGGGATGCCATCAACACACAACTGGGCGAAGCTGGACCATAGACATATTTGGTGTATTTGAGGTGTAAGACCTATAAATCTTGAATGAATCAGTATTTGGGGGCTCTTAAAGTTGAAGCTTTTGTGAAAGCAAAGTCTCTGTGTATTGAAACAAGCACTACTCCGGGAATTATAATGTTAATGATGTTGCTCACTGAATACAGCACTAAGAAGCCTCAGCTGGGGGCCATTCAGAGCTAACCCCTGGCTAACACCGCTATCTCTGTAACACTGGCACCTATTCCTGCAGGAAAAAGACTTCAAATCATCACCAGATAATCACTGGAGAGTTATGAGATTCTTAACAGAAAATATTAGAAAGGATGTAATAATATATCTAAATATAAACCCATTTACTGTGTAAACTGTAGCCATATTGCTTCCTTTGGTTCATATACCCATTCTCCATTTTAAGAGGTATCTTTGAAATACCCTGTACCAGTCTTGACTTCCAAAGAACTCCACAAATGACTTGGAAGTTGTGAATATAATTACCTTTCAGCTTTCAGATGTTAAGACTGTATGGTAGTTAGGAGCCTGAAGCTGCCTGGGCAGCTCTTGTAAGACAGGCAAAGGATTAAATAGGGTCTCCAGAGGTGGCTAACTCCACATTATTTTACTCCCAAAGAGTCATACTGATCTAAGTTGCAGGATATAGCTTATAATACAGAAAATATAACCACTTAAAGAGAATAAAGCAGACTCCAAACAAGAGGCCTATCCTGCTGCATCCATCAATCCTCAGAGCGACTGTTAACAAGCATCTCAGCAGGTTTAAGTACGTGTGAGAGAGTGTGTGATCAACAGTGCTTCAAGACATGCGCATGCACTTGATAAATGTTTGCTTGTCCCTTGAAACAGAGGAACAGCCTCATTTGCATGGGAAAAAGACATCACTCTCAGAGGTCAATGGGTTTAACATGTTGATGGTTAAACACACAGGCATCATCGCAGCCTCCTTCCCTGTCTTTACCTTTTCTCTCCCATAACTCTTTGCTCTTCCTTTCCTCACTGTTGACGCTGCCTTGAATCCATTAACTTCTCTTTGACCAGCGCAGTGCAGGATCTCTCTGTGCAACCCAATCTGTGACTGTGTTCAGAGAAAGAAACTCGGTTTGATTTCACAGTCTTGCATGCAGACATCTACCTTATACCTCTCCAACACACTTTGCGGTCTCTTTAAAGAGAATGTCTTGCATTCCCCTGAGAGTGTGAGGCGAATATGTAAAGAGATGTAAACAGGGTAAACAACAAATGCTGCTAAATATAGCCACATGAAAGACGTCAGTGCGTGCTATTTATTTTATCGCAGTGTTGGGGAGGCTGGGTTAAATAGTCAGACTGGTTGACTGACTGATAACGCAGCTACAAGAGCAGCTCAGTCTGCAAAGTGGCTCCAGAGGATGTTGTGCACTCTGCTAGCTAACTCACAGCGACTGTTAACCTCCCCATCCATCAGTGGAGAGAGCAGCCGTGACACAAAAAACCTGCTTCTTCCATTAGAGCCCTGACAGAGCCTAATGCCTCCCTCTCCCTCTCTTTTCTCTCTCTCTCTCTCCCTCTCTCTCTCATTCTCTCTCTCCCTCTCTCTCTCTCTCTCTCTCTCTCTCTCTCTCTCTCTCTCCTGTCTGCTCTATATCTCTCCGTTGCAATAATGAAGTCTTCTGCCTCTGTCTAAAGTGAACAAATCTTTAATAACACTGTTTTCGTAACATTCTCCTCAGCCCCTTTCTGTATCCCCTCCGTGCCTCTCATCTTTTGAGGGATGAGTGGGGACTCACGTTGGCAAAAGTGTGAATTAACACGCAGACACATGAGGGATGAAAGACCAGCTCTTATTATGGCCTAAACGCATGAGCACACTTTTGGGAATGGAGATGTGTAAATGAGCTCCACACACCGAGTGCTGTCTGTTTCTGGGCTGTTGTTTTGCTCTTTTAAATAATTGACAAGGCTGTGCTTGTGGAGACAGGGACAAATCTGCTGAGTTAATGTCCCAGCCAGAGGAGTTTTAGCACCAAACACTATCAATCCCCACTCTACATGGAATTGTTACCACCATGGCAGTTCATAAATCTTATGTAACCCCAGCTCAGCAATATAACAAGTCAGTATTACAGCAGCATGTTCTGTTTATTGTTTCGCTGTGGAAGCTGGCAGTGGATGACAACTGCTATATTTACCCTGAAGATTACGTTCCATTTCCAAACAACACTTTAATATTGTGCAGGTTGGGACTGGGGACGTATTAGCGTGATTGCCGGGGGCAAACTGTGTACCATCTGGGGAGTAAAGTGACTTGAAGCTTCTGTTGGAGTCGGAGCTGTCAGGGGTGCACACACTTGGCTTGCACAGTGATCTTCTACCAGGGCGTGGGGGCAGAGAAGAAGCAGCGTTCCCTGTCACACTGTGGCATCTCTGTGTTCTCCCGTGGGAGTCGAGATGTGTGATTGAGGCCTTGCCTGGGAGCAGCAAAGATGCAGAGACGCAGCATAGGTGGCAGTGACTGTCTATTAGCCTGACACTTTTTTCTTCTTGCTCTGTGTTTTTTTTTTTTTAAACCGCAGGCGAGACAGGATGCAGCTTTCGCTTCAAGGTCCCTTGCCAACCTCGGCAGATGGGTGGAAACCTCTCCTTGGAATAAATAAAAAGCTTTGAGCTTTCCCCTTTTTGCTCACCATTAAAATTCCGACAAAAGAGCAACTCCTTTGGAGCCAGGGAAAGAAAAACCAGATATGACTGAGTGCTCATACAACCTGGCCCTAAAACCACACTGTTGTGACATCTGTCCCTCTGTTGTGCCAAAATGACAGCCAAAAACAAGATGGCAAAATACTCTGAGAGTTTCCGAGCAGGTTGATCTCTAACTGAAGTGCTTCATAAGTGAAACCCCTGCAGGATGGAGGTGGTCGGAATATAAAGCGACCTGTTTCACGACTCCTCTCTGCTGTCTCTACTGAAGGAAGGTCTCCCTCGCCACACCTCTTTCAAAAAAGGAGGATCTACAACAACAGTCGAGATGATGCAGCATAAAAAGTCTTTCTCACACTTGTCACGATTCACTTCTGAACACTTTCATACAGCTCAGGAATAATTAACATGCCCACAAAGAAGAACTTTACACAACTTTTATGAGTATATTTATGATGCAAGGTCAAAATGGCCTGAATGGTTTTTCTGAGTGAGGACCAATGCTGAAAAGCTTGTGAGAGGAGAAAGAAAACACACAAATGCCAAGGACTTTGGCTTCCATTCTGAGTAGTGACATATATAGGAAAAAACTGACAGAGGAACGTCCAGAAATAGATTTCAGTTTGATGATGGACTGCAAACACAGCAGGAGAGTTTCGGGACCAATTCAGCTGGATGTGGAAAAAAAAAACCTGGGATCAATTGAAACTCTTCTCCCAATGCACCAGCCTTAATAAGGTCAAAAAACATGGATCTGCCACTATCAATGACTAAATTTAAGGCCATTCTGAAACAATCGTGAAGGATTTGCATATAAAAAGAAGTGTGATTGTTAAAAAGACCTTGGCCTATATTCCGTAATTGCTACAACTCCATCTGTCTCTCAATCCTGTCTTTTAAATAATACTCCTCGGTTCCTCTTTGCAACTATCTTTGGGGTTCTTTTGCAAATCCTCTTGTCCTCCTCGAGCCATTATACCAGACAACATCTGGTGCCAGTCTGAGTCTCCCTTATTCATTCCTGAAATATTTAATACAATTAAATCATGCTGCCTTCAAGGAACAGATGAATGTACAGCAGTTTTTCTTAAAACTGGATGGATTTGAGGAGTCCGCACTAACTTTCAGGAGAGGTTTTCTCTGATCCGCACCCACGCCCAACACGATCACGCACCACAATTATTCTAATCATCCTGCAGTAGGTAAGAGTGGCACAGAGTTTTAAGTGGTTCTGCAGTTGCAATATCACAGTCCGCTCTGTGTATTAACATAGCAGGGCAGGATTAATCCTAACAGGCTGAAGCAATTACCTGCGCCCTGAATGTTCCCTCATAGAAGTAATTCGGTGCCTTGACAAACGCATGAGCACGGATAACATTTGCCAGGACACACACACACAGATGATATTACAAGCACAGAGCTCAGAAGTGACAGTGACAGGAGCTGGTCTCATTAAAGCAAGAGACAAGGAAGTCCAGCCTGTAACAGAGGATGGAGGAGGGAGGTGAGTGCAGCTTCAGACCAATACTACAGGAGACTTGGAAACCAAAAAGATGAATCTCACTCATTTTGCTTCTTTTTCACATTTACAACTGAAGATTATGGTGTCTGCTTTCATTTGGAGATATTTCTTTAAAACCTGAGCCTTGGTACGTCATTGTGTTTATGTCAAACAGCCTGACATAAACGAGGCCTGTGATGTGGATGAAATGTGAGATTGATCATGGGCATAATAAGCAAGATCAGAACATGCCAGGAGTCACATCAGTTAACACTTAGTGTCAGAGAGGAGGACACATATGCCACTCTTTACATACAGGCAGAACTGCAACATGCAGCCAAGAGATGGAGCACCATTTAGCAGTATCTAGCTAAAACACAACTAATTATTTCACAGGAATATATTGGCTTTTTCTGTGTACCAGTGTGGGATGTAATTGAAAAACTCACTATTAGTATTTTGTTGTGGTCCTATAATCTTAACCATTTGATTATCTCACAACCAAGCACAGCTTAGCTCCAGCCTCTACAAGCAACAGCTTTCTGATGCTCAGTCGCTTGGGACATTTCTAGCAGTTGAATTGGAAAGGGACAATTAAGTTCAAAGCAATTTAGAAAAAATGCTACACGTTGGCAAACTTCCAGAATAAATAAAGTTTTCTTATTATCTTTAGCTATTAACATTTTTCAAGCAAAAATTTGCTTGAATCTTGCTCAGCTTTGCTTGACTGATGCTATGATTGAAACGTTGCAATAAATTCTTTATTCTGGAAGTTGGCCAGAGTTGTGGAAAGGTCTTTTTTTTGTTTTCTTTGTACTGAAATGTTGAACAGAGAAACAGAAGACGGGTTGTTGTGCTAAATAAATGTATCTATAAAGAAATTCATCAAACTACATTGTACTAGATGCACTCTTGCTAAGAAAATGTGGTTGTGTGAAACCAAATTCCATGAGCGCAACCATTTCTGAACATGGCATCAGACCCCACAAAACAATTAAACAAAGTGCTGTTTGCAGTGCATGCTATACAGCTCAAGCTAGCAACAAAACTGGCATTCTGTTTTTTTTGTCTATTTTTCATTTATATCTTAAATTATGTTATACTTTCACAGTAGTACATGGATTTGTAAAGATATTGATATCAGAGGGTCACTCAGTAGTGGTAAAAAACACAAGCCAAGGGGGAGAAACTTTTATTTGAAAGAAAAAGGGTACTAGACCATCAACACACAAAACATTTTAGTGAAAGTTTGTCAGCTGCTAGAAGTTAGTAGTCTGAAGATAGCTGCTCCATTTAACACAATGTCAGTTGAAGAGCATTTTAGATCTCAAATACAGGAAAGGGTTAAATGCTCCCTGTCCAATATAAAGTTTAATCAAATACATGACCATTTTAACTTGACTGAAAGTGCCCCATGTCCATGTACATGTCAGACATTCCTTTTCCTCTCTTTTCTTCACCTCTGTTCTTTTCTCACAATGACATGCCACTCCATCTTGAAGACTCTCTAATTCTCAATGCCAAAAAGGGCAGATGCCCAGGTGCTGGTGAAGCTGAATTGCTGTCCTCAGCACACAAAGGCGATGTCACCTGGGGAGCATGGCTCAGGAAAAGGGGGAGAGCTGTCAGAGTAACAGGAGAGCACCTGGGATTACTGTCAACAGTCTCGTGAAACTGTCTCCCTCTGCCCCTCCCCCGCCTCTCTCCTGTCTCTTTAGATCTATGGCATTCTCATTGACATTGACCTTTAAACTCCAATTAGCCACTTAATCAGAAATTAATTATTAATATTAGAAAAACCAACAGGGCTTAGGTTGTTTGTCTCTTTCACCTCATTATCATCCGCTAATGACCAACCTTGCATCTCATTTTCACAACAAAGACTGACAAAGATGGTGTTTGCACCAGAATCAGGTGATTTCTCCCTGTTGAGAGCTAATTGAGATGGATGGCTGTTTTTTCCATGCATGTTCTGTAATTTTCACCTCTGACTCCTCTTCCAAGTTGGGAATGTCCTGTGCAAGTTAATCATTCAGATGACTCTCCAGACTGCATTAATAAGAAAGTCCTCAGCTGCGTAAGAGCACAGCATCCACTTCTGAACTCACAGCCCTCATGCCCTAATTCAGTGTGAAATGGTTGACAGGGAAGTGTGAAAATGGCTCCCAGGGAGCAAAAAACAACAGTTCACGGCAAAAAAGAGACTCACATACCAGCAACTGCTGTCTTATCCACATGCACACACACACACACACACACACACACACACACACACACACACACACACACACACACACACACACACACTTGTTAATTATTTGTCATCTCCTGTTAGGTGTCACATGGGGAAGCAGAGCCAGAGGCTTCCGTGGAAATACTCCTGAGTATTGGCTACTAAATAAATGGCTTTTGGATTTTAAACAACCTCCTTTGGCTAAATAAGATGTTTGGAATGCGCTGGCAGAGCCAGAGGTGCATGTGTGCCACTTTAATAAATGCGACTCAGCTATTCAGTAATTGGTAATGTTCCTATGTCAATTACTCCTGATGCTGAGTTTCAGAGGCCAGGTTGCAAAGCTACCAATGGGTCAATTTGTCAAGTTTTGCTTGTGCCATCCTATTAAATCACGAGTTATTCTTATTTTTTCTTTTTAATATTGAAATCCTGCTTGAAATGTGTGCATCTTCTATTCTCTAAATAAGAGTGAAAAACAGCAGCAGAAATGTTGACATCTCTCCAGATTTGCTTTCAATTTTCCTGGCAGCTTAGGAAGATTTACAGAATCAGTTTAAGGTTTATGTTTTTTTTCTCCACTCCAAATTATACTATCTAAAACTGCTCTCCTCCAAAACCCTCTATCATGAGTCTAAACTGCCTCTCACCCGGGTTGAAAACTCAAAACACTGCAACAATGCAGAGTTGACAAGCAGCGATAGCAGACGGCTGACACTGTGAGAGGATTAGGAGGATGATAACATTCTCTGTTTAAAGAGAACTCTCTATGGAGCTTGATGATGGCTGGAAGTTTGACAGACAGGCATTTGTTGCTCTTTCATGTCATCTTATCAAGTCACTTGTGTGGCATCAGCTTCAGGGTGCAGACCTCCCACATTGGAGAAGCCGCTTTTTGTCCTTATGAGGGGAAAAAGGACCGTTTGTGTTTGATGGCTTCAATACTTTTCTGTATTACCACCAACACAACACTTGATGCCTATGAGTCACATCGTCCTTTGGTTACCAATCATCTCGAGCCTGGTGATGTCTGCGGCTATTAGATATTATGCAGCCAAAGAGCCACTGTGATGCCAACAACACACGTCCGTGAAATACCAGCCGAAAAAAAAAAAGAGCAGAGAGCTGAGGAGCAGAGGCCACAGGTGTTTCCCTTGTGCTGATCTCATTAATGGCACATCCTCCCACCCTGTCTACTAGCACAGAAAACAACACATGCTATTTTAAAGTCAATGCTTTTAATTGGAGTTGATTTACAAAATATGATTAGTAAATGCTACAGGATTTCATAATTAGTACAACCAATTATCCCTGCATACTGTCATTCACTGGAGATGGAAGATTAAGTAACAAGACTATGCTGCTCTTTTATTTAAGATATGTTCAAAACAGAGCTTCGAAAAAACATTTGTATTCATGCAGTTACTCATGTGCATGCACAAACATAAAGCTTGCATGATTTGCTGTGTTTGTGCAACGTCTTGTCTTCACTCAGAGCTAAATTCCATTAAAAATGTTCACGTCAATGCAAGTGCATTTCCCAATTAGTCTTATCTTGCAAGTCTGACATTCATAAAAAGCTAATCTTTCTGTTTTTATGTGTGCATGTGGGTGTGTGAGCTCTCCTTTTCCTCTTCCTCAAGGTCTTCAGAGGCCTACTTTGGGTTAAGAACTTGGATTTAAGGCTGATGAGGGATTAAAGTTCAGGTGTAAGGGTTGAGGTAAGCATGTAGAGCTGCTTCTTAGAGCTGCTTATCAGTGGTTTTGCATGTTTTAGCCCTTTAAGTACAAGTAATGTATGTGTCACATTTCAGCCGAAGCATTCCAGTTTTCCAGGGCATGACACAGGCTGTGAGTGGTTTCCTGACTCCCACGCATCCTTCAGATTCAGCTCATGCTGGTACAGTATGAAGACGTAGAGACTCTATGTTAAGACTAATCCACCATGATGTGCTTTTAGCTGCTTGTATTGTTGTTGCAGGTAACACTTTTTGTCTGTGGTGAATGTACGCACTAAGGGTTGGTCTTGTGGTGCATTTAAGGCTCCAGCATCTCAAATCTTATGTGTGTAGGAGTTTCCTTGTTTGGAAAAATTCCGCTTAAATAGCCTCTCCATAGAAAAGTGAAGCAATGGATTCAAAAGTGAAAGTGGGGGCTTGTTTTTCATGTTCTCTAGCATGTTTCAAGTTCTGGAAAATCGATTTCCAAACTGTTCTGAAATGAAGAAACAGTGGCTGTTCTCAGGTCAGTGAGATGCCACTGTTTCTTCATTTCAGAACAGTGACAGTGGATGTGAATGGGCTCAAACATACAAAACCATTAGAGCACATGGAGAGAGCCCTCACAGTCATACTCATACGAGAGTATTTGATTTTTGACACAACTCTGATGCACATTCTCAACGCTTGTTTCCATTGATTACGTCCAGCTATGGGCTATCCATAAGGTGTCACCGGGCAGAATTAAAAAACCCTCCTCCAATAATCAAGAATATCAAGCAGCAGCCCTTACAGAACGTCACACGGCCGCACATATCCAGTCGGCATCTCGTCTTTTCCATCTCAGCTCTGCTCTGACAGATCATCCCCTGTGTCCACTCTATGGCTGAGTGGTTTGGAGATAAAGAAAAAAAAGAAGGAAAAGAGAATTCCTGAAAGTGAGACTGGAAGGTGGAGGGAAAAACTGAGACAGAGATTGAGTGACGTGGGCTTGCATCTTTACATTAATGCACACATGTATCCAGATGTACACACAAATAGATTACAAAAAGGAACACAAATAATGCTGTCACTGTACAAACAATGATACGAGCACTTTGTTGCATCACCTGTATTTGAGTTAACACTAGAACTCGTGCTGAACATGTCTAAACATGTTTGTAGGTGATATGGACATAACTGTACCTTGTTGCAGCTCTATGATCTAACCAGCATAAACACACAGATGATGATAGCTGTGACAGGAGGGCTAAAGGGCATCTTAAAATCTATACACCACTCCATTTTTCTGTAATCAGCCACAGATTGCTACAATTTGAAACCAACCTGTGTTAGCTAACGCACTTTCCTTTTATGTATTTGTGAATGGCTGATGTGCCACACTAAACACTTGGCCTGATGCATCAGCCAAGGCTCCCTGCAATGTGTTATTTTGGGTGCAAAAACATTCAAATTCACCAGAGAACTTCTGCACTGTTCCTGCCAACGCTGACGCATCCCCACCTCACTATTGTAGACTCAGACACACTGGCATATACCGAACGCTTTTGGCAGACTGGTGAAATCTGTACTTTGAAGTCGTTTGTCTTGAATTAAGTGATTTTCTGTCGGGGCACCGTGCAAGCAGCAGGACAGCTGATTCTCTGAGAAAAATCTTGGACCGAGCAGGGACTGAGCATGTTCTGAGTACAAAAATCCCCCTCACGTGCCAATCACTTCTGCTTCAGCTCTTCTAAAGATGGATAGAAAATGAATGTCTGCTGTGGGACATCATCACTTTAAAGATCTCTTTAAGACAATATAAAAGCATTTACCAGCAGGGCCATTACTTCGACTCAAAACAGACACAATCATGTTTCCTCTGACATTAAACAATGAAAGCTTCTTTTAGCATGCACGGTGACTCACTCCTATTCTCCAAAATAACAAACCCAGACGTCACATTTCTCATAAATGATAAGCAGATCAGCCCTTATAAGATGTCAGGATCCAGGTTGAGATGATAGGCCTCTCCTCCCAAGCCGTTATGGGTATAAGCACTCATCACCATTGTGTGTTTCATCTTGACTCCTTGGAACAGCAATAATCGATCTGATGGTGGCGAGGAAAAACATGTTGTTTTTCTCTGGCCCCGAGGCACGCGGCAGAAACACACACGCTCTAAACAGATGGTTTTCCACAAGACACACTAAACAAATACCAATAAAAACACAAGCTGTGAGCGCTGTATGCTGACCCCAACCAAGCATTTGTGTGGGCTTTTTAAAGGTTAAGGTAGTTTTGATGTGATTACATAGCTTGAAAAAGTGAAAAATAAGAGCAGGTTTTTCTAAATTATTACAAAGTGACATGTACATCTCACTCCTTAGTGGTGGTGTCTAAAATCTGATCTAGGGACTAACAGGGGTCCCCGAGGGGACATCAGGGGCCACAGCAAGAAAAGGAGCAGTTTAATTTCTCTATTGTTTCACTCCCTTGATGATAGCACAAAGGGAGCATGTATTACTGTAATCTATTCTCATTAGAGGTTTCATTCTCTCCTCTGTTGTCACACATCCAGTGCAGACACTTATGAAGCTGTATGGCCAATTAAAGCTTTGAAAGAAAGAAACAGCTCCTTGGGACAAAGATCATCAAATAAGAGTGTGTGGTCTAATGTGTTTCTCTCTGGGGGGTCTTGATATTAAAAGTTTGAGAAGCCCTTCCCTTTTTTTATGAGGTGCTTAAGGTCCTGACTCTCATATAGTGTGTAGCCAGCGGAGGATAACCTTGTGAACTGCGGTTTGATCCATCACATCGAGATGTAGTGACACACGGGCAAATAATAATGCCCCGGCAGAGAGCAAAGCTGGGAGAGATAGCCTTGTGACCCGGGTACAACTCATAAACTGCAGTGCGGCATCAGCTGTATTAATATCACATACGGTCGTCCCCACGTTTCCTTACACGGATGAATATTTCAGCCAGTGCGTGTGGTGCAAATTAAAGATGCGCTTCAAATGGCGCATAGCCTGCGAGAACCCAACCCGATGCAAGATGAAATGTGTCATAATTAAGCATCCATTTCATAACCGTAAAGAAGTACCTGCGCAAGATTCATGCACATCACGAGGACGCAGATTCCGCCTTAAAGGCAGAACTGCGCTGATAAAAAAAAAGGCAGACAGCAGCACGGCGTGATTAATTTGGATTGTAAAGTTACGTCTTACTCACCCCTTCTGAACATTTTGCAGGCCTAGGTGTATTTCGTCTTCGGTCCTCTGAGAATCATCTATTCTTATATTCCAGACTGATAAAACTTGTGCGCTTCAGTTTTGAAGTTGATCCGGCGCTTCCGTGTCTTGACACGCGAATGTCAGCTGTCACTCCTCAGGATTTTCTCGAGATCCACCTAATCGAGTTGCTCCGCAGACCACCTTGAATTTGATAATAACTGACAAGAAACATTAATCTCCTCAAAGTCCGGCAGGAATCAGACGGACTTGCGAATTAGGAGGCAACCATTGCGGAAAAAGGCGCACCAAAATCATCCACTCAGTCCGAAATGATGGTTACTCCAGTGTATGTGCGCGTGTGTGTGAGCACAAACGCACAGTTTGTTCAAGAAAACCTCTGGTAACCAACTCCTTTTAAGCGCAAATGATAGAGACTGCAAATCAGGTCTGGGGGTAAACCGATGGAGAGCGCGAACACTCCCAAAAAATAAAATAAATTCAAGTGGCCAATGTGAAATTCTCCTCTCGGTGATTCAGAGTCGTCCAAATCGCATCATACTCGTTAAAATCTCTAATTAACATAAGTTATTTGGATTCACATTCCGCCTCTGATGTCGGATTATAAACGCAGGCTCCTCAAATCCTCCTTAATAATGTAGACTTTGAAGCTTTCGGTTTCCTTAAAATCCCCTCTTTTCAGCTCTCTTCTCTTCTCTCGTAATTGTTACATTTCTGTGATCTTGTCTGGGTAGATCTCTCTCAGCTTTTTTCCACCTATGGATCAGGACTCAGTGATGCGCGCACGGAGGAAGAAAGTATGTTGTAGTGCCTCAGCCCCTCCAACGGGCAGCATCCTGCTCCATCCCTCTCTGCCTGTGTCCCTGTCTACGCCAGCCTGACACACACTCAAACACACACTGACACACACATGCACGCACTGAGTCCTGACACCAGAGGTCTTCATAAGAAACACAACATGACACCAGGGGACACACTGACATGTAACAACAGTGGCTCTATTAAACGAAAGAGAAAACAAGAGGGGAGCTTTATGAAGCTGCTCATTTTGCAGTGAGAGATTTAGAGAACAAAACCTTTTATGATCAAATGGCCTCCTCCCAAATCAATATGTGATAAATGACAGACCCATGCATCAGATAAACTGAGTCTGTCTCCCCATCACTCATTCCATCTTTCTTTTAATACCCCCCCCTTCTCCTCACTTTATGTATACCCCTCTCTCACTCATGTATGTCAATCAATTCAATGTGTTTTGGAAAGCACCTAAAAGGACACAGTGAGACCGTTTTTGGATTTACTTTGATTGAACTTGTATCTTCATCAAAAATATAAAACAATGAAATCTACTTTAGTTTCTCTTTGTTTGTGATCCATGATAACTTGATAATTCAGTTTTTTCTTTATTTTTGACACTAAATTTCATTTAGATGTCAGTGTTTGTTTTTTGTTTATTTTTTTCCTTAAGTCTAACACCAGTGTTGCACAGTCATACCACATGTTTGTCAGAATTCCGTTTTAATACTTATTAATAGTATTTATTTAAATTCCATGTACTTATTTTTTATTTCATTTAGATCTAAAGTTATTTTGTTCATAATGACTAATGTTTGTATTTGTTATTATAAACATTCAATCTATTATTGTTTTATTTTCATTTGTTATTATCAACTTAATTAAAATTTTTATTATAAAATTGTATTGTTTTTTTATATAATAATAATAATAATAATAATAATAATAATAATAATAATAATAATAATAATAATAATATTATTATTATTATTATTATTATATCATTGTTGTTGCTGTTGCTGATATTGTTGTTATACTTTTATGTGGCTAATGCATTTGTTAAACCTTTTTTTCCTCATTTACTTTTCATTGTGGACTGTTAACATTGTTTAATCACTAATTGTACAGTTTGCCATGTGAACTGTTGTGTTTCAACAGAGGTGTCATGTCTCCGTCCCGTTCAGCGGCATCGATTGCATCCGTGCTCGATTTGCATCCACTTGACTCTACACTCGATTGGTTACGCCTTTATTTTTCACATGTGTGTTTGAGAGAAGAAACATGGCTACGCCTCAGACTGATGTTCAGGTGGTCCCTGCCAAAAAGCCAGCAGGTAACATCTGACTGGATTAAAGGACATTGACAGCTGTAGGAGGGAAGATAGGGAACAACTTCTGTTGGCGCTGTAGAGAGAAATTACTGCTTTAATAACAACGGGACGCAGCAAATGAGCGATACCAACACGCAGTTGTTTTCATCTGAGGGACAGCAGTGTTAATAGAAACAAGTAAATGAGTGAAATGGTGATGTTAGGGTGACATTTATGCATTAAACAAACACTAGCTGTCATACTAATGAACGTCAGCACGTGATCGGCGTTGGTGTCTGAATGATTAATCTCTTTATAAACATTAGATCGATGTGAGGTGTTTGACAGACTGACAGCTCTCTGCGCTTGTCTTAGATGGGATGTACTTCGATATTTACTGTTGCTGGATCTCAGCCTTAGTGTTTGCGATGTTTAAGGTTATGATTTTTTTTGTTCATTCAGACCTCATCGTGGTTGCTTTATCCTAAGAGACATATTACTCTCTGTTTCTGTTCATTTGACATGAGGACAGTCTGCACTGTTTGTCTGAAGCTGAACAGTTATTTTCCCCAATATGATTTCACAAAGGTAGAAAGCTTTGAATGACTATGTTCTTAAATCGTTTTCTTCAATCACACTTTAAAAAGAGACAGCAACACATAATGTGAGTTGAGGCAAATCTTGATGCTCTGTGTTTGAGAAACAGATTTTTGTTCCTGAAACTACAGCTCTTGATTGGCTTCTTTTTTGGGCGAAAGAGAAACAACCAAACACCTCCTCAATGGCAAAGAGGGAGGAAAATAAATATATAGATAAAATGGATTAATAATTTTCCCACAGAAGACTTTTTTTTTCTCAATGGCAACGTCTGTTTTTTTGACATCTCTGGTTTGATGGGATCTGAGAGGTGATGATGGTCCTTGTAGTCCAAACTTAAGAGACACAAGCTGTAGATCCAGAATTAAGACATAAGTGTCAGACTTAACTGGGTGAGAAATCTCTTTCAGATTTTGCCCTGAAATTGTTGTTGTTGTTGTTCTGTCACACATTTGGGTTTGTTAATATTTTAGGTTATTTCTTCTGATAGTCTTTCTTATTTCTTCAAAAGTGCAACCGATATTTGGGCTCACTCTGTAATAGAGACCAGCACTGTAAACTTTACCTGTGTCCTTAATAAATACTAAACTGAGACATTGTCCTTCTCCATGTGATTCTTGGGAGATGATCAACTAAAGAATTGGGTGTTTCTTACAAAGGTTTCATCCAAAGTTAGAATACTTGTGTTCAACAACATTTGGATCTCAGACTCTATTATCACTCATCTCACTCTCATCAGATAGTTAAAAACTAAAGAAAAACATTGTCATTGATGTCAAGGTAAAATTTATATAGGAAGTAATTTGGGCCTGACATGAGTTATTGTTCATCTGTGCATATCAGAGCAAATTTACATAATTGGAGTATAAATAATCCTGGCAGTAGCACACCATTACTCTTTTAATGTGTGGGTAATTTATTGAGCTGAACACAGAACATAAAAATGTAAGTAGAGCACCTCATAGCCTTGCTGTACAAAGTGAGAGAGTAAGGGTGTGGAGAAATATAAACACAAAATTGTAAGTTTTCATGTGGGGTTGAATCAAGGTAAGGCAAAATTTACATGACATTAAAAAATGTGGCTGCTCTGAACACAAAGGCTTTTTTTTTTGTCCAAAACTCTGGAGCCACTCATCAATAAGTGCTGAGCTCAAAGTCAAAAACCATTTGCCATATTTTTCCCTCATGTTTTTACAAATTTAAATCTGCTCGGCAAAAGTTGTTCAAGAAGAGGCTGAATAAAAAATGAAACATTTAGTTCCACTCTGCTCTGCTTGTTAAGAGATGGTCTGTTCTTGCAAGGTTGGGACAGGATTGTCCTGACTTCACCGAATGAAGCCCCCTCACTCAAACTGTTCACATTGTCCAAAGCATAAATCAAAAAGCTACTTCCCTGTGTGGCACAATGATTGAGCTGTAAAACTTCAGTGTTAACTCATTATCTGACTGTGACCTTTTTCATAATGATCATGACATGTGATGTGTCACCAGCTTGTCTGTCGAATGTACAGAGACTGCAGAAGTTAAGTACAGTGTCCTTGCTTCAACCTGTGCTCACCACATCGCTAACACTTCAACCCTTTCATTCTGTCTTCAGTTCGAGGCCCACGGCGGGTAGCCAATCAAATCCCAGATGAAATCCTACAAAACCCTGAGTTACAGGAAGCTGTCAAAGCTTTACCTGCTAATTACAACTTTGAAATCTATAAGACGGTTTGGAGAGTGAGACAAGCCAATGCTAAAAGAGGTAAGCTCTCTTCCTTCTCAGAACACTTGCTTTTTTTTGCTCCTTATAATTAATACTTTACTTACTCTTTGAACTTTGGCATGTATGGTGCTGAATGTCTTTACTTCAAATGAAAATTCTCAAATGATCAGCTGGCACTTGTAGAATTATCTTTTCCTTGATAGCCAAACCGGGTTTCCCACCACGTGCTGGTGCCCCCCACGTCAGCCACGTGCATAGACACATGGGTATCAAAGTGCTTTTCCTTGAGCCTTTTTAAGCTGTAAGACTTTTTATTGATGACATTGAGTACACTACATGATAAGAGGAAAATGTGATGTGTGAAATAACATGATTCAATATGGAGGTGACAAGATGATTTGCAATAAGTAAATAAACATTCACCATACCACGGTCTTTCTGTCTAGTTTGGTGTGTTGTAAACAGAACCTGTCTTTCTGATATGTGATGTGGTCCAAAATAATTCAGGATAGCAGCAGAGGTCTTTTTCTACCATACATTTCTCAGTCCTCTCTCCTTCCTTTAATGTTGAGCTTTAATGAGACACATTAATCTGAGGGTGGCTGGGGCTCTATGTGAATGTCCTGATGGGGCATTTGTGACTTAATCAGGAACAGTTACTTTTTCATATAGGGCCAGGTGGGTTTAGATAACTTTTTTTCCCTTAATAAATGAAACCATCATTTCTTCTTTTCTTTTTTTTTACTGTGATTATCTTTGTCCAATAGTATGCATTTTTTGGCAATCTGGAACATTTAAATATGCAAAAATATGAGATGCCTGAAATGGGAAATGCTTTTTCACAGCACTGTATGTTTTAAATATTTATGTTATTTCAAGGAGTCTGTTTCTGTTGGACTGGATTATTGTTGATGTTTCCTTGCAGAGGTTCAGAGGAGGGGTTGCAGTTATAGGCTGTTGTCCTGGATGCTTGATTGACAGGTTCACATCAATAGAGGGGTTTTGTCCATCATTGTTGACATCTTGTTAGTTACAGCCGTAGCATCAACATTTTGAGCAATTGCATTCTCTTGTCATAGGTGAAAAGTGCCATCGGCTTCAGTGCTGTCATTCGCCTGAGTAGTCTCACTACTCATAAGCTGTAGTGTGCGTTTTCTCCAGGTTTCCTCTCAAGCATTCTGTTTGTAAAACTGTGTTTCCCAGCCAAAAGTTGCAAGAAACTAAACACTTTAAAGACAAATCAGCAGCTGAGTCGAGTGAGAGTGACAGGGAGTGAGAAAATAGAGGAGGGAGAAAGTTCCAGCCAAACAGACAAGACCGCTGGAGTTAACTGGATTATGATGCAGCAAAAATTGTCTTGTTATTTTTGCTGGTTAACACTATACAGACTAGTGAGTCAAGCATAAAAGAGTTAGCTCTCTGATATCATAGGGATGACTTGTCACTCTCTTCTGCTGTATACACAATCAGAAGATACACTAACCAGGTAATCAAACAGCTGCAGTCTGAATGCTGTGTATGGTAGCTATTACCATAGTTCTTGTCTTGACAAAAGTTAAAACTTGACAATGAAAGGCAAGCAGAAGGTGCATAGGGATAGTAATTCTCCAATATTTTCAACCTTCTTTCAATTAGAACATGGTATTAAATTCTCTGTTATTTGAAATACAGAATGCTAATGCTATTTCCTGAATCAAAAGCAGTAATCTGCCAGTGGCAAATTAACCTTTCTCTTCATATTGAGTCCATGTCATATTTGTCCAGTATCATATTTGGCGATAAACTCAGCCCCAAACCTACTTTTTTTTTTTGGTACTTTCTGTCGTTATTATGATTCAAAAAGAGTAAACAGTTATGACAATAATGGCTTCACCCAACCACTAACTATGAGTGAAAGAAAAGTTTTTGTGTTACCATTCATATACTCTGAAAAATGTCCAAATCGTAAAATTTGCTGGAGTATGTAAACTTATGAGCACAACTGTGTGTGTGCGTAAACCATAATCCAGTGTGTGCATCTTTGTGATGACATGGATCGTGTTCTTTAGGGACGTCAGAACACAGATTGGATAAAGTGACAGGAAGAACACTGAAATACTTCTCTTTGTATTATTCAGAGAAAATATACATGGACATGTATGAACCCACAGGGTACACAGCTTTACATATCATATGCAGACAGAGAGATAGCGTGTTCTAGCATCAATTCATCCATGAGTACATCTATACTGTGACATACTTTAACAACTTTATTGTACAGTCACGTGGGTTTATTTAGTCATATCATAAATAAGAAAAGGACCCAGTGTGAAAATGGCATGTAGGTCAGCCAGCACTTAGTCTGCTTTTTCCATTGTGCATTATCTAACAGGTATGTGCTAGGTGTAATGTATTTAATGCTCTGGTGTACAAGAGATTGTGTGTGGAGTAGGCTTTTTTTGTGCCTCCGTGTCTACAGAGTTTTGGAGTCAGTTAAATTTGTGAGGGGGACATGTCAGCTGTCTCTGATCTTTTACGGGGGACAAACCCTGCAGGATCTGTGCTTATGTGTTATTGACAGAGTTGGAAGGCTGCTCTCACACTGCAGCTGATAGTGTGCCAGCTCCGATTTCTCCTCCGCCTTCGTGCAACACAACTGATTATCTGCAGTGTTACTTTAAGAGACAATCGATGTTTTTCTTGTCTTTTGGGACCCTGTTTTTGGAGGCAGATCTTGGCCTTATAAACAACAAAGATTTCAAACTCTGTTGTGGAGTCAAAGATGAGCAAAAAAAGATTCTATTTTTCAACTTAACTGAGCAACAATTTCACTTTCCTCTCAGACAGGCTCTTCAGCTGTCATGTCTTTAGTTGTGATTTATTTCTATTTTATTTTATGGTGTTACATCAGGCCATTCACACTGACCCAGGTTATGGGTCACTTAAAAAAAACAGTGAAATCAAAGAGAAACTGTCAGATTGAGAAAATGAAAATGTGACGCTAGATACACAGACTGCTGCATGCTTGAACCCTCAGGACACACTAAAGTGAGAGGCCTCAATTACATCCATGAGTGTCATGGTCCGTGGAATGGTCAGTGGGATGGGGAAATTGTATTGTTATATTGTTGCTTTGGATCGCTTTTAGTAACCACAGATTATAGTTTGACACGTTGATACCAAATTTTACCCAGTTTATAAAGGGCAACTTGAAAAACAAAGAAAAATAATCTAATGTTGTTGAGGGCAAGAAACAAATCTCATTATTCAGAAATGGATGACAAACTTTTTGAACAGCAAGGTCAGCCTCAAAGCTCTGCTGGATGATTCTTTCCAGAAGACTGAAGCCATTTGCATTTAATGTCGATGTGAATTGAGTTACCACTGCAGTACATTGAGTCTTGCTGTCAGAGCACACAGTTAATGCGGAACGCTCGTCCTCTCAGAGAAGCCCACACAGTTTCATTGAGTGAGATTATTTGTTCAGAGTATGATGGATCCAGGACCTAGCTGACTAGTGCTCTTGTTGAAGGTGTGTTATTGTGATGCATGAGGTTCCTTATTTTGTGCTGGGCAAAAAAAACAGAGGGAGTTTAGTTAACGATCGATATATTGGTTGTCTGAGCAGTAGGGATGGGTATTGATGAGATTTTATTGATACAATGCCCTCATCGATTCTGCTTATGGATCCAATTCTTTATTGATTCTCTTATCAATTCCTTCTGTGAGTTTTCTATGTACAAAAGTAGGTTGGTTTTCACAGGTATTCCGTGTCAATAAAATTTTATTTAGTTTTATAAGCATTGCTTTGATTTGTTGGAAGCTTGAGTTTGCCACAGTTGTGCTGAAGTCAGCTGTGAGGCTGCGTCTCTTTTTTGGAAAATATTTACTTGTTTGTATTTTGACATTATTAGTATTGTTCACAAAAATTTATTGTGGTATGTCTCTGTGATGGAAGTTGAATTTCTTTTTTAATACCATAGTTATCTTGATTTATGTTAACTGCAAGCATATGTGCAATTTCCCAGATACGTTAGCATTAATCTGGCACTGTGTTTTCTATATAATTTCAGGTACACGAGGAGATGCATTACATGTTTAATGTATTGAATAAGAATCAGTTGTGACAGGGTAACTTTCATTTCTTTGAGTGTTCAGTTTAGCGTTGCATCTTATTAAGCAAGGCTTCAAGCGATAAATCCTTAATCAGAGTTTTTTTGTTTTAATATTTATTGTGAAAAAAACAATGACTTTGCTTTTTCCCTGCCACTCACAGGTGCTTTAAGGACCGATCGCTCCAGCCACCAAAACTAGTTCAATCCCAGTGGTTTAAAAAAAGCCTTTGAAAATATGTCCTTCAATTTATTCCTGCAACGGTGCATTTCTTTCTGTGTATTTTGACTTTTCCTCATGTGTGCTATTCCCTGTGAAACAGGTCATTGGGTAGTGTTACAATGTCAGCCCCTAGCTCAAGAAAAAATATCATTCCTCATTTATGTAAATGTCAAAATGTGTATTTGTAAAGTTGCTCCTGCCTTGGGTAGAAATATGCAGATGGCAAGCCAAGAGGATTGAATCATTTCTTAGTTGTCCCTGTGGGGCATGTGTGCTTTCCACAGTTTGCTGCCTTTGCTTTTTTTTTTTTTTTTGGGTTGTGTGACGTTCGTCTTTATTTTATTTTTTTATCAGAGCTCATCGTCTCTCTCTGAACTCACAGAGCATAACTCACCTTATCACCCCCTGTCTCTCTGTGTTCCTCTTTGTGTCCATCTGTTTCTTTGTCAGCCTTTGAACTGCTCTCGAATTGCATGCGCTGTGCCTTTTTAAAACCAAGGACTCAGGCACACAGAGCAGAAATGTATTTTAGTTGGCCAGTACTTTTATATCTGATTTTGTTAATCGTCAAAAGACTTTTGATATTTTGTTCACCATCTTAGTTTGATCTTCTTCTTGTTTTTGTACGCTTTTACTCTGTCCTAAAAATAGTTTGGTTGTTTAGTTTTGCTCTGGCTGCTATCAGCTGTCTGCTGTTCTGATTATCAACCCAGAGTCAGTTCAGGTAAACACAAATCATCATAGACTTACCGTAAAATCTAGAACACAGTGTGTAAAGGTGTGCAAGATGCAGTGTACTTTGCTGAGCCTCAAATAAAGTAAAGTATTTAACTATCTTAATGTGTGGATACCCCCACTGGGTCAAGCAACATGCTATTTAAACGCAGCTGTGTAGCACCTGTCAGCACCACCCTGCTCAGTACAGTTGGCATGGTTTGAAGTATTGTCTGTTTTTTTGGGCTTTTGGGTGTTGTATTTTCATGTTGTATTTTGGTCTCCATTAATTTTCCTGTTCGTTTTATTACGGCCTTCATCCAACAACTGTTCCTCAGGTAACCCCCAAATCCCACTTGGAAAAACAGATGAATTACACAGGACAGGAAATACAGCCAAAAAACTCAAAGCACTGCCTTGAGAGTCATGGTAGACCTCAAATTTGTGAAAGTGTTCCCCTGTTGTGGTTGTAAAATCTTGAGGAGTAGTTCTGTTTTCATGCTCTCACAACTCAACTACAGACGATCACAAGATTAATGTTGCTGACAGTTTGTCTCCACATTTTCACTTTAGCTCCTGGAGAATTAGCAACATGTGGACCGTTTCAGGTCCTGCTGTTTTCGTCCATGTTATACTTAAATCTGAGACAACAAACGACAGAGAAGTTGACGAGATAATCAAAATGAAACAATCACAATACATATATTTAATTTTGAATTAAGGGTTTCCTCAATGCCAGCGTTAATTAAACATCAAACTAAGCCACAGATGGCTCACCACATTAAACAGAACCATCCAGATTGACAAAACATCTAGCTCAGTCCATGGCTGATGTCTTGTTTTTACCCAATTAATGAGTCTTCTCTTTCTAAATAGCCACTTTGTGCAGCCACCACCGATAGAAGTGCTGATTTATTTCACCCTCAAATACAAAACGACTCTGTGAGTGGACTAGAATGGTCTTTTCTGTCGTGTCTGAACAGCATGTTCCTTTATGGAGAACATGACAGGACTGAAAGTGTTGCCAGGGGAAAGTTCAAACAGATTCTTCACTGTAGCATCCACAGATTGGACATGCTTTAATGGATGAGTGTGAATGGTGCTCATTGTGTCTACATGAAATGCCTGTTTGTGACAAGTATTCAATAATAGGGTATATGTTTTCTGTTTTTTGACTCTTTTACTGGTTTATAAGGCTCTTACCGACATATATGACTCATTCTTTTCACGTTAAAGCTGGTACAGGCCTCTTGGATGTATTTTGAGACCATCGCTCTTATTAAGACTTATTTGTTCTCAATCATTTATGATTTTAGTCCTGTAAGTCTCATGATCTAATTTTATGAAAAATCTACGTCATTCTTCTGACAAGACCATGCCTTTTTCCATCTGAATTCAAACTCAACATTTCCTTAACATCATGACTTTTTGCTTGTAGGTGTAGGACTTAATTTTGTTAACTTACTACTTTGAACTTAAACATTTACAACATAAACCATATTCTTGTAATGTCACTTTTTGTTCTTTTTTTTATACAAATTGGACATTCACCTTTCCTGAAGTTGGGTTTTGTATCAGTTAGCACTACATTTAACTAGCTCCAGCCCATTAACTGTTGACCATTTTGGACCTCTGTATCACATATTCTTTTATCGTGTGGAGTGCATTATACCAGTTCTATTTTAAATGTTTGCATTGGAGGTGACTGATGTCTGACCATTCATCACATCTGTCCACAAATATTTCAAATGCAATCACACACTTGAATTTAATCTAACCCAGGATAATCCCTGCATAGAGCCGTATTCTGGTCCCCTAGCTACAACCCTCCTTCTGAAAATTCAGAGTAATCCCTTGGCTTTGTCAGCTCAGTCTGCCGTTCCCTGATAAATTGCTGTTTCCAGCACTTTCTTAGTTTACTTTTGTCTTTGATTGTCAACATAATCCCACATGTAGATTTCTAGCACTGGGAGATCCAGCTGTGGGTTAACCATATGGAAAGTTCCTTAAATTAAGCAGCACACACAGAAAAATGACACCTTGCATGTCTGCTTGGGTTCTTAGCTCAATAGACATGACATCCAAAGCTGTTTAATGAACTTCCTCGATTAAAGGTAGACACAACTTATCTTTGCATTCAACGTGTGTTTAGTCTCTCCTCCAGTGTCTGATTCACCTTTGGCGAGCGCAGTGAATGGAGAAAGCTCTTTGCTTCTGTCAGCTGAGGCAGAGGTGTGCTCTGAAACCTTTCTCTGTTAATAAACTTGCCCTTTTCCAGGTAATGACCTGTCTCTCACTGTCTGCCTGGATGCTCTGTGATCCCTTAACCTTTCATCAGTAAGAAATGCACTCGCCCCTCCCCCCACACTGCCCCATCCATCACTCCATCTCATGACCACCCTCCCTGAACCCCCCTGGCCTTTTGTCCGTCCAAGCTTTCATTGTTTAATCCTGTCTGGCAGTGAAGTGTTGGAAATTGTTTCAAGCCAAGCCATGTGAAAACCTTTGTGTGCTCGATGCAGCGTTCTGGTCTCATAAGTGTCCGCTGAGACATTGATGGATTTATTGAAGAAGGGTGTGACTGAGTTTGACTGGGAGAAAATGTCACGGTTGATTGAAACAAAGTCTTTGTGTCCAGGTAGTGTTGCTATGTGTCTGACTTGGTGGCAGGGACTCGCAAAAGTTGTCTCGTACAGATGAATCATGGATAAACAACAGCTGCACAAAAAGTAGAAGCAAAGAAAAAAAAACAGATCCTTTTGCAGGAAGCCTTGACGGATGTCTAATATGATCAAAAAAATTTCACACAGTTACATACACACATGAAGATGTACACAGTATGTTGAAAGAGAGAGAGGAACAGTGATGCCACCTGGATCCTGAATGTGTTCTATTAGTCCTGATGTGAGAACTGTTGACAGGGAGCTTCACACTATTGCACAATGATTGACACTATATTATAAGGAAACCAGGAAATGCAGAGAGACAGCTGAATACACACACCACCACACAGAGTTATAAATGATAATGTAGAGGGAACAGGAATATTTTAACTGGGTCTTGAGTTTTTTAAATGTTTGTAGTGTAGGGCTTATTTCGGTAAGGGGAAAACAGAGACTGTAAAATGGCACCGGACAACCGGCTGCACATAATTCATGATGATGCTGATGATTTGGTGCAGTGTGGAGTCAAACTGTCAACTTGTTGTAAATAATTGAGATATTTTACTCAGTGCTTTTTAAAAAAACTGCAGACTAAAATGTAAAAACATGTAAAATAAGTGAGTTATTTGATTTAATTATCTCTTCTTTATGCACAAAAAGAGCTTTTCTGTCTCTCAGCTCCATATTTGCTCTCCTCACTGTACTAATCTCCTCCCTGTCACTCTTGCCTTTTCCAATCTTGTCCACTTCATGCTCTGATTCCTGTTCACTCATTTCATACGGGAGCACTTGACATCATCTATATCTTAGTAGTCTCTGATTCTAAGGTGCCATCATATTTATTTGATGACTAGATGGCAGGATTAATATATGCTTAATCATGGCTTCTTTAGAATTTTTGATGCAAACATCACAAGTCTTATCCCCTAAGAAATCCTTAAAAGGAGGGCTCATATTTACATCCACTTTGAAATCCAAGAAAACACGATGATCTATTCTTGAAAGAACTGCTCTGCTGTTTAGTTCCTCTGCTATGAGGAGCTAAACACTTTGATTGCCGTTGAAGTTTGTGAAATATAATTTGGGCATGTAAAGCTCATACAGTTACCTTTATTTGGATAAATGTAAAATCAGAGCAGATAGATTATCCTACCAGGAAACTAGAAGTAGTTCTATGCAAAACTGCACGAGAGGTTTCTAATTCACAGCTGACTCATTGGGGAAATGGGGATGTTCCAAAGCAACTCATTTCCTGGTCCTAAATAGAAATTTAGAGTCTGACCAACCAAACACTTTAAGGTAAGAAAACACTTAGGAAAAAAGTTTGAGTGAATCCCTATTTATTTAACACAATCCAAAATTGAATCTGAAAGACTGCAGGTAAATAAAGTCAAATTGGTTTGCAAAGTTTGGCTGAACTTACACCAACAGCTTTCAGTTCTCGTAGGTTGACCTTCATCAGCCTGTGTTGGTTACAAAGCTCTCTGACTGAGTGAGCTGGCTGTTCAATCAGACATAGCCCTCAAAAGCTTTATTCTGTCCTTCTGGCTCCCTTTTCAGATTTACAAGATTTACAGCTCAAAGAAATCCCATTATTCTCAAACTGGTGATTTAGTAGTACTTTCTCTCAGCCTCTCTTTGAAATACTTCATTTTAGCAAACCCCCTGCCTTCTGACTGACCACCTTTCTGGAGGGCCTGTTGGGGACAGGGATAAGGGCAGACTTTGATGTTTGAGGCCTGCCCCTCCAATGCCTCATGAACCAGTTTGGAGATCCTAACTGGTGATCATATGTCATTGTTAGCTGATGTCCAAAGGGCTCAAGTTAAACTAGCCTCAACTTCTGGATATCAAAGGTTGGGAAAGGTTGGGAAAGGTTATGCTGAATTGTTCAATGCAAATGCTGTAGCACCAAACTAATGGACAGACTTGGTAAAGATGGTAAAAGGCTTTTATATATTTTTTTCTATATTCTGACACAAAAGCCCTAACTTCAGTAGCAATGGTGATGACAATGAGATGCGACCTACAAGGTTTGCACTGGCTTGAAAGGGAAGCTTTTCATTGACCTTATCAACAATAAAATATTTAGTGTATCATTTCAATGTGTAGTTTGGACCCTGTTAGTACCATCTAGATGATATGTGATAATCCTGTGTCCAAGAATCATCAGCGGTCTCTTGCTAGATGTCCCCTACAGTGACACCTGCCACTAAATATCACTGTTTGTCTGAATGAGTGGAGGGAGGCATGGCTAAGCCATAGTTCAGTTGAACTTCTGGTTTTCACAAACATTTAGAGCTGGAATATGGCATCTCACTCTCTCAAATGAAACCTCATTGTATGTAGTGAAACCAACCAAGCTGAAACTTAACCCATCAGTAAACAGCTACAACATGTTTATATTTTCTTGTCCCTGAGATACTAAGTACATATTTTTTCCCACGGTGATGAACTCTACTGTAATACTGAGCAATGTAATATGGAGCTTTATAGAGGTTTTCTCATCTCTAGGGTAAGCCTTAAGTGGTACACAACAGTCTTTACCTCTCCCTATATTGTCTTTACTCCTCAGGCCTTCATCTCCCACTCAAAAACCACATTTTTTATTCTGAATGACGCTGTCCAGGTTGATGTCACAGAGCATTAGATCAGCAGTGTCCTTGTTAGCATTCATCACCATCGGCTTACTAAATCCTGTGAAATATGTTGCTCGATTTTAATTTCATGCCAGCCTCATCTGTGTGTCCGTATCAAATCCTGGCTTTAAAAACATAAACTTGTGTGAAGCTGGAGGAGGGTGGGGGTGTTTTTTTGTGTGTGTTTCAAGTAGAAAAGAGAGTGAAAATGTGACTCACAGAGCTGGTGGCAGGCATGGAGACAGACAGGAAAAAAGAGAGAGTGTAATGGCTCTGTACAAGCCCTGAGCTGTAGAGCCAGACCTGTGGTGATTGGTTTGGACTATATTTCCAACAGCCCGTCACTCGCTAAAATAAACCAACAGAACCGCTGTGGCAGAGGGGAAATTGCCCTGAAATGTCACTATTTGCTGTCAGCGGAGCTCTCTGAACAAGTAGCAGAGGCTTTGAATAGCTCTGCTGTCCAGGATTTATTAAATGTGCCATCATTCGGACACAAGAGTGCTAATGTTTCTTCTTTGTTTGCTTTTCCTCTCTCTCTCCAGTGGCTCTGCAGCTGCCAGAGGGCCTGCAGATGTTTGCCTGTGTCATTGCCGATATCATCGAGAGGTAAGATGGAGAAGAAAGTTTTCCCCTTCAGTTAAACAAGTTGTCATAAGTCTTTGAACAATCAGCAGGTGGAGAAGTAAAACCAGCCATGTATGATCTTGAACTGCAGCGGCTGCTCTGCACTCATTAGTGGAGCAAGAGGTTTATCGTAACTCCCCGCCTTCCACTCGATCAGGGATTCAGCAGAAAATGAGACACGATTAGGTTTTAGGACGGAGAAGATATCACAGCTCCACTTGCTCACGGTTGGAGGAGGGATGAGATATTATTCTTGTTAATTACATCTTGTTTCAGTCTGCATATGCCCTATTGCACACCAGCACTCCATCACACAGACACCAAAAAGTTTTTTTTTTTTTTTTTACCATCCTGCAGTGTGAAGTGCTCCAGCCTGAATGTGCCAAGTAGTTTATCTTTTTTACAATGCTGAGGTCTGGCCTGCAGTGTGCTAAATACAAGATGTGCTTCAGTGCTTCGTAAATAGAAACAACCACTCAGAAACCTTTTAACGTGAAGTAAACTACAAAGCACAGGAACAATCTACACTTTTTTCCAGTTTTTCCTCCTTGTTGTTGCCTCTGTGGTCTTATTTCACCTCTCCTCTACCCCCTTTTTTTCCTCTGGAGTATCGTGGGCTAAGTGTTTTCTCAAGGAAAGGCTGCCATCATTAAACACCACTTTTTGTAGGTGTTCAGTCAATAATAACCTGATTACAAGACCGGGGAGGTGGGGTATAGAATGACTGCAGTTTCCATATAACCTTTGGACTGTTGTTTTCCAATTTGAAACCCAAAGCAAAAAAACTTAACAGTTAACATAACAAACATATCCACACTTAAAAGTACTTCATTTCTTATCAACTGATCTCAAATATAGTTTGATCGCTGTAGCGTTCCTCCAGAGCCTCTGCAAAGTTGGGGCACGGAAAAACTTTGCATACAACTTTGAAGGCAAGTGGCTACCATCTTTTACCATCAGTCATTTAACCTTATCTTAGTATTCACTTAAATTTGTTAATGGTAGTTATTGGGCGTTTGTTTTCTACTACTTTGACATCTCATGTTAATTCATTCTTGACGTGTTGACCCAAATATAGGATGACCCTGATTATAAGATGACTCCTCTTTTTCAAGACCAATCTTTAGATCAGAACTTCTGATTACCAAAATTTACTTTGTCTTTTTTTTTTCTTAATTTCTGAGAAAATCATTGAAATAATAATTAGAGACTGCTTTCACTTGTGGCTATAAATAAAGCGATTAAGATCTGTATTTCAAATGCATTATCTAGTTGCACCACTTGCCTATCAATGTGAACATTTTAATACTAGTTATTCATTAACCATAACAATGTAATCCATTTGTTAAGCAGTTTGACAAAAATGGACATAACGCTCTTTTTTTAACGGCACATTTCCAAACATTACACTCCCCAATTCCATATTTTTGGGCTGCCTGACAGTTGTCACACATCACTGCTGCATTGTCCACCAATATCTTACAATCAGCATCATAACTTGGCCTCAGCTGTCTGGTATCAGAATTGATCAAAAACAGACAGGTACCTCTTGGAAACTAAGTCAATTTATTGTGCAGTCATTGGTCGATGCACTCTTCAGTTATTTAGCTAAAAAAACACAGAACTACTTTGATTTTCAGCAGCTATCACAAGCTGAAGTGTAGTTAGCTATGCTGAATGCCAACAGTGATATACTTCCCTGCAGTCTCTTACCTTCATAACAGACACTAATCAGTAATGATTTTGTTAACAATTTTTGTAAAATTATGGTTTTCCTGATTATTTATTGTTTATTTTCTTTTATGTTTTTTTTTTGACACATTATTGATAAAGTAATGGCTAAATAATACATTGATGTCATTAAACCTGGGGTATTTGATTACAAGCTGGAATTCTTGATCACACCAAAACAACCAGATATCATCCTCTCCTATCTTTCAAAGCTAAGCATTTATTTTCCAAAGAAACGATTGAAAATGATTCTCAAATTCTGTTCTGGCTGCTCAAAGAAGTATTGCAGCGGTCGTCTTTCTCCTTCCTGTTAACTTGTTGATATCTGTCATTTTCCTTTATCATTTTATCCATCTTTTCTCCAGCTTTATCAAACACATATCACCTCATCTTCTATCTCTTTACCGCCTTTGCTACCTTTTTTATCATCAAAAAAGATGATAGAGTGAGGTTTTGATGATAAGGTTTGGTATTATCAGTCCAGCAGCTATCACACTGAGAGCTACAGCCGTTTGCTGCACAGCGCTGAAACCACACACCCGTGCAGTCCACATTTATACGGTGTCAGTGTCCATCGTGGAGTCTGTTAAATCAGCCCCATCTCCTCTAATGAGAGCAATTAGCGGACACTAATTGCTTTTTCTCACTCACTTCATACACCGTCCTCTATCGCTTGTCTCTCGGTATTTTTCACCCTTGCTCCACAGTGTCTCCCCCACACTGTGGCACAGAAGACATTTCTCATAGTTTCTCTTCCAGTGAGACCTGTAATTTAGTTCCCCTTTAGCTATCCTAAATCCATTTATGCTGTGCTACCACAGAGAATTTTTTTTTTTTTATTTTTTGTGCAGTTCTGGGTTTTCCAGAATTAACAGATGGGTTCTTTGAATCCTGGATGAACATCACAGCCTTTGAGAAGTACTGAATATCTTCCATCTGGTGCACAGACTGACAGGTTGGGTAAAAATATTTGGATGACATCAGCTGAGTTTCAGGAGAAAACTAAAAAGTTCTCGATGAACTCACCAATGAACCAACATGTTGGTCATCCAGGATCATGCAACCTCAGTTTCATCTGCAGCTGATATTTCTATCTTAGTACAACTTTGGTCTCGTTTTGGAGTTTTTTTGCTTAGTTACTGTTTCAGCTCCCTCTCTAAAACATCAGCTTGGTGACAACAGAATTGGACAAAGCAATGAAACCAGCACTGACATCAGAAATGGGCCTATTTTGTGAACTTTTGTATCAGGACAAAGACAATCACCAGGAAAACAAAGTCATTTTCTAAGTTTATATTTAAGTTTCTCTTGTAACAACCTCACCAACTTTCTCAAACACTACTCCCCATTTCACCGTCTTCCATCATGAGACGTCAATCGCTTCACTCCATTAGAGCTTTTCGCCATTGCAGCCCCAACTTTCTTGAACTCTCTCCAATCCCTCGCAATTCAGACTCACTTGCCGCACTTAAACATAAACTCAAAACCTAACTTTTCAAAAAAGCCCATTATATGTGACTTCAACTCCTGCTGCTACCTGTCTTTGCACATTTTACTTTGTGTATTTAGAAAAGCTGTACGAGCCCTATCAATTATTGTTATCATTATTACTAAAAAGGAATCTGCTTTTAGCTACCCACCCCCTTAAAGCAGTTGTGAGGATCAGCCGTAAAAGCCAATGTTTTTCGAGGCTAAAAACTGTTTCTCATGAGCACTCGCACTTACTGTTGTTAGGACATGACTCTTACCAATATGTGTGTTTGTTTTGAATCAAATGAATGGAGAGCAGACCTTTTGAGTTTTGTCAAGGGGACTTGCTATAAATCAGTCCAGTCCTGTTTGACTCAATCAGGAAGCTGAGAAATGGCATGTAGACATAACCTACTTTAGTCGATAATCTCATTTTAGGTTGTGGATTACCACCTGACATGCAAGTGGGGAACTTTTTCGAGATCACTTAGAAAGTCAACACAGGGACTTTAAAAAGTCTGGGGTGGACTCTAATTTAATTTTTAGGGTCAGCTCTATTGCTTGTAAACCAACATCTTTTGTTCTTACAAGACGCAGCTAGTTTGACTAAGACCTTCATTGTTGCCAAATCTTCCAAAAGGTAAGTGCAACTGTTCACCCAATGAAAGGAATGGTGGCCAACACTCATAAAATGTTATCTTGTCTTGTAAAAAAACAACTATTTCTATTTATTTAGATTTTTTTTTTCCATCCATTAGTCCCTGGTCACACTTCAGATAGCTGGGCAGAGTCTTTGGGAATGTCATGGGAAGTAAATCCACTGTGTAAAGTAAGTCTACATATACTTGAATCCAAGAAGTCCAGTTGCCTCTGACTCACTACATGAACGTACCGTGACTCAGAAGTCTGAAAATCTTCTTAGCCATACTTTGCTTATGTAATGGCCACAAGCACGGCAGCTTAAGTTGACAACTAAATCACATCTCGGGGCTTAAATTTGAGCAAAAAGTGAATAGAAGGTCAAAACCATGTGGTTGCTCCCTGCACTTTGGTCTTTGATCCTGATGTGGGGACAGAATTGAGGCTTCTGTAAGAATGAACCAAAATAAGCCAAGGTCTTAGTTCTGACTCTGTGTCCCATCATGCTGTAACCTTATAGATAGCGTCTTGGAAGTCAGCGTAGTGTTGATAACAATCTCAACATAAAGCGATCAGAGTTTGGCTGATCCCCTCAAAGGTTTAACCTGCGGGTGAAACCGCCTGTCTGTTTCTTGGTGTCTAATCAGACCCAGGGATATAACTGCCTGTTAGGAAGGAACTAGAATGTCCAGAAGCCTGTGAAAAAAAACCCTCCGGATACTAAATATTTAGGGAATGAAGTGCATCACATTTTGTTGTAACATGTTTTTATATATCAAAGGCACATGTGGGCTTCGTATATGGTTGCAATATCAAGCTGTGTTTGAAGGGAGTGAATTACTGTAATCTTTGGATGTATGCACAGCAGGCAGCTGACCTTGTGTCACCTCATCGAGGGTTACCAGAGGTGAAAGGCTTTGGAGCGAGTCTGCCTCCACTACTGCTGCTGCAGTCCCTTGTATTGGTGAGACAGGGCTGAGGTCCATATCAAAATGGGGATGAAAGGGCTAAGCTGGCCTCACAGTAAGGAGCTTCAGCAGGAGGGACTGCTAAGTCTAAATGAGGACAATCTGCTCTGAATTATGGCTACGCTGCAGTTAATTCATTCAGGCCAAAACACACACACACACACACACACACACACACACACACACACACACACACACGCGCACACACGCACACTTTCACAAATTACCATGCAGGAGTAGGAGCTACATTTCTCTTTTAATTCTCTTTTTCTCTCTGTCTGTGAGTCCATCTATTTACACACCAAGAGAAAGAACATATATTTACAATTAAACCACTCAATTAACTACAGCCTCTAAAGATGGTTGCAAAAAAGGAAAAAAAAAATCCTGATTTGAAAAATAAAAGTATTGAAAGTCTACCTTAATTAAACAACTGTGGAACCCGATTGTAAAGAGTCATGTGGTAATTAATCCTGACCTAGGAACTATTGACAGTCTAAATGAGATGCATTAAGTAGTTACTGCTTCTTATCTGCATCCCCTCACTTGTACCAACAGCAATCAAGCTCAGAGGAAAGAGGTGATTTCACCTTTTCTCGCCTTACATTTTGCCCTTCAGGCGTGACACAAGCCTCCTATACGTTACAACACCTTTGGGACTGAGATCTGCCATCATTACACCTCTTCACTAACACACCAAATACCGAAAAGGTGTAAGATAGGTGCCCCATTGTGTGTGCTTAAAGGATGTATTATGTGGTTGCAGGTAAATAAACAGTGCAACACACACTGTCAAGTTCTCCCCTGGCTATGTTGTCTCCCAACTCGAAAAAAGAAAACATTCATTTTTTTTCTGTAGTCTCTAATTTAGCACTCATTTAGCTCAACTAGATTGGAAACCTATTTTGATTCTCCTCATTCCTTTATTAACGCGCAATCAGACTTAATATACACACTGAAATGCTAATATATTCAGTGTCCTTTCGCCCTGCCAGCTTTAACAACATCGCTCCATCTTACCCCCTCAGCCTCTGCTACTACCTCAGGGCAGAACGACTTTCATACCTTTCCGCCAACAAGTCCACAAATTATAGACAAGGGGTAATTGTAGTGTGAATACCCTATGTGAAATGGTTTTCATCCCCATAAAAAGTCATTCTGATAGTTCTAACCAAATCTCCAAAAACCCAAAGTTAATGAGGGAAATGAGGGAAATCATGAATGAAATAGCAGTACTACATTCTTGTGTGTTTTAAACTTTATGGAAAGTACCAGATTTCTCATAACATATCGGTGGATTTAAACAAATGTTTCACAAACTTCTTTGGGCTGCAAACCTTTTTGCAGTTTGAAACCCAAACCAGCACACTTGGCCTTTAACAGGATCATTTAAATGTACCCTTTAAGCTACATTTATCCAATGTCGAGGTGTGAAATAGTAATGAAGGTGATATTCTTTATTAAAACAGCCTCGTTCACAGCACCTTCTGTAAATCCATTATATTAAGGTATCTATCTTCCCGTCAGTTTCAGTCTATAATTTCCTGAATGTAGATTTTTTTCATCCATATTTAAACAGTGGATCAGTTAGTATTTGATTTAGCTGAAGCTGGAACCCTTTAAAATAGGAGCCAACTTGGTAGCAAACTGGTCCACACTCTGTTCTCACCATGTGTAAAACAGCAGTCCATTCATCAACATGCTATTGTCCCTAATCTGTTTTTCTCTGTGCCATTTCATTTTCCTCTCTCTTCTCTCTGTGTTGACATTGTCAGAGGAATTCAAAGACTTATGAACTCTGCTTTCACAAATAAAAGCAAAGGAGAAAAAGCTTCCAGGATAAAACAAAGAATTGCTAACTCGTGCAGGCAGGCAATGATGCATGCGCTGTCACTGCACCATATGTTTTATTGCCTTTGATGGTATGCCAGCTGTCTGCTTCCTGCTTTGAAAGATACTTTTATGAACTTCCTTCAATATTTACTGCTGCTAGGGCCTTTGCGACAGAGGAGAAAGATAAAGCAGGAAGTAGGGTGTGTGGGGCTGTCACTGTGTCCTAATCCTGAGGACAGCACAAGCATTTAATGTTCTGTCTCCCTCTGGGCCTTCCTGGCACAAAAACCCTGGGCCTCTGCATTGAGATGTTAGCCAGCAACCTAATCCGAGGTCTTGTACTCTGAGACTTGTTGGGTAAACCACAAATTTGCTGAGCACACAAGGCCAAAAGGGTACATGTTATCGAAGCAAAAATAAAAAAAACAATAGTGAAAAATAAAACATCTCTTCCCCTGGATGAAGAGGATTCCTTTGGCTAGCTGTGAGAAACATTTAAGTCCTCACTGAATCAGAACATAAGTCATATGGTATCTTATATGGGTAAATTGAAAGCAACAAAGGTTACATTTCATTATGATACATCTTTCATTTTAAAGTGGAACAGATTGAAGATGCAATCACTCGAACTTGTAAGTATGATCTTAGGGAAAGTTTCAACTTCTTCCAGTAATTCTTTCTCCTTATCTGGCAAATTTCCTGATCATGTCCACCAGTTAGTGGTTTGTTCTGCAGAATAACAGTCAGCAAAAACACATCCGGTGTTTTCACACTCCAGTATAACTAAGCCCACATTTTGGATTAAAATAGAACCAAGAACAGGAAGGAAGTTCTTCCATAAAAGGCTCATAAATAAAGATGGAGCAGTGGATGAGTCTACCCATTGACAGAGTAGGCCAAGCAGCCTTGGCATTGAGTTTACAGGGATGAGTCAGTGATTTGTGATTAGAACAGAAATAAATGGTCTCTTACATTTTGATACTGAGTTTTGGAGTCACAGTATATTACCTAATGATAAGAGAAAGTAGGGCTTTGTTGGGCTAAGACAAATAATCATATTGAAAGATCAAGTAATGGACTAAGGACAAAATACACCAGATAAGTTTCCTTATATTAAAATTGAGTATGTCAACAAACCAAGATAATGAGCAGCCAGCCTTGGAGTCAACAGGTTAGAGGTTATACAGCCCATCATGAATGGGGGAAGACTCATCATTAGAGTTTGAAGGGAACTCTTAGGTCTCCTCAACTCTAGCTATCTGCTGGATTGAACGCACGGCCATTGTGAGTAAAAGATGAGAGAGCAAGCAAAAAGACAGTGCGGCACACAAGAAGAAGACAACAAAAAGCATAGTAAATGAAACGACAACACAGAGTGCAAGAAGACACAGAGGACAAAATGTCATTTAATGTAACTAGTCCAGACTTGGTAATACTTTTAGAAAGTTTGTGAAGATTTGGCACTATATAAATTAAGATCAATTGATTGATTCACAGCAGGCCAAAAGGAAAACAGTGACACAATACTCAGACAGCATGGCGCAAGAGAGCGTGGTGTACAACAAAGCTTGGCGTAAGACATGGTGCAAAACAAAGTGCATTTCTTGCCTGTTCTTTTCGCTTCTTTAGTTCTTAAGTTCACAACGCATAGGGCAAAGAGGAAGACAGCAGTGTGGCACAAGAGCATCGTAATAGCTATTGCTGTTTTTAGTCCTTCTCTGAAGCGAATCCTGGCTGAGTCTTCCGGCAGGCATTTTGTCTTTTTGTGAAATATCTAAGCAACATTAAGGCATTCTGAAGAGTTTATACAGTGTGCTAAGTCTAGTGACATCTTTGGATGTAATGTTTTTCATTTCTCATCAGCAACATAAAGTACAGCCATGAAGATGTGGCTCTTGTCAAAGAATGCAGGCTACCTGGATGAGTTGTGTGCTTGTTTTGATGTAACAACAATCTGATGGATGACATCACTTGGTGATGCCACTGACATACTATTACACTTGTTGTCTGTCCTTCTATATCATGTAGAATCTAAGCTAACTGTCAACATCAGCCCTTAGTAGTTGTAGTCACAGTCATGTCAGATGCTGTGTGTCAGTAAATTAAGGTACTGTATGTACACCAGGCCCCCAGACATCTCCAGGTGCTTCAGTGTGCCTGTTTTCATCCATCAGAATAGATTCCCCCATATTCCGTATGGCAGGTTGAATCATTTCTGTAGAAGCAGCAGCCACAGCCCACAGCCTCCCAGGGTAAATGTCAACTCTCCCATTAGGAGGGAGCCTGGAAGGCACCTCCAACGCCTTCTTGCCCTTACAGCATCTCAGTCTTCCTGGCGCCCACAGCGCAACTGAGCTGTAGAAACAGATTTGGGTGTGAGTGATTGAGTGAATGTGTCGGTGTCTCAGCATATACCATATATTCAGTATGTGTGTATGCGCACCATGTTTGGGTGTCTGTGTTGCCTCCTTTGTCTGCCCTTCACTTCTTTGTCAGATCTGAGGTAAAACACAGCATAGAAGGAGGATTAGATGTTTGTGTGCCTTTAACATTTTATCACCCAATTTTTGCAACCCTTATGGTGTCTGATTGAAAGGATTCAGGTCGCCAAGGCAATAAAGACTTGACCGTGCCTGTTTGACAACCATCTGAGATCAACAGTAGCGAAAACAAGGAATTAGAATATAAGTTAAAGCATCTTGTGTTTCTTTCTTAACCACAATCTCTGTCATACATACAGCACAAGTTTTTGTAACAGTTGTGGCCTAAATAATTGAAATTGTAAATATTTTCAAAAACATCCCTTCTTAACATCCTCGTTTTATTTCGGATGTTAAAACTACTTTCACTTTACGATAAGAAGCAAAATGATTACACCAAAACTAAAAACTACTAGCATCAAAATCATTAGCATCCTCAAGCACTGACCTTTTATTGAGCCAAGTGCAAACTACTGTTGTGCAATTATGAGCTTTAACACGGAAATGCTTGTCAATCAATCAAGTTCCAACTGAAGTTTGTCCTAAAGTTAACACACAGTATAGAAACCTCTCTAAGCCTTTGAGAAGGCATGCCATAAACAAAAAGAATCAGTTTAGACTGGAGAAGAAGAACTGTTATGCCTACAAAGCAGGGGCAGAAAAGTTATCCCAGTGTTTCAGAGTGTCGAGGAAGAGGAGTGAGAAGTATCATCAAGAAATTCAAAGAGAGCCACACAGAATAAGTCTGGTAGAGGTAGGAAGCTGAAGATCTCGAGGACTCTGGAAAGAAAACGAGTGAGGGATGTGTCTTAGGACCCAAGAGTAACTACCAAACAGTAATCAATGGGTCATCCGAGTCAGGAATTGTCGTGTTGATGAAGATGGTCACTAGAGCCCTGCACAGAAATGGACTTCTGGACACAGACTACAGGCCAAGAAACACCACTCTACTGAACAGACTCCTTCAAACCAGACTTAAGGAAGACAATCCAGAGAAAGATTTCGCAACTGGAAAGGATTCTTTGGTCAGATCAGCCCAAATTAGAGCTCTTGGGCCACTAAGACACTGCTTGAAGAAAGAAGGGAGAATTGTATATCCTGAAAAATACCATCCCCACAGTTAAAAACACAAGGAATGTGTGGAAGAAAAAATCAACCGGTCGGCAGCAAAACTGGGTATTGGTCATCACTTTGTCTTCCAACATGACCCAAAACATACATCCCTCCTGGTGAAGAACGGCTTCCAGAAAACCAAAGTGAATGTTATTGACTGGTCTGTTTAAAGCCCTGACTTGAATCATTTTAAAAAATGTACTTGGGGAACTGATGGCTGGAGTCTGTGTCAGAAGGCCATCTTTAGGAGCTTGGATGATTTGTCAAAGAAGAATGGGCTGGGGCTCTTTGGGAGATATGTCAGAGTTATCTAGAACAACTCTGGAAATGCTTCTTTTTAAAACTAAAACCTTTCACCAGGATACAAAAAAAAATAAGTTTCACTCGAGAAATATGACAGCACATAGTTCACCCATAGGGCCATGTAATGTCTAATAAGGTCTCCTACTAAGTTCACCCTTACAGCCCTCCTGAAGCGCAGGATGAACTGAAACAGTATCTGAGTGACAACCTGCAAAGTTTAAAAATGGCTGTCCACATAGGTCAGGTGCCTCCATTTCTCTGTCATCTCCTTGCATCTATACAGGAAGAGAGACAGACATCGAAACTTGCAGTAACACTAAATGGTAGTGAGGCGAGGAGGCTTAATGGAGAGCCAGTATCCCTGCTTTTGTTAGAGAGAAGAGTCTTGTACAAATACTATGCAGTTGTTGCTGATAATGTAAATGAAAAGCAAATGGCTTGTTTCATGGATGCTATTCCCCCTGAATTTATTTGGTATTCATGATTTTCTCACCTCAGCTACCCATGAGACTCATACTCACCACAAAGATGTTTGTGTCCAGTTAAAAGTCAACCTGCCATATGTTAAAAGGACAGCTGTCATGGTTGTTTGTATTGATTTGAGTGCTGCATGATTAATCCACAGAATTACGAGTCCACTTTAACAAAAGGCATTTATTTTTGCTCTTTGTATGCATTTAAAATACAGTATCACCTGGCTCTAGCTCCAACTAATAAAAACCAAGCCGAACCAAAAGCATTTAAAAAAACAAATAGTCAAAACTTAATTCTAACTGAACAGTGCTGCAGCCCAACAAAAAAGAACTGCTTTCTTTAGTTGTATTTACAATGAAAATGTTTTGAAATATTTGTTTGTTTTTAAATGAGAAGAACACATTTCACATCTAAACATTTTTGTTGCGTTACCGTTTATAAAAAAGCATGTAGACCCATATAATTTACACTAACTTTAAAAATTAGAAGTTTTCCAAAATAATTATGCTGCACTAATTAATATGCCATTGTGTTCATATACTATGAAGTAATCTACAAAGTAATCAAACACATAGCCTTTTGTCCTTTGCAAACAACAAATAAGATAAGTTACAGTGAGATACATTTTGTCTGATGCTGTTTTTGTATGTTTCAGTTGCAAAGCTGTTTTACAAGTCTACATTTTTGATTCAATTAATCCATTTCATTGAAATGCTTCAATTAAGAAGGATAATTTTGCACATAATTAAACTTTAAAAAGAGGGCTGTTGGGCTTTAAAAAACAAGAAAAGAAAACAAAAGAAACTGCTACAATTGTTGATGTTGGTTGTAAAATTAAATGGATTACAAATATTTGGATAACAGAATTTAGAAGTTTAAAAACCATTTAAACTTTTCACTCAGTTTTTAAAGGTGCAAAAATAGTGTATGAACTGTTTGTCAATTTCAGAATGACCGTTTGCACCATGTCATCCTTATTCTTCAAAACATCTTGAATTGTGCATCAGGTACAGTAGAGATCAGGAAGAGGAGTGGACATTGTGGGCTTCTCAGATCAGACACTCCTGAGGAGGATGTGTCATTCATGCTGTCTGATTATAATGTCAGGCTGAGGAATGAGAGAGTGTAAAGCGAATCAGCCACACCAATGTGTTACCTTACGGACTGAGGTCTGAAGGACCATCGAGACTCAGTGTCCCATCTTTGCTAATCACATCTCTTGTCTCAGGGTATCATGTCCAGGCAGACTGCAGTCCCTAATATGTGCTGATACTGTGTCATGTGATATTCTGGCAGATGGCACCTCTGAAATTGCTTGAGCTGTCATAAAAGTACATTTGATTCAATCTGCAGATACAGCTCAAGGCAAAAGGTGACTTGGGCAAGACTTGGCAAGCAAGATGGAGGTTTAGGGTTTGTTATTCAGTGGCTTTGGTTTGTACATTACATGTGATGATACTAACAAAGTTGTGGCAAGGGTTTACGTTCTACCTGTGAAGGAATTAGGGGCGAATACCTAGTTTAGGGTAATACAAGCTTTACCATTTCTGAACAGAGCTTTATGGAGAAGAGTATTCCTTCACAACTCAAGTTGCAAGTCTTTTCCCCCTCTCCTCTGCCTCCGAGCAACCTCTCACATCATCATCACATTCATTTTGCATGGTACAGATCTAGACATGTGCTTTCTTCTATGTCTTGTACTGTCATCCTTACATGGTTTACAGCTAAAAAAACAGCCTCTGTCTGGGACGCTTTGTTTTAGCTGCTGTCTCTGTAAGGCTCCCAAGTCCATAAACCCTCTTTTCTATGATTGGACAGCCCTATGATTGGCCTGTTGGGAGCAGAGCTATGAGCAGACCTTAATGATTGAGGCCCGCCCCTCCAACATTTTAGGAAAGAGTAGGGTATCCTTATGTGATGACCTCATCACTTTAGCAAAGCTCATAAAGATCTCATGAAGATGATCTTGTCATAGAAAATGAAGCATTTTATGTGGTTGACAGAACGATTCCAGAATCTCTACAACATAAGGATTCAAGGAGTTTTATTGTCATTCAAACCATGTCAAAACATGGGTGGGACAAAATTAGGTAAGTGTATAGGTTTGAAAACCTACATGTTTAGGGTGGACATCCATCATTTTTACTTTGTATCTGTATTTAAAATATGGGTCAGCAGAATGTCCTTGCTTTAAGAAAAAAATAAAGCTGCTGGAAAATTATACTTGAATGCTTTGGAAACAGTGCAGCAGATTTGACTTACAACAATTGATTTTCAACTTTTTTGAACATTAAGACCTGCATTCAAGCATTAACACTTTCAAGTAAAAGATATTTGTATGAAGTGAAACCTGCCAAGCCTTTATGAAACAGCTGCAGTATGGACATGTTTGCCATATTTTCTCATCTGACATATATTGATCACATTGAATTTTGTAGATACAAGACACAAAGTTTATGAGGGAAGAAAAGAACAGCTGCTCATATGAGATCCTGCTTTTTTGTTAGAGGATAAATAAAGGACAACTCAATCTGTGATAACCACCCCAATTCATAGTGCTCTGAAACAAATCTTAATGAGGGGGCGGTCCCAAAAATTAAGTGAGTGCTGTAATGATAGACAGCCGCACAGAAAAATTATGACAAGTAGCAGAATGGATTCAGAAAGCTTGAGAAAATGAAGAGAGAGGGAAGAGACTGTGAAATGACTTGAGGGAGCCACCTGACAGATGAAGAAGGGGGAGGGAGGCGCTCAGGGGATGAATGAAAGTAGGATTAGGAAGACCTGACCTCATCAATCAATACCAGAAAAGGTTTTAATATTATTGTCCTGAGCTATAGATGAGTTCAGGATTTTATGGGTATTGTTTCCTGAGCTGCTGCTTGATACACATTTTCAGAAAGCTTGGTCATGATGGGTGTTAAATTATTTTATTTGTAATGTATACATGTGTAGAATCACTCTAACCAAAATGTGCACACAGGGATTTTTTTTAATCTTTCAGTTCCTTTCAAGAAAATAACTGAATATCAAGGTCTGTTTTTTTCTATGATTTCCAAATTAATTGAGTCTTGTGATAACCCTGTCCTGCACACGTTTTCAGGCTGATCAATTGTACCATCGAGTAATTGCTATCAGTTATCAATTAACCAGTAATTTGGTTTGACTGATCTTACATTTACCTTAAAGGTAACTATTACGCAAATCAATATCCCTGTTAATTGTCTCTTTAGCTCCCCCATGATTTTTTAGCCAGTAGGGGGCAGTTGAAACAAGATGTAGTGACAACACAGCACAACTCATTCATCGTGTCTTATACCATTATTCTGTGGAGGACAGGACAATAGATAGACCAGAAAGCTGGAACAGTATTGCTGTTCTCTTGTATGTAAATGAGAGGTGAGTAAGAGGCTTAAAGATGCATTTTGTTTAAGGGGGACCTCAGGTTTGAATCACAAGGCCAGTTAATTAGGATGTTAACTTTGATAACAGTTTATGTACTAATTTTGTTCAAAATGAAGACTCAGACTTTGAAAAGGGGTTATGTTGCTTTCTCATACTTGAAAAAAGTTAAGTAACAATACTGGGTGTTCATACCGAACCTGCACAGATTTTCCAACCCCTTCATATTCACATGGTGGAGAAATTAATCCCTCTGTTAACTTCTCAAAAAGCTCATTCTGAAGATCGCACAAGATCCTCACAAAATCTTCACAGGACGTGCTGAAATAATGAGGATCTATTGACTGTTCAACAACATACTTGTGGTGCGGGCCTCAAACACCAAGGTTTGCCTATATCTCTGCCCTCACAGTTCTGGCCAAATAGAAGGAGGGGCGTATGTGCAGCCAAACACCTTCAAGTGATTGTAACTAAATCAAAACACCTTAATCAGAGAGTGAAGTCCAGTTTTTTTGACCATCAGCAACATTGGGGGGAAACATTGAAAGACATGAAACTGAATGGAGGAAAAACACAGTAATTATTTTAAGATCCTCTTCCTTGTTACAAGTGGAGGAAAAAAAGTACCTCTGATGATTAGTAATGAAAGAACCTGTGCGCTACTCCAAGCAAATACCAAGCAACATTAACATTCTTCTGAGTTGACCTGCTCGACACCTGATGAATAGAAGTCTAGTTTTCATGCCCTTTGAGAAGGAATGGCCATGTTTTGTCTGCCCGTCTCATGTGGTCTCATTAGCTGCTAAATGCTTCACTCTGTGCAAAAGCTATGAAAATGGTCTCTCATTTGGTGCTCGGAAGCTAATTAAGATTGGTTTGTTTGAACTTTCAGCCGAAAATCATGCAAGGAAAAATAAAAGTTTTTAAAGTTAACCAAATCTGTTAAAGTTGGTAGACAGAAATCTGAAACAATGTGCCAAAACAAAGCTAAAAATGATCCATTAGCTGGAAGGGATCTACTTATTATTTTTGGAGAACAGCACTTTTTTTTTTCTATTGCACAAGAATTCAGTTCTTTGTTGCCTTAAGAATACTTATTATACAAGCTTTATTAAACAGCAGCTGAAGCTGTTTTTAGTATCAACCCCTGCTTTTTCCTCTTGCTTATTTAGTTATGAATATTTAATGTTGTTGGAGCTTTAAAGTAGTCCCTTAAAACAGTATTCACATGTGGGCTTTCCATGACCCCCTATGGTGTGATTCATTTGCTTAAGGCGATACATAAGACTAATAACATTTCTCCATCACAAATACAACTACAAGAAGGCTCAGTGTTCAGTTCCTGTAGAGGCTCAGTAGCAGTTTGCACCCTTTTATCTGTTCTCTTTAACCCCCTCATCCTGATTTCTATCTTTACCCTCAGATCTGATAACCGCTGTGTCAACCTGGATCTAGATTGTCTTTTTATTATATTTTTTTCTGGAGATTAGACCTGCTCTTGGTTGTAGGCCTTGCCCTGAGATTCACTTTTTGAAGCAATATCAACAGAGGCAGCAGTGAGCTGTGTTAAGTTTCATCGTTTTAGTCTTGTTTTGTAAATTGGATTGGAGTTCTTTCAAGCATTCTCTGCTGCTGTAGAGTTCAGGGCCCTATCTTGATAAAGCTGTCGGCTTTTGATAATGACCCAGGGCTCAGGCATTTAAACAAATGCCATGACAGATAGATACGATACACTAGCAGAAATAGCAGTAATGATCTTGTTTTTCAGGGAGTTAAAGGATTATCTAACGGTATTACTGGAAACATCTGTCTGAGCATCAACCCGCTTGCAGCCTCACGTCTCAGTGTTTACACATTGCTGGCAGATGTTCAACAACTGCAGTTGCAATGTCATATTTTACAGGGGAGGGTTGTCCCTGGATTTTTTTCTTGTGGAAAACAGACATCCATGGATTCCTATGTCAACATTAAGACAAACAATATCCCAAAAGGCAGGGAGAAGAGGGAGATGTGCAGAATGAGGAAAGGAGAGGAGATCTTTTAATCCTCCTGCTCGGTGCAACGTGCCAAAAGTATTTTTAGATGAGAGCATTTGTTGGGATGTTTTCTATGTTATATGTGTGGAAAGCAGATTATGGATATCAGATTTGCTTCTCTTACCAGCAAGCAGCTCATGCGCCTTACATCGTCTCTCCTCTCATCCTGATCATAACCTCTTTCTCCTTGTCAGTATCTGCCCCTGGTTACCCTCTTTTTTCCTTTACTTGTGCATGTAGATGGCACCTCTGATGTCCTCCTTTTTGTTTCCTTTTTTAACTCTTGTGTTCCATTGTTGTGCTCCCACTCAACTTTTTGACTCTTTCTCTGGACTTGAATTTTCCAAGGGTTAAGTGTTTTTCCTCTCCTGTTTTACCTCAACTGAACCAACCAGGAAATGCTGGCGGTACACACTGTTGCAGCCACTTTTGGAAGAAGCCTCTTTTCCTGGGCCAATATGCTCTGCCCCGCGCCAAAGCCCACTCAAACAGACATACAATGCCTCAGCAGGGGAGCTGGTGTTTGAGACGTAATGGAATAAAAGATGAGCCTTTAGCAGACGCAGAGAATAATTCACAGATGCATTCTGTTTACAGGGAGAGCTGAGCCCTTGTCCCTGTGTGTGAGAGTGCCAGTGCTTGGTGTGGCACGGTGTGCTAACGTGCCACATATGCTCATTTGAGCTGTCTGCCCACAGTGTATCAATGGCAACTCTGTGAGAGCAGCGCTGCTGCACCTGTGCCCACCTTGCTGACCTGCTTGTCATTTTGTTTCCTGCGAGACCAGTCTGCTACCTCAGCTATTATTAGACTAAAAAATCTCACCAGCAGCACAGTCTTACCGACAGACGACTTACTGTCGAGTGTGCTGCAACCTTCCTCCTCACAATGCAATCTTTTCTTCTTCGAGCTGCTTTTTTTTAAATCCTTTCTGTCTATGTATTCATCTCACATGGGTCATTCAGGGTAAACCACTACTGACTCTACTCATGTGAAACTTTTTTTTTTCTGATGCGTCTGCAATCTACAAACCTGCTGCTCTGTCCTCTGTTAATCTCTCACTCTGTTAATATTTTCCTGCTGCACACTGATTGATTCACTCATGTCGTTTAAAGGTACAAACATGCACAAAGGCAGTTGAAGTAAGCCTGCTCGCAGCTGTTTCTTATTTTTTACTTTGTTTAATAAATAAATCAACATATTTATGCAGTTTTCTGTTCTCCATCAGGCAGGGTTTGCCTCAAACTGTGGCAAGGCTATTATTTATTTATTTATTTTAATCTCAAATAATCACAGTACTATTTTCAAAGTACAAGTAAAGCTACATCAAAAACTAACACTTGGAATGTATTAAATCAGCTCTAAAGTAAGATTTAGTTGACCTTTCACCCCATATTAACCACTTTCTTTGGGCTTAATGGTTCAGTTTGAAATCATCAAAAGATTGCTACCTCCTAATAAACCCAGGTCCTGAATTAAGTTAAACCCTGAACCATCCTGTTCATTTAACCTTTTCATGTTCTCAGACAAAACTTTGAAATATCTCTGCCCTACATACCAATAACTTTGTTTGAAAAATTTTTTTATTGAGACATCTGTTTCATTTCGAGCTTCAAGCAATGGCAGAGATGATTGTTTGAAGAAGAGCCAACCAGATCAGAGAAGCTCCAGCTTGTTTGGAAACTTCTGATACTTCTTATTATGTCATAAATAGGCACAGGAGCAGCTAAAGGGATAATCTAACCAAGCCCACACAAGTTTGGCATGTCAGATCCTTGTTATTTGCAGAGATCCCACCTTAATGTGCCACAGTATGGCAGAGAGGGAAAGCAAAAGGTAGCTCGCTGAACACTTACTCCCATCTTTAGTGAAGCTGTCTGAAGCGATGATTTGTATAAACAGCGTGAAAAAGAACAACAAGCTTAGTGTAGTGGAAAAGATGTGCACATTATGATGCATAGTGACAGCTTAAAAAAAATCAATAATCCTGCTCTCTGAGTTTTGCAGCAAAAACTCTATTGACTTACAAATAAAGTGAGACAGATTCACTCTGGAGAAGCCATTGAAGTTCTAATAAAGATGCTCATATCAGTAGATACAAGAACTGATCATTAATAATAACATCTGTGAATGCTTAAATCTTTACTTGAATACAAAAAGGTGTGTGCAATTCACACTCATACAATTGGCTGAGGTGTCTATAGTAATGAATCATAAGTATTAGCTAAATTTGGGGTTCAGTGCCTTGCCCAAGGACCCTTTGGTATATGACTGAAGGAGCATGAAGAAATGCTTCATGCACTCATCTTAGTTGACATGACAGAATCAGAAATAGTATTATATATTGTTCATGTTTATATAACGGCTCATGTCAGTGGCCTGTACACATTTGGCAGGAGGTGGTGAATATGAGTAAGAAACTGTAGCTCTTGTTGGATATTCCTGCTCTGCACTGGTTGGAGCCTTCCCAAACGTTGGAGGTTGGAAAACCACTGAGCTGGCTGCTAGATCATGAGTGGCCATGGCCCACTGATGAGCATGTTGAGCGAAAGTTGGTCCATGTGGTCTGATGATGGACTATATAATAAATGGACATCATCTCCATGATGTCACCCATCGATTTCTGATACAGACTTTTGAAGCATGTCATCATCAGCAGCCATATTGGAAATGCTTAACTCAAGAGGTAGGTTGAGCCTCCTGGCAAGGCTCTAACACTAACCACTAGTTAAAGATTTCCACAAAGCCAGTTCTCCTGTCTCCTGGCTCATCGCTTCTCTGATCAGCCTCCGTCCTCCTCTCTCCTTGGAGTAGAGTGAACGCTTTGGGGCACCAGTCAATATGGCAGTTCAGGAAGTACTTCTGGTGCCACCAAGGAGAGAAGAGACTGCAGTTTTAACACTTTGGGATTCACCCCATATCTTGTTAGGTCAGAGTCAAAACAGCCTGGAACAGAGGGGGACCTACACAGTTTTAGGCAGGTGGTCATAATGAGAAGGTTGACTGGTGTGTTGCATATTAATACATTTAATAGAACATACCAGTTACCTTATATGTTACAAGATACATGCAGTAACATGATGCGTTACACAAGCCTTAACCAGAGGAGGCTGATATTCTCACGTGTTGAGAAAGAGCTGGGGAACAATTCAGAATAGATTTACAATCCAGCAGTGACACATTCAAAATCCTGCTCGGCAATTTAGAAGCACAAAACGATTTTGCATGTATTTTAAGTATGAGAGGAAACTCAGGGCCACCGGAGGAAACCCACACACCCACAGGGAGGACATGCAAACTTAATATAGAAAGAGCCTTGGCGGAAGATTAGAAGACGAGCTGTCTTTTGTGATGGGACAGTGCTACCTAACTAAAACTGTCTTGTTGGATGTGAAACTTTAAAAGCAGTTAAGCTCAGGATAAACATTAGTGATTTCCTTGTCCATATCCTTGAGATACTGTTGAAGAAATTAAGTTTGAAAGTAAAAAAGAGAAAATATGACATTAGCGAAGTATATTAAGCCACCAGATGCAGCAGATGACTGTGAAAAGTATCGTTCTTAGCAGTTTTTGGCTTGTTGACAACCATCACGCTTGCCAAGCAAGGGCTTAAATGCATTTCTGCAGCTTGTGAGAGGAAGTAGCTCTTTCTAGGGGCTTTATTACTCTCTGAATATCAGCCGAGAGGTTTCTTTATTCTTACATTACCTGTAGGAAATCAAGCACCTACAATTTTTGTCCTCTATTAGAGTAGGACACTTGACCACCTTAGCTACAGAGGAGATGAAATGGAACATTTTAAAATCAAATTAAAATCAATGAAGCAGTAGCAGTCATAATCTTTTAGAGGACTAAAAGATTATAAAGAGTAAATGTTGCATTGCTTAATTATTTGTTCACAACAGTAGTATTTGGCTTTCATGTGTCATTCTTACAATCTTTGGACTGTTTCATTCAGACATAAATGATTTGTCATAATAGGTGATCATTTTGTCTCAGCAAGTCACCAATAAAGATGCTGTTGATGGTTCATAGTGAAAAAAAAGTGACTCGCTTTTATGTTCGGTGACCAAATCATTCATATTTCAAAAAATTGATTCATGCAGTGTGGAGCAATACTCACATTCAATTCTAAATGGATGAGGAGCATAGAATATGATGTTGAAATATATATCTAAAATTATATGGAAAAATATCAACTATTTCTTAGAAATACTTCTTTACTGAGGAGTTGGCAACACTGCCTACATTCCTAACTTCATTGGTATTTGAGATTTGTAGACACTTTTTGAAGTCTTCTTTTATCTTCTTACTTTTCAGGGGTCCTTGTAAGAGTTGTTGCTAACATATTTTTAGCTTAAAAAATAGTGATCTAGGGAAAATCACCCATAACTTCACTCATTCCCAATCACCTAAACCTTAAACAAATCACTTTGCTTAAAATCAAGCCCCGTAATTTTCATCAACAGTTGAGTGTCATCTGCTAACAGTGGACTTTTGAGTGCTAATAAGAAGTTTTCCCTTCTCTTTCTAACTTTCAACAACTTCAAAGCACCAATGCTGACAAGTTTCCCCTTTGTGAAAACATGAGAGGAAATTCTTTGGAAGTCAGAATAGTTTATCATCTCCAGATAGATTAATCCGCTTCACCTGCTGATAAACAGTGATACAATCAGCTGGAACTGAACATAAAGTCTTGTGAGTGTTCGCACTTGCGCCGCTATATGACTAATGACAACTATATATTGCAGTCTGCTTCTACACGTTTGCAGCACACAAACCAAAGAGTGATTTCTTTGTTCCGTTACAAAGATTCTAATCAGCCAGCAATTTCTCACACATATTGAGCTGTATGCTAAAGAGCTAATTAACAAGGAACGTTATGGAGCCCACAAACTTCCCTGACATCTTAATTAGATCTTAATGACATTTCAGTTGGAATGGGTTGAACTGAGTGAGCACTATGAGATGAGGGAGAAACCGGCGCTGATATGGAGAAGGGAACAAGAAGACAACTGATAGGAGAGCAAGAGTAAGCAGAAACAGAGTTTGTGGAGATGTAGTGTTGAATAAATGGAGAAGAGGGGGACATTTGTGCTGTATATATATTCTTCGGTCATATAGCATGTCTTGTGTGAGATAGCATGTGCTAGAAATAGGATTTGATTAACACCAAGACACTTTTCATTCAGTCGTTCTTCCTCCCCTCTCTCCCAGAGGAATATGGGACTATATGTTGCCCAGTAATTACTCTGCCCATATCCCACTGGTGTCCTATCCCTTATGGAGTCTCTTAATCGCTATCTTAGCATGTGTTACCACAAAGTTTCACAACGTTCACTCTGGAAATAACATCACATGCACACTCCGCCAGTGACGATAACATCGTAATGGTATTTCTGGCAGATAGATAGCTTATTAGTTTCAATAATCTTCTGTAGTGCTGTTTTGAATTGCAGATGGTTCCGCATGGTCCGCAGTGATTCCAGGGAATACTCTCTCTTTTTCTGAGCCGAGGAAAGGGGGAGGTGTATTTTTAGCAGAAAGGTTGATGCACCTTTATGCAACTCCAAACAAAGTCAATGGACTGCAGTGAAAGAACAATGTGCTGCAGTGAATGTGCAAATTAGAGCTTGACTCCACAAACTTCAAACTGCCTGTGATTATATCATTTTTAGTGCACCATAATTACCTTCCTGCTGTGTGCTGTGAACACACATGGAAGCAAAACAAAGAGGCCATCCTGGACACCTTGTCAGCAAAGGGACTAATTGATTAAAATCTCCAAAGACAAATGTTTATCTACCGGATAAGTTGCTCTGTGTGTTCTTCCTGGACTCAGCTGGCCGCCACTGCCTTCACTTGAGAGCAGCCATTAGAGGAGAAGGGAACAGCGAAATTGGGAGAGACAACAGAGAAAACTAGTGGCCGATGATGGGGAGAGGAGCCATGAGAGAGTGCAAACCAGAGATTCCATCGGAGAAAATGAGGAAGGAAAGGCTAAACAGAAACTTCGTGTGAAGCCCCTTGCGAGGAGCAGAAATAAACAGAGTGGATGTGGGTTGAAAGATTGGGCAGCAGGAGACACATTACTGAGAATGTGTTGGTTACTGCTGATGCTGTTCTGTGTGCAGCCATGTCTGTTTATCACTTTCCTCTTCTCCCCAAGCCCTCCGTCTCATCTTTATTCTCCCCCTTATGTCTAGCCTAAATCTGTCAGAATACAGCCACAAATACCTGGCAACAACCAACATTTGCAACCACCCCCTCGTCTCCCCATCTTTCCTCCCCTGCAATGCCTAGAGCTCCTGCTCATTTGCACTTCCTCCCTGTTACTCTGAGACTTTATTCATTTCACTTAGCCTTTATGGGTTTATTTAGCATTTTACTCGCCTATAAAGGGCAATAAAAGGAAGCGCTTGCTTTTTTTGTTGTTGGTCCACAATTCATTCTAACACATCTGGGTCCACTGATGATTGTGTAATTTTGAGGTGTTCCTTCTTCAATAGCCATGATTTATTTATGCTTTCTATTAAAGACACAAAGTGGCCCACATGGTCTGTGCTTCACTCTTGTAACCTAGTTGTAGCATAAAGCGTTCAGCCTGACAAGTTCATTCTTATGCTGCAGACAATAACTGTTGCTGAGTTTTTGTCCTGTTTCCAGGCAGATGCTCTGCAGAGACCCACCTCTGGTCTAAGACTGGACTGACTTGTGACCCATTAACCCCTATCTGACTCAACTTGAACTACCAAACACCTCTGGCCTTTGGCTGCTGGTCATGAAGAGCCAAAGAATAGTAGTGTGTCATTCTGATCCGCCAAGAGTCTGTCATCGGCTGACACCGCTGTCAGATGCTATATGGTGTGCTCTATCTGAACCAAGTGGATAGGCATTGATCTTTTTCAGCTTTCTCATAATCACACTGTCTGGCATGCTACATGTATTGATCCCTATGATAACGAACGACAGGATGTGTACATGCTCTGTGACAGCACTGTTCAATGTCTATGTCCGTTTATTGCAGGTTTACAGAGGCAGATACCATTGTGATGGGGGATGTAACGTATGGAGCCTGCTGTGTAGATGACTTCACTGCCCGAGCGCTGGGAGCTGACTTCATGGTGCACTATGGCCACAGTTGTCTCAGTGAGTCTGTTTTATCTGTATATATTCATATTTGTCCAGTAGATGGTATGAAAATAGATGTAGTCTATAAAAAGGCCACAGTTGGGATGTAGGGGCACCGTAGAGAAGTGGGGTTAGCAAACATCAGGAAATCCAAAATATATTAGATGATGGTAAAAGTGTTGGTAAAAACAGTTTTTGTTTCATTGCAAAACATACTGATGCCTTTTCAGGTGTGTAAGCCACTCGCGCCATGGGCAGCTGTCAGGTCACAGTGACAGTTTTTTGGCTTCTGCCCTTTTTTGCAGAGAATTTTTCAGGTTCTCTGAATCTGTTGGTGATATTGGATTTAGAAAGTTGAGAATTTTTTGGAGTAACACGATTTATTAGAAGACTTGAACATTAAAACTAGCTGGACTGTGTTGATTAGAAAAGCATAATTTAGCTTTTATTTTTTGCTATTCATTATTACTGAATAAACAAAAATAAGTGCAGCTTCACCTTCTTACATCTATATCTGCAAACCAAAGTATGAAATCAGGGCTTGGTATCAGCATATATATATAATACACTAAAATATAGTTTCTGTATCTTTTCAATGGTGTCCTAACAAAGCAAAACATATGTCACTTTATCATGAATCTTTTAATATGTTGTCTAAAATTCACACATTTTGGATCAAGCCAAGCTGTATTTTTTGGAGCTTCATTATTCAGCCCTGGACTTTGCTGGACTATGGTTTACCCATCTCTGTACCATTGCATGCAAGTTCTACCCCACAGTGAAATATGAATGAAACGAGCACTTAAAGAGAGTGCAGAACAACAAAGAAGTTTGCAAACAGACAGAAAGACTGACACATGGAGCAATCAATCAACAGAAGCATAACTAGTTAGTGCATCCTGCTAACTCTAGTACTGCAGCACATCAGACCTTTGGAGCCTGGACATCACATTTAGCCAGCAGATCAATGGGGAACATGCATTAGAGTTGTCCTTTTGAAACCTCATGCAGTTCTCCAGGACCTTCAGCCTCGCCCCCGCTGTCTGTCTCTTACAGAACATGGGAGGAAATGCTAAATCAATAGTTTTGATACATCCCTGCCAGGACAGACTCCCCTCTCCCAAATACCAGCAATGACCAACAGAATTTTAATACACTGGAAAGCTTTTTCTGTGTGCCTTCTACTGCTTGTCTTTCTGTGAGTGAACATTCATTATCAGGTAGCTGTGGAGGGTGTGTGTATGCATGTTTGTTTACAAAGAGGATATGTACACGCTCCTGGTATACTCACAAGAACCCAATAAAAGCAGAGGGAAAGGTACAAGAGATCAATTATCAGTTAGTTGTGAAGCGTATATGAAGAGATTTTCACACAAATTGGATTGAACTAGATTACAAAACAATCTGTGTGTAGAATTGCCAGTTTGAATGTGTCCCTGACCTTCATCACTCAATCATGGGGACATCACGTGCACCACTTTCAAAGATGTGCTACCTGTGGGAGATTAGAGACACTGATTTCTGACTTAGTCACAGAGAAATTGTGAGTCCTGTGCTGCTTTATGCTCCTTTCATTTCCTCTAAGGGATCTGCTTTTGAGTATCAGTGCCATCGCTTCTTTTATCCTCACAGAGTAGCTCCATCTTGTGTGGGACAATATGTGCAGTACCATAAAGCCATGTTATATGTTCTTTGAAAGATGTAAGGGTATTTACTGATATGAGGGGTGTGAATCAAAGGCAACCTTGTTGAGGTTAGAGAAGGTAAAAAGCGCAAAGATGACGCAGGAGTGAGTAGGCAAAAAGGAGAGAAAGTAAAATAAACATGAGCTAATGCATTTGAACTCTCGTTTTTACTACTCTTTTTTTCATTGCTGCTATCCAAGAAATGGAAAAATAAAATTGTCAAGGCAGGGCAGCCCTGCTCTGAAGCAGTCAGGGCAGTTGCGATAGCTCAGAGTCACATCACAAATAGTCCTTCACTATTTTGAAAGTATGAGTCATTACAGGACAGCTTTGATGAGCAAAATGTACTCTTGGCACAGACTTTATTTTGAGCTGGTCTCACTAATTGAAACAGCATGATACTTGGCTTTCAGTGGCAGGCAATTCAGCAGAGCAAATCCATCAATGTGTGGAATTAGATATTATAACTGCTTTTAAACCACAGTAAGCATCACAACACATGAAAGGCTTCGTCATCTATACCTCATCCTCTGAGATGAGACATTATTATTTTATTGGAATAATAGATTTTCAATGGAAGAAAATGTTTCTTTTTTGACTTTGCCTTGATTGAAATAGTTTAGTTTAAATTGAATGCTAGAGACCAAGAAAAATCTATAAGGCACCACTCCTGGCTAACCCTGTTGTTGTGCTGTGAATTAATGTGTCTTTCAAAGAAAAGTCTGACTCATAGTCACCTGGTTAACGCCCAGTCCATTTCTGATTTTGTCATGAAGTTACAAAAGTGTCCAAACCGTAACACCGACAGTACTATGTAGCTTCAGTGGTCAAAAGCTGTATACCTGCCCACACAAACAAGGCGTCCTCTTAATGTGAGGTTGACCACTAAAAACCTTGCATGACCTTAAATTCAAACACATATATGACATAATCTGTTCCAATAATTTTACAGCTCTAGGTTTTAACAGTTCTAGACTTTTACAACATTGTTCATAAAAAAAATTACATCAAGTTGGACAGCTGTGAGGAATTCTTGAAAACTTCGTTCTTTTCACGCTTCTCAGACTCACCTGTTCAGAAATTCATCTCATCTCATTCCAAATATTCAGGCAAACACCATTCAATTTCTGTGGGCACAATTCAGCTTCGGTCTAACAATTAAGCTTCAGACCAGTGTGGCACAACCATATACATCATATCTGTGGCTCATGTTACGTTTTCTTCCTTTAGGTGATGATGAATATGATAACTTTTAAGATTTTCGCGGCTAGTCTTTCAAAAGACTGCTTGTAGCTTTCTTTGCACTTCATCTTTGGTTTTGCACTTTTCACCACAGTAAGCATTTTTGATTTCAAGTTGGGATGGATCCAGTTCACCTCTTCAAATATACAACCCCTTCAACTCACGAACTAAGTCTTTTTTTTATAAAACACATCATCTGTCACACTCTGCTCATCCAAGCATTAAATTCTGCTCCTTGGTTCAATTCTTCCACACTCAAAGTAATAATTGCTGTAATATTCATAAAGTTGACCGCAGTCACTGCTTCGAATGAACTTGTTAGTACATATTGATTTGTAAATAAGCCAGTCAACTGTGTCATAACATGTCTTCGCCTCACTTGTTATAAATGTGCCATGTATCTTTTTACATACGCCTTAGGAAGCAGCCTGACTGCGTGACTTCACAGCTATAACACTTAGAAGCCCTGATGATGCTAGTGAGTGTCGTCCATCTCATTGACTGTGTCTCTGATTGCAGCGCCTGAGTGCTCTCAGGCTACCATGTTAATGCAAACACAGATCGATGTCACTCCTCTTTGCCCTTTGGGTTTAGCGAGTGTCCATAAACAAGCAACAGACAGCTGTTAGTCTTTTTTACTCCACTCTTCTGACCCTTTTTAGCCTCATGATATATTTAACTCCTTGGTTTTTCACTCAACACGCGGCCTGAAGCAGAGCCCACCTTTTTAAACCCTCTATCCATCTCCTGCTCTTCCCTCTCTGCTGAGATGTGAGCCCATTCATCACCTCTGGTGCCAGTTAATTGACAAGCCATCCTCCAAACCCCCAAACGCACATCCATACACACTCTGAGTATCCTATTACTTTTTTCCACTCTCCCTCTCCTCCATGACCTATCCTTTGGAATTTATATAATACATTATTAAATCACCCTTCCACTCCACCATATTAAATTTCACTGTTTCCTAGCCTGCTTTAATGGGAATTTATCATTCTTAACTCCTCATTTCCTACATTTAATCCTTGGTAAAGACATGTATCACACACCTCCCCCACTCTAGTCACCATCTGTTTTTTTTGCCCTTTTTCACACCTTACCCCAACATTTTTTCTCACTGCTTCTTCAATCTGTCATCAAGTGAATTGCAAATACTTATAAAACATTTCCATCATAATAGGTCATTTGTTTGATCACAAGAGAAAACTCCCCCTTGGTCTTGATCTGCAAATTGAATGTAGCACTAGAGAATGAGTAATTATAATGACCAACACAAACGATAATTTGTCTTTCTTATCCGTGCCCTTTCCTCCCTTCTGTTTTCTTGGACCCTCGCCTACTTTTTCAGTATCAAAGTCAGCACGTATCTAACTTCTCGTGGCTTGTGGGTGCGTAGTAAATGGCCTGTGAAATTAATGGCATTAATGGTAATCGCGTGTGCCCCTCTCCTTTTCCTAAATAATTAAAGTCTAGGTGTCAGCTCTTCCAACATGTGTGGGAGAGTCATGCTGAATGGGTTTCAGTCAGACCACACATGTGCATGCATTGCTATATGGAGCTGAACACGTGCTGTGTTAATGTTCAGGGTGTATATGAAAAAGGCTAACCTGATATAACAGAGTGAATTATTCATCTCTTTTTTCTTTTCTTTTTTTTTGTCTCCCTGCAGTCCCCATTGATTCCACAGCCGGAATAAAGATGCTCTACGTGTTTGTGGACATCCAGATGGACAACGGACACTTCCTTGACACGGTCAAGTTCAACTTCACTCCTGGACAATCTCTGGCGCTTGTCAGCACTATTCAGTTTGTGGCAGCGCTGCAGGTGATTAAAAAGTGTCTAAATTTGTGTTAGAACGAGCTGACTTGGAATGAATTTGTATTTGTCACTGAGTATTTTCTGCTTCTTTCAAGTTTTTATAGGTACAGTGTACGACCACACACACAGGAATATATATCTGTACCATGTGCTTCTCCCAGCCTTTATGAACAAGCGTGCACTCCATACTTAAGCTCAGTTGAAGTGTGGGTTTGAGGAAACCAGCTCTGGTTATTTTGGATTTGTAAGGTGGAATGAACTCGGGAGGCCTTCGAGTTCAGCGTCGTGCTTATCTATGCTCTTTACATAAGCAATGGCTGCAGCTATAGTATTAAGGTCGAACACTTCCCTCTGTGTTCTATAACACGTTTGATTTGCTGTGTTTAACCAGCAGCACTCTGGGCCTTTTGCTAATGTAAGCACGGTTATTTTTAAACCTCACTCTGGGGGTGGGTCAGGTTTAATGTTTGGGTGTTTGTGTGCATTCTGCACTGTGCTGCATTTCAGTCATGTCTTATGGTGTGTGGGCTTGTTGAGGTCACACAGTATGGGCGGGAAGAAGCTGTAGTTCACGCGTATTCCCTGAAGACTGCCTTAAATTAGCCTTAAATTGTTCAATTTATCCTTCTACCTCTGATCCCACTAACTCTGCTTTTATTTTCTGCTGTAGTTGTGTACTCTCTAATCTCTCTACTCTGCCTAAATGAATGTAGGTGTTTGGGAGAGTTGATTTTCTTGATCTGTAAAGCTTCTTTGAGGAATACTGATTTCATTGTTTACTGTTTATTATTCTATATTCAAATTTTATAAATTGGTTATTTCATATATAGATTCTTTGCTGGTCCTCTTGAGATCAAATATCTCAGGTTTTAGAAATCCCATGCTCGTTTCTCTAACAATTCTGACAGCAACTTGTAATATGTGCAAGTTTCATTCTTCATGTATCCAATGCTGATGTTGTCAATAGATTTGAATTCTTTTTAATTAACTTTTAATTAATTAACTTAATTTGTTTGGCGTTATCTGTTTTGCATGGAACAAAGTTAAACAAAAACAAAACCAAGACAAGAAATAAATGAATAAAGCTAGACTGAAAATTAGGACATGAAAAAAATATAAATGCAAAACTATACTACCCGACTTGAACTACTTAACACAACAGGGGTTCAGCTCCTTGACTCAAATTAACTTCAGAACAATATCATCAATAACAAAGGTGTTGGGAAGGCAGCTTGGACAACTCAGGAGCCATTTACACGACAACAATTTTAGGGCGAAACACAAAAATATTGTTTCGTTTCGCCCTTTAGTTTACATGTCAACAGTTTCTTAGCCGACCTTAAAAGCAAACTTCTGTAAACAGCTTCCAGGATTGAATTTTTCTTGAAAGAAAATGAAAATTCAGAAACCTAGAAAATGTTATGGATGGCACAGCACTCTACCACATAGAACTCACACCTTTGTCTCCGTATGTTACTGGAGAAAAAAAAAGCCTTTTGTTGTTTCAAAGTCACATGAATTGACCCACTTAATGCACATATGCTCAGTGCTTGATGCATATATCCAGTGTATAAGATGTCACTTCTGTTTTTCCTCATGATACAGGCACTAATTGGCAAAACAAACACAAAATTGGATCAGCAGCCTCACTGGAAGCATTTCAAGCCTGGCGCATTAACATGTTTATTAACTAGCAGGAAGTGACAGCTTAATTCACAGTCATAACATGAACCTTCACATACAATAGGCTGCTCGCAGAATTTTGCGTGAACATTAAATATGATATCTCAAAAGAAAGACAGAATTTGAAAAGCAAAATGACTGAATCCATCAGTTTATGGCTCCTTCTCTGTTTGATTTGTGTTTTATTTATCTGTTTCAGAGGTCACTACGACCTGTGGTTGTCTCATACTTCCTCTCCTCTCTCTTTAAATTGTATCTGACCTGTCATGAAACGGCTACAGAAAGTGAAAAGTGCTTTTTGCTGGTCTCAGCTCATGGTTTGTGTTTTGCTATAAACATCTAATAGTGTCATGAATGGCCTCTGAGAATAACTATTAAACTCTTCCACAGAGCGTTTTCTTCGGAAAGCAATTCTAAACCCTACGGCTACTTCAGAGAACAGGAAAGTGTTCATGATGAACTTGTCAAAACATACAAATCTCTAACTGTGTCTCCTTCTCCCTCCTCCTCTGCGCTGCAGGCCGTGAGTGCAGCTTTGAAGCCAGTGTATGATGTACTTGTCCCGCAGTGTCGTCCTCTGTCACCCGGAGAGATTCTGGGCTGTACATCCCCTCGCTTGGATCGACACGTTGATGCCATAATGTAAGACATCTTCTGCCTCCTGTCATGTGGTGTGTTTCTGTGTTTATGTGCCAGGCTTCTATTAGATACACCAGAAAAAAACATTGGAATCGTTTAAAATAAGACCAACAATCCACTTTTATAGCATTGAAATCTCAGCATTCAAATGTTCTTAGAAAGCATCAAACCCACTGTGATGTCTTCATGGTGAGAAATTAGCCTTGCTTGTGTCAACCATTTTTTGTTATTGAACTCCCTAGCATTTCCCAGAGACAGATGGTAAATCCAGGAGGAAACTGCATGCGTCCTGAAAGACTTCTTATTCTGTATTTATATTCACATCAATATAAACGCAGTGCAAGTGAGACTATCAAAGTGATGCTTATCCTGCCTGTGCTGCAGGGAGGAGAGCTCTCTGGCAAAGTAACAACATCATGCGAATAAACAACACCTCCACAGGCACTTTTAGTCCATACAGTACATCTGGTGCTGCGCTGCACTGAGCAGACACCCCCCCCCCCCCCCCCCCCCCCCTCCTTTTTTTTTTTTTTTTCTTTTTTTGATTTTGTATATAAATACTTTTTCTTTCTTTTTTTTTGTGGAGCATGTTGTTTTAAGAGGACCAAGGAAATATAATTGTGCCTCTGTCCATAACCCTGTACATCTGATGTGTTCATGTCAAATGTTAGTCCATGTGATAAAAACCTTCCAGAGATTAAAAGGGCTGTATAAGAGAGAAACGCCAAAATGTATAAGAGAGGCGCTGAGTGTGTGGGTTTGTGTGTGTGTGTGTGTGCAGGTGAAAGAAGAGAAAGTGGAAGGGTTAGGGTGTGCTCCACCTCCTAATCCAATGTGTGTTGTCTTTGATGTGTGTAGATGTATCTTTGGATGGAAGAGAGGATCGATCCAGCTGCCTCAGACCTCTCACTATTCTCTCTTTCTTCCCATCTGTAGAAAAAGGCCCTCAGTCTCAAACTATTTGCACAATTAATCTAAATGTAGGAAAGGTTCAATTATTCTGCGACAGCTGCTTTCACATTTAAATTACTGAGTCACAGTGTCCCTTCATAAACAGGCTTTCTTTTGCTCTAATTAATTTTGTACTACAACGAGAAAAACACTACAGAACAAGCTGCTTTTAACCGTGTATGCTTTTGTTCACATTCATATGTAACAGTAGGTAGCCTACATAAATTCAAAATGAGTTAGAGCTGACCGGTATTTATAATTGCATTTCTTTAAGCTTTGAGCTACTTGAGCAGCACAAAGAATGGCTTGTAGTATCTTAGTCTTTGAGGTCTGTCTTGAAGCTGTATAAAAGGCCCGATGTGTCTCATTTCTATAATGAAGAGGAGAATTTTTTAAGGGCTTAAAAGTGCTTGAAAAGAGCGGCAAGAACAGATATGACGACCATTTCCATCAGCAGCCTCCTCTCTCTGTCTCAATGGCATCAAACCATTAAGAAGAATGTGAATGTATAGATTGATATGGTGTGCCATAACACGGAGATGCACAGCTCTACCATTACAGAGAGGGAGCACTTTGACAAGGAACAATAGAATATGGATGAAAGGACGATGATTGTAAGGAGAGCACACCACACTCTTAAAGCTACAGAGAGCGAAGGATGAGCCTGGCGAAAGTGCAGGAGACTTACTGTTGCGAAAATAACAATATGATGGCCTTGGATGTTGCTAAGCGAGGAGAAGCTGCCTGGCAGAGACTGTGCTCCGGATCTTTCTGTCGATCAGCGCTGAACATGACATACAAGGGTGCAGGGAGACAAAAGTGTCCTTCCACACATGCTAACAAATGAAGCCTTGGCTTCATGTGCTGAGACCCCCCAGGTTGGCTGTATGGCAAACCACCCACAGCATGTTCTCCTCTAAAGCTGACCAATTAGAGAGCTTAATTACATGTCCTGTCTCAGTAGGCCATCTGAGGCTGAACAGTAACGAGTAGGAGAACTGAGCAGCAGGACTCCTCACAACCTGACCCTTAGAGAGGGGCTTTATTGTGCCTTTACACAGCTATGGGCCTGTCTGTACTTATGATTTTGTGTATCCTCAGAGCTCACCAGAGCTCAGGTTAATTGAGAGGGCTTACATCCTCTGTAAACACAGTGCTCTAACCATCTGGGTCACGTTCCCTGACAGCAGAGATGGGCAGACCCTCCGCCCTAGCCTCAGGCCTTTGGTGTGGTAACACTTTAACTTTGTGTTAAAAGACCGCGGGGAGGAATAGATTTATAGACGGAGTCAGACAGAAAGAAAGCTTGAAGAGAAGCCAGGAGAATAAAAGTGTATAATAGGAAAGTCAGTATTTGTTATGGTTGCCCATTGAATTCTGATTATCAAGAGGTTTTTGGCTTTCCACTGAGGAGTTTTCTTTTTCTTCTAACGTTAAATTGATTGCTGTTTTTTTACAGTTATCTCGGCGATGGTAGATTTCATCTGGAATCCATCATGATCGCAAACCCAGATATCCCTGCCTACAGGTACTGCGGAACAAAACAGCACCCTTTTTATCATCCAATATCTTTTTGATTCTCTGTAATTCATCGCTGACTTCATTCATTTATTTATTTATTTGCAAAAGATCCACATTGGTTTTATCTGCAGTAAAAGCTATTATTCATGGGGTGAAACACTGAAGATCAAACAACAGAAAGAAACAAAAAGTACGGAGTAGAAAGCTCTCATTTCTTAATTGTTCCAAAACAGTACTTGATAATCACTGTCATTTACTGAGTTATTTTACATGACTTTTTCAAATTTCGAACACTCTAATTATTGCTCATATTCATGTACAAAATGTCTCATGTACCGTAAACTCATTTCGGAGCACCTGCTGCTGCTCAGAGTCTATGATGTGCCCTTAATACTCAATTAGCCTTGCGGTTAAGTGTGCAATCTCAAAGTGTATGTTTAACACATGATATCATTTAGATACTATAACTGATTTCATTGTCTAAAAAAAAGACACTTATAATGCTATTTAAATTACAGATTCAGCTGCTCACTTGCCTTATTGTAGTGTCATGATAACATCTGGTGAAGATAAAGCTCTATTTTGATGAGGTCTTGTTTGTATGCAAAGTGAAATTCTGTTGTTATAGACAGAGACACCGCCTCTTAGATCACTGGTCCCTCGCTCATAAACAGGATCCAATCTCAGGTGAACCCCTTGTGCCAATGAGAGGGAGATTAGATGCTAAGAAATACTGGAATTTCTCCCCAGAAACAACAACTGCTGTCATACTTGATGACTTCTAATGATTAGATTTTTTTGTCTTTTTTGTTTTCTACCTCTCAGCAGATACCAACAGATGGTATTTGTATAATGCATGCATAATAATACGTGGTGTTTGTATAATGTATGCATTCCATTCACACCTGTGTTTGTATTCCCTTTTTCTGTCTGTGCTGGCAGGTATGACCCCTACAGCAAGGTGTTCAGCAGGGAGTTCTACGACCATGAGGCCATGCGTGCCTTAAGGCTCCAGGCCATCGACAAGGCTCGCTCAGCCCAGAGATGGGGCCTTATTTTAGGCACACTGGGCCGGCAGGGCAGCCCAAAAGTCCTGGAGGTGAGAGTTTGAATCCTCATTTCAGCAGTCTACAAGTCCTGAGGCCACTTGTGCAATGGCTTGTAATATTCAACACTGTGAGTTTCCCTGACAAGCACTTGTGACATGAAGGACTGATAGAACACGCACTGGGAGCTTGTTATTTCACATTTAGGATGATGCAACTCAAACAGTAACCTACCCTTGAATCCACTGTTGGCCTCAAGGTTGGCTTTTTTGAAGTAATTCCGGCAGAAAAACAAAAGTATTTTATAAATGCAGCAATTGTCGAGTGAATGAATCATAGGAAACTAACTGGTCAAAATGTGTCCTCTTCCTTTTCTGAAGCTTCTTTGTTTTTACACAGTGAAGTTTTGCTTTTGTGCAGCTCAGCACGAGTTGAGCAGATTAGTCATTGATTAAATATGAAGCATTGGATCACTCAAATTGTTGCTTATTTTTTGAGTCATCAAATTGCCAAACATAATTTGAAAGATCAAGCAGAATTATCCTTGAAAACTTAATTTCTTTGTGTTCCTGAAATTATGATGTTCTGTTATTGAGAGACAGATGAGTGAGCAATGAGACTGAGATGGTATCTAAGACGAGTTTTCAGAACTAGATGATTGAGGAGAGGAAAGGCTCTAGTTAAAGTCAGTTTGATTCCACAGAAATTTATTTAATCCTACCCATTTGTGAGCGAGCACTTTCTGAAATTGCCAAAAGTCTTTCTTTTGGAACAAGTCTTCATGTTATATCTTTTCATTTGTGCAGGCATTCGTTTCAATCTATTTATACCAAATACAGCATATACAAGGATGTGACAAGCAAGTCATTTCAGACAATGAAATGTATGTTGTGGGACTATGTTTTTTTCATTCTTGTGGAGGGGAGTGGAAAAGTTTTGTTGATTTTATTTTTTTTTGACTGCCTGCTTTACACATCAAGCAAACTTTAATGGTCATCCACGCCCTTCCTCTTCCCTGTATCCTGTTGAAGTTGTTTCTTTATAGCTCTTAAACTTGATTATGTTTGACATTAATGTATTAATTACACATCTTTGCTTTGTTCCACTCATTACCACTTCATGTATGAAACTCTTAATAACATACTAACATACTGTTACCAAGACATGAGGGCACTCAGTGTTAAATACACTGATAATTATGTGTACTGTATTACACTGCAAAGGTGCCAATTACAGAGAGAGGCAAAAAGAACATGACAGATGAACAATGTCGAATTATGAACACAAGTTCAGAAATGGTTAATACATTATGATTTTAAGACACAGCGTGGACAAGGATGCCTTCAACTGTAGTGAAAAAAAAACAGATGCTCCATGGCAGAGTTGGGCTGTCTTACTTCCATAAGTCCAGTTACGTGAAATGCACTGCACAAGCTCTGTACTGACTAGAGCAGTGCATAATATGTAACAAGGTAGTGTTGTCTGAAATAAAACACTGCAGCTTTGCACTTACCATAAATAAAAGTCATATTTCACAATCTTTCACAGATGTTCTTCTATTATTCATTAATTGCAGCCATCAACCATCTTTTGTCCTGTTCCCACCCCTTTCTCAATATTGCCAATACAGCGACCTTTGAGGGTGAGAAGTGTCCAATGTTCCACACTCAACTGTTTGATTGTTTTGTGTGTGCCAGCTCAGAAATCAAAGTGCACAGTGTCAGTGTGAATGCATTCATGCACTCATAATGGAAGAGCAGAAGTTAGCTGTTTTGAGCCACAGCCATTGTTGTTTTGCCCAGCATCTTTTTTCCGTGTGCTTGACTGATAATGAAAAAGCACCATTGCTCTGTTAGCAAAGAGCAATAAGAGCAGTTAAAGTCTAGAAAACAATGGTCTTAAATCAGGGTTGGCATTAGTATGCCCAAAAGTCTGGGAAACTAACGAAACAACCTAGAAGCTCTCTCTCTGGTCACTCTAAACCTACTGCTGCTTCCTTTTACCTTCCACTGCTCCTAACACACTGGTGTCATATTGCTTTTATGCCAGCTTGACTTGATCATGTTTGCAGTGAGCAGTTCTCCCCAAGGATGTGTGGACATGCATTTTAATGCATAAGAACCTTATCAGTCAGTGTACATCCTTGATCGCAAATGGAGCCCTTCTCCTGTTTGTAAATATCAAAACTTGAAGGCTTATGTTAGCTTTGATGCAAAAATGTCAGCCAGACAGCGGAAAAGTTTCGTTTTATGGTGGCAAGAGAGGATGGATGAAAAGTGGAGGATTTGAATTAAAAAGAGGAGCCATCTCATATTGATTTGTGAAGATTTAGAAGTATTCTGTCAGATAACCTCTCAGCAAAGAGGGGACACAGCTATTTCTGATAACAGCACCGTTGCAGAAATGTCTCATGATACTCTCAAGGACAGTGGATATCAGCAACACTTATATCATTATTTGAACCAAAGAAACATTTATGGGGTTAGCGGTTTCACCTGGTTTGGCTTGCTTCTGCAACCTTGAATAACACCATGTTCCAGGTAGCAATGCCCAAAAGACAGAGCCTGCAAGGGGGCAGAGGTTCCTGAACTGGCTAAGCAGTTTTATTTACTGGTGTGTTATTCAAGAAATGGTGTCTAGGTTTGCACCCACGAGGCCTGACCCTGCTCAATCAGAAGAAGTAAGCCTGATGTGAGCCTGATGTGGTCCCATTCCTCTGCTGGGGCTTTGGGAAATGGAAGCTGAGGTACCTGGTCAGCTGAATATACCCCCTAATGTCTGTCTCCTGGCAAGGCTGCTTTGCAAGAGTTGTCTTGAATAATAGATGCTAGTTAGTTCTTGTAGACTTTTAATCCATCATATGGACATACACAAGTTTCCTTCTAGTAAATGAGAAATGTCTGTATAGTACAGTCTGCAAGGGCACTCATTGTTGAACTCAGTCTTAGAATGACCCAAGTGTATTACTTGATGTTTGTCAAACAATGAATGAGACGAGAACAGGATGATTCACTGGAGTCTATGGCTGTTATATTCTTGAATGGTTATGGATGTTTTGCCAGAGATGATTTTCTTGAAACCTGAAGAGTATAGTGAAGGTGTGATTGAGTTCTCTTTAGAGCCAACTCAGCTGAAGTTGGACTGGGTCTTTCATACATCCAATTCTGTTATTTTTGCGGACACAACCTGTTTATGATGTCACTGTGCTGGGTTTCTCATACTGTGACCTGTATTAGTTTGGTTTTGAAGGCATGGTCAAGAGGAAGTAGAACAACAAACAGAAGACGCCCCAATTAAGCACCCTGGGAATATCAGCAGTTGTCGAGTCACTTTAGTAGCTTTCTAGGAACAGTCTAAGTAACTTCAACAACTTGCATAGTTATCTGGGTTCATCCTGGCAGATGCCTATTAAAGTTTTGGTTGTCCCCATGTTTTTGTTCAGGACAAGTCAGAGTTAACAGTGCTCAAGTACTAGAGCACTGGCACTACTGTTGTGCTTTACCCTGTGTGTAGCGAAAATTAACTCTTCTGAGTCAAAACTATAAATAACATGTATAATAAAACTGCCCTCAGCTTGAGGTGTGAGCTCTGTTTACAGTGAAAGAATTAAACTCTGCTTGTAAGCACCTGAAGCAAACATCTTTTATTGTGTGCACTGGCACAGTGTGATGATTTGAAGATTTTCATTTCAGTTGGGGAATGTTTGGCAAAACCACCTAAATTAAAAAACAACAGCTGAAATGGTTTAAGGCTCCATTCAAGAGGCTCCCTGGGGGCAGTTTCTGTGAAGTCAACTGGAAGGAGAGCCAGAGGACACCCCATCGGGAGCACTCATCCCACTTGGTCAGAAAATGCCAAAGGAAGCTGGAGGCCATAGTTAGAGAGAAAAATATTTCAGTCATATCTTGCTTAAATTGCTATAACCACCTTTTAAACTTGATAAGCTCCAGTAAAATAGATAAATAGAGATGGACGGAAACTAAATTGAAAAGCCAACCTTTTTTATATTGTGGAAAGTCAAGGCAAACCTTTTGACTACCCAAGAGGTGATGTGCAATGTGTATCACTATTAATTTCATAACCTTACAGAGAGATGGTTTGATTTGTGGATTGAAAGCATTTCCATCATCCTTTGACGTTGTCTTCTTTCTCTTCTCAGAACCTGGAGTCAAAGTTACAGTCACTTGGGAAGTCCTTTACTCGGGTGCTTCTGTCTGAGATTTTCCCCAGCAAGCTTGATCTGATGTCGGATGTGGATGTGTGAGTATTATATTGTACAATCTTAGATACATACATGTACTTATTTGAATTTTTAGAGGAGACACTTTTAGGATGTTCTTCATGGATTAGTTTAGGTCGTATTCGGCTTTTTTGGAGTCATATCGATCGATTCCCCTCTTAAGTTTTAAAACACATCAGGTAAATTATGTACTATTGACAGCCGCACTGCCTCAATATAAAGATGGATGACAAACTAAAATTTTTGATGTGTATCTCAACTTCCTACTTTAACACATGTCCCATATGTCATGGTGTTATTATCATTGTATGTGGGCTTTAAGAGCTATACTGCAGCCAAACACTAGGGGGAGCTGTACATGTTTTAAAATCACTTTAATTCATCTATAGCCATAATTTCTACAACATTTAAGTTCAAAATTCTTTCATTCTCAACTCAACTAAACAGTTCTTCTTCCTGTTATTCTTCTCATTTCTGAATTGATCCTTTCTTTTAAGGGTGCCTAATTTATCTTCGCATCACGACCCTTTGGGTTAAAATGTTCAAGAGCGGGAAGTCAACTCAAAGTAGCAGTCAACATTTGAGATGTATTCTGTAAGCATCAGTGCACAAATTATTTAGCTGTCAGCATAGTTTGAAAGTTGTACTGTAGAGCAGAATGTGTGGGCTCGTAAACAAAATTGACATTCACTCCCTGATTCAACTTCAGTTTTGTCTTCAGAGCGCAAACAATTTGTCCGTTGTCCACTGAATACTTTACACGGTTCACTCAGATGTGACACACTGCACATAAAATTTGTACACTTGAATGCTCTTTTTAAACACTTATTCGTTCTGTGCTTTTGCAAAGAAGTCAGAGCAGCAGACTAGAAAAAAACATTTAACCTTGCCACTGCTCATTTTGCACTTCATACTTTGGGATTCATTGAAATCGTCTAAGCATGGTGATAAAAATATGTTGCGTTACCTGAGCTCAAGGAGACTAAACCAATTACACATAATAAACACTCACTTCCTTACATGCTATGAAATTATCAGTGGAGTATGACATTACTGATGCACTCGTGGATCTTGTCATTAATACGCTCTCGATAATTACAGTGTTAGGGTGCTGTTATCCATCAGCACTCATTACGTTCTCAAAATGAAAATGAGCTCCTCAAATTTCTTCAATGGCACATCAAGTGCTTCTTCAAGGTGCAGCTCCTCTGAGATATTTGTCTTCCAAGCAGCAGAATAGAGCTGCAGATGGACAAAGGGGTCAGTGAGACACTGATGTGCAACAGCTCAAAACGCACTCACAGAGGCGCAAACACACACACACACAAACACAGAGACACATGCACGCGCACTCCTCCCACTCCCTCAGATTGGCCTCTCGCTGTGGAGTAATGAGAGGTGTGATGTGTGAGGGAGGAGTGGGTGAGAGAAGGACAGAAGGTCTGGGAGAGATTGAGAGGGAGTTTGGAGAGAAAGAGATAGAGAGATGCAGAGGTAGAGAGTTGAGGGGGCCGTGTTTGGAAAGCGAGCGATCACAGTGAAAGCCAATTTTTCGTACTTTTTGGGCCCCACACCTCTCCAAACTGACGTATGAGTGAAACTCTGAAATTATGTAAGTCAGGCACGATTCAGCCAACCAAAACAAAACATCATTACAGACAAAAAGCCTTTCAACAAGGTGAAAACAAATGTTTGCATGCAAAATTAAGGACCATTGTGTGCATAAACAATATTATCTTTTATGCACAGGATACGGGTTGTTAGCTACAATTAGCTAATTTGCCTCATTTATAAATTTAGATTGTGTTTGAATACACTTTGTCTGTATTCATGTTGGTCAAGTGAACAAAACTGGAAAAAAACATGTAACACTCAAACAGGTGACAATTTAGTTATATTACACACTACAGTCACCAAAATAGTCACAATGTTAAGGCACAAACAGTTTCCAGACAACTGAGAAATCAAGCCACCGTTCAAGTCGCATTCATGGCAGAGCTTAGACTTTTTTTGAAGATGGTGATCCTAACAAAACAACCTCCAATGTGTATGTATGTGCAAGAACACTGTTCTCCTTCAGGTGTTCACATTTGGCTGGCTGTATAAGACAAGAATCCCCAACAGGTCTAAAAACTTCTTTGGTAAAAAAGCAAAAAAGGGATCAAATCACATGGATAACATCTACATTTTATACTGATTATATTCTATCAATAATTTATCAAGTCAAATTTAAAACAGCCCTGACGTGACCTGTTGAACATAGTCTTCACTTGACCTCTGAGGGTGTGCTGTGGTATTCTCCTGATCAAAATCTTAAGGCCAGTTTCAAAATTACACTAATTTACTTTTTGCCCTGTGGGATCTTAATAAGGTTCTGAGTAGAGTTTCAAAATGCAAAAAGGGGGGGAGCAGACATAAAACTAACAGAAATCTGAATAAGCAGTTTATTGCAAACGACAATTAAAAAGCGATAGACTTTTCATCAGCTGATCAAAACTTTAAGACCATAGCTCAGAAAAAAACTCTACAATCACCTGAGATAGAAATAAAAGTTCCAAAAAAAGGAATCAGTAATGAGTAGTTCTACCATTCTTGTTGATTACTTCAAAAATTTGTTTCAGCATGTTTGATGCGTGTGTTCCCAGAAGGCTACTGGGAACATCACTCCAAATGGTGAAGATGGCTTCACAGAGAGCATTCACTGTTTGGAACTGACATACATTTTTATAGACTTCCCTTACCATCCATCCACCAATGTTCTCAATGTAATAAGATCAGGGAACACCAAGTATGGTCCAATAGAGTTGAAGGTTGTTCCTCTGTCAGGCGGCCATTGTGAACTGCAGCGTTGTCCTGTTGAAAAACCCAGTCATTACCACACAGACCAGGGCTGATGGCAGTGACGGGTACGTAGCCACATTGACTAGCTAGCTCCCAACAGCTTAGCACCACAGATGGTGTACATTAAAATGCACATAATTTGTTGAGAGCTTTGTCAATATTATTAATACAAAACAAACTAAACTTATTTCCTGAAGGCTGAACTAGGTCTGCAATTATTCGAAAGTTTGAAAGAAAAGTTTTCCAAGTTCTCCCAATTCTGTCAAATCAAAGTTATATAATTTAATCCACACAGTCACAAATAGATACATTTTCCCCTGCTGTACATCCTGTCGTCAGCTGTGTTTTTTTAAAAAAGGGGTAGATATAATTAAAATGAAGTTTAGCTCCTTGCATAAAAACAAAGACACAAGCCACCTGGTGCAAGATCTTCACAACAGCTGTCGCACCCTTTTTGGTCTCAGAAACCACAATACTCAACAAATAAAACTTTTCTGTGGCCACTTAAGTTTGTCTTCTTTTCGTTTTTTTTCCTCCTCTGCTCAAAATAGCATGTAAGAACATTACAATCCAATAGACTTTACACACCACCAGGCATTGAAGAGTCAATGTAGCTAGCTGTGCTGAAAGAGGACCAGTAGAGGGAAAAACGCAGGAGATTGAGAGATAGACAGTGGGGTGGTGGAGGACGCATTAGTGCTCAGCACCAGCCGACACTGCACACTGTACAGAGCTCACCCCTGGGCTTTCTCTGTCATTAGGCACACACATACTCACTCATATAAAGAGGGAGAGACAACATTAGCATATGCTCTTAAGTGTGTAATTAGGCTGTCCCCAAGCAGGTTTTAAACCATTGTACAGATATCTGAACAGCACACACATTTATCTCGAGTAGAGCGTAAATGCCACCCAGTGCAGAGTAGTGTTCTCTTTAATCTCCCTGTTTGAATTCGAAATTTTTGACTTAATTGAAATGAAAATGTTTGTTTTATTGTACAGAGTTTACCTTCAGAGATGAGCACCCTATTTTTTCTCCCAATGTGTTGAAAGGTTAATTGTTCTTGCTCCTGGCGGGTCAAGATTATGTGTGTAATTGGTGCGAAGCCATGCAGATGGAGGTCTACCACCAGCGTCAGGGTGTAATGGGCCACGGCAGGCGATGCAGGGAAGCTATAGCTTGGACTCACTTTTCCTGGCTGTATACATCTCTGCACAGTCTCAGCAACCTTTTATTCTTGCAGGTGTCTTTGTGTTGAGGGGTTTTCCTTCCTGCAAAGAGTGGTTTCTCCCACCTGTATTTATCCATTCTTTATTTCTGTCAGTCTCTGCTAGGAATAAGTTGTAAAACAAGACCCGAGACAAAAGCCTGGTTTCTTCCCTCCATCTCTGCACCTTGTTTCTTTCCCCCAGCTCTTTTTTTTTTTTCCTTTTATAATGCTGCACTGCGTGATATGAGTTCTCCACTGTGCCGGCTAGATTGAAGGCCGGATATGGGCTGTAAGTACAATTTGAGCTGCATTCTGGGGGCAATACCTGGCACAGCACACCATGCGTTTTACTGAACTGCACAATTCAGCCTGTCTCAGCGCTAATATTAGAAAGGTTCCTTCTGGCTCCATGTGCCAATCAGCTATCAGCAACTGAGAAGGGAAACTCTCTATGTTCCCTTTTCACACTCTCTGTCTCACTTTCCTCTCAGACCCTGTTTCACTTTCAGCCCTGAGGATTTAACGGAGGAGTCTTGGTTTGCTTATTAATCACCCTCCACCTCCTTTTTCTTTCTTTTTTTTTTCTTTATTTTTTGGTTGCACTCAGCTCTGTTTTAGCTCCCTCTACAAATAGACACAGATACATGCAGATGAAGTGCGTACACACTTTGACTCATATGCTTATGCTCACATACACTCCAACTGTCAGACTTCCCCTCTGTAATTAGTTTCTTCTTCCTGTGTGTTTGGACTCAGGCAGTTTTTGATGCATGTGCTATGTTAAAGGGCTTCTGTTATGAATAGCAGCTGATGGACTTAAAGGTCATTTCCCAGTTACCACATCTCCATCTCTACTCAGCAAACACAGGTCACAGGAGGTTGGTGCTTTGTGCAAATATGTCTGACTCAGCAGAGCCTCAAATTAGGAGCATGATTTTTCTTCTTTTTTTTTTTTTTTAGTGGGAGAAAGAGAATGTTATTTGAAAATGAGAAAATGCCATGCGTTTACCCGGAGGGGATTGAATGTTTCTGTGGCAGAAAGCAGAGAAGAGCAAGAGTCAACGCTGCAATCAATTCTACAGTTTGAGGAAAAGTGTGAAAGTTAAAAAATGAAGAGAAGACGAATTGAGGATTTTGACGCAGAAGACATGAAAGTATTCAAGACATTACACCAAAACTTCCCTCCTTCATCTGTTTCCCATCCACGCCTTATAACTCGCCACTTCACTCCTTTGCTCGAATCTCAAACAGATGTATTCTTATTGACATTTACCTACATCTAACATTATCTCTGGGGCTTTTTTGTATGCGCTGCAGCTTGGTTTATACTTGTCAATATTTCTGATGGAGCTCCATCTTTAGGATTAGGGACAGGGGAGGGTCCACTCCCTCTGTGCAGATGTAGCCGTGGATAGCATTGATCCGTGAAAGCTAACCCCCTTAGCCCCAGTCGCTGCTTTGCGTCTCCATGCTCCTATTGTTCATTTTTCCCCCTCCAGCTGTTTACATCCACTTCGTCTTCTCCCCTCTTTCATGCATTTTCCAGAGTAAACACTTTTTCTCCCTGCCAATCTTCCTCCTCTGTTCCCACTCCTCCTCTCGTTCGTGTCTCCTCAGCCCCTCCTCTCTATTTTTGTCTCCACTCTCTCTTTCTCTTTATCGCTGTATTTCTGTGTCCTTCCCTCCTTTTTTTCTCAGCCCCCTCCTCCTCCATCACCCTTGTTTCTTGCGTACACAGCCCCCCAAACCTTATTCCTCCTCCCCACCACCCTGTCTGCCAGCTATGTAGGCTACCTCCGTTGAGACCAGGCTGGTGCAGGTTTTTTTTTTTTTTCACACTCACCTAACCCCTCCCTCTTTTTCTCTCACTGCATTTCTTTTCTTTTCACCTCTGTTCACTCCTTCCCTTGTTTTTCTGTTGGTGCCTCTTAGAACCGGTCTCCCCCCTCCCCGTCTTCTCAACCCTCCTCCCTTTCTTTCAGTGCCTGCCTATGCATTCAGAGCCTGTAGCTGTCTGTAGAGCTGTTGCAAATCAGGACAGATCTCTCCAACAGATGCAGGAGATCAGGTGGAGGGAGGCTCCGTCTGCACAAACCACGTTATCATGTATCCACATACAGCGTGCAGCCGCAGATGTGCTCCGCCTGTCTAATGAGATCTCGATCTCTCGCCCCTTTTCTGGCTGGCTCTTTTTTTCCACGCCTATTTGCACTCACTTACGAATGCACGTCTGGGCACAAATTTGTACCTTCTCTCTTCAACAGGTGGGTCCAGATCGCTTGTCCACGCCTCTCTATCGACTGGGGCTCTGCCTTCTCCAAACCCCTGCTGTCCCCATATGAGGTAAGCACACACCTTATGTTCTTCACAGTGAGATCACATCTGTCAATCACTTAGCAGAGGAGTTTCATGTATTACACATACACACACTAACACACTTAGAGACCTTTAAGTGAATTAAAGTCTGTGTGTGAATTTCAATAGGACCCATCAAGGCCTGTTTATCCCTCCTTTTCCCTCTCCCTCCATCCTTTGCACACAAAACCCTTCTGAACAACATCAACAGGAGACTGGCCCCCCCTACTGGCTACAAGACCACACATACCCCTCCCCTTTCTTGCTTTCCTTTCCCTCCTCTCCTCTCCCTGTGCAGCTGTCTTGTTTTTCTAAAAAAGGAGAGAAAGAGATAGATCGGACACCAACCCATAAAGCTCCATTTCAAAGCAAGTGTTTGTTTGTGTGCTGCTGCAGCCACTCTGTGATGGGCTTAGCAATTCTTTGTTATTATGTGCCCCTGCTGGTTAGTATTTGATGTCCACTATTAATTCACCCAATGACAGAGAGAGATTTGCAACTGATTTGAATCAGTCTGAAACGGCTGTGAGGGGAATTGCTGCCATGAACATCAACCCTTGATTTGAAATGGTGGCTGTTCTCCTCACACTACACATCTTTATTCAGCGCTTACACTCCAAAATGAGGCTATTGAGAATAATAATCACATTCACCTGAGCAGAAGAAGTTATGGTTATTTTGTTCAGTTCCTGACAGAGGTCTATAAGTTTGATATTTGCCATGCTGTAATGCAGAAAGATGCAATCTATTTTCTCAAGCCCTTTTTCTTCTTACTCTTCTCTCCTCGTCAGCTTTACGAGCATTCAAATAATATGCAGCTGCACTTGTGTCTACGCATGCTAACATGTGGTTGTGATAAATCTTAATTCAGCCTTATCTCATACCTATGAGAGCTATATGTCTAAGAGCTTCGTGCTCCTTCACAGTGGCATTTACAATAAAGATGAGGAAGAACGAGAGGGGAGGGTGGAGCGAGCCGGGCGGAGGGTGGAGGGGGCCGAGGCATTTATTTTCAGTGCGTCTCATGTTATATTTATAGTCAATAAGACACACTTGGCTCTCCTGTCAGAGCAGGGATTAGCAGGGAAAGCTAGCTTCCACAGAGAGAGGAGAAGAGCAGGGGGGTAAAAAGCTACAGAAATGATTGGGGAGTAGTAGAAGAATGGAGTGTAGTAGAAGAATTATGGGGGAAATGACAGAGGAAATAAGAGTATGAAAGATTTACAACAGTGTAAAGTTTCTTCAGGAGGAAACACTGGAATTGAGTCAACCCATATACTCTATTTTATTGTGTTACCTGAAAAACACACACCTATAACTCAAAAAAGGGCCATATATTATCTGCCATATTCTGAGGAAAAGGGATACTGTCGATATGGTATGTCCCTTTAATAGACAGATTGTGTCATATTCATTAATCCTTCGATTTAATTCTCGAAAGGGTTGAAATACATGTTTTGCATCTAAATATGTTCCATACAGTATCTGAAATTCCCTGCAGTGTTTGGAACTGAAAGGAGCATTTGAATTGTGAATAAACTGAAAGATGAAAGTGCAACTAATCAGATATTTTGTTTTCATTCAGCTCCTTGTTTATTCGTCTGTTCAGTCATTCAGCTGCTCTCTCTATTCATTCGCAATCAATATTCACACACACTTTCTCCTCCATATGGAGCAGTCTGCACTTATGTCACAGCACTGTCATGCGAGTGCTGTTGCTCCCCTGTAACAGCTGTTGTGTCATGCCGTGCAGCTGCATAAGGATAACATGACAACTCTGCCTCTTATCCAACATTAATATTATGACACCTGTCTCCTCTGTTGTTATCTTGTGCACATGCTGAGCCTCCCTGCTGCTTGTTTACCCCAAAACATGCACAATACTAGATATACCACAATCAAGCAAACTGTTTAGCTTCTCGTGCAAGCAGCCTGGTGGTACACGTTGAGGTTGCCCGGTTTAATTATTTGTGATCTCTCTCTTTTTCTCAGGCTGCTGTAGCTTTGCAGGAGGTGATTTGGAAGGAAACCTACCCCATGGACTTCTACTCCAATCAAAGCCTGGGGCCATGGACGCCCAACCACCCGGACAACCAGCCTGTGCGGCCCACTCGCAGACAGAACCAGGTGACCCAGGGTGGGAGATAAAAGAGTGAATAATGGAGGGGAAAGAGTGGAGGAGGGGAGGGATAGCTCAAAGAGTGAAACATCATTGTGTTCAGCATGTGTTGCTACACTGACACCCAGTGGTACGATAAAAACAAGACATGTGTTGAGAAACTTCTCTTTAAGGAGTGGTTTTAACCTTGACCTTGGGGTGCAATATTATTTTTAGACATTTTTACACACAACTACTGATACTGTGTAAGAGTACATCCTGCTGCACCCATAATGCCTCAAATTACCACTAATCTGTCTGAGGTAGGTACTGTCACTATTCCAAGTGTTAATGCTTTCCAACCACCCGCCTGCAGAAACAAGGCTCCGAGCCAGCCCTTCATACCAAGCAGTGTGGACAGGACCAGTGCGCCCCCTGTGGCTGTAAAGGGGAATGACACATCAGGACCAAAGCATGTGTGAGTCTGTGTGTGTGTGCGCGTGTGTGTGACTTGTCTCAAGCCTGCCAGGGTCTTTGCCTCTGTCATGGCTGCAGGGAGGTCAAATCAGAGGAGAAGAGTGTGTATGTGTCCAGACAGCCTATCAGCAGAGCAGTGCCAAAGCCAGAGGAAGCCCTCTGCCCGCTCCTCAAATGGATTACCAGCCATAAATAATCCGTCGTCTTGCAGCACAGCAGACGAAACTCAAATTCATTGCTCTTATTCACGTCCTCGCTGCATGGGCTTCGAGCTCAAAATACGCATGCAACTGAGAGAATAGCTTGGGCGTTTATGAGCTCATTTGTCAAAAAATTCCCCATGAAGGAGCTGCTCTCTGCTGTGCTGTGAGGAGGAGCTCTTCCTGCACAGGGAAAACGTGTGGGCCTTTCTGTAATGGAGACACAGCTTACGTTGTTGTTAAGGAGAGAAAGTGTGAGATGACCCTGTGCACATTGTGTGGAATTTAAAGTGTCTGTAGAAGTGGGAGGCTGTAGTCAAAGCTGTCCTTGGTTAAATCACTGTATATAGTCAGACTCTTCAAATGTGGTTATCTTTCTGCTTGATTTAAAAAGTTGAAGGAGCACTTTGATGGATGTATATTGTGTGAGTTTTTACAAGATTAGGCTGCGTATTTGAATGAATACAGTTTAATGCATTGTTATAAAAACCTCTTCCATCTGTGTGTGTCTTATTCAAATTCTAAAATGAAAAACAGAGTTCTGTTTTCTGGAGGGTTTTGATAAGCGCATGCTGAAATGTTTTTAAGACTGAAAGGGGTTTGAGTTCCTCGATGTGTGCAGCTCTAGTCACGACTGCTCTCCATCCTCATTATTTATTTATGGCACATTCTGTCAATAGATAAATAAATATATAAATGAACACTATTGCTGTTCGCCTACCAGGGCAGAAACTGATTGACAGCAGCGCAGCACGGCTTCAGCTGCTCCCAAGAACTTGTGAACCTCCCCCAGGTTGCAGCGCACTCTCTCAGGTGGGTATCATCTTCTATGAGTTTTATCGTGTCTGTTCAACTACCAGGTAGATCCATCCTCTGGTTTCCAACATCGAATCTCCTTGGCAACAGAAGCCGGTGTGAGGCTGCACATCCCGCCAGATGTCCATCGTTCTCAGGATGTGTCTCGCGTTTTCAAGTAGTTGCAGTTATTTTGAAGAGCACAGTGCTCGTTACAGTAAAGTGTGCGAAGCAAAGCGGTCAGGAATAAATTATTGGGTGGCAGAGCTCCCTTGGAGCTGATATTTGATTTATTTTTTTTGTGTACTCTGTTCGGGGAAGATTCATAAATTCTCTTTTTTCTATCTTAAGTTTTCGGTTTTTAATCTTACAGTCTAATGATCAGCTCTGCTGTTAATATTAAACACTTAGTGATGTGAACATCAATAGAAAAATATGTTTGAAAGGAAAATCTAGCTAAAAGACCTGATGTGGGACAAAGCATATTTAAACTTTATGATACTAAATCAGCACAAGCTATTTGAATACTGTGGTGCAAGTCATACGGGACCTTTGTTTTAGTGCCTTTGATGTATGGTAACTTATTATGGAGCTTTTTAATCTGAATTGCTGATACACTTATCATTGCTCAAAAGTTATGTAAATAATGTTCCCACTCAGTATTATTGCTTATTCAGATTGTCATATTGACGGGTATTCCCTGGTTTATTCATGTAGATAGTGACATTACTTAATCCAAATAAAGCTTATAATGGTAAATAATAAATGGTAATAACAGTCTGTAGTAGCACAGGGTACTGTTGGATGATAGGGGAGCATACCAATGTTTCTACAGCCCTGTGTTTCAATAGTATATGTTCCCATATAGGAGTCCCACACAAGATTTTTTCTAAAATCTGATTTTGTTTAACTGCCTTAAGGAAATGAAAACAAGGATTCAGCATCTATTAGCTCTGCATAAGCCAAAACTCTTTGTGATCAGCCTATTATAGTCGGTCAGGTATGATGTGTGGCCTTCCAGTTAGGCGCCTCAAGGAGGACATGATTCTCTCACAATGTGGTGTTCTCCAACCTGTGAGCCATGAAAGTATTGCAAATGGGCTGCCATATCATTTCCAAAATTGTATGACTTTTGTGAGGAGTGATTGTACAAAGATAGAGCTATACAAATCAAATAATGTTTTGAATGTTAAAACGCAGATACATTTATAAGGATAACAGAAAGTTCAAGTAAATATATTTGAAACAGTGCTCTGAGATGGCATTTTATAGCCTCCGTATCTGTGGGGTTGGAGGTGGACCGTGAACATATTTGAAACTTAAAAGTGGGCTGATTCAGAGAAGGATGGGAACCACTACTATAAAAGTTTGGGTACACAGAGCTTATCCACTGTAAACCTGACTTCAGAGGAAAATGAGAATATGATGAACAGCTCCTGAACAAACTGTTAGACTATGAAAAATTGTAAAGGAAAAAAAAGTGGAGCACTGCACTTCCTGAAGTAAATAACACATTTCTGGTTAGATGGATGAAACTATTTTGTCTGAAGCACACACATCAAGATAAAGCTTACTGAAGCAGACAAACAGGTAAGGAAGACAGCTTAATAAATTAGATTCACCTTCACAGATTTATTTGGCAGTGCCATAAAACTTCATCTACAAAGTAAAATAATTAAATACACTCCTAACTGCAAAAAAGTCTACGTGGAGCTCAGCAGCCAAGGAGAAATGATTGAATTGAGTAGGCCTATACAGCAACCGAATAAATAACCTTGTTGTAAACTGAAGACAGCGAATGGAAGTTGAGAGAAATTATTCCTAAAATTATTCTTTTTTGCTTTATTATTTCCTTTTTAACTGGTCATCTCTTGATTCTGGTAATAGTGTCTCCATGATATTCATACAAATACTGAATTAGTCTCAAGTGTTCTGTCTCAGATTTTTTTTGCTGTAGATTCACCGCCAAAGAGCCACTAGATGGCACTGTTTGCATAGTTTACAAGCACCCCATCATGGCATTGAAATCACACTTTTCACTGTGTAAGGGCTGGCAGCACGTGAAGGGACTTATATTATTGAGTTATAGATGTGGTAGGAAATTGACTCTCAGCATGCTCCCCTTCTATAGCACCCTATATTTACTAAGTGTGTCTGCCAGTATGTGTCCTTCAGCATCAGGGCAAGCCAAGGCCTGACAGTATATGATAAATATCTGCAGATTGCATATGCTTGACATGAATACATTCTACCTGCAGGGTCATCTGATTTCTAGAGCACTGAGCCTGCAGCAGCCAGCAGTGAATACAAACAGAAAGACATGCACTAATTTACCTTGCACACACACACTCAATAAAAATACACCAGAAATTAGCTGAAACAAGCAATCAGTAACTGTGAACTGTTTATTCCATTTGATTACCCATGTCTATACCTTGTAAAGTCAGCAGCGCTAAATGTGATGTATTTAAATGAATAACAACATGGCAAAGACTGAGTCACAGCAACTTCTCACAGTCCCCTTCTCTCCTTTTCTGTCACTTCATGCATATTTTCCACTTCGTATACATCTCTGACTCAGTAAACGCATTATCCCAGGATTTCATCAAAGTGTGCAGTATTCATTCGCTTCTCTTGAGCGTCTTCTACCTGCACTTTTCTGCCTGAAAGGCATGGGTGGGAAAGAGACTGAAGTTTTGAAATATCTTTCATGACTCATGGCGCTACAACAAAAATAAACAGACGAGGAGGAGATGTTTGCTAGTTTGTTTTTGAACTCTTTTTTTTTTTCCTTCCATCAGTGGTTGCTTTTTATTTATTTATTTTTTTTATTTTTATTTTTTAAGGAAGTATGAGTCTTCAAAAATAAGTAACTTGTGACCAGGGCTGTGCAGGTGAGAGGAAAGAGAACATTTATGAAAGAAAACAAAGCAAGAAGTGTGCTACCTTTTTCCTTCTTAAGCTTATTCCCTTGATTGTGCTAGAAGTAAAACACAGTTGCAACTAAATTGGCTTGACATACCTGCATTAATGTCTGTCAAAACACAATAGAATGCAAAAATGAATGTTTTAAGTATTTCTTGGAGTGTGCCATGGCACCTATAATGGGTGTCTCATGTGACAGCGTATTTGCAATTTCAGTGTCAGACAAAAGGCCTTGGGAGAGGGGATGCATTTTGTCAGCAGGCGAGGTGTTTGTGTGTAGATTGGACAATTTAGCAACACTCTGCATGGGCATGCAAATGAACAGAATCAACCCCAAAGTTGCATGTCCGTAAGTGGATTTCTTGTCATGTTTCCACATTTGTCTCGGACAAGGAAGAGAAAAGAAAACAAGACCTTTTTGAATGTGTTCGAAAGCAACAGGTCCCCTTAGAGAGGAAGAGAGAGCACTCAGCTCCATCCACAGCCTGTTGTATTCATGTTCACACTTGTCTAATTCCAAGTGATTCATTGATTCACTCTGGATTAGCAGAATCCCATAACCACTGAAATAAGAAGCATTGTGTTTAACAAGCCCTTGATCTGCATCCCTGTGGAAATTTGAACAATAAATGATTATGTCTAGAGGCGGCTGACTCCGTGTGTGTGTGGGAGAGAAGAAGCCTGGGCGGCCAAACAAGAATGTGAAGGAAGGTTGCGAGAAGGTTGAATAAGAGTCTTTAGTGGAAAAGAAAAAATAAGTGGTGTAAAGAGATGACTAATTCTGCGTGGGAGGTCAGCCTGTCCCTGATCATCCGGCCAACAGCCTCCCCAGCACAGGGCTGCTGTCACAAAGTCGTCTTCCTCCTCTACCCACTCGGTCCTGACAGGGATTGTTGGTGTTTTTCTCTGATGCTGGGATCAGCTGTTTCACTCAAAGTATTCTAGATTTGAAGACACAGCATTGTGGAAGAGGGGCTGAATGGAAAACATTGAGGGTTTAATCTTAATTTGTCGCTTCACTATCAGGTTTTTGTCTTTCATTTGTAATATGAGGGCCAATCAAATCCATTAACACTGAGGTAAGAGATTTTAAACTTATTTAACACCATAAGAAGAGTAAATCTTAATCTGCAACCTTTAGTTTCCCATCACTTTTCACAAGGCTTTATTCACTTTATCATGCACATATTAAGTTCCTTGATATCTGACAAATGGCACATACATCCTGTCTCGTGTTTACATTAAACAAAGCAAGAATTGCCTCAATTTCCCCACTATTGCAAAAACTGTAAAAGTATACAGCTGTTAGAAAAGCGGTTGGTAAGAGCAGAGAGGAAATATGAGTCATTTGAGAGCGATGAACTCACTCAACTCCACAAATACCACATCGCTCTTTCAACTTGCCACCTAGTGCAGCTGCAAGAGCTAATATTATGACATATGGATGTGAATATTCCTATGAACATGTCTGACATGATTCAGGATTTTTCTTTTATGCTGACTAGTCAGTGCCAGGGAGCTTTAATTGATACCACAACTTGAATAATGACTAAGTGTGTCCATGTACTCGCAGTATTAGTGTTCAAATATATGGGACTCATTTAGGGATTTAGGTGTGCATATTGTGGTGGGTTCTCAAGAGGCCTCTCAGTCTTTTGCTAGTAATTATCTTATAATATATTTTCTCTGGCAAAAATAACCACTGAAAGTATTTTGTTTCCTACTTTAAACCGTAACCACCAGATTTTCCTCAATGATAATTTGATGATACACGGAGAAATACATAATTTTTGTTTAGTATACATGATGGAAAGCATGATCTGTTTAAGTATTCATATTTTTCAAACAGTTTGGCCAAATTACGGTACTAACTTCTGCAGGTATGACTTGGACTTTAGAAAAGAATATATGCACCCCTTTTTTCTTCCCATTAGAGTGTTTAATTTCTGAAACAATTCAGATATGTTACATTCCTGGAGTTTTTAAAATGCTCTTTCATATATTTTCTTGCTGTGTAAGGAAACATAATAGGGTTGTGATTCTGAAAACTTCCTAGAGTTTTAATCTTCAAAGATATGAAATAAGAATATGGCCAAATTTTCACTTAAATGTACCATCTTCTTGAGACACAGCCTTTACAGTTTATTTTCACATTAGTGATGTTTCTGATAAGTTGTTCTGGTACTCTTTTCCCTCTAGACCTCTCTATCCAGCACATCTATGACTACACTGAGTTACGCATATTCAAACTCCAGCACAAAGACCACCCCCTGACTACTGCCCTTTTTAAGACATATTTTTGGGCTTCATCACCTTTGTTTGGAGAGGATGGGACAGTGGACAGAGCAGGTAACTTATAGAGAGCAGGGGAATAGCATGCAGAACTTGCTTTAGTACTCCTGTTAACAGTGTGCGCTTTTATGACTTATGAAGTGTATGTCATTAGTTCTAGAAAGATATAATATGTATTGTTATCATTTCAAAGGTGAAAAGTGAATCATAAGGCATAGCATTTGGGGGAGTCTAATCAAATTGCAAGGGGACCTTAGTGATCTCTTTATTCTTTGTCTTTTTCTTCTGCCCTTGTAACCTCAAATTTCATGCCTCCAATTTGCTGAAAGATTTAACAGAACATGCAATAAAATTTAATCATGGCAAAATAAACTAAAATAATGCAGTCTTTTCATACTGATATGTTCTCTACAGAACCTAAGGCCTGAATTTTTTTGTGCATACCTATCATACCCAGACCCACTAAAAAGGCTCTTGCGACAACAGTCAATTCCAAACAGGAAGTTCAGAACTTTCAATTAAATGTCTGACTTTGACAACTTATTGGGTACAATGTGTTCAGATATTTTTTAAAAAAAAGATCTCAGCATGCTAGAGTTCACCTTAAACTTTAACAGATTCATCCGCTTTTATTTTTGTTTATAAGACTCAGTTCATACCAAAAGTGATAGCTCATCCAATAATATCTGAGAAGTTTTACCCAACTCCAGAACTAAGGCTTTTGTAGGCAACTGCTTAAATTGGGGGGGGAAATGACGTTATCTATAAAACCTCCGCGGTTTAAACTGACTTAGACTTTGCCACTTAAGAGGAGAATGAATCTGAAATGTTAGAGTCAACAAGGACATTATTTACACAATTGTAATGAACCAGCTAAAGATGTTTACCTTACTTTCAGGGATGGGTGACGTGACGTGAATGAAAAGCTGCAGTCATTTAATTTGGATGCGGAACTTCCTCCACTTCATCTTGAAAAAATCTGTTTCTGTGAAACATTTCTCAAGATCTGCTCACATAGAAGTAATTTTGAAACAGGAGTAAACGTATTGTGTCAGTCACTTACTTCATTTTTTGTTTTTAAATGTTCAGTCCACAAATGGTTGTCTTTCAAATTGATTGTTGTTTCCAGGGCCTTAAAACATTGGAACAAAGTTGCGCTTTTCTCAATGTGAGTCTTTGTTTCGCAAAAAGTGATTATTTATGTCACACAGGAAATTGAATGAGCTTACGCTCTTGATAACTCTAAGATGATAGGCGCTTATTTTCAAGGACCTGTCACCTGCAGAGAATAGCAAGAATATCTTCAGAAAGTAGGTTGTTTACTCATAAATATTTGTGATGATCAGACCACTTAATTTTGAATCAAGTGTTGGCCAGGCTTCTGAACACAAGACATTGAATCCCTGCCAAGTCCAAGATCCCAGCTGTTATATCGACCCTTAAAGCTTTGAATCAGCTGTGAGGTAGCAGGTCAGATAATGATGTCTGACAAAGATACAAAGACTTGTTTTCTTGTGAGTTAGTCATTTATTGGTTTAAAAATGTGATTTACAGGTTATGACTGCATCAAGTATCCTCTTTAGAAAGCATCCTCAAAAAAAAAAAGAAATAAAATAAAGTCAAGTAAACAACTTTTACCCACCCTTAAGTTCAAAGTATCAGTATTCACAGCAAGTTCAGGATGTTCCCTGAGCCTGAGCTCTTCTCCTGGCAGGAGTGGATCAGTTTTTATCAGGACGAGACAGGTTGCCTCTGCCTGACACCGCTCCTTCGTGATACACTTTCAAAACCTGAGACTTTCATCTGCATGTCAAAGAGTCTCTCCTCCTAGAGGACATGAGTAAGCTGTGATATTCCTTCTCCAATGTACTGCAGGAATGTGAAGTGTCCTCTGGATAACATCGCTTACACTTAAAGCGCTTTACCTCCGTGTATAAGGATTAACACCGTTCCTCTTCAGAGGATTCATTCACACAGTGAATGCATGCAAGGTCTTTGGGTCATATCAGTCATACTTTGTGGCAGCAAGAGTAGTAAATGTAGGTCAGTCTTTTATTATCCTTAGCTTTTTTTTTTAAAATAGATTATATGTGACATACTTCACATCAGCTGCTGTCAATTATCTTACATCACTTCCTCTTAATCATTTTCAAAAGCATCTTTTTCCTTCTCTTTTTGCACCTTTCTGCCTTTGATGTGTGTTTCTTTGCCCCCTAGCGACCATGGCTGTAGACTGTTACCAGTGGTGCTGTTGCTACAGTAACAATCTAATGCCACGGTCACCATGGAGACAGCAGGAGAAATATGATTGGCTGCGGTAACGGCTGACGTCCTCAGCTGGTTTGATGATGTTGGTGATGCAGCCTTCAATAGTGCTGAGGAAAACTTCATACAGTAGAGCGGCATCTTCCCACTCAGCTAAACTCTAACAGTGACAGGGGTGACTTTTTTTTTCAGCACACAGAGCAGAGGTTTGCCAGACGTCAGTAGCCATGACTGTAGACTGTTACTGTACTTTGGAGGAGTTTTTAGCAGTAAGCAGTCTAGAGCCAAGGTATTGATGCACTGACTGACAGAAAAGAGCAGAAGCAGTGAGTTAAATCAGGCTGCAGAGAACAAAAAGCACACAAGACTGACACAGACAGAGGGAAAGAGACACCATTATGCTATTATTATCATTTTTATCTGCATATTGTAAACAAATCAAAGTTTGATGCAGAAAAAAAGTGTTCTCGGGCATTTCTTTGTAGCGCGCTTCTCCTACATCAGCCCCTCTCCTATGACACATGGTAACAGTAATGTGTCATATCCATATTTCCTGCCACAGGCCTCAGGCTCTTTGTGGTCAGACTGCCGGTTACAAAGCCCACTTGTTGTGCTTGTACTATTGATTTCCATGCCGATTATCTATGAGTCAGACACAGGATATGGACAGACGGATGGACAGAGGGCACAGGGGTGGATTGGTGGCTTATGCAAGCTCATCTGAGTAACTCTGGAACTGACGTCAGCACTCAGGAAATATGAGTACCTACAGGCACTTACTTGATGTTTATAAACCAGCTGTTTAGAGGTGAGTAAGGTGGATTGTGGTGATTTGTGTGTTTTCAAGAGATGTGTGAAGGATTCCAGACAGGTGAGTGGTGGGCATATTTAAAAGCTGACACCTTGGACTGGTTCCTGTGTCGTATTCACCTCAGTGGTGTCACTGCCAGCCACTTCCATTATTACATTAAATATAGCCTAAGTGACAGTCATTGAAGGGAGGCTGTGACCTATATGCGAAAAATAAAGGTTGAGATATTCAATAAATGTGATCCTGCTCCATGAAAAGCAAACCTATATCTCTGGAGCTAGCTAACTTGGTGATGTCGCTGTCCATGGTGCTGAATATCATCCACTGACCGACAAACGCTGCTGGCCGAGTTTCTGCTGCTGCGTGAGCCGTAAGTATGAGAGTAGAGGCGCCTCCTTAATAGTCAAAGACGTGTGAGAGAGGCAGAAAAAAAAGTTTATACATTTCTTCTTTGAAGCCAGAGACTAACACAGAAAACAAGGACAAGAGTCTTTAAGACTGAATCCATAGATGTATGTATGACCTTTTGAAACATTTGCTATATTTCATTTGTAATGAAAGCAAAAATTATTATTTATTATTTAATCAAGGAAGTCCAGCTGTCAGTAGTCGTGTTTGAAATATTCTCAAAGTTATTACAGTATTGTTTCATTCCAGCCAGCACCATAGACCCCTTTCAGCACCATGGACAGCGCTGCTTGAATATGTCTTTCTTGGGTTTTTTACAATATCATAAAAGATAAAACTTTTTCAAATGTATGTCTCGTGATTTCTCCAGTTTTCTGTCTACTTTTTTAAAGCATAGGCAGATGAAGATAACCTGGACAGTCGGAGGGAAAGGTTATTGAACCACGCTCATTGTAATTCCGGTCATACCCCCCTCCAGGAGTTGCACCGGGGAGTTTTCATCAGACCCCCGGGCCTTCCCACCCCCTCACCTTCCTCATCTTAGTATAGAGACCCATCGCAATGCAGGTTACAGACGTATATAGGCGCCTTGCACTGTGTCTTTAAAGCTTTCTGATGTTTGATTGGGAGTCGTCTGCATGTGCGCAGGAATGACGCAAAATTGACTTCATCTCATGAACGCGTCACGATGTCATTTCAACATAGGATTAAAAAAAAGGCGAAAAACAAAGCGAGGGAGAAGAGCTCTGCGTGTCAAGGAGAGGGAGAATAGGTCAGTGTGGTTAAAGTAGGTCCCTCCGTAGGGGTTATACTCTTTAATTGATGCCTTCCGGTTGATTCTGTTCTCCTGTAGCTTGAGCCGAAAGGGCAACACGTACAATACATGCTGTCTGAACCCCCTAACCTCACCTAATAATCTCGCCTGTCTTCGCTTTTCACACATCCTATGCGCAGCCTGTGACTTGACACGTCCCATATATAATAAAAGAAATCAATCTGCATGTCGTGATGCTCTCTGTCCGCAGGGATGCAGCCTGGTTAACATGCAGCGAGCGCAGCCTACACCCCACAAGACATTCTCTCCTTTTTTCTCACTGTTGTCACTGCCCATGTGCGCCAAAGTGACTCACACTGCAGTAACTTCCAGCCTCTGTAATCTACCGTACATGTTCGAAGTGACACGCAGAGGACAATGTCGGTGACAGACAGGAGAGGAACCAGCTTACAGTAATTCTAACGAGCTATTGGCTCTTCTGTGATTTATGCATCGCTGCTCGTGGATAATGAAATGTAGTCATTCAAAAATTTGATGTGGTGAAAAAATGAAGACTTACCTGTCTTTGCGCAATTGTCCAACCGAGATTCCCTCAATTTACCACTTGATCAAACTAAAAAAAAGCATAGTTTTGCCATTTTCCACCGCAAATTAAAACTATATTGCGGCATTTGGTCACAGAAAATAATCTCATCCTATCTCTTCAGAGCTCGTAAGTATTTTTCTCATTTTCAAATATTTTTGAGAAAAATCGTCTTCTTCCTCTTGGATTGATTTATCAATCTCGCTTCTCGCTCTCGCACCTCGGTATCTCATGAAATTCAGCGGGCTGTCCCGGTGATCTGCTCTTATAGACATCCCGTAGTACTAGTAATGGGGATGGGAGGGGACACTCATTCATTCAGAAGCATCACCTACATGGCCAATGTACGTGGACTCTTACGTCATCGAGGAAATTTAGTCAACAGGAGGACGCTCAGGGTTCCGTGAGGGGAGGAAGGAAGAGAGGAGGGGGGGAGAGAAATAAAAAGGAGGCATGACAGAGGGTGGGGGTGGGGATCTGGGGGTGTGGGGGTGATGGGGACAAGCTTTGGATTTCTATTGGGTACAGTAACTTTACCCCTTTAGTTCTGCTTGTTTGAGAAGCACATTTTGAATTTAATCTCCCTCAGGATGATATTTTATTGTGGTGTGTTTCAATTTGTGTCATGGTGAAGCAAAAGAAAAAAACTCACATGGGAGGAAGCAGGGTTAAATTAAAATTAGTCATCTTGACCCGTGTGTTTTTGGCTTATTAAACTATTTGTCTTGACTTCTGTGCATGAGGCTGTGTGTGTTTGTGTGTGACAAGAAGATGATCAGTTATTCACTTCCGCTTTTTGAGCCCGTTATGTAATTTGTGCCCTCCTCTTCTCACCAGAGAATAATTACAAGGATCAAACAGATCTTTGTCATTCCTGGATTATCTCCGGGAGGCACCATGGAGCTGTGGGACTCCACTGATGCGCTCCATCTTACCTTTTAAAGGGACACTCCAGCACTTGCGTATAACACTTTGAGAGAGGTGGAAGGTTTGTGAAAAATAAAGGCTAAAACTTAGTCAGCAGAGACTGACCTGACTTGGCTTCAGCTGTGAGTCAGACTCTCAAAACTCTGCGTCGTATGTTATCCGTAGCACGACTTTATAGTTTCTTGATTGATTATTTCATTAAAACTTTATTTACACCCCTCATACCCCTTTGCAATGCTATGTTATAAAATTGATGTCACTGATGATGCCACTGCAGTGAATTTCTAAAGTTTAAGGTCCCATAGGGTATTACAACCATTTTTTATCAGGAAGGATGAGTTTCCCAACTTGGAAAACAGACTTTAGCTGCTACTTTAGCAGTTTAGAGAAAGAGGTCAAAAGCAATCCTAATTTTTTAAACCTGCAATTCCATGTGTTTTACAACCAAGTAATCTGATTGGACAAGGTGCCTTCTAGCAGAGCTGTTAAAGAGTATCATACAACAGCACTTTGACTTTTAACTTAATGTATCTCCCAATTTTTTTCTTTTGAATGACCCATCTGTGTCTAGTACCTGTATCTGAAACGCTCCAATTGAAACGCTCTTACTACTGCCAGAAACAGCCAGATCACACATTTTATAATGATCAATGCCCAGAAAGGAGGGTACAAAGAGCACAAAACTTGAGATAAGTATTTTATTTTTTGTACAAGACAACATTTTACAAAAGTTATGCAGCAATGTTGTTTGAAAGTGTATTTAAGTACCAGGCCCGTGCTCTCCTCTCCCGTTTAGCTTTCGTCTGCTCATCTAACCTTTTTCTTTTTGCCAGTTCAGCTCCAGTGTCCAACATTACTATGAAAATGACACAAATAATCATTTTTAGCAAAGAAAAACATGGTTCTTTCTTCTCACTGCAAAACTTTACCAGCCAGCAAGGCGTTGTCATGGGGACTTCGATATGCTGTAACACAATCCGATCCCATCCAACCCAGTAGGGAAGCTGAGAATTTGCAGTTAGAAATAAACTTTTTTAGTTCTGCTAATTTTGAATTGTGGATCACGATTTGCCATATATCTAGGAGTGAGACTTTTACCAGATTATTTGGAAAGTCATGATCTTTTCATGGAGCTTCTAGTCATTCTGAGTGCTTTTACACTTCTAGTCTCAGTCACTCATTCACACACTGATGGAAGAGGCTTGTACAGCAAGAGAGCATCAGAATTAGCTAATGTCATTCACATTCACACACTGTAGGGTCAATTTAGGGTTTATCATTGTCTAATCCTATTAGGATTCTATTCCTCCTATCTACCAGCTCACTATACACTAACCCTTGTTTATTACTCTGCTGCTATGTCACATAATAAATGAAGCCAGTACTTCCTGTCACACATAAATCAATGTTACTGTCAATTAATTCGTTGTCTACTAATTACATAACAGATTTAAACAGCTAAAAAGTGATTTTTTTTTAAAGTAAAATGCAGCTGGTTGTTTATTTGGGTCTTTTTCCAATCCATATGTTGAACTTCCTTTTCCTGCAGAAAAATTAAATTAAAAAAGTTATCCACCACTTTCAGTTTTTTTTTCAATATTACGCCCAATCTGTGCTGCTGTGCTGAACATCAGCACCAATAACCAAAACACTGATATTCAGTTTCACAGCACAACCTAAATGCTACAGTGTTTTATCATTAGTACTGTGACACCTCATATTTGTGAGCAACTTTCTTGCTTAACCTGATAAAAAAGGCACCCATAGATTTTTGACAAACCCCTTTAGAAACTCTAAGAAACAAACTTGTTTCTCGTTTTTTTGTAGAGAACTCATCCTGAAATGTAATCAAAAGTAAACATGAATAAAACTGTCCTCTGTGCTTGATATGCAAATTTAATGCGTCTTTGTATTAAAATTAATCCTATTTTATCTTTCGGTATATTGTACACAAGCAACTTAAGAGTCTATCTATTAATAATTGTTGTCATCACCACCATAAATCATTCAGTGCTGTATCGTCTTGAAATTCGGAGGAATGTGAGATCAGTAGAGAACAAGTACCAAATAAATTGTGCATTGATTTTGCCTTCAGGCAAACAGTTGATCTCCTAACACTGGATAAGATAAACTTTCCCCATGCTCTCTACAAACTCTGATGTGAGATATTTATGTGATACAGTGAAAATGCATCGGCTGGAGAGAAGGAGCTATAAAAAGTGTCTGAGAGTTGAGTGAAGTGGAGATTTTCCATTTCAAAGGGTAACAGGGTCTAAAACTGGTAGGAGTTATTTAATCGTTAACATCTATATTTGTATGACGTATGAAGAAATTACGGACGCTACATTTGGTTTAAAAGACAAGTAAGAGCTGAGTAAATGGACTCTGAGTGCAGGTTATTTGTGAAGGTCAAGAACATGTTAGACTGCATATCAACTGAGAATACTTGGAGGCCCAAAAACAATCACACAGCTGCACCTGAAGACAAAAATCCATCAACTTTAGGGAAGCCCAAAAATGACTTGACCTGATATTTTTAGTACTAATATGACCTTGTTTGAAAATCTGTCCTCTGGGTGAAACTATTAGTAACATAGTGGGGCCTTATTTGAAGTCTGTTTTAACAAGTTTGACTGTGCTCTGAGACTAGCCTGTGTTCTTTCTGCTTCTGTTTTGGATATTGATGACAATTTTTGCTCAGGGAAGCTTATGAATAAGTCAAGTCAGGATCAATGATTTATGCGGGAATGGAATAATGTAAGTATGAACGCAACCAAAGGGAGGTGAGTATTGGCGATAGTTTTGCAAACTCAAAAGGGCAAGACTTTAAGAAAATCCTTTAGGTTTTCACATCCTTCTACTCTTCCTCTTTACATTTTTTCTCCCTCATATTCCCAGAATGACCCATTCAATCCAAGTCATCAAATCATACATAAACTACTTCTTAAACATCATCTACAGTGGTCTAAAAAGGATAAACAAGAAGATGCGTTCAGTGTTTAGATTACAGAACCAGTATGTAGGATATCACAGGCAGTTTTGGCAGAAAGAGAATTCAGTATTGTTATCAGACTTTATGTCAGACGGAGTTTATAGTGAACAGGTGATTCAGTGTAGTCTTGCCTCACTCAGTTTGGATTTTCCGCTTAACCACCTGTGTGCGATAAATTATTCTCTATACCATATAAGCGAGTTGGAAAAAAGTATTTTTTTAAAAGATAAATTCATCCATTTTAAAAAGTTTTTTATCCAGCCAAAAAGAGTCCTTTGGATCCCATAGTTGGTAGTGTTTCCATGGCAGTGGTGCTTTCATAATTTCATTCACTGCAGAAAAATTGGCATTTCTCCGTTGACATTCTTGACAGATGCAGAAAAGAGCAGCAGCACCTGTAAAAGGCCTGCTTTTCACTTAACCAGTCCTGAACCTCTGCCAGAGTCTAAACTGTCTCAGTTTGCTTCATGTCTGTTTTCTTTCATTTCGTTGTTGCCTCTTTCAGACAGTTTGGCCTAGCAATGATGTTGTGGGCTCTGCCTGCATGTCTGTATCAGTTTCTCTTTTATCACTGTCCACACTTAAAGCCCCCAGGTTAAAACTCAAAAAGTAACAATAACATTTCTCACAAGTTTCTGCTTTGATGCTATACAGGGTGCTTGCATGTGATAATAACTTGCCCAAGAGTCAAGAGGGTAGAAGAACATGCTGGTGAAATTGTGCCCCTTTTTAGCATGTTAATTGCTCAACTCTGTCTCCCAGTTTTCTGCTTTATCTACTGTCCTATACTCTCAAATAAAAGTGTAAAAAAGCTCCAACTTAGAAAAAAGAAGCGGCACCTCAGCTTTGTGCTCACCTCCCGTTAAAAAACAGTACATGTGACCCCTTGCAACAACGAGGGAGTTGTAGCAAATAAACATATTTTGCGTACAATACTTAGACATTAAAAGCAATTTAATGAATTTTTTTATTAACTGTTTAAAAATGGCGCACAAAATACTGACACTAACAGAAATGCAAACTTCACACTTGGAGAAATAAAAACATCCAGCATGTTGTTTCAACAAATCTCAAGAACATTTTTGATACCAACCCTAAGTTTTCACTGTCCCAGCTCCAGGTTGTCTTACCAAGTTGAACAACTGTGGTTTCCACAGGAGCTCCCTTGAGACAATGAATCTTTTGCTTGCAGAGAGGCTTTTGCCCTTGAAAAATGGGAGAATTACACAAAACTAATGCAACAGAATTTGAGTAAAACATCTGAAAAATAAAAAATAATGGAAAGAAATATCAAATCTTAATGTTAAATCTTAAGTTTGTCAATTCCCTAACATCATCGATCCCAATACATGATACAAAGGTTACAATTACAGACATCTACGACTTAAAGCCTTTCAGTTCACTTAGTATCCTCACATTCCCTCTACCTTTTTTCCACCTCCACACGCCCAACAGAACAAAACTGCAACTAATCTCACTTTTGATGCATGTAGGAGGTGCACGGAAGTTAAGGACAGCTAAAGGTAATTATACACCTTCCAAATATATGACTAATAAATCAGAAAAATAAGTATTCAGTTGTATAAATACCCTTGATGAGATAACAAATATATTTCTGTGATGGATTTCTTCCTTTCTTATTTCTATTCTTCTCTCCATCTCTATCTCTCTCTCCTCCTTTTCTTTGATTGGCTGCTGAGTGTGTGACTGTACAACTGGGGAAAAAAAAAATTGCAGTTGGAGTTGAAGAGGGAGGGAGCGACAGCGATGATTCACTTGTTTAGTGTAAGCAGGAGAGCGACAAGGAGGAGGTAAGTATCTGTGGGATAAAAATACAGGACCGAACACAGGATGGGCTGATTGGTAAACACAATGACAAGAAGAGGCCAAAGGCAGACTGGAGGATGCGACAGACAGGAAGTGTATGAGTTCATCATGAGGAGCTCTTAAGTCAACATATGATCATGTCACTGTGTGTACCTACAGCTGCCGTCTCTTCACTGTTCAGGAAATCAGTGGGCTCGAGAAAGTATCACCTGAAGGGAACTCAGAAGAAACCTAGGTTTTATGGTGACACAGATGAGACTTGTATATGATGAGCTCCGAAGCATTACAGAATTCCCAATAATTCCTTCCACCCATTACACGACTTTTGCATTTTTTTTTTTTTAAATAACTGCAAGTTTTTCCACAAACATAACCAATCCCATAATTCCCACTATATGATCCTCATGGAAGCCACCTGAACTTGTCTTTCATACTTAAAATACTAATCTATTCTTAAGATAATGAGCTATAAAACACTCATATGGAAGAGACATAACCTGAAATATGTTATGCTTTGGTTTCTTCTATTTTCAACACATTTTATTGGCACAATGAAACAAAAAATGACCAGAAGGTAGTTTGTTTGCTCAGCCAATAAATGACTTCATTGCAGTATTTCTTCAGTGGATGTGTACCATGTTTGGTACAACCACCTTAAAATTTTTATTGAACCTTTTTTTGTTAAAAGCCGTGAAAAAATCAAGCATAGTGGGCCACAACAATCACAACAGAGCATTAAAACCCTTGATGGGCTGGTTCACACATTTAAACACCTAAGTGCCATTCAAGGCAATGAATTGGATCTACTCTTCATGTGCACAGCTGCTAAGTATTGTAGTGGTATCAGCAAGAAAGTTCAAGGTTTGACCCTGTACTGGGCAGGAGCCTGTATCCGTGCTCTCCTTGAGCATGTGTGGTGATGCCCTCTAGATTTCCCTGAGGAAACCAAAGTTTCCTCCCACAGTCCATGCCTGTTAGGTTCACTGTTGACGTGAGAGATTCCATGTATGTGATTGTTTGTCTCTCTGTGTTAGCGCTGTGATTGACTGTCAGTCTTTTCTAGGGATGACCTTGCCTGGGATCAGCATCAGCCCCCTGCAGCCCAAACAATATAAGCGGCAGAGATAATGGATTAATGGATGTTCACATGCGAACGCCAGTGGATGAAAGCTTGGTTTTGATGTCTCTGATCATCAAACAGCTGATGATCCAACTAGTGGACAACACACTCTACCTCTGAGCCACACTTGCTCCAGAAAATGGTCAGTTTTGAAGACTTGTGGTCGGAGATGGGTACTGAATTCTGGGTTTTAATTTGTGCATTATTAAGATAAAACACTATGTAGTTGTTGTTAATTTATTAAGTTGTAGTCAGGGGTTCTCATGTTGAAGAAATTTGTGAAACAACTGCAATGTTACAGTACAAACAGTTGAATTTTGCTTTGACGTATTTTTTTTAAGTTTATACATTGAGATATAAATATGTTAAAATTAAAGATCTTGGGATTTTATCATTGAATAAATTAACACTTATTACCACATAAACACACATAAGCACAGAAGATTGGTACCGCTGAGCACTGGTACTGATTCTCAGGTGCTGGGCATTGGTACAATATTGGTTCAAATGTGAAAGGTACCCATCCCTACTTGTGGTAGTTCTGGAGAGATGTTTATTTCCAGATCATTGATGTAGGTCCCAACTGTAAGAAAGTAGGCCCACTGATGGTTAATAAATAACTCAAATTTGATGTCATGGATTATCTCATGCACATTAAAAACTTGTGTGCATGGCCAGTGTTACGTTTAAGATGAATTTCCAAGTAATTCATGAGATATAAAAATGTATAATGTGCTTTAATGCTCAGAAAATGACTGACATTTACATCAGAACCTAAAACTGCATTATTCTACACAACATTACAAAATTGATATTTAACAAAAGTCAATTACTGTTTTAGATTTGCTGTCATTTGAACTGACTACAAACTGACTGAAGGATGAGAATGAAGCTTGCTGACAACATGTCTACAGATGTAATTGTTCTATTTCTTTAATTCAGTTTTGGGGGCTTTCATGCTTTAGATTTAAAAGTAGGGAGAAAAGTGGATAAAACAGGAAGCAAGGCAAGAGTGGAGAGTGTCATGCCGGAAAGCTGCCACTCCAGGCCACCTGCACGAGGGCGAACCTCATAGACCACAAAGCCATATGCACACCATAATTGTTGCTTTTATTCTGCCCTTTGAGCATTAGTCATCGGTTGGTGCAGGGTACTTCAAAACGCCTTCAAATGGCCTGAATAATCGGCCAAATGATTAATTTGTCTATCACTACTTTGTAATCCTGATTTTCACTGATTCTCAAGGGCAGAACAATTCACAATCCAACTTTCTGTTTTCCTCACGCAACTTACATCAGAATACCCTGACTCTTAAAGTCAAACCCACCCAATTTTTTTAATCACATATAATATCATTACTTTGTATCACTGTGAGTATTTCAAATGTAAAGAAATGAGAAAATGTAAATACAGGGACTTCTCTGCCTATAAAAGCATTCATTTTTAAGTCTTATAGTTTCAAAGTCTTGGCACCCATGGGAAATCACCTGCTGATTTTAAATCAGTGCTCCACGGAGCTGCAGTGTCCTGTGACTCTTAACTGATAATTTCCTAAAGAAGCCCTACTCACAGTTTTAATGAATGTGATTTAAGATCCCACCTCTGATTTAACAGCATCCATAAATGAGTTTAAGGTTTCTATAAGCCTTTGCTTCACCTACACATCTCCCTCCACGCACTCATTAAATCCTGAAGCACGACTCAGTAACAGGTCCGCAGAGTCAACTCCAGAAGATGCGATGAGTTATACAAACTAATGAGCCAAACATTAATAAGTCATACTGAATCAAAGGTGACGTTGGTCAGAACTCTTACACGCACAAATATCAGAGGCAGCCATCGATGTTCTCACTGAGGTTTCATGAATTAAGTATGAAAAAGTAGTACGTCACTGGGAGTGAAAATCTCAGAGCGCCTCGTGTTCGTTGCTCATTTCACCCCCCGTCTTTCTACCCTGAGGCTGTATTTCACAACTCTTCACTTTAGATTCCTTCTTCTCTTACATTGTAGTAGAGTATCATCTCCAGCTACCCTGTCTCAAGCTCTGCTGCTGTACAGAGAATCTGTTTTCAGCCAATGTGTGTGCCAGAGAGAGAGAGAAAAGACAGATGCAGAGAGCAAAGTGGGGGGCTTTGATGTCCAGGGATTGTTGCTGTATACACACTGTTACAATGTCTTTTTTGTTACTGTCATGATTTTTTATTTTACCTACATTCTTTTGTCCTTTTCTGTCAGTCTGGCCCACATCTGCTCATCTCTGCTGCACGAGCATCATCCTGCAGGTAGAAAGAGAGAGAGAGAGAGACCCTCGGCATTCACCTGCGGAGTGCTTCCCCCTGCCTCCCCCTCTTCCTCACACACATACCACTCATCAGTATTCTGCTTCCTCTTCTTGATCGTTTTTCTCTCCTTCTTTGCCCAATCCTTCTCTTTCTCTGTCCCTCGTTCCACTACAGCTGCATAGTTTTACATGCACTGATGCGCAACATTTCCAATGATTCAGCCTGGTTTCCAATCTGCAGCTTATTAGAAGTGAGGGCCTGGAGCCGTGTCAACGCTCGTGCTAAGCTGCATTGTCAAAACACAGAATTAGCCAATGTCCTGTGCACCAATAAAGCAAATCACAAGGGTGGTTCTCCCCTCTACCTGCTGTTTTACATACCCACTCCCCTGGATTATGGTATGAGCATGCCAATGCATATGTATCGGCCCCTAATGCATATTTATCCAGGGTCTCATTTGGTTACAGAATCCCTTTCACTTACATTGACATAAACCCCTGTTATTTTATTCCAACATCACCACTCCTCATGAATGTTTCATCACACCAACCCCACCACAACTCCTCCTCCTCCTCTTCCCACTCCTCCTCCTCCTCCTCCTCCTCCTCCTCTACTCTCCCTCGCCCCCTCCCACTGTTAGTGGGTGAGAATTAATTAAACAGGATCACCCAAAAGCAGTTTGATTCTACCAGCACACGTGACTGCTCATTCACCATCGCACAGGTGTGGGCTCTGTTGGAGAAAGTAGTCCACCTTAATCCCGTGGTGTTCACTCTTCATCTTCACCATTAGATGCAGAAGGTGAAGTTGTCACAGCCCTGCCTCGTGCGCATGGATACAGCGCGTTCGTCACTGGTTGTTCTAAAGCACAGCGCTTTTTTAACAGAAGTATACACCTAGATCCTTCCACTGACTCACTGAGGCCAAATCAGACAAATTTGGGCAGAGTGTTCAGTCTGACTCAGCTCATCACGAATCCTCCAACCAAAGCAGTACTAACACAGAAATAAACGCCTGTCCTTACTTTCATACCTGCCATTCATTAGAAACTCTCATTTTTCATTCATGTTGATATTTGAGCAAGTCTGGAGTCTGAATGAGTGGAGTACAGCACCACACCATATAAGGTACAGCGGAAATAAAAAGAACTGTAGCTCAAGGGAGAAACAGCTCTTTGATGTGATCTTGATTCTCTAAGGGACGAAAAAATAACAGGAGAAGGGAGAAAAGAAAGGTGAGATGTGCATGAGTGACACCCAGAAAGCCTGCCAAATGAATTTCTGCCATGAAGTTTCTCTGTGACCCATATTCCTTCCAGCATCACGTCTCAAAAATATCTGATTTCTACCATTGAGCTGTCTTTTTCTGTGAAACTTTCCCACAGTCTCCAGACTGTTTTTATTCCTCTTTGAGATGTTGCCTTGAATCTCCATATGCAGCAGCCCCCTGCTGGTTATAAACACACACTGCACACTGAAGCATATTTGAATGATATTAAGCTGTGCTCGTCATTCTCCCACAGGAATACATTAGAGAAATGCATCAGAGAGAGCGTACAGTAGCAGGTTTCACACATACAGTACGCTCACATCTCCTCATGGGGTAGCATCAGGCAGCAACTTTACACATATGTCTTTAACAATATGTCTCTCTGGTCACATGACGCACCTCAGCTATTCTCTATTCTCCTCTGGCCTCCACACCCCAGTCGTCTTCTCCTCTCTTCTCTCTCAATCCATCTTTCCCTGAGCTGTCCACACACACTGCACATGACTCATCCAGATGACTCACCCCCACCTCAGCCCCCCCTCCCCTCCTCCACACGCACACGCTCACACATCTTTGTATTATCTCCCCTGGCTAACCTTGACTGAGAAACACAGAAAGGTGCTGGCATTGTAAGACGTAGCTGGAGATCTGCGGCTGTGTGCCACCTCCGTCTTTTACATAAGTGCCCCATGGACCAAACCCAAAAAGATTAGCATGAAGGTACCCAAAAATATCCTCCTTATAAATATAGCTGATGCTGTTAAATATACTTTGTCTCCAAGGGCTAACATTACACAGTTGAAGTCTTTTACCAAACCAGTGTTTCATCATCCTATGACTACATGCTTCCACTCAAACATCCTGTGTATATGTATAAATATTCAGATTACAGAAGAGAAATGTTCCATGATGGTTTTGACTTCAAAAACTAACCTTTCTTTGAGATGATTCAGACTTTTAAAAGCACTGCACAAACCAGCAATCATTCTAACAGTCAAATTAGCTTCCATTAAGTGTCATTACCAGGTGTCAATTTTTCCGAACAGTTTTGTTCACCTTAAGCGTACTCATTTTTGGGCTTATGGAGTTAATATTTCATATTCACCGCACATGAACTTTGAGTATTTAAAAAGAAACTTTATTAAAAAGTGATTTCCAGCTGGTTAGTGCCTTAACTTTTCATTCCCTGACATTTTAATTTCTTGAATTCAATTTGTTATCAAACTCATTCTACATGACATTTTGTAAATCTTTCTCTTTTTTTTGAGCAAAATGTCAAGTACACTGGTTGATTTTCCTCATTTGCCACTGGACATCTTGGGATGCTAAAGGGTTATTTTCTTGCCACAATGACTTATAAAGCATTCAAGTGTATGTGACTCATTGTTTATGAAGAGGCATTGATGTAACCTCTTCTCTGCATGTTAAAAGAGGAGGCCACCAATAGATGTCAGTGTTGGTCTGATGAAATTTTCCTGACAACTCCTATACACAATGTATGTTTCTCCAGAGCCCTTTTGTGAAAAAGAAATACTGCATTAAGTCCTCAGAGAATTGGTACACCTACAGAAGAGAGTAATCCAGGTCTCAGGCCCTCTCCTCAGGAGACCCCAGCCACGTCTTTCTTCTTCTTCTACTTCTTCTGCTGTGACTTTGAAAGCTTAAGCCTCTCTTCTCACTCTTCTTGGAGATCAAGATTCATTTGACATCATGCTTTCATCTGTTCCAAACAACCTGGCCTCAGTTGGCACACATCTATTATTCAGTGATACTTTATGTTCTATGATGAATAACTGCGATGTGATGTATCAATGCATCTTGCAGAGCCTCTGAGCTCTCACCTGCAGTGAAAAGCTTGCATGCCGATCCATATTTAATCACACAAAGTGAAGGTGTTTGTTGCTACAGCATCTCCCTGTGAAGGATCTAGCTCTCATTTAAAGGTACCTTCCACTAATTCGTCCTCTCGTTGAATTGTTTAAAGTCACAAACTTGTTGAAAACCATATCATTGTACATTCCTGCAGCGGCCGTGTGGGCTGAGATTGCGGCTCCTAACTGCCCTGGGAAGAACAGATATGACTGTGATATGAGATGATTTAATGTCACAATGGAAACCACTGCTGGTTGGCTGCAGTACAGGTCACCACACACTCAGGGTGTGTAATCTATCTCTGGTCAACCTCACACAGGATATGCCAACACACACTCGAAACCCACTGAATGCCTTCTTTTTCAAAATGGGCTCTAAACTTTGTGATCTGAGTCAGGAGGAGGCGGGGGTAGATTATGGTGATTACGCTCATCATTTTTACAGCACTGCCGACAATTTATGGTCGTTTTGAGTGCCATGTTGGACCACGATATGGACACCTTTGTTTTATTGCAGTTTATGGAAGTGGACAGTCTGACGATTTGGAAAGGCCACTGGAATTTTTCATGTCCACTCCTCTCAGATTTGTAGACTTCTTTATGCTCATAGGGAACATTACTTGGCTCGAGTAGGATACAAAGGATTGTCCTGTGGGGATGGGGGGGGGGGCAACATTTTCTCACTGGCATGTTTCTGCTCAACCAGAAGAATGGAGACATGGAATAAAATACAAAGGTCAGAGAAATTCAAGTCCTAAACAAAGACAGTCTCAAGAGTCCATTTCTTGAGCTGATGTCTTACTTATTTGTACAGAGCATCATCCTTATTGCACATTACCACCACCAACTGTTCATTATAGGGACACCTTTAAAGCGTCAACGTTATGTATTGACTACATGCTCATACATAGAGCATGTGTGCTTCCCTTTGTGTACATAAGAGGAAGAGGGAACTGCTATGAATGTATTGTTCATAAAACCACGTGACACATGAAACACTTAATTTATCCTCAAGTACCAAGAAAGAAAGCATCAGAAGTTTTTTGGGTGTATGCTTGAGGCCGGCTCAACAAATTTGTGTGAATCTCATGGACAGGATTCAAAAGAGACAATTCTTACAGCTGAATTCAACATAATTGCACTCTTGGATAGAACAGTGTCATGAAAATGTTACCTGCTGTTCCGACATGTTCCTCTGCCTCCAAGTGTTTGTAGTTACCATTATTGTTCTCATATCCAGCTGAGTTTGTCATGTTACCTGTGACAAACACTGGCACATAACCGATAAATGTCCTCCTATGCTTGACTCAGGCCAGAGTTACTGATGTTGCCCACACCTCCACAGGTCTAGACATGTCAACAACTGCAATGACGTTCACTATCAAAATAAAAGCTCAAAATACAGACAGATGTTGTTACAGCACGTAAACATAATCAGACATAAATGCTGTGAAAAGTAACATGGAGAAGGAAATCCACAAAAAAAGCATTAGGAAGATCACATCATCCATGTAGATTTTATTGAGTATTCAGGTAAATTTTAGGGACCTGTCACAAAGCTATCATCCGAGGCTTTCAATGTTGTCAACTTGCTTTAAGACTCATCAAGACTTTTCAAGGATCCATAGGCACTCTGTCGTGAATGGAAAATCTAGTCAGCTAACGAACCAGCAAAAATGTTGAAAGCGTTTCAGGAAACCAAAGATAGATGTTGGAAGAAAAGTTGTTTTTTGTTCTTTTTGCCAACCAGTAGTTTCCACAGCAGGTGATTTAAAGAAATTATACAGGATTGAATATGAATTCATTTTTATGACAGGATGCCACACTGTTGTTTTGTACCTCATGATGTACAATGCAATGAAAACTTGTGTGATATTTCTTTTTCATTAACTCAAAAATTGAAATAGCAAATTATTCCTTGAAAAGCTATTCACGCAAAACTCTTTGACATTAGATATGAGTCAGCTCTTACCTTCTGGGTGACAAACAGCAGTACATGTAGGAGTTGACTCATACCTTCAGTTAGAAAAAAGAATGAGGACTCAATTCTATCATTACCCAGAAAATTCAAAGAGAGCCATCAAAATGATAAAGAAAATGAGCTGGTTATTATCAAACTGGCAAACCAATTTGCAGAAAATATTGAGATGGTTGTTGTCAGGCAATTATAGCTTTTTCTTTACCTTGAAAACACATACCTGTGGTTAAAAACTATGCTTGTATGTCATTATGAGCTTGAGTCACAGCCCGTTTCTTGTGGAGGTGACCATATGTTGTGAGATATGATTAGTGATTCTTGAGACTGAAGTTTCTAATCACTTGTAGTAGTACAACAACTAACTTAAGCACTTCAAAGGCAGGATGATTCATCACTGCTCATTAATTAAAGACAAGTATTGCAATACCTTATATTTCTTACAGAATGTTTGGTGAGTCAACCCTTCTGCCCCAGTCTGCAATGTGCACGTATGCCTAAATGTATCTGTGCGTGTGTGTCTGTGTGATATAAAACTCAGCGCACACTCCCTGTGGTCTGGCTGCAGCAGCTGCGTGGCCAAAGTCACGTCCTTTAGTGCAATGCTTGTGGGAATGTGGCGACTTCGGTTGAGACCAGCTCATAAAACATTGCACCCTGGCACTGTCCTGCTTCCCCTGCAGACAGGGAAGCAGCGACCGATGGGGAAGCCACACAGGCGGCCAGTGTCGGGAGCTTCTCTCTACTGCTGCTTTTTTTCAGTCCCACACATGCTGCAGCTCAGCTGACCCAAGGGTCAAGACCTTAAGCTCTTGCCTCTGTGGTTCATTGTCTCTGTGACCAGTTTCACTTCACCTGAACAGAGAAAAAACTGTTATTTTGCAAGCTGGTTTTGCTCATGTCAGTAGATTTCCTATTTCTAAATGCTACTATAAACAGATTTTTTTGCAAGGCTAGTCTGGTTTTGTGGTCATGTAGTCACCATTTTCTCAAGAGATCCAACTTCCTTTCATATCAAACTTATGATGGTAAGGATTGTGATATAGTTCACAATATGTAGCTTATAAACAAAGAATAAGACAATAAGTTATTCTTTGAATACTTCCTTATTAATCTGCAACTGAAAAAAAAAATGAGATGTGAAAACCTGGAGGGACTTACAGACATTTTCTAGCTAAAGCGCCATGTTAGATAACCAACAAACCGTTGTTGCCATTAGCATTCAGAAAAGCCTCCTCGACAACACTACTGTTTTTTTGTGTCACCACAAAGCAAGAAAAATATGTAAATCTCTAGCTAGGGATTGTATCAGTTGCTTATGTTAGCTAGCAGCAATTTGCTTCAGTTTCTTTCGCCACAGTTGTGTTAGCAGCAAAAAAATATGCACTTAGCTAACAGTTATGTAAGCCAAAAGTTATATCAGCAAGCAGTAGTGTTGGAGAAAGTTGTTTAAGTAGTTAAGAGATATTTTCCCAGAAAATAGTTTTGTTTGGTGACAGTCAGTTTTTTCTAATTTACCGGTCTGGTACCTGTGCAAATGGCAATAAGCATTTATTCTATATGCTCTTAGCTTATGGCCATGTTAGCAAATAGTTTAATTAGTTAGCACTAATGTAAGCTACAGTTGTGTTGCCAGAAAATGTATTTGCTCAAAACTAATAGATATGTTAACTAATAATAATGTTTGCTAGCATTTGTGTTCGCTCGCAAAAAGAAAAAAAATGAAGAGGTAGGATGGTGAAGTAAGCTCAGTCATGACATAGTACATGAAATATCTTAATTCACAACATCTCGGGAAATTGAAGTATGGCACATTATTTTCAGTTGCTGATAAGTGGGGTGGTCATGCAATTATTGACAGCATTCAAGGCTTGGCTAAAGGTTAGGAGCACATTAATGCAAGTGCTAGCATCATTGTTAGTTCCCCAATGAACTGCAGACAGTTACAGACAACATGAAAAATGTGGGGTTTTTTTGCTGTTTTAAAGGAATCAGGGTCAATATAAAGGACGATCTAAAGTGAGCAGGTAGTCAGGAATCAGAACCATGTCAGGGTTAACAGGACCCAAACTAAGTATGTTTAAAATATAACTGGTGTGTACTGTTTAAGAGAACTTAATGATGACCTTTGATTTCACCATTGTTGATGTTTTTTTCAGTTTCCTTGTTGAGACTTCATGGACCCTGGGAAAGACACTTGACCTTGAACCGCACCTGGTTGTTGTGTAAGTGTGATGTAAATGCGATTAGCCAATATTGACGGGTGCCTCTTCCTTTCGTGTGTGAGTGTAGTGAGAATGGGAAAACGTACTTTTGGTTTAGGAAGACTATTGTAAGTGCTCTATAAAGAGTCAATTTACCTTGCAGGGCAATAAACATTATGCTGTTAAACAGTAACCTGCTCATCTGTAACAATACACATTTAACTGAGCATTTCCAATGAAGATGGAGTTAATCTAGAGAGACTTGACGACTGCAGAAGCGTTCAAGTTGTTTACAGAACAAGCCCTTCTCCTCTGGGTTGTGCAGTTGGCATGCTTTTGAACATAAAAAAAGTTTTGCAAGTGATTTCTTTTCTTGAAGCATCACAGATAATCTATCTCTAAGTAGAATCTTTATAAACTTCTGAAAATATAAAAATCTGTCTGTTTCAAAAAAGTGGTAATAAAAAGGGAACTAGACATTAGGTTCAGGATCATATGTGACCTTTTGTTCCAGTAGCAGAAGTGACTTTGCGGTTTGCCGTTGGGTTTGCGATGCACAAGTGACAGTGGAAGTACCTTTGCCCTATGAGTGCACTCTGTGGATCCAGAGTCTCTCTCTCTTTCTCTTTTACACACACATATATTCACACACATACACACACGCTGCAGCAGCCAAGCAATAATTAAAAGCAAAAGTAAATCAGTGGTTTTTGGATGTTTCATACATCATTACAGTCCATGGAACTCCGAACCACGAGTGTAAGTCATAGCTGACAGCTCTCATTTTCTGTAAAGTTATAAAGCTAAATCGAGACTTTACTGTACACATCCATATACTCACAGTTAGTGTGTGCGTATGAAATAATATGTCTGTATCCTTGTGGGTGTTATTTGCTTTTATGCAAGTACAGCCATAATGCCAAGCGCTTATGTCAATGTGTGTATGTTTATGTAGCTTTTCCAAATGTGTTGGGGCAAAAACCTAAGCCACCACTGGCTCCATGGGGCCTTAGCAATTCCCAGAGGTCTCAAACCCAGTCAGCTTTGCACTGTCCTGGCCTCATTTACAGTCTCCATCTTTGTGTTTCAGCCATGCCCTCAAACCCTTGGAAGGCCTCCTTCCTGCTGTAAATGTCACAATCCTCTCTCACAAGATAAACGAACCTGCTGTCATGAGCCAAATATGATAATCTTAAATCAGAAGCAGCATCGTCTTGTACCTTCTGTCCTTTTTGTGATGTGTTTTTATTTCTTTTCTTCCCAGTCAGGATATTCAAATCAGCACAACTTTGTCTCAAATATGTCACTTTCTTCCAGCTTGCATAATGAGCTTTGTGAAGCTAGAATGAATGTTGCACTCTGCTTTTCATTTTGGAGGAACATGATAATTTGAATTTTGAAGAATAAGAATAATACATGTCCTTTCATTTCATACCAGCAGAGGGGAAAGATAAATTGCAGTGTGTCATGATGTTAATACTGGTACAAAATAGCTGTTTAACACATCATCAGCAGACCAAAATAAAGATTACACTCCACCTACAGTGAGGCCTCCTCTTTTCTCCTACTCCCAGTGCAAGACAGTCACGCTTCAGTCCATGTGGACGTTTGTCTATTTTTATTAAATTTAGCCAAAATAGGTGATGCTGCTGTAAGTATAGGCATGTAAAGCAAAGTGTTCAGGTTTAAAGTTTTTGGCCAAGCAGCTTAAGTATACACTCCTTGTACAGAGGTCCTTGTTGCAGCAGTTCCTGGCAATGTATACTAAAGCTAGCAGCGATTGTTCACAGCTGGTTCCCTTACAACACAAGATAACTTTTGGCAAAAAATAGTAATTTACTAATCCACAGATTTCTTAATCTCTAACTTTGATCTTTATTGAAGCTATTTTGTTTTTTGCTTTTTGTGTTTCATATATGCTCTTTTTAAGTAACCTGCATTTCATTTGCAGTAAATGAGGTCACTGCACTGGTGCATGAATAACATGTTCTTTTGTAGTTTAATTTCACTAAAAAACTGCTCTGCCATTTTGTAATCATAAGAAATAGAAAGCTGTTTTGGCACACCTATCTGTTTCTGTAACTTCACTCCTCTTCATTATCATTTTGTGACTTTTATTTGCCTATCTGTCCTTGTTTTGAACTGTGCTCATACATTTTGATAGTAGGCCACACGTACACATGCGCGCAGACTTATACCCATGAACTCGACTTTCACTGCTTTTGTATCAATGTAGCCCCTCAATAAAAAGTACTCTCTGCTCTGCAAAGTCATTCAGCATCGATGAAACACATGTGCTCCATTCACTCTCCCCTCTGTTCCAGAAACAGTGATTGAATCTTGAATGGATGTGATTCTGATCTGCTGTCAAAGTTTTGAGCCAGATCAGACACATGAAAGTGTATGTGTGTGTGTGCCAAGCCAGCTGTTGTTGGCCATGAAGAGATCTTGGCTAACCCCAGGGCTTATCTTCTGCATATCGAATGCTTGAAGCTCATGGATCAGAGCTCTGGCTCATAAAAATAAAACAATCTTCCACCTGTACACACTGATGACTTAGACGTTTGGACAGCCAGATTCAGGAAAAGGTGCACAGAGAGAAATGAGCTGTACAGGTCTCCTTTGAGTGTGTGGATATGTATTCACACATTTGATCACATGTAATTTGTGTCACAGTAATGAGAAAGAAAGTGATTTGTTGGTGTAGCTAACAGACTTAGCTCTGTGTTTTTCCATTGCTATCACATCTTCTCTAATTTAAGTCAAGCTATGATATGATCTATTTTCTCCACAGTGTTGACCATAAGTTGGCCTGAAAAAGAGCTAAAATACTACAATGCTGAGTTTCAGACACGTACCACGCAGCATTGTGAAGGAAATGTCACAGACAGAGTGAGAACCACATTAAAAGAAGTGATATCACAGAAACGTCTGAGGTTAGCTTTTGAGAAAACGTCACAGAAAAAGGGTTTTTTTCCATATCAGAAATGTAAGTGGACGTGTTCTATGGACTACTTCTCATACTTTAATGACAACTTTTACAGTATCCAGGATGACAGAAGTGGGTTAGTGATGATGAAACAGATGAATGAAATGAAAAGTTTCTTTTGTCAGAATCAGAAGTCTATGCACATGTTCACACTCATGCACAACACAAAACATATCCTTGGTGCTCTATGGGGGATCAGTGTGAGCTGTTGCACAGGAAGTCATGACTCACTACAGGAGAGGGAGAGGGAGGTGGAGAGAGCTAGACCGACTGATGGGTATCAGTGGGCAGGGAGTTAGAGATAGCAGCACCTAGGCAGCTGTTGCTAGGGTTACCGCATCTCGTCAGCACCAGAAAACACACACAGGAGCGGCACTCACACAAAAGCAAGGCCAGCGTACTTCTTAAAATGTGTGTGGTGGACACTGGAGAACCCTTGAAAACATGTTTAATGCACTGTTTTTGTTTGTGTCTGTGTGGTGCGTTTGTTCGTGGGCAGAGGACAACATCATGTGTACTGGTTTTACCTTCAAAGACCTGACGCCATGTTCCAGTTTTAGACCCAGTTGTATTGAAGTCAGTTCTTGCAAATCTTCAGGTAACTAATGTTTGTTTTAGACAAGGGGGCCTGCATGGTAAAAGTTGGGGTTAGAAATTGGAGAATCAATTCTGTCCATAATTTTGCTTTTGAAGTTTAGGAGTATTGTGGGTCTGAGAGGCAGGCAATGTTATGTCCATAAATGTGGACACAGGGTCTTAGGAAATTAAATTGAAACTAAATTAAAGTTATCAAATTTTATGACAAAATCTTGTCTAAACTGTCAAGATAAATAGACTGGTGCCTTACACACAGGATTGAAACATATATGCACAACATATGCTAAGCTTTTTCAAAAACAAGGAGAATCATTGAGAACAGTTTTACTTTTTTTTCATCTTTTCATACAGTTTTATAAATTCTTAACTTCAAAACCATCCTAGACTTAACTTTGCAATTAAAGAAAAAAAACAAATAAACAAAAAAACAGTTATACCAAATATCCATTTAGCACTTTAATGTCATCATGGTTCCAAAATACCTACAAACATTACTAGCAATGGGATGCCTTAACAAGCATGCCAATTCTCTCAACATGAAATTAATTAACAAGACTTTTTTAAAAATCTAAATGATGCTAAACATTACAGAAGTTATCTCAGGACACTTTAAAAAAGCCGGGTTAACCTCTTGTTACAGCCCATATTGTATGAATACCGACCGTGAAAGCGGGGCCTCACGATCCTTTTGGCTTTCTGGGTTAAGCAGGAGGTCTCAGAAAAGTCAGCCAGGAGTCTCATCCAATGGGAATAAAAATAATTTTATCTGTTATGCCTGCTTTGTTACTTTATACTTTACTTAGTCAAATGTTCTGAAAAGTATGTTCCATAAAGAAATGCCATTAATTGTTTGACTTCAGGCTCCAACACCATTCATCATCCATATATTTATAGATTTAGGGACACAAGCTATGTGTGTGAGTGGATATTAGCCACAAATTAATATTCTCTAACATAACCGAGATCCAGTATAAGTAAACCACCAGCGGTCTGTAGGAAACATTCAGTCGTCATTGTGGCAAAGAAATCCTCCAGTTAATGCTAACATGATGTTTAGCAAATGAAATACTGATTGGGGTCATCACCTTGATTTGGTGTTCGCATTTGCTAACTAGCACAAAACTCTAATGAATAGATTTCATAGTCATTCGTCACCTATTGGTTAGAACTTGTACAAAAAATGTTTATTCTACAGGAAAAGTCAGAGGATCACCACAGTCATGTACAAAATCAACCCACTAACCTTCAAGCTAAACTGCCTGAGAAACACAAGAAGCAACCACCCATGCTGCTATGGGTTTAAGTATAAGTACTTCAAAGAAACCCGAACAGTATTATCTACAGGCCAAGGCCTCAATGGTTTGGGTTTTTTTTTTTTACAGAGTTAGTTGACGGTGAAAGCTGTGGCATAACTCCGGTCTTGTCCTTTAACCTCTGTCAACCGTATTGACCTCTTGAAGAGAACGCACCCACTCAGTGCATTTCAAACACATCATTATGTGTGTGTTTGTGTGTGTGTGTTTGTGTGTGTGTGTGCAGCGCCCACACATGCCGCATGCGCATCTCGTACTTCTAAAGGCAGCGCTTAACCTAACAGAAAGATAAACTGTGGGATAAACAACCTCACCACTTGTGCTAACACTAAAGTGCCAGACCTGCTCAAGGGCGTCTGTATACACACCCACAAGTGAGTGTGTATAATCTATAGAAACACTCTTGTGCTGTGTTGATACTGGAGGTGATTTACAAGCTGCTACTGCATAAACTATTGTTTTAATCACATTGCTGTGGGTCAGTGCTTTGTTAATGTCTGTCTTTAGGACTCACCGTATAAAAAGACAGCTATTATCTGCTGACTAATAGTTGGTTCTCGGTGCCCAAGGCCACCTTTAAACACACTCCTGCTGCAGCTTTGGCTCAGCTGTGTCTTACAAAAAGAGGTGAGCTGAGGGATGTCCCGATGTTGGTCAATTTTACGATTGTATACCTAATCATCATTCCCCTTAGGCTTTTAAATTACTTTTAACCAATATTTGTTTTCATTGTATATTGTTGGTTCTTTTTGCAGCAACATAAGCAGCTTTATTTTGTACCTTCATGTTCGTCCTTGCTTTACAGTGCCAGAAGTCATTGAACACTGTTAACAATGGTCTGCTTTTGTCAAGGTTTTGTTTGGGATCAATTTCTTTGAAAGAGCACATAACATGAGATAAGGTCCAGTGTTCAGATTTTGTTTTGAAAGAGGAACTTTACCTAGAAAACCTTTTGCTGTCAACAGTAACAGAAATAGTACAATAAAGTTTCCCTTTTGACTGAGAGACAGAAACCACATCAGACAATTAAAGATTTCTGTAGAAATGTTACTCAAAGAAAGTGTCGGGTATTAAATGAAAAGGCTTTGTGGGAGAGTTCAAACTGCTGTTTTAGCAGCCAGGTTTTCACACTTATGACAACCATCACCTACAACAGAAAGTAAAAGTAAATCCCCCAAGTTGTTTCTTCATTATATTGGATCTGTAAACAAAAATCAAATATTTGAATTGCTTTAAAAAATTAATTTAGTGTTACTCAGCAGGATATTCCTTTAAATTTCTTCAATTGCCAAAAAGTAGAGACTACTAGCATATTTTGCTCCCAAGTGCAGCATTGAACACAACTTTACACCAAACATCTGAGTGTATTTCACAGAGAGATTACAGAGAATATTGAATGTCTCTTAAAAATAGCTGGTGCTTGCAGCTGTTTGAGGGACTTTGATATCAGTCACTAAAAGTCCTTCCTGTGTCTGCAACTTCTGCTTACACAAACTCCACTTGTGAGAACCGGCTGCTTCTCTTGTCTCACAGTCAACTTTGAACTAGTGAAAGAAGTGTGTTTAAATGTAGTTACAAACTGCTGCCAGCAGAGGGTAGACTCTTCCTTTGACATAGATACAAGCACTTCAGGTAATTTCTACAGTATGAGCTGCCTCATTGCATTAACTATGACATTGATTGACACATTGACTCTTTGACCCTCAGTGTCTCCCTCAGTTAGACCCTGTTTGTCTTTACGGCTCACTTTCTGTCTCTTTGAATTTAAGGCAGTCCATCCGAGAGCTTGACTTGTCTCTCTTCTGCCTTCTCTTTGACATACGTGTGTGTGCTGTGTCTGGTCTCAGTGACAGTGTCTGGGAGTTAACCAATCACAAGACAAGAACTGGGTCCAGAGAGGGCTCAGAGGCCATGAGAAAGACTCGCCCACCTCCTCCAACACCCCCCAAAAACAGCGCTGCTCCTGCCCTTGCCGACGCTCTGACACGCACACTCAGTCCGTCACATGCGCTGAGCACTTACAGAGGCACAAACACACACTTATAGGAAATTGGAAAAATTTCCTCAATGTGATTTTAAGCTTGATTAAAGCTCAAATGTGATAAAATGTCCCCTGTAAGATAGGTAAGAACTCCGTCACACACTTGTACACCTCAGACTGATATCTACAGCAAAAAGGAAGATTTTTTGGAGTGACTTTATTTCCATGACCTGAGGTCATAAGTTTAAAGATAAGCAACTTGAGTTGATTAACAAATAGCCCGATAGTGTGACATGCAAATGAGACGCAACACATCTAATACTCATTTCCCAGGGTTGAGTTCCCCTTCTCAGTATGGCTGCTGTATCGTCACCACTGACACATTTTCTCATAAGCTTATTTCCCCTGCAGTCATGTGGGCAAGTCAAAGCGCTCTCACCAGCTTTGCTTCCCAAACTCTTTGATTCTTCCAGATTTGCCCTCTGCAGCTGAATAATGAGAAACATGCACACACTGGCAGAGTGGCACGCTCTTTCGTGGGTGCTTTCATGTGTGTTTATACGTGTGTGTCTTTGTTTCTGCCCGTGTGCCTCCCTCTTTGCCCTGCAGGGCCTTTTTACCCTCTTTAATTGATTCAAAGTGTTTTTTTTACTAGGCATACTTTACACAAAATTAAGATTAATAGCTTTAATAAAAATGCAAAGTAGCAGGTGATCTTTTTTATTAACCACTTGTGTGTACTGTCATATAAATTGGTTACCTTGAAAATACTTTTTAATCTTTGAATGAAGTCTATGAAGCCCTTTTCACGATAAGTGTTCATTATTTTTTATTTTTATGAGCGTGTGCCCTGACCTGCACTTGACCTTTAATCTCGGTGCAGTGGTGTTTCATGAATGCTGCCACACCAGGCAGAAGTGAAACCTGTGGGTGTGTGGCTTTTTTCAGCTTGCTGTATGTGTGTGTGTATCTGTATGTGTGTGTTTTTGTGTATTTCTATGCAAGTTCTTATACATTTGAACCCCTCGTACCCACATTTGTTGCAGACGGTACTCTGCTTCACCTCTGACGCCTGCCTCTCCCTTTTATGTTCTTCAATTCTGTCTCATTTTCTCCCTCTGTGGCGGGCATGCTCACTTCTCTGTGGTTACAAGTGCGCACACTTTTTGCCGTCAAGCTGGGGCCAGAAGTCATGTGCATACATTTTCACATACACACAGGGGCAGGTCGGCACGTAGTCAACCTGATTTGCTCACGTACTGCACCGTGCCCTTTATTTGTAGCAGCCACCTTACCATGGGAAGGCACATATGTCTGACTTCACACACTGACAGACATATTTACTGTCAGTGGATGTTATTACAGGAGCAAGTTTACTTTTATGCCTAACATGCAGCTTGATTTGTATTTCACGTCCACAGAGAGATAACATGTGTCTTGTGGTTTGCAGGGAGAAACATGAGATGTCCATTGGCCTGTATCAGTGTGAGAGCGAAGACAGTGGGAAAATCAGACTGGAGTGCAACTGATTTTCACACTCACGTACACCGAAAGAGAAAATATTCTCATTGTGAAAATGCAAACGGTTAACTAGATCACAAAGTGACAGTTGATTGAGATCATATGCATGATATTTGTTGACAAGGTCTCCTAGAAACTGTTGAAATTGTTGTTTTGACAGCCAAAGGTCAATTAAAGTTCATCTGATCGAGTAACACACATGCACACAAACTGCATTATGGGAGTCATTTTCTTCTCCTTTTAACGGGAGACTTTTCCATTATACGTCTTTATGATGAAGAATAAACAATAGGGCATCAATAAAAATATATCACACATTCAATGAAGTGAGATACTCTTAAAACCATTTTTCAACTCCTTTACTGTTAACCCCTTGATGATAGTTGATTCGAGACAATAGGTCTTGATGCAGCTGAGAAAACCTTTGTATCCCACTAATGTCTATTGATTCATTTACAACACATATCAAGGATCATATCAAATGCACTGTGTTACAATAAACTGATCAGCGTGAACTTGCTATATCTATATATATATTATAACTAATTTATATGTATTGTTTTTGCTATATGCAATTTGACAGTCTCAAACACAATTTAGCATCAGTAAAAAATAAAAAAACACTTTGTTTTATATAGTTGTAAACTTTTTAATAACTCAAAGCTGTAAACAAGTTTCTAAAATGTAACACTAAATCACACCTACTAAAATTTTGTGCTATTTATATCACCACACAGCGGAATTTGAGCTTAAGTCCAAAAATTGAAAATGTTTAATTTTAGAAGACTGTGAGGACTATCCACCTCTGTGGTTTTAAGTGGATTGCAGCAACATCTTTGGCCATGGTGGGTGGTGTTTTTTGAAACTAACTCCCCTTCCCATAAGCAATTGCACACACACTGTCATGATGACACCAATCTTAACAAGTATTGGATATGTTTTGAACAATGAATAAAGATTAGATCTTTTTTTTAACATTTACTTTGTTTAAGATAACTTTTTGCCACATATAACAGTGCAAGGTAATATATATCTGCTAAAATGTAACATTGGCAAATCCTGGTGATGTCCTACCAGTGTCCATCTACCAAACAGAGCAGCCAAACTAAACTCATCAGAAATAAACAGATCTCTCTTCTCACAACTTAACTTGGTCAAACGTTGTTACAGGAGCTTCATTGTGCCTTAAATCACTTCTGTCCTGTCCGACCCTCAGGAAGGAGAAAAAACAGTTACAAAAACCTATTTTAGTACTGATAATCTCATTTTAAGTTGTGTATTAGGATCAGACATATGTCCAGAAAATCACCTAAAAAGTTTCACAGTCCCAGTGAAGCTGTCCTGATGATGCCCCCCCCCCCCCCAAATGTCATCATCCTACCTGGCGCTGAGAGTGTTGTGAAAAACTTCTAGAAGAAGTGTTTTAATACCAAATTAACAGTGGAGAGCGCTCCTTGTCTGTGTATTTTGGACCTTTATGGACAAAGGGGTATGTCTTAACTTTTTGCCAATCTTAGCCAGTAAGTACATGTGAAATTCTCTAGAACTCTGACACTGCTTCAGTCCAACTCTTTAAAGTAGCGTTGCTGTAAAACTTTGGTTGTGAAACCCTCTCTGTCTGCTCTCTATAAATCACTTTAAAAGAATCTGACCTGGTAGCAGTAGTGACAGGCCTGGGATGTACCAATATACAACAAGTCAGTCTTCCCCCTGGTGGTTGGTGTTTTTCTTTCATTATAAGGCATCAAGATTAGTTTCATTCTGTTGCAGTACCAGTTAAAAACTCCTCACGGTGCATCTAAAGATGTCAGAACATCTTAAACCTTTCACTCTTTCGATGGATTACCAACACAACCAAAATCAGCATCGTTCTCCCCAACATAAACAACTTCCCACTGTGCCGTATTCGGTAACTGGGATGAAGATATCAAGAAATCAGAATTGGACAGAAAGACGAATACTCAGAAGTGCACGGCCAGCTTTTTACTTTTTGCAGCTGAGAGTGATTCCGCCGCTGATGGAGTTTCCAGTGAAGGACCTCTCAGTTTTCTGCTGCCCTGCCAACAACCACCAACCCCTCTCTCTTTCCTGGCTTCAGCTCTTACCCAGGGGCAAGCAGAAGTAGGCCCAAGGGGGGAGACAAGGGGGTCAGATGGATCAACAGGAACTTGTGTGTGGGTGGCAGTGCCAAAGGATGGCCAAGGGAAGGGAGAGGAAGAAGAGGAAAGTGGGAGGGTGCTCTGGAGGCCTGAGGAGAGGGAAGATTTGCCAGCAAACCGAGTGAAACATTGTGTGATTCAGGTCTCGATGAGGAGGGGGGAAGTGGGCAAGAGGGCAAAGGATGGAAGGAAGGAGGGAGAAGGAGAGGCACAACATGAGTGGAGGGAGTACTTGTTGAGAGCACAGAGGGAGACGAGGGGGTTGGTGGGGCTGACAGATGCCACAGACCAGGCCCACAGTACAGGAAGTCATCCATACTGCTGGGAAGTGCTTGGTGGCGTCAGAGTAGAGTGAGCCCTCACAGAGTTACCCAACTCTGGATGATCCCGTGACCAAAATAGCTCCCACTAAACTCATCAGAGCAGTTGAAGACAGCTGGAAATGAAACACTCTGATATACAGTTTGTCAACACACTTTACACCCTGTAACATACACTCACACATCCCAAATTCCAGTAAACGGTGAGACACTGTCAGATCTTTCTTCGTTGTTGAATAAAAGATGTGGCATCCATATTTCCAAAGAGAATGTCTAGTTTCAGTTCATCAGTCAGCCGGACAGCTTTCACTAAAGCCAGAGTGATTCTGAATTATGTTTATATATGATTTATCCTTTACATGTTCCCATTTTAACCAGCATTTGTGGATTTAGTGGCCACAAACAATGATATTTGAAAGTGATTTTGAGCCTCTGTAGTGATTGCCACTGCAGGGTCAGGCCCAATTTTTTATGTGGAAACGCTTTAAGCCCGGAAGATCATGGCCACTCAGTACTGGGTTTTGACCTTGTTCTGTAGGTAAAGGGATCTCTCCAGAGAAAATTGAGAGCACTAGTGGAAACAATAGTCTCTGGGGGAAAAAATGGTTAAAAAGTGACAAAGTTACCAGAATCAGGGGAGAAATTAAGTTTTTGGTCGGCAAGTTTTTCCATTTAGTTATTTGGTGCTGGCATCCTAAACAGTTAGGCGCAGTAGAAGTGTTGTACCCAAGACCACACGGCAAGACCAAGACTTGCCTGAGACCAGAATGCACCAAGACAAGACTAAGATTTTGAAGAATCAAGACCAAGTCAAGACCAAGACCATAAAAATCTATTTTCAAAACCCTGACAAGGTTGAAAAGTTAAAGGGCATTCTCTCTCTATCTAGTTTTCTTTTGTGAATACATTTGACAGACAAAAGCATTGTGTCTTCAAATCTTTCAAAGCACAACATGCACAATTATCAAATGTAATGTACTGTATTCATGAAATAGCCACTGATAAGTCCAGAATTATTTGAAACATCTGAAAATCAGATGTTCATTTATCAGGTAAGAAAGACCTAGAGTAAGTGTTCAGTGGTTTTTCTAACCAGCAAAAAGATGGACTGCTATCCCTGTTTCTTCAGGTGTCTGACACACAAGGCACTGGGGAAGATTTCCAAGGAAGCAGAACAAACAGTAAGCTAACAATAGATATTTTAAGTCAGATTTCAACATTAATTAATCAGGAACAGTTCAAAGGAAAATTAATTATCAAATTATAATCACGTTAATGAAGTTGAACAAGAGTGGATCAGTGTTGTCCTAGTCTTGACAGAAAATCCCAAGTCTAGCCGGTCGAAGTTAAAATGACTGATGCAGACGTGCAGTTGTCTCAGACTTGCAGGTGGAGTGTTGATGTTTACTGTCCGGGAAAACGGAAGCAGGCGGCAATAATGTGATATTTTTAGAATCATTTAGCTGTTTGACTTCAGCCATGACATTTCTAACTTTGACAGCTGAACAGGGCCATTTGCACTGATGGAAATACAGTGTAGAAGGAAAGGGTTGATGCCAAGGTGAAGCAATAAAAGATCTCTAAGATATATTCTTCCGTTAAACCGAAATGTTCTTAAAATACAAGACTTTTATAGGTTGCAAAAATCAGTTTTCCCCATAACCTGTCTGCAGAGGAACATATCTCAGGCTTCTTCAAACAAGGATTGTCTTCCCTGTCATCTGTAGAACACTCACCACCACACAGTAATTACCTCTCTTAAACCTTACTTCTAAAGTTTTATGATCATCTGAAGGTAACTTTTGCTAAATATTGTAACTCTGTCTCATTAATTTGATCCTGAAACACGATAGAAATGGATCTCTCCTTCTCTTTGTGCATATTAACTTCATAGAGCTGTTGTACCTTGCAGTGATATAGCATCAGGTCGTACAGGTTAAATGTGAAAGCCATGTGGGTGTGACATGAAACCATGACTTTACCAGCAGTGAGTGTGTATTTGTGTGTGTGTGTGTGTGTGTGTGTGTGTGTATGTGTGTGTGTTTGTGTATCAGAGTGATGTGAATGGATATGGATGAACAGGGATTTTGAGGGGGGCAGATTGCACTCTGGCAAGGAAATGCAGCTCTGTGCCAGAGAGGGGTCTGCTCATCTCATTGCCCGCACACGCACACACACACACACACACATACACACATACAGTACACACACAGTACACAGTACACACACGCTAACTCCCTCTCTTAAGCCCATTTCCTTAGTACAGGGCATGGGAACTCCCCTGATCCTTCTCCTCCCACTCTCCTCTCTTCCTCCACATCATCTCTGTCCTTTTGCTCACCCTCTCTCTTCTTGTAGTCTCTCCAGTACTCTCTCCCTGTCTCTTCCTCCTCTTTTACCTCTCTCCATCACATCCTCACCCTGTCCTGCCCTTGCTCTGTCACTCTCTCTGGTACCCCTTTCTTCTTCTTCCCCCACAGTCCCCCTGTCCTCTCCTTCGAGTGTCTTCTGCTCATTCGTTTTTATTTCCTGCCTCCATCTGTGCCCAATTTATCCCGAGTACGGTCTGTGTTTTTTCCCGATAATTTGTTTTTGATTCCCCAGAATTAGAAAAGCATTGTGTTGCACACTCTCACCGCTGCAAGCACACATACAAACGCAGGCGCACACACACACATGCACTCGCACACACGTACGCACACATTTTTATTGTATTATTCTATAAAAGTTCCTATAAATCACTGGTTATTAATCGGCCCCAGACGGCCGTCCCCCTTCTGCTCCCTCCTCTCCCTCCCCGCACAAACACAGACCAGATGCATAGGAAATGGGATGGCAAAAAGGGCACCCAAGAGACAGGCTGCACTTTTTTTCCTCCTCCTTCTTTTCTCCCCCTCTCCTCCTTCTTCCTTTTTTCTGAGAACATTTCATTTATGTAGCAATGCTCAGACCCCAGACTCACAGAGGAAATAAAGCTTAAATTAAAGTCTAGAAGAAATAAATTAAATAATAAATACAAATTGTGATCTGCTGCCAAACGGCCCGGTGTGTGGGATAGAGGTTAAACATCCATCCTCTGTTGTGGAAGGCGAATGGATTCAGTCCCAGCTGTTTGAACCAGTTCATCTCGAGTGTGTTCTTGTATTTAATGTGTAGTTCATTCACATTTAAAGCTTGCCGTCATTATTGCCGAAAGGAAACCACTTCCTGAATTCAACTCTTATTGTGCATTGCACCTGTGCGGCTGGATTTATCCAAGAGTCGGTTCCTAAATTGGCCGAGACATCTGTGTGCCCCTAAACTGACACGTCTGCAAGACAGTGCCTGCCAGACACCCGGTTTCCTCCTTGTGAGCTCACACACTTTCATATTAGCAGCTTTTCCTCATCAAACTATAGTAACACACATCCACACGCACACACCTGCACTCAGCTGGCTCACTCAGACTGAGCAGAATATGGTGAGTGGCCACCAGAGAGAGGGATTTGGAGAGAGTGAAAGTGAATTATTGGGAGACTTTGGAGACAGAGGAAAAGAGACAGGGAGGATGTGGATGTAATGTAAGTGAGAGGACGTATCTGTCCCACCCTGTCCTGCGTTGCCTGAGAGCCTGGATGATGTGAGGAGGGCTGAAGTTGAACTGTTCACAGAGAGCAGGCAGAAAATGTGAGAAATGTGCGCGTTGGCTGCAGGGGCGAGGGGGAGAACACTGGTTTTTCAGGCACGCAGGGACAGCGTGCAGAGTTCTGCCAAGAGAAACATGGTGCTCTGTTCCTAAGAAAGAGCTATGGGGGTGAGAGAAGAGGGCAAGGGTAAAAAAAAGTGAGACAAAGGGGAAAGATTTGTGTGTGGGCGGAATTGCGTGTTGGAGAAGAAGATGAGGGGTTCCCCAGGGCACTTTCCAGGGCCACTGCCCAGTGATATTAAGATATATAGAGACACATAATGATCTGGTGAGGCCTCTTCTTTTGATGTAAACTTATACAAGTAATATATGCCATCTATGTTCACAAAAATAATCATATATTAACGCTGGTTCCACATGTAGAAGTTCATTTCAAGTTTTCATATAAGATACAATCTGAAGGTGTCCAACGAGCCGTACAAAGCTGTCAAATGTAGTGTAAGCGATTTTGCGATAAGACTGAGGGAGTGAGACGCAGCCAAGGCCTGGGCCCAGATGTCCACTCTCAGCTGTCCTTGCTGACCACTGCCTCGCCTGCCAACACTCATCTGAATATCCCCACATCGCTGCAAATATGTAAATATGTTGACTTGGAAGGATGTCCTCTTCCCTTCCGACCTTGTAGCACTTCTGGAGAGAAGCAAGACAGCGCGGAGGAGAGAAAACAGCTCCAGCGCACCATATAAGGACCTGCTGTGGGCTCCAACACCAGCTTCTCATCACTTTCTACTCCGCTGGGCCATTACACAACTTAGGGGAACACGTTCAGGAACCCTAACCTTCAACACTTGGTCTCACACGCATACACACTGCATGGTGAGATGTGAAGCTCTAGGTTTAAGATTTAAAGGACACCTCGAGTTGTGTACACTCTGTTCCTCTCTAAAATTAAATGATGCTTTTGCTGCAGGTGGGTTTTATGAAGCTCAGCTTTTTATGAATATGTTCAAATGAGGCACAGAGAAAGTAATTTACTCTAATATTCTCCTTTTGTCCAAATGTTATTGCTTAAATTCATTTTACTCTTCCCTATTTAAGAGCCAAATGTTCTTTGTTTTACCCCATTACATCTGTCTGGCAGTCACAGATTTCACAAGAGAAACTCATTCAGATATTGAGGATTGTGTTTGAATTGATGAACCAAGACTTTGTTATTGCTGGAATGATCAAAATCTGGGACGGTTTAAAACCCTGAAAGAAAGTTATTTGCAGTTGGAAAAACTACATTTATTGAAGTTTTTAGCTTTTAAATGAGTACTTTTCATTCTTTTTTTATTTGTGAATTTTTATTATCAACTCAAAATATGTATGTTTACTGAGAATGTCTAATTTTACTTGTAACACAAAAGAAACACAAATGCAATGTATTTGTCTTTCAGCACTTTCTTTTAAAATGCATTACACATTTATATTGTGAAAAACAATTCATGGTCAGTAATTTTTGTCATTTCTTGGGCCAAACACTCAAAGGAAATGTGCGTCACTTTCTCACTTGTTAGACTTTGAACAAAGTGGTTGGCGGCTCAAATTAGTTGCTCTGTTTGAAGTGTATCTCTCAAAATGTGAACTGTCTTTTCCACATCTGCTACTTCCCTAAAGAGTATATGAGCTTCTGAAATTTGCTTCTTTGGACTGTTGCATGTGTTACTGTCAGCAAGCCATCAAATATTTTAGCAACTTGAGGGGCTCAACCACTCAACCAAAATGTTTGCTTGGTGAAAGCTCTGATGAAAAGTGGTAAGTTGAAGGTGTTTTTGACCTTATTTGACACCTGCAGTAACCCCACTGCATAGAAAACAATGCCCATTACTTCTATTATAGAGCAGATATTTGCATTTCTGCATGACTCATAGCACTGTAACTTCGATGAGAATTTACATTTTCAGTTGTGCTTATAGTATCAGTCAAAATCAAGTGTTGATAAGTGAAATGATTTTTTCACACATCCCCCAAGGTCCCACACAGAGTGAAGCATCACCCCCTGAGTTTGGTGACTCGACAACCACACGGGTACTTAGTCAGTTTCCAAAGTGTTTTGCTCTCTCCTCTTCTACTTTCTCTCATGCCCTCCTTGCTGTTTAAGGCAGCAAAATATCTCTGTTTGGATGTTAAGTTTTTATTTTCCCTGTTTACACTTTGCTGTATGGACCACTTTTACTCTTCCCTACTGCACACTGCCGTAGCCAACCTACAGATTTATTGGTGAAAATGTAAAATTCTTGGGTTCATTAGAAATGTCATCACAGTTTCTTCTCTAATACAGTTTTTGAGTTGTTAAACTAAAAATGAGTCTGCAGGATTTTCCTAAAAAAAAAAAATGTCAACCCTAACAGGAATAATCCTCCTAAATCATCATTTATAGGCCTCTATACAGTGTCTGTGTCTTCCTCAACCCCCTCCTCTGTCTGTATGTTGATATTTTGGTTGTCACAGATTGTTTCTGTGTGAAGAGAAGGTACTGTGATCCCAGCCAATCACAGTGTGCACAAGTGACTTTGCGTGTTGATGATAGCGAGTGAGAGAAGCTATCCCAAGTGGCTACAAGAGTGGCCATAACACAGAGGAGGAATGATACAATATTTGCAGGACACCAGGAGGAGCCCAGTTTGGATGTTGTGTTTACAAACAGTAACAAAAATTCCTGCATACCCCACCTTGAACCCTGAAAAAATGCTGTGAAGACATTAAGATTTATGTAGATTTACTTGCTGGTTTTGTTGAACCCATCTATGTGTGTTGTTTAAATATTCCCAATTTAAGCGCCCCCATGTGGTTGTACAAAAAATAAAGCATTGACGAGGATTTCCTCCAATGTCCCCTTTGCCCACAAAGGAGACACACTAGAATATTTTAATGAATGTACTGAAAGTAAAAAACTACAGCAGTTTTTCTCCATCTCAGAATTTCCCATCCTGCTTCTAAGAACACACACACACACACACACACACACCAACCTTTGCCCTTGTGTCAGACGTATCTCAGACCAGTCAACACCTCTGTTTCCCAGGCTGTGCAGCGTTCTGTATAGTGAAGCTGTTGCTCATCTCTGTAGCGGCACCTCCCCGCCTACGAGCCTGTGTGTCCCTGCTGAACTCTGTGTGCCCTTTCAGGCCCGGATGATTAAAAAGGGGGGAAGAGAAGACAGAGAAAGACAGAAACCTCACTCATTCTCATTTTCCAGAACTCTACCTCTTTACTTGGTATGTGTGGTTGGTTGACTGTGTGTGTGAGGTGTGTGTGCGAAAATGTGTGTGTGTACGTGGTGGGTATATTCATCCAGGCCTCTCTGGCTTGTGGGTATTGGTTTGTGGTTTGGGTCTTGGTGAAGAACGAGGGTGAGGGTGGCGGAACACCATGGCTGCCACACTGCCACAGACATACTGGCACCAGTGAGCCAGTGCGAGTTCCTCTTTCCAAAATACGGAACCACTCTGAGTGTGTGTGTGTGTGTGTGTGGGGGGGTTGGTGAGAGGTTATGTGTGTGTGTGTGTGTGTGTGTGCATTAACCATCATGAGATTCAGCAACTGCCTGTGTGGCTTTCACTATCTGTGTCTAAAAACTGATGAGCATCCTGGCAGATGTAATTACATGTGTTTTGCATGTAGACTCTCAGGCATGTGCACGGGGAAGAAAAAAGACAACCCTCTGCTTTGTACAGTGCATTCTGCTTGTCAAGGTTTCTGCATTTTAATTGAAAAAATGTTAGTTTCATTCACAATTACAAACACAGGCATGCATCAGTTCTGAAGAAGAAGAAACTTGATGACAGAGAGGTATAATTTTCAGGTAAACAACTGAGGGTGAAGAGGTTGCAGAGGCTGAGGAGGCAGGTTTCAGGAGATTGCCCTGAAGTCATGCGATTTTACAGATGGTAGCACTCTTGGCAGGCTTCTCCTCCTGCTGCCAACCTTTTTCTTTCCTCATTTTTGTTCTCCTCCCTTTCTGTTTTTCTGCATGTGTGAGAGTGTGTTGTCTCCATTCTCCATCCCTCCCTGGGGCTGGCAGCAGTGTCTGGGCACTCGTTTCACTGCTGGCCCTGAACCCAGCAGGATGTGGAGATCAGTGCTTAAGTGTGTGTGTGTGTGTGTGTGTGTGTGTGTGAATGCATATGTGTGTGTGTGTGCGCGGGCATGTGCTTCTGTTCTTCTTTTTTCTCCCCTCCTTTTTCTGATTTTGCGTCTTGGCTGACTTTTTTACCTCTCGAAGAATTTGGAAAGGCTGTGAGATTTTTTCTCCTGCATGACTTTCAGCAGCGCTCGCTCACTCTCTCTCTCTCCCCCCCCCTTGCTCGCTCTTTCGCTCTCTCTGTGTTCCTCTGGTGCTCTCTCGCTCCCTCTCACCCTACGTCTGCTGTGGCTCCTCACTAATAGATTTCATATGTTGCTGCAGTTGACATCAGTCTTAAACTATTTTACATGTGATCTGCGATATTTCCTCAGGAAATCTGTCAGATATTTATTAGAGGCTGATAAAATAAAACTCACTTGTTGCTGTTTTACCTTTTCTATCTTGTCCTTTTTATGCTCCCTCCCTCTGTGTTGTCGTGTACTCTCTTGTCCTGCTTTGGAAAACTGGCGTGATTCTATTATTATTATTACTCATGCTTTTTAAATAGACTTTTTTTCAAGAGACAATTTCCTTCCATTCATGAGAAATGCTGCGGGTCAGACAGTACACAGGTTCGGTCTGTGTGGGCTGCTGGGGGTCTTCCCTTTCCTCTGTCTCCTTGTCGCACTGACTTCTGTTTTGTTTTTTCTTCTTTTTAAGGGCCTGTGTCCACTAACTGTTTTTTTGCTGGCAGAGCCTGTGACCTTAATTTTGGAGCACTTTTCACTGGCGCTTGCCGTTTTCAAGTTATTAAAGTTTCCTCACAGCATTTCCATGAAGTAAATTGAGTACTTAAGGATTGGAGTACTTCATATCAGAAGTCTTGCTCCTTGGCAGTGGAAAACACATATTAATTGTAATCATATAGAGCCAATCAAATAAATGAAAATGGTTGTCCAACATGAAATGTTTATCTTTCCTATGCATGGAAACTTATGGCCCACCCTGTACATTTTTTACCCTTTACATTGCCCAATAAAGGTTCTGTGAGGACTTGATAAGTGATCTTGAAAAAGTGTCAGATTAATAGACATATGCCTGATCACAATCCCCAACTTAAAATGAGATTCATCAGCACCAAAATAAGTTATTTCTAAATGCTAACTCCTAGCTTTCTGATCGAGTCGGACTGGACTGGATTGATTCGCTGCAAGTCGAAGTCTCTATGACAACACCAGGAAGGCTGACAAAGTTTAGCAGTGAGAAATGAGATCTGTGTTTACCTTTGCTGAAACTAGGGTACAACCTTAAAAGTGTGGTGGTTGTCACATGACAAGCAACAGCGCTACATAACCTCGGGCCGAAGGAGTTGCCAATATCCATTACAGATTCTCCTCACAGTCCATCAAGCAAACTAGGTGTCTCAAAACTGATCATTTCACTTTTTTTCTAGTTAAGTAACCCACTTTTTATATTGTCAGAGAATTTATAGGGCATTTTGGGTATTAATGTACCTCATGTATAGAGGCTAGTCCTCAAGCAACCTTAAGTTTCCAGCTCTATCCCCTTTTCTTTCCTCATTAAATAAAGGCATTGAAATAAAGATATCTATTCTTGAGGAGCCCAGTGGTCTAATTTTTGCTCCTTAAGGTTTGCCTTTGCCCAGGCAGTTCAAATCCAGCCTTCGGCCTCTTTCCTGCATGTCACTCCCCACTCTTGCCCTGGTTCCTGGGCTATGCATTGCCCTCTCTCCTATCAAAATAAAGGCCAAAAAAAAGCCCAAAATATAAAAACAAAGAGGAAAAAAACTCTCCTCAAAAAATGCAATGTAGAGATAAATAAGTTGATCCAAGTTTGTATGTACATTTTGGAGCCGGTGTGTTTATGTCAAAAGCTTCTCAAAGTTTGTGCTGACTCAAAGCAAAATCTAAGTTTTGTATGTATGTATAACATGTAATGTCAAGGTCACAAGAAAATAATATTTCAGTCCAAAGCTTCCGTATGCAAAAGGCCAATGAAAGCCTATAATCTGTTTCTTTAAGCTGCTATTTATCATTTGCGTTAAAAGGTACTAAATGTGTATAGTTAACATTACTATCTCATCCTCTTCCCTCCCCTTCTCACAGCTTATGTCCCTCTGTCCTCACCCTATTTGAGCTAAGTAGCCATACTCTCTTTCCATCCCTGAAACCACCGCCCTTCAACCCTTCCCATATGTTACCTTACAGCACCAGGTCCAGACAAAGCAGCATGCCTGGAGTTGTCTCTGCACGCCTTCGGAGCAACACACTACCTTATAAAGACAGGTATTCACACTTAGCATAAAGCACCGCTGCACAGTGTAAAAATGTGACAGACAGTGCTGCAACCATACAACTTTTTAACAGAGGCCATGCCATGAATGTGTTTGAGACTCCACCATTCTCTTGGTGTTTCAGCATCTGCTCAGCAGGTTTTCTGTATGTAGAGATGAGTCTGTTGTGATGGCACCGTTTCAGGATTTAATATAGATTGTTTGGATTTCTTTTTTCCTTCCTCTGAGAAAAAAAATTGTAATTATTGTTTTGAGGTTCCTCGTGTAAAGATTTAATTTGAAGAGATAAGAGTTTTGGCGATCAGTCCGACACTTTCATTTCAGACTTATTGCTCTGAGAATAGAGTTGAAAGTCTGTATGTAATATATCAGTGTTGCCGTTTGTTTTCTCTCTCTGTCATTGCCCGGAACAGCAGTGATGGAAAACAAACACATCAGCACTTGGCATTCTGAACCCTTAAATTGCCCTCCCTCCCTCTCTCTCTCTTTCTCTGTCTCTTTCATCCCTCTCCCAACAGTACACTCACTCGCTTCTTTCTGGGGTCCCCTGGCTGTAGTACCCATAACTCACCCTAAGACACCAACACCCACACCATGCTCTCACTAACCTTTATAGAGCAGCCAAGAGAGAGGGAGAGACAGGGCAAATACTTTCTCTGCCTCTCTCTGGGCCTCAGGCTGGAAAACAAAAGAAGGAGGAGGAAGATGGACTGGAGGGAGTGGGACCTGGTCCACTCTGGGCACTGGAGACGGAAACTGAAGACAGATGATTTGGGGCGGAAAAGGGCAGAGGGAGCAATGCCAAGGAAGTGAGGGTTAAGGTTGTAGAGATGGTGTGATAGAGGGAGAAAGAGAGAGGGGGAAAGGCAGATGTAGAGAGATAGCCATGGCAGAGGGTGCCTGCATGTCTCCACAATCATCTATGGGTCTGTCTGTGGTGGATTTATGTGTTTGTTTGTGTCGTCCTCTTCAACTCTGTCACTTCCGTAATGCGTCCCATATTTTATGCCGTCACCAGTAAGAGTTCGCTGGCTCACTATGGCATTTAAAACCTCTCTTCCCTCCACTCTCTCCATACAACTGTCAACATACACAGCCTACTATATCCCCATATTCCCATTGACTTCTATGGAGGCAACATTTGCTTTCAAAAACGTAGTGATTACAGAAATATGTGATGCCTCAACTTTTGGTTTGGGGTTCTGACAGCAGTTTGAGGCCATTGCAGGAATTTGGATGAGCTTCGGATCCCCGGTCATGTCCAGGTATACTTTTCACTGTGTAATTGTGTGGTTTTATTTGTTTTGTATAAACACTCTGGTATCGTGAAGATAACACTCTCAGACCAGCTGCTGAACAGACGCCAGCAGCCGGTTGGATGGTAAAGACTCTGGGAGGAATGAACAGAGACACTAAATCATAAATTCCACTTAAGATAGGTGTGGTTTTGAAATTCTTTTCCCTGCCTGCTCTATGGGCAACGTGGGTGACTTCAATGAGGCCAAAAAAAAACAAGTACCCCAAGTGAGAGTTAGTATTTAGCATGAATTCATTCAAATCTTTCTTAATCCTAGTGGGAGATAAAATACTGCATTGAAATATTTTAAATTTAATAAGTCACTTTAAAACTATTGTGCTTTGTAGTAAAGAGAGAATTAGCATAACTTACTTATAAGTGGTGAGCTAGCTAAAAGTAGCAAAATGTAGCTCATGAAATTTTGAAGTAAAAACACAACTTAACAACTCTTGACTTTGCTAAAATGTTAGATAGTTTCATTAGTTGCTTCTTCAAAGTTTTTGTTTGCTACACAAAAGGTCACATTTAAAAACTTTATGCTGGCCACATTTAGGCTGCAAGCTATTCAAAATGTTGACTTTATCCAGCACCTAACTTCCAATCGTGAGAACCAAAATGCAACTGTGTAAGAGTGCTAAACTTCTAATTTCACTCCAGGCACAAACAAACTCAGGGGGGCAAGATGGCATATTTTCAAAATTAAGCCAAGGGTCCCTCCATAAATAGTAAAACCTTGACCAGCAGGAACATTTCGTGCCTCACAGCAAACACCCAGCACTGACCTCCTGAAACTTGCTTGTCTGACCATAGATCTACATCAGGAAACAAAAAATTCCAAACTAGCAGCAAATATTGCTCATGAGAATAAGCAGCCCCCAGAAACTGTTGCTGCAGACACAACAGATTGTGAAAGCCTTAGGAAACTGATTGATGAGAAACTAGTGTATGTCTTAAGTTCATTTACAGGAGGTGATCGCTCTACATGAGGGAGGCTGGCTGTGGTTTAAGGCCTCTGACTTTTGTTCCACCTCTGGGTGACTGATCGCTGTGTACGGGCACGGCTTTATCAGAATTACAGAGTGCTGCATAACAAAGGGAGTGTTGGGAGAATGGGTAAGCGCTGTATTGTTGTAAATGAGTGTGACTGAGAGGTTAGATACCATATGGCAATGAAGTCATCTGGCCAGGCCCTTCTCTGGAAGCCCCACCCGAGCCCCGGCGAGAGACACAGGGCGCTGAGGCTGAAGAGAAAACAACTTCTAATCGATTATGATAACCACCATCTAAATCAAATCCCCTCCACTCTCCTCTCCGCCCATGCTGTACTCCTCCTCCTCCTCCTCCTCCTCCTCCTCCTCTCCTTCACCTCCATCCCTCTCTCATTTATTCCACCACACCCCAGGGTATTCTGCTTTCTTGGCAGAACACCGGAGCAAGCCACCTGCAAACCCCCCCTCCTTTCCCTTAATCACACATATTCACACACACACACACACACACGCGCGCGCGCATAAATGCACATCATACATACACAAGAAGGCAATTCTCTCAATCAGTCTGACACACAAGACGTTGCAACATGCGTTTGTCCATATATGTGTGTGTGTGTGTGTGTGTGTGTGTGTGTGCGCGTGTGTGTGCACGCTCTTTCCTCCTGAGAGGCTCTTAACTCTATTCCAAGATGTGGAGTTGTACACGTGTATCATTTTTATCAGCACATCAGAGCTACGCTACATGCTACATTTTTCCCTGTTTGAAAAAATTCCCCTCATTCAAAATGCTAACCCACAGGACACATTTTTAATACAAACAAACAAGTACAGCTACTTCTGATGGATGTAAACTCCCTAAGTCTGCCCTCAAGAACATGTCAACATCAATCTGAAACATAAAAAAGGATTTTCCATCATAAATCAGCTCATTATGTCTTGATGGCTATCCTTTGTTCTATTTGCTTTGGACAAATTTTGACTTAATACCATGAGTTGTGTCTACTTTTACATGCTGTAACACACTCACTCAGTTACCTGTTACCTCTCATCCTCACCTTACTCAAAGGTTTGTTGTATTTTCTTTTCCTCCAGCCCAAAGATGTTCTTATCATGCTGAGAACCTATGTGTAAGTGCACAATGCAGGAGATCTATGATTCAGGATTTCAACCTCCACATCCAGTTTCTAAGTGCTACTACAAACATCAAGATGATAAAATCTGTGTTTTGTTTTCCATATCGCATCATGATGCAAGTAAAGGAGAAAAGAAACACATGGTGTACATGGACCACTTGTTTTTGTGAATTTGAATTCCAACACGGTGAGTAAGACACCAAGAAGAGAAACCTTGTCTTATCCTCATCAACTATCACTCAGCTTTACTTTATTCAAATAAACAAGAACATGCAGCCCAGGGTGCTTCACAAAGGAAATAAAGAGTAACAATAAAAACAGAAATTGACATCAATAGAGAAAATTATAAGTAGCAAAGCAGGGAGCGATAATGGGAGGGGGAGAGAGAGATGATTAATTAATAAATATCATTTATTATTATTATTATATTTTTATTTTTATTTTTTTAGCAAGAATAAACAGTGTTGTAAAAATAGTAATTGGTTAACAAAAAGAATATCTAAAGAATGTTGACCAAAAGCGTGAAATTGCTCTAAATGAAAGGCCAGATTAAAAAAGTATTTCTTACTTTTGATTTTTTTCATTCTGACATCTAAAGGCAACAGCCCACTCAATACACACCACTCCTGTTTGCTACATGGCTAAAGACTAATAGCTCTACCCCACATATTTACTGCTTTCATCTCTGTTTTTGTTTTGTTTTTTTTCTACCGTAAACAAATTGATATAGATACTGACAAAACTTTTCCTACACATTGATATGACTGTCTCAGCCAATAGCTATGGAATGTTGTTGTGCAACATCCAATCAGATTCAAGTATCTAACACAGCTCGACAATAAGCCCTGATAAGTACCATTCCACAGCTGGATTGATTCTCTTCCACTGTTCCTGTTTTGAATGTGTAAATCCCTGTATGGCCCAAGTTACAAGAAAAAGTAACATTACATTTTCCAGGTTTGAAATGTTTAAATTCCATGCTGTCATCCTTACAGGACCTGTATCTCTGCCTCGACAGCCTCATGAAAGGGTCACGTTGATTTGCTGTGGGTCATGAGAATGAATTGACTGAATTAAATAAAAGCCAAAGCTGGATGTCTGAGCTGAGTGGGCTTTGGATGGGCTGTTGGCTCTGTGCAGTGTGCATAGCACAGTGTCGCAGATCACAGGGCTGACACGCCTGTGTTTGACTGATTATAAACCAGCGGTGGCTGCATAGTCTCACTGCTCTTTTTACTGCTGGGGACAGACTTGTGAGTTGGTGCGTGGGCTCATTTAGTGGCGTTCTCGTCTGATAGGGAGCTCAGGTTAGTGGAGATGTTAACAAAAGACAGAGGTTATTGTGTATACTCATCCAAAGACGATGTCTGAGCACGCAGGGATGAGGACTCATACAGTCTGTGGTTAATCCTGGATGGGTGTTTGCTGTCAGAGCAGGTGGAGCTTGATTTTGTGCATGTGTGTTTCTGTGTGTGTGTGTGTGTGTGTGTGTGTGTGTGTGTGTGTGTGTGTGTGTGTGTGTGTGTGTGTGTGTGTGTGTGTGTGTGTGTGTGTGTGTGTGTGTGTGTGTGTGTGTGTGTGTGTGTGTGTGTGTGTGTGTGTGTGTGTGTGTGTGTGTGTGTGTGTGTGTGTGTGTGTATGAGGTGTCACAGTTGTTTATCTGACTAGAGAAGGAAGCTTTAAACTTAATTTGTCCCATACTGCATTATTATTGACATTACCTTGATGTTGAATCCATCAAATGACCGTGCGTTTAGTGAAAGATTGGTTGGACTCAAGCTGTGCATTTTTTCTAAGTTCTTGAAATTCTAGTACCTATACTCGCAGTGTTTTTGGTTCAGCTCTAATCTTTCTGTTCTCTTCTTATCACCTCCAACTGTTGCTTTATAATCTTTGCTGCACTTCCTATAGAGCTCTGAACAGCTGACAGACCAAAAGATGGGGCTGAATTTCACTGAAAATGGCACATACGTCAGCTTGTTATGTGTTTGCTGATTATTAAAAGTGTACATTTCCTAAGAATTATCAGATATGAGTTAACTGCACTGATCCTTAGTGACTGAAAAAAACTGGCTGATGTGGAGATAAATGTTTGAATTTGATGCCAACCCGCAGGCCACAGTTGCTGAGTGGCAATGTCACACTTTCACACAACATGACAACATTTTAAATATATGACATGTTGTGGCAGCTTTGATCAGAGGCATCTATATAGGAAATATCAGAGGAAAATCTTGGCAATGGTAAGCCATGCAGCAAATGGCAATGACCAGGATTTGAAATAACCACCACTGCAAGACAGACTATAGTCTACATACATGGGGCACAGCATGATTAAACTGTGACAGTTTAACCATGCCTCTTGTTGTCGTTTCGTTTAGAGATTGAATCATCTCAAACCAATAAGAACATCTCCATCTAAATTCAAGAACTCAACAGTAGGGAAACTTAAGCTTACTGTGGGCTTATTCTTTGTAATTTGTCTTCAGCTCTGAACCACAGAGTTAAAGGATTGTTTCATCGCTGCATTCTGACTATCTTCCCCTGGAGGTTTGGATCCACACAGAGTGTGGCCAGAGGGCAGAGGGGCTCTATGGGCTCTGAGGAGGGGGAGCAGGTTTCATCACTCACTGTGCTCTTTAGCTCTGCATCCCCCAGGGCAGAGAGGGAATGAAATGAAATGGCTGCAGCTCACATCAGTGTGGAGGAGAGCTGGAGCACAAGACTGTACCACAGCAAGAGTCCAGCATTCCTGCTGAAGCATCTGCTAAGGACATCCAGACTGGGCCAGAGTCCGAACCCAAGGCCTTCCGAGTGGCTTCATTCAGGGAAATCTGGAGGAGATTTCCCTGATCGGAATGCCGGACCTGGCATTCTCTCCTCGAGTCATGTTAGTTCAGATTGGTCGTCTGAAGCAGGGCTGCTTTTTTTAATATGTTACGGAGAGTAAGTGTGTAAGGATGGATCTGTGATCATGAGAGCTGCTTTAGAAGCTCGGTGCTCGCTCTGTGAACTGGAGCAGTTGCAACCACAGAAAAACCACATGAGACCAGAAGTAGTGACGCAAGACGCACGCCGGAGCAAAGCCTGGGAAAGTGTGTCACTGAAAGTGCAGCAGTGCATCTTACATCCTCTTTGTGTCTGTTTGCACACTGTTATAAAACATGAGGACTTTTCCACTTTAAGTGTCAGCAACTTAGATGGCTGATGTGGTGAGAGGGTGATCCCTGCTGTTAAACAGGTCACCTCTGTCAATTTCTTTTATATCACTCTACCTTAACCACATTGGATCCGTCGTGCACAACATTAAATGCATGCCTTTAGAGCTTAAAGCATCATAACACCTGTCTACATTGTGTTTGGTCCTGAGAAAATCCCCTAACATGCCCACAAGATGATGTTATTCTGGAATTTTTTATTAAAAGCAGGAGGCTGTGACCGCATAAATACAGGAGGTTAAGGCAGCTGAATAGTTGCTTAATTTGTCCGATGATTCAAGCACAAATCCTGGATTAACCGTATTAGTCAAGCAGCACAAGAAACACTTCCATTAGCTGTTAAAGACTTATTAGATCAACCTGTTTATTTATAGATTTACCCTTTATGCGCTTACTCTGTTCTGAATTACACAGGTTTGAATATTTAAAGTAGGAAACTCAAAGTGCCCTGAGAAGATCTTTGATGTGTTTTCTTTGGAAGTCTGAAGTAACAGTGAGTCAACATTGAAACTGGAAGGATCTGGAAATACCATTAAATCTGGTAAATTGTGTGTTATCTACCCTGTCAAGTTTGTTCCAGAAACAGGGAGTTTTAGGTGTTTTCAAGAAGGTACACTTAAAATCAGCTTCCATCCTCTGAATGAATTTCATAGCTCACACTGTCACTTTGAAATGCTCATTACAGCAGCAGAACATTTTTGTTTCTGACGTTTGGGGCTGAAAACACATCACACTTCTCAGATTTATTTGACATGCAGAGTGAAGAAATGACATTTTACACATCTCAACCACTCAGCCAGACCCTGCAGGTGGATGCTGTAGAGGTGGTGGTGCAGAGCAGTGGGAACATGTTATGAGTGAAATTATAGCAGGTGACCACCTGAAGACCACATGCTAGGTGCAAAGACCTCAATGACTGACACTTTGTGTTTGTCTGAATCTGTGAGTCTCCTTATTGATAAACTCGTTCATTTTTTTAAGGGGGAGTATGTTTAATATATTTAAAGTCATTTTTTCCTAATGATGAAGCAATTTCAGAAAGGAGTATAAACTTTTACACGCTGTGCTTATAAAAACAAGTCAGCTGTAATTTACCAGATCCTGCTTTATGCAACTTCACATGACTGTAACTTACGGAAAGCAGCGTGAATCAGAAGGACCATTTGAGAGTGTTTAGATTACATCAAAGCTAAGTAAAAAGTCATTAATAGAGGTATTGTGCTTTTTTCAAAGTCTCCGTACTGTCCCTTTGTCACTCTTGCAGTAAAATCACATTCTTCCTTATTATTATTTTCTCCTTCCTCAGGTATTTTTTAGTAATATTCCGGGGGCCAGATTTAGTCTACAACCCTTCTGTTGGCGTTCACACACCATAAACTGTACAATATGCGAGCATAGTTTCTGTAACGTCACCTGTCTGTTTCTAAAACTGGGTTTTGGAGCACATCATTGGCCGGGGTCGTTTTGAAAACGGGGCAGGCTTTGAGCCTCAACACTGACAGCTCACAGCTGTGGGGCCTGTCAATCAGCTGGGAAGTGCCGATAATTGGGCAAACTCGTTATCTTCATATCTTGTAAGATGCTGAGTTTTGTATCATGACAGGATGCTGACTGTATATTTTTGTCAACCTAGATCATCGAACACCATTAGAGGTTGAATTAAAGGACAAAGAGGAAGTTGGGCCTAACCCACATTTAGAAGTATGTCGAGATTTGCTTAGGCGATGAAAAGCTTCTGCTCCGGATGTTGACAGAAAATGAAACAAGTTGAGTTATGATACAGTGTGGGAGCAAGACCGAGTGAAATGTACGACTCCTGCCTGTGAAGCTTTTCTTGTAGTATTTCTGGTCTCACAAACACCTCAGTTTCGTGAAATATTCAAAAAGCTACCAATCTTTTGTTCATCTCAGTTTTTGCACATTCCTCTCCCCAAAAATCTTTTTGATCAGTACTAAAAGAGTTTTGCGGTTGTAAATCAAAGGGACAGAATTAAGAAAATAAAAGCTTTTTTGATGGAAAAAGCAATACAAAAAGTGTGTGTGAGGTTTTGTGAAAGAGTGTGTGGTATGTCTATCAGTGTGTGAGGGCATGGGTGTGTGTTTGCCTGTGAGAGGCCCAGTGAGTGGGAGAGTCGGGCTCTGCTGGGACTCACAGCTGCTTCATGGGGCTGTTCCAGGAAGAGCTGCTGGACTTGTTAGTGTTTACTGGCAGCCTGTGAGTGTGTGTGTGTCTGTGTGTGTGTACATCTTTGAATCGATGTGTAAGGCTGGGTGTTGGTCCACTCTTGTCTGGCCGTCATGCTCTACCCCTCTTCTCCTTTTCTTCTGAAATTTGCAACAAAATTAGTCCACTGCGCTGAGCCATGACACATGATACAGAAGAGAAGAGGCTGAAGTGTGATTCTGTCTGACGGTGGAGCACAAAAATTGGGCATGGATGATGTGCGGGCAGCTAACACAGCTTCAGGTGCCATTTGGGTGAAACTTTCAGATTACAATACTAAAGCATGCAACACAATACCAAACTAAGATTCAATTAAACTTTGTTTAAACTGCATTTTTCCACATATTGTTGAAGTTCAAGTGTGGAGTCATCCATAGAGCAGCACATAGAGAAGGGTTTGATGTCTTGCTCAAGGACACGTCAGTGCGGTGGATGCTTGCCTGGAAAAAGATTTGAACTGTTGTCTCTCATACCAGATCAGCTCCTGCCAGACAGTGAACTAAAAAAAACTGAAGAAAATATTTCAGATTGATTCACAAGACAAACACAACCAAACAGATTCTCAGTAATGTCAGACCCTCCCACTAGCAGTCACTGAAAGCTCTTTACGCTGCTCAGTGAGCCACATATATCATTTAAAATGATTATTGTTTTTTTTTTTTTCATGTTTTCATTATAAATCACTATCAATGTGACCAATATCATCATTGTCACAGTATTTAGCATCAGCAGCATCCTCAGTGTCATCATCATGTTTTTCATGTTCTTAACATCATCATGATATCATGACTTAAAAAATAAGCAGACTGAAGCTCAGGACTTATTCTGCCTTTCCTGTACAATTAAAATAAGATGCCACATTTCCTAATTTGATGTAGTTTTATGGTATATTCATGATATACATCAGAAACGTTGTATTTTACAGCTTTTTTGAAACTCTGGACAGAATTTTCAACTGATCACTGTGGCAGTTTCATATTTCGACTCTCAAAACGGAAACGCATCTGTGTTTATAGTTTCTTTTAGTTTCACATGTTTCAAACATATATTTCCCTCTTGAATTAAAATGTGTTTTTCATATCTAAAAAAAAATTACAGCACTGTTTCATAAAAAACGTACAATCCAGCAGCACCACAAACATTCAGCTTGAATGAAACACTTTGATACAACAGTTTTTATACACTTGACACATTTAAGAGGATTCATTTGAACTAGCTTCCCTAAAAACATTAAAAAATGAAACATGAGTCATGATGCTCTATTTTCCATAGAATACCACCATCATAAGGAGAAATGGTCATTTTCAATATTCTCTTTCTATAAAAAGGGCACATGGACTGAAAATTTGGACCTAGAACATATCTAGCAAATTTGAGTGACTTTGACAAGAAACTGAACTGATCTTTTTCTATGTTTAAATGAAAACTTTACATCTGAGTTGCACAATGAACAGTTTAGCATTGGTGTTAAAGTTCTTAGGAAATATACCAACATTATGCCAGAGATGTGGCTGAAATTGTTGCAAAATCTGGACAGACTGATTACTAAGTAGATTTCAGAGGAACCCCTTGCTTTATGATCATGTTTTGGAGGCAAAAAAGATCAATGCTTTCAGATCTGTCAAGTGTTCCAATAATTTCAGCTACCATGGTATGCACAAGTCTTTCAACAACAACAAAAATAACATCACTTGACAATTAAATTATGATACTGTGCTCAAGTCATTATTCCATTTTTTTGTAATGATCTCTTGCTGTGCAATTTTTACTTTTCTGGCATGCAGTTTCTGTTTAATATCTTGACATATGTTTGAGGTTACTTCAGGTTCATGTTTTACTGGTTATGAAACAGACAGAAAAAAGTAAAGTGGCTGCAGTGACATACTAAAGCAAAAAAATAACATTTGCAAAAACAATCACAACCTGTATATTGTAAATTTTGATTCCTGAGAGGTTTCAAGCTGATTTACAGCTCAGATTTTCATGATGCTTGATAAATTGGACCAGTAAAAGAAAATGCAGCCCATGCATGCACAGAGGGAGATCAGCTGAACAATAAGAGATGTTACTTTGTCCACAGGGGAAAATAAATCAGATAGAAAAAGAAAGTTCCTCACGGGAGCTTCAGGAGATTTTTTTTACTCTTCTGATCCAAAGCTTTATATCTAAGAATACAAAATGTTCAAACCTTTGTCACATTTATTTCATGACTGCACCTTACAGTCATTTAAAAATATGTTCTCTATATACTTTTCCTCTAAAATTCAGCATGACTTACAGTATTTAGAGTGTGTTGGATCATAAATGAAATTTAAAACACAGTTTTACAGCATTAAATTCCTTAATCCATCCCCTGGACAGTGGGTTTGACATAGTTAAGCCAGTCAGTACAGGAGCCCGAGATTCTTCTATAACAGCAGCTGATTTATTGTAGGAATAAAATCAAAAACACGAAACTACAAACTTGTCCTTTTTCCAAGCTTAATTCCACCGACAGTTTATCACAGTGACAGCAGCAGAATAAATATTGGGCTGAATATATGTCGGCAGGAGAGGAGCAGTGAATCTGTCAGGACACTGTTAGTCCCCTCAGTTACTCCTCAGCCTCTCATGGGTCTTGTCATACTCTGAAAGGACGCGGGAACAGACTAAACATGGAGAGACTGGCCTTTCTCCTCACTCAGCTCAGAGGTGTCTGGACCAGGTGTAAATAGAGTTTCTTGAAGGGTGTCTTCATAAGTGTGTATGTGTGTGTGTGTGTGTGTGCATTTAAGCTTAACCACAGGTGCCTGCCTTCCTGCAGGTGAAGTTAAGGGGAACTTGATGCCTACAACAGGATGTGATGTAAAGAGAGCCGGTGTGACCGAGGGGGTTGCCACTATGTTGGTTCTCCTGGAATGTTGAATGTTTCTCTTCACTTATCGTCCGTGTTTTCACTTGGTTTCATGTTTAAAGAAATTTCCCCTAAAACTCTTTACATAACAGAGAAACCACAAGATGTGTGTGAAAGAGAGACCGCTCCTGTGTTCAGATGAGTATGTGGTCATGAGTATGAGGGGGTGTTTTGTTATTTCTATACTTTGGAGCACCTCATCAGGAAAGAAAAGAAGGGAACTCCAAACACTGTTTAAGGTAAAAGTATTACCTAATTTGAGAGGTTACGCTTTTATTTATGTCTTTTATTCTCGGAGTGTCGATCACAAGGACGGTTTTCAGTACATAAATCTCACATTAGCTTTTTAAATGGAATCACAGCAAAAAAGTGAAACACTAAAATGAGAGAGGAAGTACAACTTGAAACAGCTGAAACAGTGAAGAACCCAAGCTGCACAGGGCAAAGGAACTAAATCAGACAGTTAAACACAACAATATGTAGTTCTGGCAATTAGAAACATAAGAGAAATTAAAGGTCAAACAAGGTGGAGTTAGACAACCATGAATAATCAGCATATCAAGTGAGGAAAAACAAGGCAGGAAAACAGGGACAAAAACTCTCTGTATGAAACAATGTTTTCCATCTTTTCACAAATAACTGCACTTCATCTGGATACAGTTGGTCTATTCACAACCTTTCTTTAGAGATGAGCCTGGTAAAAAAAAGAGTATGAGAGGAGGTTAAGAAAGTTGATATAGGTGTTCATAATAAGTCCAAACTGACTGTCCTGGTCTTTGTCACTATTTCTGTCACTTAAGAAAAAAAGAAGAGATGACACCATTTGAGATGAGATGTACAGACTCTTTCAAGAAATATTTCTACAATATTTTTTTAAGATATAAAGTGGGGCAAAATGAGATGAAATTAGAGATTGGATAAGGTATGATAAGAAGACATACCAAGAGATAACATCAGCAGAGATGGTTTGGGATGGGATGTGATAACAGAAGTTGTGACCAACTCTTCAATTTAACAAATTTCAAACAATTCTTTAAAGGAATTAGATACTTTTACTTAGTAGTTTCTTGTTTTGGTTTCCCAAATCAATTACAAGTATTAACATTTGAGTACACACAGAGACAGAGTACCAATACGAATACTTACTAACATCACTGCATTTCTAATGTGACTTTGAAAAAATCCTTTATTTCCCCACTTTCTCATTTTAACAAATGGAATGAAGGCCATGATGCACCTGCACATGTTGCAGACATTTAAACGGTCAACTGTCTTCGACCTGGGCACCAATGACAAGCCAACTTCCTTATAGTGGTATCCAATGTAGAAGTATTTGATGGACTTTTACAAGTACTGCAGCATGGTCTCAGCCTGATACGTAATACTGCTGTCAGTATCCGTGCACCCCTTGTTCAAATGGCTAAAAATTTTCATCAAATCATCAAATTCTGTTTACTTAATCAACAAATCACTTCACTTAATTCACACCTGGTGGGTTTCTAGTTACTGTACATTTGACTCTAGTGCTATTTAAAACAGTGGACGAGCTTGTACTCAGGTATTTTGGTAGATTTTTATTGAAGCCGATAGAAAAAAGTATGCAAGAATAAGTAAACTCTATTACACCTTTGTATTTTGGGGATATGATTCTGATAGAATACCGTCTATGTCTGTTCACAGCTGAGCAATTCAAAAATGCATTTGGAGCAGAGGTTATGTGGCATTTTTTTGCAACTTAAACCTCCTGAATTACCCTGCTTAATATCAACTGGCCGTCATTTGGTTCGAGGCTGCATCGATCTTAGGGTTGGTCTGTAGGATCTTGGTGTAAACAATGTTGATCAGTGTGAGAGTGAGCAGAAATGCTGGACAAATAACTCAAACAAACTGATGCTGAAACGCTCATGAAAGTTGCACAGAACTAAATGATTTATTGATCATTCATTATTGATTTGTTGCTACAAGGTTCCTGTTTCATATGGAGTACGGTAATTTGTGCATTCGTTTACAGATAAAGTTGGAAAAGTTGTAAGAAGTCATGGTGTAAATGGTTTACAAAAGGAGTGATTTGGTGTTCAAATGAAATGAAATACAAATAAGTCTGTTAGGAGGACCGTACTAACAAAAACATCTGTGCAAATGTTCAGTGTGTGTGAATTGGAGGGTATGTGAGGTAGAGATTACGTGGAGATAAGAGCAGCCAAAATGGCCTCAGGGGTCCGACTTGGACCATGGTGAGGGAAGCGAGAGGAAATGGGTCCAGAGGCCAGACTCAGCTGTGTATATATTCTGCGGGGATCTGAAAGTGGCCGTGTACCCATCCTCCCCTACCTCCCACCTCCCGCTCCCTCCCTCCCTCTCCTTTCACTCTGCTGGCCAGCGCCGCTCTGTGCGTCTCAGGGCAGATTTCTCCCACAGTTGGGAGTGCTGGGTTGTGTGGCGGCCTGTTTATACTGGAGCGTGGACTTCCTAGTGGCAGCCTGCACCTATCTAAACATCCCCCCGGCCGCTGCTCTGTGTTCCCGGCCTAGCACAGTCCCCCTCAGCCCCCCCAACCCTCTTTTCTCCTCCACTAGCTTCATCTCCACCCAGCTCACTCTGCTCTCTCTCACACCCTCTCGTTGCTTTATCAGTCCTTTGCTGCACGTCTTCTCATCATTCCTGCTCACCGGCCATCTTTCTGTCACTCTCTCTTCTTCATTTCTTTTTGACTCTTTTTTTACCCTCTGTTGCTTTTTCTCATGATTCAGATTGCCTTGCACTTTAACCCTTGGCTTGGTCTTGTTGCAGAAAAGAGAATAAGCACGACATATTGGATAAACATGGGATCAAGAAAACAGAGTTCTTCGGCTGCTTAGGATTTGTTACATAATTTTATTGCTAGCTTGTGTAAAGTTTTCTCTGAAAATCTGATTTTTATTATTAAGTTTGTCTTTGTAAAATACAGTTTACCATGCTTCATGCTGGAAAAGCCTGTACTGATATATTGCTTCAGACATTGTCAGCTCGTGCTTAACTACAAATATGCACATGCCCTTTACGGATGCTGAGGTGTAGCTGCTAAAACGTTTACCATACTTATAATCTTGGCTCTAAACAGCAAACACTAAGCCAAGGCTAACAAGGAAGCCTCCGTTGTTTTGAGGAATTTGGAGTAAATCAAAAATGTTGGAAAAAGGTTAAAGGACCACTAAAGTCACGATGACACGGTAATAATAACCATGATCAATCTGGTTGTAAGTGGTGACATCACAACTCCCCATAAAACTTCTCCTTGGTCCAAGTTGAAACTGCTTATTGATTCTCAATATGTATTTTAAGAAGTTTTTAAGAAGATCTCTGTTTGAATGGGTCTTTCATTTTTATTGATGTCCTTGACGTGAGAAAGTAAAGAATGGGTGTTGATTATTTCAGATTCATTCTGAAACAACTGGAAAAGAAAAGAAAACTTCTGTTGATGTCCCAAGAGTTCGCAAAAAGGTATAAAACCTGTTAACATATGCTTACTAGTTATGGACCTGACACTTATATGAGTAACGTTTGAAGTAATAAACAATAATACAGAGCAGATATATAAATACGACTTTAGAAAGGGCACTAGCAAGATACACAGTTATGGTGTTAATGCTGATAGATCACACAGTATGTTCTAAATGTATGGTAAAGGTTCAGACAGAAAGAAATCAGAGCCTAAAACTATACATGTATACTGAGAAATTTAGTTTAACCAGTTTGTGGAAGAAGTATGTTCTTCTTTTTTGTTGTTCATTTATTTATTTATGTCATTCTATTTTCTTGAGCTGACCTTCTATGTTGGTTGACATCAGATGAGGTAATGATAAGAATTCTTTTCGAAATCCAAGTAACAACCAGCTTATTAAAGTTGGCTTAAGACATCTGTATGTAGGAGAGAAAACTCACAGCATTTTATCTTGAAGTGTTTGGCAAAAAGACAGATGAACAGTGTGCCAGAAGTGCTGCTCTTGTATCCAAAATTCTTCCCTTTTGGTTTAAAAGATCACATCTTTAGAAAATCATTGCAGGTTGATCTTCTTTCCAACTTGTTTTGGTAGACCTGTTACCAGGGCTGCTCTCGGTTTCACTGACACACACATTCATACGTCATATGTGTAGCACACCTCCCTGTTGTTTGTTTATTTGTCTGATTTTCAGCCCCTGTCCCAAAGTGCAGCAGCAGGATATCTGGTGTAACACAATAGCAGGGTCTGTCCTCTAGGGAGCTCCCACCGCTCTGCTCCATTAGAGAACTGAAGCATCCAGTTTAATATTATCGCTTTTTGTCCAGGGAACACTCTGCAACTCTTGCCTTGAGGCAAACTGATTCAACTGCATCATGGAGTGCTTAAGTTTGTAGACAACTGGTTTCATTCCCACCCTCTCCACCTCCTGACTGGCGAGCCTTTATCTTAGTCATGGTTTTACACGGCTGAAGAATGAGCTGTCTCAGGGGATCCCCTCAGCCCCTGTTGGGCTGTTTGGTTGCTGTGAGCTGTGGTGATTGAAGGATTTGTTCGAGTGCAGTCAGTCCAAGGTGAAGACTATTGGACAAGCAATGGCTGTGAAGTCTCAGGGGACATGTATTCGTGTTCTTTTTTTTCTCCCCCTGACTGAAGAATGTGTGTGCAAAGTGTGGGCGAATTTGGGAGTGTGAAGTAAGGAGGTCCAGCGAGAGCAGGGCCAGAGAAAGCTCCAGTGAAAGCGCGCCCTCGCTGACAGATGAATTGCTCTAATTAGAAATCCATAACATCCTGCCACATGGCCGCCTTATCCCCAGCACACTTCCTGCTCTGGGCCAGGCTGACGACAGCCAGCCCTGCTCTTTCCGTCACTCCAAGCAAAAGAAGAAGTGGATGGACAAGTGTGGGTGTCTCCTCCAGCACATGCCCCATGCACAAGTCTTATTAGTCCCCCCTTCTCATGGACCCTCAGTGAGCATATGTCAGTGTGTGTGAGTGTGAATGTGTGTTTGTGTGTGTCGTCTCGACTCTTTGTGTCTGAGAGCTCGCTCAGCTGGCTGGTTCTCTGTCTCAATCACTTCCTCTGTTTTTGCCACTCTTAATCACACTGCTGCTTTATCCGTCTGCTATCCCAGTCTCACCCTCCATCCTTCCCCCTCCTCCTCCTTCCACTACTCCCAGCCAGGTGTCTGGATCGGGATGGGGGGCACTAGCTGAGGCAGTCCAGAGACCAGCACAAGGGAATAATGATGATAACAAAGCTGCAGGCCTGGCTCTTTTCTGATGAGGGTTCTCCAGCAGCAATGCCAGTTTGTTGGAGACACTGCAGACCAGGAGAAAATCTGCTCTGCACATTAAACAAGACATAGCAGAGACCTGTGCCCCATGATAAACATTTTACAAAGCTTAATGGCCCTGTTGAATGATCTGCACTATCTCTGGCCTAATATGAGTATAATAAGCGTGTGGCAAATAATCTCTAAATTGATGAGTGGTTTCATGGCGGGTATTTTTCACGAGATGCTGTTAATGAGTGAACTCTCACAGGTGGGTGCTGCCAAGGCAAAGAAAACAATAACTGAAGGTGTGTTAATGGGGTGTTTCACTCGTGCAGCCTGCCAAAATAGCCTTATTGTACATTTGGGGGAAATTACATGTTTGTTACTTTTTAAAGAGGCTGTGATGTGCTTTTCCAACATTAAACAAATAAATATGACGTTAAGATGTTGATTATTTGTTTATTGGTCTTATGGAACCATGTTGTATGTGTGCTCTTTTGGTTAAAAATAGTTTTGTGTGTGGTCAGCCTGAAGTGGAAGAGATGATTTGGTAGGATTTGAAGGTCCAAAAAGTATCTCGAGCGCCAATCTCATTATTTTTGAATGAATGCTGAAGTTGTTCCATAATTTCTGTCTTGAGTAAAATTTCAAAGTGATAGCTGATAGCCAGGTTTTTGAATGTAGACAAAGCTGTATGTTATCCATATGAGAAGAGTAGTGGGCCCAGGATGGAGCCTTTTGGGACACCACTGGAAAGACTGACTGGTTAATTAATAGTTTCTTAATCCAGCTTGGTGTAGGCTTGATGGGGAGGTTGGTTGGAAACAAAGACTGGGACCAAAGTTATCCCTTTTACATTGTACCAAAAATCCTTGAAAGGGTTGACCAGCTATGCAAAGTCTCCTGAGAACTCTCAGCTTACATGTGAAAAGAGAAACACTTCCCAATTTAGGATGGTATGGTTTTGAATCAGCGCTATTTCTCAGGGGTGTTCTCCCTTCAAGTCAGTCATACTTTACAGCCTGGTTCAGGCCTTGTTCTTGAGATTGGCTAATTTCTTGGTGACCTTTCACCTGGTGAGAACATACTCATGATCTTAAAGGAATTTTAAATAACAGTAGTTGGAGACTTTTTAAGTATGATATTGTATTTGTTGGCGTCTATTTTGCCCTCTGAGGGAAAAATGAGAGCAAAACCAGGGTAGGAAAATTGAGCCCACTTGCTTTCATTCATACCTTTCTTTATAACCTGGTATTTCTTATATATTGCAGGGTATCATCTGCTCACAGTGGGCAGAATTAAGTGAAATGACATGGCAAAAGAAACACTGAAAAGTAGCATTTTGTGCAGCAGCACATTTTTTTATGTTGAATGCAGCTGAACACATTCACAAAGATGTTCAGGCTCTCCACTTGAATACCAATGTGTGAGTGTAGATTCACTAACAGGCTGAATAATTTCCTTTGCTGTAATCTCTTTTGTCTTTTCAGTGACCACCCTAACACATGCTCACACTCACAAATGCGTGCCAGCAAATATATGCAAACATAAGAGACCCTGACACAACTCTAGTGTATTTGCCCACACACATATACACTAGTGTGCATGAACTTCTGGCTTCATGTTTAAGGTATGCAGTGTTTTTGTGCGTGCGTGTGTCAAAGTAAGTAAAAGGAGGGGGGACAGTCAGCGGAGAAGAGAAAAGTGGGACAACTGAGAGTCAGAGAACGAAGGAGAGAGGGAGAGAGTTGAGCCACAGAACAGCGCTGCTGCGAGCAGCTGTGGCACTCCCAGATTTCCCCCTGATTGCTTTCAGCTGGTACTTGAACCCTGGGCCTTTTGGGTTTTGAAGGCCAGCCCAGACCCCACAATCCCCCCAGCGCCCCATCCAGCTGCCTGACCCCTCCCTGACCCCGTGCCGAGGATAGGAAAATACGAGCTGTGCCAAGCCAGAGAGACTCTTTTATTTTGCCTGCTGGCATGCTGCCGGTGACCAGGGCTTACATAATGGGAAACATAGCAGGACCCAGGAGAAAGCAGCCCCTGCCCCCCTTTTCTCTTTCTCTTCACCAATCGATCCTCCCTCTTTCTCCCCCATCTCCTTTTCTCCTCATCTTCATTTCTTTTCCCACTGTGCTCCCTTCTCGCGCCCACTTGCTCCATCCTCTTCCTCCCCTCCTGCTTGTGATATATCTTTCTGGGCCCACTCGCCTGGGCACATTTATTACAGACAGACTCGACACAATCCTGAAGCCGAGCCACCAGCAACACAACGGCACTGCATGCGCACACAGACACACTCAAACACACAGGCACACACACGTGTAGGCATGTGTTTTCATACTCTTCAGCATCTACAGTTTATGTTGTGCATCCTTATGTATTTGCGAACTTTAATGGAAGTATGCACATGTGGTTTTAAAATGTTACCTCCACATACAGCTTTGACAACAGCAGTACATTAGTGCATATTATAGTCATTTTAGGTTTAAACCACTTGTTTTATGTCTTCAGTGTGGTTAAGTGATGCCTTGAGGTTTTTGTTATGTTTTATTTCAGCTCAATAAAGCAAATTCCTGCCAACCACACCAAAATAAGTCAGAAAGAAAAGGCATGTATTGCTCAGCAATAGTGTTTTGTTCCTCATTTAAAATCCACTTTAGCTTCATTTTGGTTAAAGGGTGAAAAAACAAGAGCTCATGGCTGAGTCTTCCCCATGCTGCTATTATTTTAGTTAGCATACTTTGAGATTGGGTTTAATTTTATGAGCCACTTTATAAGAATTCATTTGGAAGAACGGAACAGCACCAGTAAAAACAAGCACTCGGTTTCTCTTCTGTCTGATCTAAAAATGGAAGAGCAGGGCAGCTTGTCAAACCTCTGAACTGCCAAATGACCTCTCTACTCATGTTAGCCTCTCAGTTTGATAGAGTCCACTGGGAGCCAATTTGGAGGTGATCAAAAACCAATTAGCTGTACAGTGTGTTTTTCAGATGACATCACCAGACCACAGTGCTCCGGGTTAGTTGGGTCTAGACCGGCTCACCACAGCCGAGGCAGACACCACACAAATAGGTGGCCCGGGTGACTGCTTTGTAAAAAAAGGGGGGGAAAAAAGGTGGAATGAGTTTGCAAGAACTATTAGGTCTATTTAAGTCTCATTCATGCTTGATTGAGCCTCATTACAATACTGAGGAGTAAAAAGGTGGGAGGTTCACACAGGAAAGAACTTTTCCTTGAGGAATGTTTGCGTTTTTTTTGCCATTTTGGCATTTGCTTTTCTAACGCCCACTTTGTTACAAGTTATCAACCAATACACCAGAATGAAATGCAGTGAGAAGTATTTCACCCAAAGGAGGGTGCTGTAATCTGGTGATCCAGCCACTGTAGACAAAATAATCGAAGGATGTTGATTTGCTGGTGCTGATGCTGAGTTGATGCTGAATTTAGAAGACCACCATCCAAGGCGGTTTGAAATTCTGTAACTTGTTATACGTTATACAGACAACACGTGATGTGTAACATTTACTAAGTTTTTATTTATTTGCTCACAGAGATATCTAGATTTATTTTCATACTTATCTATTTATTCACTTCCAAGCTCAAAATATTGACTAAGAAACCTCTAAAGCCTTTTTTTTGCACCGCTGGATCATGATTTCCTAAATCCTGCAAAGTAAAATGAAGTTAGCAGGCAGGTTCCCAAAGCAGCCATGGATTCCCTGTTTTGATGTTTTAATCTCTGGACAGGTCTGAAGCGTAGCAAAGAAGAGATCTGATATCGGACTAACAAGAACCAATTATGAAGGGAAGTTAAAATAGACAGATCAAAAGTTGCGCTCCAGTTGTGTGTAATCAGCCCAAGGTGAATGATTGAGATGTCTTGAGCAAGAGGAGCTGATTAAGCTAAACCACAAAATCTAGAAGATCGAAGACAGTTAAGGTGTGGTTTCAATCTGAAAATCTGTCTTGAATCCTGTTTGATTGCTGGTTGCCTTTTTTTCTTTACCCATCAGTTTCCTCTTATCAACTTCTCAACTCGTGGACATTGGTTTCTCCCATAGAGATGGGCTGAACGTTGGCTCTGCTGCTTGTTTTCAGGTCATTCAAGGCTTCAACTCGAAACCAACAATTATATTTCATCTAGTTTCTTGTAAAAGAAAATATCTCATTTGAAATGTTACAAGCCTTATTCACCTGACAAGTCCAGATAAATGTCTTGCTTCAAATATAACGAGCAAAGAATAAGAACCAGAATGGTATAATAAAAAAGTCTGCCAGTGTGGTAAGCAAATTATTCTTATTTCAAGAAAGTTAAGTACACTTTGTTTAACCCATTGGCAGAATTTTTGTGTTTTCGCTTGACATATCTTGACATAAGACATTTATCCAGGCTTGTGTGGTGATTGTGGCTTATATAAAGTCGACGCAGATCAAATTTAATAGAAATAAGAAAAATACAGTTGCCTATTTGTAAGTATTTGGTGTTTCATGGACAGTTCTGCTGCTGCACTTGTAGCCAGAGGAAGAGGAGGCCTCAGTAGCCGCACAAAAGCTTTTTGGGTAGACTGTTATTTATGTTAGATCCATTAAAAAGGTCACAAAGAAAGGGCTCAAGTTGTATCAGCCGAAAGTTATTTGTGGAAGTTAATGAGCGTGGACAGACAAACCGATTTGTGTTTAATTATTGGAAGAAAGTCACAACCCTGTGCTGCATGTCACCCTGCACTCTCCTCTCACTCTTTTTGGTCTTTATATCAAATAAAGGCAAAGATGATTCATATTAAGTGCAGATAAAGAAAAAAATAGAATCAAAACTTTGGGAATAAGGCCCAATTGTTAATGAACTGGAATGTTTCTTTAATGTGATCTCACAATGTAATTCTCAAGGACGTCTTCCTTTTCCGTGTGCGTCTTTGTCCATGTTTTGATCTCACACTTCTTCTGATGAATCCTGGATCCTGGGAAGGTCTTATCAGAGCTGAATGAGATGAAGTCGTGGACGGGTGTTAAGGGAAAACACTGACCTTTTCTCTTCCCTTTTGCTCTTTTGTCTTTCATTCTTCCGTCTCTCTTTCTTGGCTCTCCTCTCTCCTAGACGCGCCTTTCTTCTCGCTCTCCCGTGTGCCCCCCAGCCTTCCAGATTGTAATAATAGTAATAATGATAATAACGGTGATGGGCCCGGTGACGGTGATGTAAAGAAACTTAATATAAGAATAACAAACACACTCTCCAACCAATGGCCATCGTTTGACCCCTGTGGATGTGAGTATGTGTGCACACTCTGCAGAGCTTCTTAAACTCAGACTTTTTTTGTATGTGAGAGAAGAAAACGAGGAGATAGAGAAAGACAGCGAGAAGGAGGGAGTTTGCTGGCATGCTGTATATACGGTCACTTCCTCTCCAGTTTAAACAGAGCAGGCTGTGCTGGCAACCTCCGCTCCCCTCTCCAAATGGTTTGCATCATGTTTAAACCCCCCTGCCACCACCCCTCCCTCCCTCTCTCTTTCTCTCCCTCTCTCCCTCTCTTCCTTTCTCTATAAATCATCAAAATCTCAAACTTTATGTGTTTGAAAAAAAAAACGACACTCCTTTGCTTTCTCACTGCAAAAGGGCATAAGAAAAAGCTATAAAACGGTTCTTGGATCTCTTTCCACTTCAAACACCACCGTTTTACACTCACCTCCCTCTTTTAGCCTCTTGTCACCCTGTGTCCTGGTCAAGGTGCTCTCATATCTAACCCAGGAGACTTTGCTTCTGAAGGTCCAACAAGGATCTAGTAAAACACCACATAAGGGGAGCCAGTGGCCTCAGGACAAAGATTATCTTTGTTGATGAATTCCTGTTGTAAACCCTTCTGTTTTTGAATAATGTTTGTTCCATGTGTTAGTGTACTGGATGCCTGGGTGGGAAATAAATGGCCCAATTTGAAACTCTGATAAGAATTCACTGATTGATGAAAATTTCAACTAGCCGTGAACAGTTGACTGAAACTCAAGCTGCACTGAAGGCTGAGATCACAGGTCCGGCTCACTGGCAGAGTCATCACAATAAGAGCATAAACAGATTTCAAAAATGTGTTTTAGCAACTATGACATTGTTGACTGTTAATATGTGTGATCAAATCTTTGGTCATTGCAAATAATTTTGTCCTAAAAGCCCATTGGTTAAAACTTGTAAACTTATTAACTACAGCCTCCTTAGCTCCAGTCTGGCAAAGGTCATTTATTGCAAGTTGGAGCCCTTATTTACTGTCAATGACATCCTCCAAACTGTTATCATTTTTTGATATCAGAAGAAACTAACTTCTTTTTTGTCATTAGAGACACTATTCACTATAATACATGCAGGGAATTAATGGGGAGGTCTTTACAGTATATTACTTTAAATAGCAAAGGACTGTAGAAAAAAACAAACATTATGCTATGGATGAAGATAAACTGTTAGTACTATAAATTTTGTACAGTAACTCTGGCACCTTGCCACCAGCACTTTACTGTCAAATTTACATCAACCTTTATACAGTGTGTTCATTACCACATTAGACTTTTCAAAGTATCATTGGGATTTTACTTGCCTTAAATGACAATCTGGGGTGACAGTGACTCAGTCCATGCTGTGACTTGGCTTGGCAACTTCAGACTTCAGGGTCACTGGTTAAAGTCCCAGCATGGACAAAAATTGGGAATTGAACTGAAAGCTGAAGACATATTAGCATAATTTCTTGAGCACTGTCAAGACATTTTATGTGTTACATTTCTTAGTAACCTTGTTTTTTTTGTTTTGTTTTTTATTATCTAAGTTACCCTAATTCAACTGCCCAACTATGTTTCCCTTTTACAGTCAGGATTTTGCTGAAGCTGTTTAGTATCATAAACTATCAAGCACCAAGCAAGGAACTGGTGATGTTTCTGAGTATTGTATCTCTTGTTTCCTCACTCACAAACACACACCTGGTCCCAACCTTTGGTCTGTGGTTTCTTTGGCCCTCACTTGTTGAGCTCCTGGGCCTTGGATGGCTCTAATCAAAGACGTATTTTGACTCAAGTCCAGCAAATAACGTGTTCAGTCAACGATTAAATGGCTCCCAGGGGATGTGGCTTGTTTGAAATGGAAATAAGTGCAGCTTCTTCCTTTCCAAGCTACCACCAGGACTCAGGATGGTAATTCCCTTACTAATTTATCAGTGTGAATCAATTCCAAGTGAATAGATTATCTCTTTTTTTCCGGAAGGATGCCATCTGTGATGGATCAGAGGCTTGTGAGGAACTGCAGAAAGTGTGTTACAATGAGTTGGAGTATAAACCTGGGCTCAGTGGAAACACTTAAAGCCTTTGATAAACATTCTTATCTAGAGGTGAGATGTTGAAATATGATCAGTTCAGACAGAGCAGTGAGCCAAAGCCCAAAGGGTGTGTGTTTGTGTGTGAGTGTGTGTGTGTGTGTGTCAGCTTAAAGGCAGTTGTCCCCACATTGCCTCTCTTACCCTTCATCTGCAGCACTGTGGGCCTGTTTTTATCTGCTCCATCTCCGGAGCTGACAGAAATGTGTGCCCACCCATGTAGTCAGCTTTCTGCGTGATGGTGTTGTCTGTGTGCAAATATCAGTGTGTGTCTGCGCATATGAGCGTGTGTGTGGGTGTGTGTGCCAGCCAACAGGCCGGGACGATGTTCAAAATATTTTGGCTGATTTAAAGAGTCTCCTCAGGCTTTGGAGAGATCCCCTTTATGACTAAATGCAGTGAGGGGTCTGTTCAGGGACAGCCAAGTTTAACGAGTAAACTGGTGCCAACTCCAACTCTCACACACACACACACACAAACACAAACGAGACATGCACAGGTACTTATGCCATGTAGGTCACACAGGCACTTTAAAAAGATCACTGATTCCTATCACTTTATATTCTTGTAAGAAAGGATCAAGCAAACCGCCCCTGAGAGTCGCTATGAACAATAACACAACGAGTTTCATCTCCTTTGGTCCATTCAGGTTTTTAGGCAGTTGCTCACATCAAGTACCGTTTGTTTTCTACTGTACAGCTGAACCTTGCTGGAAAACTAGGGGTAGATACTGCATGTTTCTACAGGATGTGTTAATATGACTTACTTTAAATCAAATTCAATGGTGGGTGCTTTCAAGTTCACCAAACTAGAAGATGTTGATTAACTATTTTCAAATATAGTTTCGAACACTCCGTACATAAAAAGCTCAATAAGTGGCTGTACAGCAGGAAATTAGATTAAAAAGAACAGAACAGTGTAACAGACCATGTTGCATTAGCTGGGGCATGTAACTTAGGGTACCTGTCTGACATTTTCATATAATCTATACCATCCAGCTGGGTCATGTCTTACCACAAAAGGAGAAAAATGAAGGCCAGCTTGCAACGGCAGTGCCAGGGCAACTTTGGCAATGATGAGGAGGGCTCTCTGAGATTCAACGTGTTCTGGTGGAAAATAATGCAAACAACTTCTGGTGACCGCTGTCCTGTCAAATCTTCATCCATTTCCATTCAAGAATCCTTGTTTCTGCCTGCCCTCCACAACCTCATGATCACGCTAGTTTCTTATTTCTCATCAGGCAGGCTGAGGTTCACAAACACAGTATGCACGTGTATTAACCATGCAGCAATACAAGGAATCTGTAGTAACACATTATTATCGTTTCAGCTCTGACAGCCCTGCAACATGATAATTGTGAGGTAAACAGAAGAAATTCACCGCTCGTATTACAAAGTGATATACCAGACATAATGAGCAAATTTTGTTATTTCATGGGAAGATTTCAAGTAGCGAACTTCCCTGTCTCCTTATAGGCTGTACTTAGATGATTGGGCTGTACACAGCACTTAAAGAGGTATAATACCATATTTTTGAAGGTTTTTAGACATTTTTAACATTACATTATTATGCTTACATTATATTTTAATTATATTATATTGGTTTGTTTTCACTGTAAAAACTAAAAAAACTTTTGAAGTATCTCATTTAACAATTATCTGATTTATTAAATACAGTCCTTTCCTGTAGCTTTACCAATTGTTTTTTACAGTAGTATTCTTCAAAACACCGTGATACGTTCTGATAGATGGTGTCCACTCCTACTTCCCTGAAATCTAAACTTTAGCAAACATGAAAAACAACACAAATCCCTGTTCACTCCCTAACTGAGTTACAAAACACATTGCATTGCGGTCCCTGCCACTTTTATCTGTCTGCGGTTAAACTGCGGCAACTGACTTCTTGTGACAATTACACCCCTGCTGCAATCCAGTCAATTGACAGTTATACTTTAATTGGCCAAAGTAAATAGAGAGTTTGTGCTCACTTTGCTTAAGACTCCTTAATGATAATTAAAGGCGATGTGTCCAGAAACCACATGTGTAAACCTACTACATGGCTGACTACAAATAATAGCAGCGTGCACCAGTATTTCACAGTTTAAGTGGGTTTTATGTCGCGGCAGTGACTCGCATTTTCACACAACCTAAGGTGCACAGCTTTTCTTTTGCACTGACTCAAAGCAAAAGGCCATCAATGGCATCAGTGTTTGGATCCAAGCTTGGTGACTCGGTCACGGTTAATAGGCTTTTAGTCCACACCAAGTCAACCTTCTGAAGTAATAAAAAGCAGCTGACCTAAAACCTCGGAGAACTGCAGGTTACAGCCCTGGTGCTCTGACTAATGACCCTGTGTTTTCATAGCAAGCTGAGTGCCTGGGTGTTACATGTGGCCTCAATTGAACACGTATACACACTTCAGCTTACACATAAAGAAGAGAGAAATCTCACCCTCAATTTTACAGCAAGTGCAGTGAACCTCAAAGTGTTAAATGTGACCTCGGTCATTATGGGATGATGCACTCTGCACAGTCATTGACGTTTTCAACTGCTTATACTCCTGTCAAAGGATGTCTTGTGATGCAAACTGACAGATAAGTGGTGAGACATGAGTTACACTTTAAGCCTCTTTATCCAATTGCGTTTATCACTTCAGAGAAAGAGTTATCATGTCATCATTTTCTCACCTTTTTATCTCTTAGTTTCCAGTGGGTGGGTCTTGACTGCTCTTGCTGTTGGCTTGAATTAATGTTTACTTTATCAGTTATATCCAAGCATCGCTCTCAATTTGACATTTTTTTGGTTTTGTTTCCTGAAACGTTTGACAAGATTACCGGTACCCTTCAGTTTTAAGCCTTACAACCCCCAGTAGATTCTTTGGCACAACAAATTACTTCAGCATCCCACTTGTGGAATAAGAGAAAAAGTTTGAGATTATCGAAAACTGGAAAAATCCGTCCTTGATTTAATTCATATACACTGGTATGTGGTGATGAGAGGTAAGCAGTTAGGTGAGCACCTGTTTTTCATCCTCAGAGCAGAATGATTATATTTAAAAAAAAAAAAAAAACAGTAGGATTTGATTGAAACAGTTTCAAAGATATTTTATGAATTAAAAAAAAAAACAGCAACTTACATTTCCACCTCAATATGCAATGCAGAACTCCAAGCAAGTGTTTGAGTCTTATTTTGAGTAAACATTTTCTTATTATACTTGATATGAGCCATATTCAACTGACAAGTTCTAAAGCATGTTCTATTTCAAGATAATAAAAGATAAAAATGATATCTGAATTGCTTATCAGTGAAGAAAAGTCAGGGTGTCATCAAAACAAAAGATTTCATCATCAGAGGACCACGAATGTTGTTGACTACATTTGACTAGTACAAAAGTGAACTAAGTCTCTTCCAGTCAAAAAGATGCTTCAGTAAAGAACAAACATACCGGTGTTTTGTGGATGTACCTGAGTGCCTATGTGTGTGTGTGTGTGTGTGTGTGTGTGTGTGTGTGTGTCCTACTGGGCTAAAGTTGGGTCACAGATGCTCCCGCAGCCCACGTCTGGCCTCTCTTTGGCTACAGGTGCTTCGCATTATGGCTCGTAAAACTCAGCGAGAGGGAAAAATTACTGCCACAATTTGTTAAGGGGGGCACAGAGGGGGGTTTGGAGTGCTGTATAAGGATACAATATTGACATTCGTGACTGTGTTGTGTCTGCTGAACGCTTCAGCATTCCAGCCCTGTGCCAGGAAAGGCCATATTGTTTTCAAATTGAACTGGAGTGTCACTTTCTGAGAGATGATTTAGTGGCTTGTTTGTGTGGCAGAATGTGTGTGTGTGTGTGTGTCACAAGCCAGCTGGCACGCTCCTTGGCTGATGGTGTGTATGCCATACGTGCGAGGAGGAAGGTCACAGGGCCATGGGGTTGCAGAGAGTGCACTGAGGAGAGAGGAAACAGGCTTAATCTCAGAAAGGCTGGCAGCTTCCTGCTCGGAGAGGAGGGTACACAGAGGACACTGTCTCAGCTCTGGATACCCAGCCACTGAGTTTACTGTGTAATTCAATCAGGATTAGCCCACTCACTCACTCACGCCCTCTAATAATAGTGGAGCAAGAGGCCAGACTGAACTTTGAATCAGTTTTGTTACAGATGTGGCCTTTTCTTTGCCTTGTGTGGTTCAGTGTGGTTTATGTCAGCACAGATGAGCGAAAGTTATCTTATTTTATCTCAAAAATTCAACACATTGACATCATTTTCCTTTGTAAGACACGTATCCAAAACTTATCTTAAAATTGTAACAAGTAAATGCAGATAACTGAAAAAGAAGGTTGACATTTTTGTTGCTGTTGTTAAAAATATGTGCATAATTGTTCAAATCTATGTCAGACTTTGTTATCCAATCAAGGCTTCCTGTGTTGCTTCTAATGACATTTCCACTTGTGTTTACAGCAAACCAGGTCGATTTGTGGTAGCATAGCCCAAAAGAGACTTCCAATCATAGAAAGTAAAATAAAGCTCATGAGATTCTTGGATCCAGATTGTTTAGCTGATGAACTATGTGCATTTTTATCACATTTGTTTTGCACTCTCTGAATATTTCCATTGACAACTTACACATGGTAGTTGTTCAAAAATGTGGATTATGAGAACAAAAGATTTAAAAAGCATAATTCTTGCTCAGTATAACTGAAAGGGGCAACATTTATCATTCCCTTCCTAGGTCTCATGTCAGATTCATGTTAAAATGCTGTTTTGATTAATGAAAAAGCCCCACAGAGATACCTAAGCTATGCCAATTGACGCTGTATCAGATACTGCAGCTTTCTCGTAGCTCAAATATATCTATGTAACATCTTGCATGCTCACATTTGAGCTCGGAGTGTGTACATAAACAGGAAACAAACTCCAGTTTAAGACTGATAGTCAGGTCAGGTTGAAGTGCCAATCAAAGTGAAGAAAGATTTTCACTCTTTACAAGACTTTTCTCACTAAGCTTGGGAAGTGAAGAGAGAGATGATCAGACTTTTATCCCCAGAGAAGAGACAGACCTGCATTATAGATTATCCCCCAGGTTGCCACTTATTATTTGGGATACTCCAAAGAATTCAAAAGGTGAGGGGCTGAAGCACTTTGGAGGAAAGAATCCCAATGAGCAGACTAAACATGCCTATTGGAGGATACTCTAAAATCCTGGATTATGTTCAAAGATGACATTTTTGAATACTCACTGCCAGCATTTTTTTTCATGCTTTTAAAAGATGAGTACAGGAAGACTACTGTATATGTGTTAGGATAAAGACAACTGAGCTGAAGCAACAATGTGACCATTTTGTGCTGCTGCTGCTTCTTTGATGAGATGAAAATTATTTCTAAGTGTGAAAAAATGAGACAATTGTTAGTCATGAGGCACTGAAATTCTGAGTCAGATCTGCAGGGACTATTGGACGATTTAATACTGTAATAAAGGAGGATTCTTGTGTCAAAAGTACATTGTCTGGCTAAAATAAAAAATTGCCACCTGAATTTCATGAAGCAAATAGGTACAAGTGTCCTATTGGATGATGACTGCGAGGGGTATTATCTTTCAGCTGGCACCTAACCCCAGCTGATGCAATGAGTAACTTCTCATTTCTTAAACAACCATGGCGAAAGACACATCCTGTGGTTGTGGGAAAGATGTCACTCTGTTTAAGAAAGGTCAATTCAGTGGCATGCACCAAGCAGAGAAAACATCAGGAGATTGATGCAGAAACTACTAAAACTGGGTTAAGATCTGTCCAATGCAAAACTGGAAGGTCAAGTCCTGATTTACCCTGTTCCAGAGTGATGGGCACGTCAGGGTAAAAAGAGAGGTAGATGAAGTGGTGCACCCATCATGTCCAGTGCCTACTGTACAAGCCTGTAGGGGCAGTGCTGTGATCTGGGGTTGCTGTATTTGCTCAGGTCTAGGTTAAGCAACATTATGCGCCCAAAGAATGAGGTCAGCTGACTACCTGAATATACTGAATGACCAGTTTATTCTATCAATGGGTTTTTGTTCCTGAATGGCACGGGCATAATCCAAAATGACAATGTAAGGATTCATCGGGTCCAAATTGTGAAAGAGTGGCACAAAGTCCAGACCTTAACCTCAATGGGAATCTTTGGTATGTGCTAGAGGAGGCTTTGCACAGTGGTCAGACTCTCCCATCATGAAAAATTAATGCAACACTGTAGGAAAATAAATCTTGTGACATTGCAGAAGCTTATCAAGACAATGTCTTAGCAAATGCATGCTGTCATCAAAGCTAAAGTCAGTCTAACTGAATATAAGAGTCTGTGACCTTTTTTGGTGGCATTTTTATTTTTGGCCAGGCAGTGTATCTTTCTTGTTTATCGCATTTCAAATGGAAAATTTGACTTTTTATTCTACCCACTATTGGATGCTCAGACCTGCTTATGTTGCCCTGGCTGTCTTCTCAACTCCCCAAATTCTTACACTAAGATATAACACTTTGAGGTGAATCATCCTTTCTGTTTATTAGATGCACATCTGTCTTGCCTCCAAGTAAGGGATGCTATCTTTTCTTGCTGACTGTAGTAACTGTTTATCAGATCTTATAGTCATGTAACCTTCATTTCCCTCTCATCATTAAATTCATATGTGGTTTATAATTTATCTGTGGTTAATCCTCCACTTACAGAGTAGCTTTCTTAGCTGATTTGTGACTCAGAACTTTGGTTCCAGTACCAAATGATATCACTCAACACTAAAGTGTGTTATTACTAACCCAAGTTTTACAAAAGCCACTTTCGCTTTTAAGCACAGTTTGCAAGAAATAGCGTCTGTTTCCCCTCCAAACTCACTGCTGCAAACCAAGATCAGAAAGTCGAAGCAAACCAGCACTCAGATCTTTTATAAATCTTCTCCCTATTCAGAGCAGATTTTGTACCCAGTGCCTGGTATAAAAAGTCCTAATGTCTAATAACACATCCTTACTTGTCATTTCATTGGCCAGAGCAGCTGTTTTTGGGCTTTAGTGGTTGAACATACAGTTCAAGCTCTCTGCAAATGATTAGTGGGCAAACATAAAAGCCTGTTGAACAAGGAATGGGCACCAAATAACCATTAAGTGATCTGGGTTGATTACCAAAGTACTCAGTTCACATTAAACAGACCTTATGAGTGATTCAGTCATTGTTTGTCCATGACTACTTTCACCAAACCCGCACCAGTGACATAAAAGTGTAAACCCAAACATAAATTTGGAAGGGGGAGCTACAACTTTCACGGAGGACTGGGTGTTTGACAGCAGTCACATTCAGTGATTCACAGCAAGGCAGTATTCTGGGTAACTAGAGCACTACTACATAATGGAAGTCATTTGTGCTTATCAAAGAGGCCAAACTCAAACAAGAAGTTTGTCCTTGGTTAATAAATGCAGGTGCAGCATTAAAGCAGAAGAGTAAACTATTTTAGCCCTTTACGACGATGATAAATGTGTTGATCTTTCACCTTCACCTGCTGTCCCATTTTCTCTACTGCTTTTGCCTAAAACTCTTGAAATACTTCTCTCATATCAATTTACTCAGTACTCTGAATACTTGTGAGTAGATAACATTGATGAAAGTACTCTAAATACCTATAATCTGAATACTTTTGGGAAAGGAATCCTACTTGTAATCTGATAAGTTTTGGAAAATACTCAGAAAAGATGTTTTCTGATTATTTGGGGGACCGTACTCTCAATACTTCTGTGAAAGTTTTCTGGTTGTTTGTAATCTAATTGCTTTAAAGAGAGAACAGTTATCACTCTCTAGAAAGTAATCCATTACTTTTGGAAAATGACTTTGATTACTTGTTAGTTAAGTTTCTTTTGGGAATTGACTCTATTTACTAGCAATCTGATAATTTTGCCGAAACTCAGATTACTTGTTATCAGATCACTACAGAAAATAATCTGATTTCTTTACTGAAAATGACCTAATTACCAATATTCAGAGTAATCTGTACAGAGTACTCTGATTTCTTTTCAGAAAATAATCTGAAGTTTTTATGCCACCCATCTGTATCTGAAACAGAGTTTTGAAGCAAAACAGCTGGTGTGACTGTATTGAAAATGGGGCGGTGATGAGTCTCCACAGTCACAGCTACAGGGTGCCCATCAGTCACATGAGCTGAGCCGTGCCTCTAATTGAGCGAGCTCAGGTCACATAACAGGCTGTAAATATGTTTATTTCTGCTGCGAAAAAAGCCTTTTCTGACTTGGTGTGTATGTAACTTCCAGTAACTTCCAAAAAAGTAGACCCTAGAACAGCGTCTATTCTGTCCATGCACTGGCCATCCTGCCCACTGGTCCTGGTTTTCTTGGAGACTCCATCCTGGGTCATCATCCAGGGAGGGGACTCATGCCAAGGGCTCCAAGTAAAAGAGGCCAGCCCCTGCATCCCATCCACCTGTTCTGTCGTGATGAAACAGAAGTGAAGCACAGTCATCAACATAGCAGATCAGTAGGCCAGTGCACCACCATCATCACTATGATCTCCAAACCCTAACTCTAGCTCATCTGAGGGTCAGGATTAGGATTAAGGTCTCAGTTAACATACAATACAGATGAGTTGTAACATGAGTTATAACCATGATGATAAGAGTGACTCGTATGCTTTTGGACATTACTTGGTTGAGATTTAAGGATGTACCCACTTTGGAAAACTATGTCCAATTAAAACCTGACTGCATCGTCATTTTTCTTCTGGAATCAAATGCACTTTTCTTCCACCAGTTTTAGGAACATGTCCCATCCCTCTCTTCCATCTATTACAAGACTCAACCTGGGGTGCAGCCGGAGCTGAGGGCAGCAGCATGGCTTAAGTGCTTCCTGCAGAGCCATGGGCAGGAGGAACCGCCGCTGGCCCTCAGCCTTTAGGGGTGGAAAGTATGTGTCGTAGGTTTTGCTCCCACCTCCAACCTCCCAGCCTGGGAACGGAAGTTGGGAGTCACCGGGGAAAACAAGCAGACAATCAGGTAGGGCCTGAGTTGAGAGCGAGAGAGAGAGAGAGAGAGAGAGAGAGAGAGAGAGAGAGAGAGAGGCGGAGTGTCCAGATACGTCAGCTCCTGGACGACTCGGCTGAAGCTCCAGGAAAAGTGCACAGATGTAATGTGGTCTGTGATGGAGGTCTTGTTTATGTGTTTGTGCGAGCATTTCCTCATCCATCAAAGAAAGTGAGAGGATGTGTGTGTTTGCAGAAGGATACCGTGTGTGTGTGTGTGTGTATGTGTGTATGTGTGTATCACTGAAACTTAATCCAATATTAAAGTTCAGAGAGTGTTTGCACACTGTGAGCGGATTAGTGTGGGTGTGTGAGAAAGTTGGGCACTCTAAGTATGTGCATATATGTGTGTGTGTGTGTGTGTGTGTGTGTGTGTGTGTGTGTGTGTGTGTGTGTGTGTGTGTGTGTGTGTGTGTAGTGTGTTTGGCCAAGGACAGTGGCCAGCAGGGGACAGGGTGGGTTCAGGGCAGGGGAGAGGGGATGTCAAAAGGGAGGAAGAGTGTGGTGTTCAGTTTCCACAAGGGGGGTCCTGTCGACCAGCACGTAACTGTGTGTGGGTGGGGGGCACAGACCTCATTACTCTCTCTCTCTCTCTCTCTCTCTCTCTCTCTCTCTCTCTCTCTCTCTCTCTCTGGAGTTAGTGAAGTACATTTGTGCTGCTGTGTCCAACAGCTCACGGGCAGGAGTATGAATGAGTTATCCCATTATGATATTTGTGAATGGTTTGTGAAAGTGGATTTGGACAGGGAATGCTTTACAGAAAGAGAAAGGTGAGACCTTACTCTGTGATATTACCAACATAGAGCCAACCTAAAAGACTGAGTATTTTTTTACACTGTTACATCGAGTTTTATATTATCCCAATCTACCTTGCAACATTTAACAAGTTACAGGGGCAATGAAAACTCCCTTTTAACCGGTAGAAACCTTGGGCAGAACCAGATTCATGTTGGAGTTAGAAAGAGGGATTAAGAAAAAAATAGCTTGAAGAAGACAAAATAACAATAAACAAAAATACCCTAGTATTATTTCCTATTAGCATCATAAAAGATTTACCTCAATAACTGTGGGAGAAGGGTCTGTTCTTGGTAACTTTAATGGGTCACAATGATTGATAAGGATGTTGGTAAAACTAAGGAAAAAAATCTTGATACCGGCTTTCATATTTCACCCATCAGAGGGTAAATTCAACTTACCATGATAATGTGTTTAATCTTGTCACAAGGTCAGTTGATGGTATCACATACCATAAGTGTTGCAAAAGCACAAACACTTATCTGAGTTTGAAGGTTCAGTGAGGACTCTCTAAGTGATCTTGAAAAAATCTCAAATCAAGAGATCTGCCTTATCACAATCCCAAATTTAAAATGACATTGTTAGAGCCAAAGTTGGTTATTCCTGAATGCTAATTCTTAGCTTCCTTATCAGGTCCGACTGGACTCTCTAAGGCAATGCCACATTAGCTGACAAAGTTTAATGGGGAGAAGATAGGTCTGAATTTCTCTTGACTAAAAACAATTTCTTGGATTTAATTAGTAGTAAAGATGAAAACTGGAGTTTGACTGCCTTACATAAAAGGGACAGAAGAGGGACAGAAGAGCAGAAGTAAGCTGAATGGGGGAGTGATAGAGCACAAGCTAAAGGCTAAGACGTGAGTTAGACGCTAAAAATGGGCTAAACTGTGTGATGATGTTCATTCCAACTCATATGCAGCATTAATACTGCTGTAATCTGTTCAAACTTGACATTTCATCATAAAATGTAGAGCCAGGTATATTTGCTCTACATGGTAGATGTGCACTGGAAGGACATGTCCAGGATTCACTAATGTTACCTGTTATGGATACCTTTCAGAGCATCAGGCTGTCAGTAGCATTAAGTGTAGCCAGTTACTAAACTTAGTACAAGTTTGCTTGTTGTCACATTTCAAGTAACAGGGCTATGTTGATAAATAGATTACCTGTTTGGGTTGTATTCAGTAAAAAGTTATCTTGAACAAAGAAAAGCCGTGTTAAAAGGCAGAACCAATCTCCATCCATTTTTCAAAAACAAATACATTTGTTGTGTCATCATGGCATTTTGTGCAAGTCCTCTGGCCAAAGGAGTCTCTGCAATCCTTTAAATTACCCCATGATTGTGGTCAACGGCTGCAGGGTGTGCTGTGGTCTGACCTGTCACCATCACCAACACATTGCTAAATATTTTAAATTCCAAAAAAAAGATCTCAATAGCACAATGAATCAAGCTTTGTTTATCATGAGGTAGAGATAGAGATTTATTGTCCCAAAAAGTAAATTATTTTTCACAGACTGCATATAGACACATAGGGACATCAGACACATCATAACAGCCGACAGAAGAATACCTCATACAGACATTGTCGAACAGATCAGACATGTTTTGTTTACGGACAACACAGGCAAACATTGCATTAAACTAATTTCTTAAGATAACTCTTTTCAAGACCTGGCCACATAAACTCGATTACAAATAGCTGAGCTCAGCAGTGATAATTTGCAGCACTTCCAGAAGCTTGAATAAGATCCAAAATAGGTGGAGTTAGTTTAAATTGTCTGAGAAAATGAAGGAATTTTTCTGTTATGAAGGAATTTTTCTGAAAATGAAACCTGAGGTCACTGAAAAAAGATGTTCCTAGTCCTGAAATAATTAGATTAAGGAACAAGCTATGAAATCAAATGAGTGATAGAAGCTGTAGTAATTGACACCATCATTTTCACATGACAACTGACACATTAACATATATGTTGTTTAGAAAATGAGAGATGCTATATGTCCTTTCTTTCTCTGTGTACCATGAACTCTGCTTGTATGGTATTTCATTTGCTGTTTCATTAGTTTGAGATGGACCAAAGAGGCTTAACACGCTCGAGAGCCCTTTATGATCACATTCAGTCGTAAATCTGTCACTTCACTTCCTCCCAGAAGTGACCCAGCTTTAAAGACAGGGTTGAACGCTGTTCATAATTATCAGGCCTGAAATCTGAGTATTTTAAAAAGGCTTGTCAGTGATTTATAAGCCAAAATGGAGTTATGATTGGTGATAACTGATATTAGCACACACAGCTTCACTTCCACTCCTTGGTTCACTTGCTCTACACCTGTTTTTGTGAGCAATCGTAATCAAATAAGCAGTCACGGCTGGTTCCGATCAGTTGCTCACGTTGAGGTGCAGAGGTTGGTGAGGTCACTGGATCCAGTGCAGCCACTCGAGTCATGTTTCAGCGCTAGTGAGTTGTTCTCCTCGGGGTTTGGGTTATTTCCTTTTTTTTTCTTCAAGTGAATTAGAAAACACAACAAACCAATTAGGATGTGTTACAGATCACACAGTTGGTTTTGTTGTTTTATTTATTAGCATTTCATCTTCTTGCTCTGTCTATATTACACAAGAATGACTCGATGTGTGTCAACTGCCTCGCTGTCTGTGTTTTGGTACGTGCTGCATTCACTGTCCCGGGTCACAGTGGGACGCCAGTGATTGAAGCAGAGTTGGGACATGGGACGGATGGGGCGGGGCTGTGGACGTGACATCCCCAGCTGGCCTGTGACATCACTTAGGGGACAGGAAGTCAGGGAATTGGGAGGGCAGGGTGCTGTAGGTGACATCAGGGATCTGTCTGGGTCTCCTGGTCTTCCAGCTGGGTAAACCAGACTCAGGGAGACCCCCCCTCAGGAGCAATGACCCCTCCACGTCCTCCTCAGTCTCCGGCCCTCTGCCCTTTCTTTCTTGGACAATCTGTAGCATCGACCTCTGTTGATATTACAGACACTACCTGCCTTCTCATGATGCCATGTGTTTCCTCATACAGTCTGCCCTTTATCTAACTCTCTCTTTTATGTGTGTGTGTTTATGTTTGTGTGTGTGTCTGCTCCCCTTCCGCTCACTCTAACCTCGCACCTCTACTGAATGTGATCAAACAGACCCCCTGCTGTCTTACATGTACACTCACATATACACAACATGAGCACATACATAAAGAGTTTGCCCTTTTCTTTCGAAGGAAAGCGAGGAGGGCAACAAAAGGATCAAACACTTAGACAGAGCCTGAAAACAAAGGAAAGTCCTTAACGCAGCTGGGATCAGCTTACTCTGTACACGTTGTACATTTTGGCCTAAATTATATGTTTAGAAATATTATTAATAGTTCTATTGTGTGTCAAGTGTTGTCCAAAAAGCTCATGGAACTATGAAAGAATTCAAGAAATGAGGGCAAATGTTAACAATAGATTATGGAACCATTATTCACTGTTGTGTCAGAAAATTATTAAGTTAGCATAGTTATTGTGTATATTTCAACTAACCTTTCAAATAAATTCATCTTCATGAAAAAAATAGTCTATTATTAATACATATGAAGAGTGTTAAGTGCAAATAAAAAGTGAGAGATGAACCAAGACACATTTCATCACCTTTTTTTTTTTCTGCCTGAGGCCCCGATCACAAAATACAGTGAACAAAATCTGAATTTACATAGAAATACTGAGGGGCTGAAAAAGCTGTAATGTGCATGCCAGGCCTTTAGTTGGTGGTAAAACTGTAAGAGAGGTATACACAACAATGGTTAAAGGGCTGAAGTAGAGGTAAGCTTGTCATCTGGCACTGGTATTGAATGCTTCTTCACTGGTTCCAAAAAATGGTGCAATCTGTCTATTTTGTTAAAAAGCAGTCAGTAAATTCAGCAGTACAAGTACAATTAGCTAGTCTGCGATTGTTACACAGCAAAAGTGTAATGTGCAAAGCAGAGCGTGATATCAGCATTTCCACTGAAAACTGTTTACACGCCAACACTAAATGTTGTCTCAGACAAATTACACTCTGGAGGCTGTTTTAAAGAGTTTGTCTTCTAGGTCAGTGAAAATGCAGTTTCCATGTAAACAAGAGCCTGAAATGCAGCAGTACCCTGGTGTTTCACCCTCAAACCAAGTAAACTACCCCTAAAATACATAACATGAGGTCTAATGGAGATTTCTTGGCTTTTGCAGCCCGCCCCAAGTGGACACTCATGAAACTGCAGTTTTTGGCTCTTCTGCATTACCTTTAGTTGTTGGCACCAGAGGCTGCTGCCTGGCCATCACAAAAGCATAAGGGATGGATTCATCGCCAGTGAACTTTGTGTATTTCTAAAACAACAGGATTTGGCTGACATAAGAAGTCTTAATTTGGTAGTAGTGGGTTTCAAAATAGCTGAATCCTACTGAAACTTTGCACTGATGACAAAAGAGGGTGTGTTTACTGACACACAAACAAACAATGTAATGGACTCCAAATGCATTAAAAACTTCAAGAAAAGAGTTTAAGTGGGAATTAAAAGATTTTGTGTTGTTGTCAAACAAAGAGGATGATGTCAGAAACAAAACAACAATCTTAGATTGTATGTATGAAACGAGAGCGGGAAATGTGTAGATGAAGAATACAGCCTTAAGGTACAAGATATAACCTTTGAGCAAATAAGGCACTTCATTTTGTAGTTTCATGCAACAGAGTTGTGTTGTTCTACCTGTTACCTTTCACTTAAAAGGGACCTGAAAGGAAAAAAAAGAATTCTGAAGTTTCTTTAAGTAGGTTTAACAGTCAGTTTTGTTTAGAATGTGAAGTAAACAATGCAACAGACTAGTTTAAAATAATGGTCAAGAACTGTAACACCTCATGGAGCTCAGAAAGCACACAACGATAAACACGTCATCGTGCCCTGTAAGTGAATTTCTACAACTACCACGTGTGCTGCCAGTCACACTGAGCAGCCAGCCGTTGGTTTGCACTTCTCCACTTTGAATGTGAAACACATGTCGATGTGTGGGTGGGAGTCAAGAGAATAGAGGAGAGGGTATCCATGTCTCAATATGAAAACGCCCCGTCTGTCCATCTGCAGGAACATTTAATAAGACTCACACACCAGCAGACCCTGAATTTCCATCTCTTCTCTCTCTCCATCTCTCCATCCACATGCTCTCTTTATCTTTGATCTCAAAACTTTGGTTCTTCTCTATTCAAATGATGTCAACTGGAAGTGAAAAAGTGTGTTTTAGTGCAGTTGTGAATGTTTGTGCCTGTGTAATGTTTCACTTTTCACCATACTCCGTGTGTTTGCTTAGGTGAGTAAATGTTTGCACAATAGTCTCCCCTATCTGTCATATGGTGTAAGATTTCCCCACATATGATCGGCCACATGTGTTTGGTGGAAGGATGTGTTATTGTGGGGTTGATCCACACCCCCTGGCCTGCCCCCCTCGGTGCTCTGGTGTGTGTCTCGGGACTCTGCAAGCTGGTTTATGATGTCTGGTAGAGGGTGAACAGAGTGCAGATGGCAGGAGAGAGAGAGAAAGGAGGGAGGGATGGGGAGAGGGAGAGGTGTGGGGCTGCATTAATATGGTCTGCTATTCTCGTTTGCACTAATCAGGGGCTTCCTGTACCAAGAGGAGCAGAAGTTCACCTTCCCAAGCACCACGCAGACACACATGCATGTACGCTTGCTGAAAACATTAACACACACCTGCACACTCCTGGCTCCCTCCCATCCTTCTCTTCCTACACACTCCGGCTGAATCCTGCGGCTCCATCTCTGTTCCTGACCATGTATCGCTCTCTGTTTGTTTGGCTCCTTGTGCTCTGCTCTGAAACCGGCCATAAAATAACTTGGAAGAAACTGAAAAAGTGGGGCTTTTTTCCACTCTCAGGGTGACTTACCATATGCTTCGAGTCACGTGAGACGGCAGCATAGAGTTCACTCTCCCCTCGTCCCAGTGTGAACTCTTACCGGGTCGTGAACTTGTATTGGAGAGACACACACACACACACACTCACAGAACGACAAGTTTGTTGGCATCAAGGTTGCACAGATGACATCCTGGAATTTGGATTACAATGAGGCATTCGTGAGCAGTAAATCATTCGCTGGCATTGGCATATTCCAGAGAAACGAGCACCTAAGCCTGACAGGAATCAAGTCATGTGCATGAGTGTGTAATAGCATCTGTGAGCGTTTAGCAGCGGCACGGAGCCTGTGTGGCCGTGATGGCATGTGGAATCTCTGGGCAATATGTTGACCACAGAAACAATAGAAACGAGATTCCACAATGAAAATGTCATAAGTACCCTCGCCCTGTTTCCCTCCCTCTCTCCTCAAATCTCTTCCTTTCTTTTCTCCAGAGTTTTAAAGAGCTCCAGGGTGAGATAAATTAATGTGTTTAAGATGTGGAAATCAGATATTGACATTTTTGCCCCCACCATCCTCCCCCACACCTCCCTCCCTTACCCCCTTCTTGGAGTTTAATGGTTCACAAGGAGACGGTGTGATAGATAGACTGTGAGAAACTTTGTTCATTCAAAGTCCACATTTTGAGTCAAACTTTCTTTTTTTCTCTTTTTTTTTTTTTTTTTTTTTTTTTTTTTTTTTTTTTTTTTTTTTTTTTTACTGTGCCCTGGGCTTTGCAATTGATAGCCTCCTCAAAAGTCCACCACCCCTTCTCCTCCCTCCTTTTCCTCTCCTCTTTTCCCTCTCCCCCTCCACACCTTCCCACCCCCACTGAACCCCAGCCAGCCACAGCTGCCTATCCAGATGTGAAAGAGCGAAAGAAAGGGAGGAGAAAGGGAGAGATGGAGGACAGGGAGAGGCCACCTCCTGCGGGGAATGAAACAGAGAGAGAGGGGAAAAAGAAGGGAGGGGAAGTAAGGAGATAAAAAGGAGAGTAAAGATGGAAAAATAGATGTAATTAAAAGAGGAAAAAAGAAGAAGATAGGGTACATTGTTCTTTTCAGACAGCGCATGAGTTTGTCATTGAGGACCACCTACCAGGCCCCACTGCAGCCAGTCATCAAATGTAGCCAAATTCATTATTTCTGCAGCTTCACACTTCTCTTCACACCTTTAAATCATTACTGAGGACCTAAATAGGAACAAAACCTCTTAAAAGTGACCAAAATAAATCAGTCTTTAACATTTGGTTAGCCAGGTCTACAGGTTAGCGGAGTCTGCATGTATCCAGGCTCCTCCATGGGCAGAGCTGATTTATGTAGCAGCTCAGCGCTCTAAGCCCAGAGTCAGCGCTCGCAACGTACTCCTGGGGGCCGTCTGATTAGAGATGGAGGAGAGAAACCATGCGCTCACACACTCTGCCATTTGGTTCTCATTACACACATGTAGTCGCACACCCAGGACACACTTACACCCCTCAAACATGGGGTGTAAGAGCGCACACACTTCGAGGTGCAGATGCACATGCAGACTTGAGTAATCTCAAGCAAGGAGGTGCCAGCTTTAGTCGACCTGTGTTTGTAAAGTTTGGGATTGCAGAGCGACAGTGGATTTAAGAAACTGAGAGCTAAATCAAGTGATCCAGTATGCAACACTACTCACAAGATTTTTGATGGATAGTTTGCAAAATTCCAATGAAATCAGTGTCATCTTCTTTGACTTCTTTCCACTCTATCTTATCTTTACGACAAAAGCAATAACCCACTGTAAAAGTGAAAAAGAGAAGTTAGGGTTTATTTATTTCACTTGTCCTCAGATGAACAGACAGTCTGGCAGCGTCGATCAACATCAACTGCGCATTTTAAGAGGAACCTAACACAGGATGGCACCCCATGCTGTTTAACACAAGTGTTAATATGAGAGAACTGTAAACACCCGCCTCTAATCACAGAGCCACAGCATGTGGTCCCTTTGACCGCACCAAGATGAAGAGATGCATGTGTTATAGGTGGAAACAGGAGATCCTAAAAGGGTTAAAAGACTCATTTTAAACACACAGTAAGCTGGATTCAACAGCTGACCAACGTAGACATCCCAGGCAGGATGTGTGCAATTCACTGAAGTCTTTGGATCATGCTTCATTTAGAGTGTGTTGTCAAAAACCTTGTTAAAAATCTGCTTGCTGAGCATCCCTGCAGTTAATCACACTGGATTCCCATATGGTGACCTATGGATGCACCCAAAGCTTGAGTTCTCCATCCATGCCCTCAACTTGCTGCCCAGGTCTCGGACAGTCCTTCCCCAGACTCTTCCGGTCCAGAAACCTCACCCCGAGTGACATCAGGCCCCTTCAATGAGCGGAAGCATTTAACACATGTAGTTTCACGCGCTTTGCCCCTCAGCCAATCAGGGACATGACACTGGAGCTCTGATGGGTAAAACAGATGCACACGTAGGCAAACACATCTATACATCATTGAGCACATTATGTACAGGGAAGACAATGCACCACAGAGTCTTCTGCAGCATGGCGGAAGTTAATAGAGGATGATTAATTATTTTTGGTAAAAGGAACAATCCAAGAGAAAGTGAGATAAAGTGGGTGTTTACCTTGCAGAGATGTCTTTTTCAATCTTCTTGTGGGTCAAATTGATATCAAATTTGATTTTTTCATTGCATTTTCAGTCTAACATTAGCCTGATTTACTGTTATAAAACACATTAAACTAATATTCCCTTTTCCAGTAAATGTAAAAATGCATACATCTACATTCTTAACAGATGAAGAAAATGTTTTGTTTTGGGTTTTTTTTACTTCCCTGTCATCTTTATCTCACTCAACCAATCTTGTAACACGAAACCTATACCACGTTGAGATCCTTGAAAGGGATGGTTCTTGATTTTTGCTAGGGTTTTCTCACTCTTCCATTGGGTTCCCATACATTTTTCAATGGAAAGTTAACATTCTTGACTGGGTCTATTACTCACTGTTTGTTTGCTGATTTTTGTTGATGGACTATGCTGTAGAAGCACTTTGTGAACTAATGTTTTGAAAGGTGCTATTTAAATGATGACATAAAAATAATAATAATAATAATAATATTATATATTATATTTTATTATTATTATTATTATTATTATTATTATTATTATTATTATTATTACTGCTGTAGTTATTGTTGTAGTGATTGTTGATGTTATCATTTTTATTATTGAAGCTTCAAATATTCAGCTCAGAGCTTTATTTTATTTTATTTTCTTTAATAAAGCTTATTTTTTGTTTTTATTTCAATGAACAAAAATGTTTTGTTAGTTTTTATTAACTGTACCATCAAATAACCTTGCATGTGAGTTTCTGCAAAGCTTTCTTTCTCGTCTTTATTTTCTTGGTAATTGCCTGGTCAGCTTTTTACCAGGAACTATAAGTTGCGAGTAAACAAGTGTACTCTATCTGCCCCTGATACTGTTCATGCGACATAAGAGAACTACATTTTTGTAAAGTTTCAACCAATCAAAATCAAGTGTTAAAGTTGCTGGGTAGACAGTAAAAGAGTTAGGTGATCACTGAATTTATTGACACACATTTTTTTTTAATGATGATTATTATTATTTAAGGCTGAGTTATGATGTCCAAACAATTTTTCCACAAGCTTTAAGGGTATTATTCGAATTTAAATGATTTAGAATGTCTCCCTGTTTTGTTTAGTTTAGTTTTTTGTTTTTCTGATTGACAGCTTTGATATGTTTTAGTCTGGGGGTCTCTGCTAATAATTGACACAAGAATGGAGGATGATATGTTACGATCGAGTGTGTCTAAAATAAACAGTGTCCTATAGTGAAGACACCTGTTTAAGGAGCTGCTGTGCATCGAGCCACTGCCCCTTGGGATCATGTCTGAGTTTGAAAAGAACAATGAAGTGCACAGACGTGAATGAGAGGATTCTGCAGGGGGACGTAGAGGAGACAGATCGCGTTCTTCCGAGGGGGTGTCGCTGTCTGACAGGAAGTGTAGGTCAGCACTGGACGTGTGTGAGTGTGTATTCATGTATGTGTTTGTGTATGAATGCCTGTGTGGCCAGGTCTGCTCCTGTGGGTCAGGACTGTAAGGGTGACAGGAAGTGACCCAAAACATTCTTAGATTGAATTTAACCCCGGGTGTGCTGCAGCATCTTCTACTCTGAGGTTGTTAAAAAGTGGGAGAAACAGAAAGTCGTAAAGCACATTTGATTTTAAACATACTGCGGAATTATCATTATGTATTTAATGACCAAATACTTATGAGTCGGAAGTTATTTATGTCAATAGTAATGTAATTGTAGTTGCACAATGACGCAATTCTTGGAAAAGGATGAAGTAACAAACTGTATACGTGATCATCTCAATCCACGTATGAATATTTGGAATACTTGAGCGGAGGTGCTCTAAATTTAGATTCCCCTTGACTTTCCCTCGCCCCCTCCCAACACTTCTGCCTTCCAGTCTAAAACAATGGACCCCCTATGTCCCTCCCCCATCCTCCCCCACCCAACGCACACTCATTGGGCCATTATTGGATGTGCTACCTCCCCCTGTGTAGGTGTATATGTGTGTGTGTGTGTGTGTGTGTGTGTGTGTGTGTGTGTGTGTGTGTGTGTGAGGGCCTCTGGAGTCCCATCAGGAAGAGTCAAATGTTTAGCAGCTCCTATGCTCACTTTGCAACAGGGACACCTCTGTGGGCGGGAAGTGACTCCTGTGGGGGGGGTGAAGAAAATTTTCAGCCTGACGTTATGAGGGCAGAAATATGTCACTAGAGCTGAGCATGCGACAATTTTGGACAGGATATCACTGCCTGTCAGCAGACACGTTTACATTAGTCTTGTCCAACTTGGACTGACCCAGTAACTCCTCAGGTTATGTAAGCCAGACTATGACGATTCAAAAACGCCGTGCGTCAGCTCCGTGTGCCTATCTGCGTGTCTTCATCCTGCTGCCACTCTGTAAGGGCACGGCTGTCTACAGTAGCACACAAACAGGAGTTGACGGGTGATCTGAGGTTCATCCTGTTTTGGTTGCAACCTTGAAGCGTGTCATTTTCCTGGATTGTCGTGGTACTAACAGATGGTTGTTATCATCTGAGTTTGTGAGGAAGCATTGCTGGCAGCTCATTAGTTCTCCCTCTTTTCTCCTCATACCTCCCTCTACTATTCTCTCTAAGTACACAGCTTTCTCTTCTTGCTTCCTTTCAAAATGATAAGTCCACTTTGAGAGCAATATTTTTTTTTACTTGACAGGAAGATGGAGAAAATTCAGAACGCAGCTCCAATTATTAACATAGCTCAGTCTAGCTTTGTGCCAAGACCAGAGGACCCAAAATTATTCCTCCTCTTTTGCATACTTATTTTCCATTAAAACAGAGGAATATAGTCAGAAATGTCTTATAAACAGTTCAACAGTTTGAGTTCAGACCAAGTAGCAACCCCCAGCGCGAAATCTATCGCTATCAATTGCAAAATATGAGACAATGCGGAAGTGCTAAGATCTGCTGCTCGTCAAGTGTCCTCTTAAGACTGGCTCTGGAAGTACTGGAGGTCACAAAGACACCAAGCCAACAAAATCCGTTTCCAGAGCAGGAATTAACAAGTTAACAGCCTGGTACAAATAATGTCTCACATCTAAATCCCAATTTTGCTAACAGCACACATTTTACGGGGATGAATGTTTTTCTGACTTGGTGGTTTAGAAAATATTAAGATCAGAAGTGCGCTCAATCAGAGGCACAGCTCAGCTCACTTGACTGACGGGCACCCAATAGTTGTTAGTATGGAGACACGTCACCCATCCCATTTCCAACATGGCCACGCCAGCCGCTTTGCTTCAGAACTTGGCTTCAGAAACAGATTGGTGACGTCGAGGAGACTACATCCATCTATTATGCAGCCAATGGTTTTAAAAGGGTAAAAGTTGTTGTTTAGCTACGCTTGATGCAAATGTTTAGAGGCAGTGATTTAACCCGATTATATACTGAGTACTGACTTTGCTTGAGTAAAATGTGTATTTCCTATCTAAATTCCAACTCTAACTTTAGCCTCTAAAACATTGATCGCTGCACATTTGTCAGGGTTATGTCTTTAGGAATAAGTTAACCACCACCATTGAAAGTTCTTGATGAGGAAACATCACTGAATCAGTCCTGTTATTTTTAATTTATCTTATTTTACCATGGGGTTTGCTTTCTCTCTTTTTTTTTCTTTTTGCGTTGTTTAAACTCTATTCAGAACCTTATTTTCCGATCCAAAAGTGTGAAATGTGAGCTTGTGCTACTTTTCATCTTGTCTTAAGATTATAATTGGCTATTTATCACTGGCAGGGGACAAACTGGTGGGTAAACATCAAAATTCAGGGCATTTGCAAACAACAATCATAACCCCGATTAATGGGAGGTTGCATTGAATCAGAGCAAAAAATAAAATGAATGGGTCAATGATTAAGGTGCAGTAAACTTAGACACTGATTGCAGCATCTTTGTGCAAAAAGAAAAATAATAATAATAATTATGAAAGCATAATATTAAACCAGATGTGCACTTGAAGATACAACGCAGACCTCTTTGATTATTTGTTGGTGGAATCTACCAAGTAGCAAAATCATCAAACCACTGCTCACGTTAAAATATATCCAAGAACATGTCAACGGTGTTGAAATCAAGCAGAATCAACTTGTCACTCATTCTTTGGCACTTGCTAGTTTAATTTTTTCCAACTCTGGCAGTGCATGTTTTTAATTTCCTGAATATTCAAATTTGCAGGTGTGAGGAGATGATTTCTGATACTTTGAGCAGAGGAGGATTTGCTTTTGTTTGGTTTTTATGCCCAACTAACCTCCAAGTTCATGTTCACCGTGGTGTTAATCCTGCATGTATCTCTTTTAGCAAGGAAGCAAATATTTCAAAAAGAGAGGTTGAATAATTGATTGATCTTTTTTGAAACCCACTTTTTAGATACTATCTTGCTTTCCCCAACTCTTAGTATAATATATCAAAACCTAAAACTCCATACAGTCAGGGTTTTTTGTGCATATCATCTCTCCTTCCAAAATTTCCTCTACGTGGTCTTGTAGCTTCTTCACTTTGGGAACTCCAGCTGAAGTGAAAATAAAGTTCTAAATGTTTGCACAGCAGGAGTTTGCAATGGCTGGATGAAGAGGTTGCTTCTTCTGTATTCATCCTTGTTGCTCATCTGTCTCTCATCCCATCTCATCATATAGTCTCCAGTCACTTCCTCTCTCTATGTTCTGCTCTCACTGAACAAATGTGTGTGTGTGTGTGTGTGTGTGTGTGTGTGTGTGTGTGTGTGTGTGTGTGTGTGTGTGTGTATGTGTAACAGTCCATCTCTCCGTGGAAGCATTCCAGTAAAACTAAGCCAGTGAGGGGTCTCTGTCTCACATCCCTCTTCAATCAAACACAAACACACACGTCCGGCCAGCCTGGCCCACGCTATCTTCCCCTGCCTCCCAGTGCCAGATGCACACACCCTGCTCTCTCCTCTCCCAACATTCCTCCTCCTCCTCCTTCTCTGCCTCCTCTCTCCCCTCTGCTTGCTTTTCCTCCTCCTCCTTCTCCTTCTCCTCCTCCTCCACTCCGGTTCGGCACCCCTGTGCATCACATTGTCTCCCGGCTCTTCATCTTTCTCCACTTCCTGTGTCCTGCTCCCCGTGCCCCCTGCACCCCCTCCTCCTTCCTACCCCTGCTTCTCTGGGCTCCTCTCTCTCCTTGCGACGTGACTTGTTGCACAGACAGTGGGGCCGCTGCCAGCAAACCAGGGCAGAACTGGATGAAGATGTTCTCGTGCTCGCTGTAGTGTCCATGTACAAGTCTGACTGGGATACAAGCAGGCAGCGAATACAGCTTCAAAATTTGTCCGACAGCACCTCTTAAGTTCTTTGATAACTTCTCATATCTTGTTTGAATGGAAAACGTTGACATCTCTGGCGCACTGCATAAAACTGTTGTTTTTACACTCAGGCCTTGTACAAATTTCACTTACTTTTTTTATTTTATCACAGAGACTGGCTAGCTTTTTCTAAACTTCTGATTTCTGTCTGTATAACATAATCCATCACAGACATCTGAGTCACACTCAGCTGCTTATTTCACTCCCAGTGAGCAGAGAAGCATATCTTCCAAATTTTTACTATCTAAACTATCTCCTTTAAGCGAAAGGCTGAATATTTAAGTTGTGACAAGCAGAAATTAAAACTATTCCTTTGTAACATCTTAATATGACGTTTAATTATGCGCATCATGTTTGGATGTCTTTCACCTCTATTATTGGGACATAAAATGAGGGAGCACTGTTTAGAAAAATGGCATACAATCTCTTGTAAGCTCAGGGCACTTGTAAAATATATAAATATACAAATATTTGGGGACTAATGAAGCTGTTCTGCAGGTGTGTGGTTATCAAACAACTTCTTAATGTTATTTTTATTCTTTTTTTTCAATACTTGTCACACATCTTTAAGTTTGAAGGGACTGTATATTTTAGATTTTCATTTATATTTATATCCTTGATCTGATCTTTTATCCTTTAGTCTTTGGGTATTCACATCTTTCCATGACTTAATCTAACATTCACCCTCTACACAGAATTCTGTTGCTTTTTGTTTCCCTGACCCAAGTTTCTCCACTTAAACCCCCTCACAATATTTACAGCTGATGAGGGCATTGTGCTCATGACTCAGCGGAGAAACACTGTTTTTTAAATGTGATCGTGGGAATGACACAAGAAACCAAAAGAGAGAAAGAGAGAGACCCATAGAGAAAGGAAAGAAGAGGAGGGGAGACAAGCTGCAGCTGGTACAGGATGTGAAGACGATGCCAGTGGAGGGCATGAGAGCAATCAGCAGAGTGTTCTCACACAATCTTTGCGCACGCTCGCACAAACACACCCACACACACAGGCACAGACACAGACGTGGCATATGAAGCCTGGTTGTCCAGACATGCTGTTGTGTGTTATCAAGAGGTTGAAGATGGAGGCTGAAGACGTCGGACCATCCCTCTCTCTGTGTTTACTCTCTGTCTAAACAGCAGACCAGCCACTGAGGCTAATGGGCCTCTAATCTACAGCTGGATGACACACACATGGCGTCTTCTCCGAATCCCAAACAGGCCTGTAACCTCTCTGTGCCACATGTGCATTTCCAATATACACTCTATTTCATACTTTTCCCCACATTCTAATGGGGTTATGTATATTTACATTCATTCAATTACATTTACATTCATTTAACTTTAACGTGTTTACAGTCAAGTGCAGATTGTAAGTTGCACTGATACGATAGAAGTGTCCTCCATCTCATTCAGCAATGTGGAGTTTCTATGCAGCCGTGCAAATTCTTTCTGGTGCAGGCGCCCACTGTTTCTGACTCGTAGCTATGTGAACACACCCACCAGCCCAGTGAGCACCTGCAGCATCACACTTCCATGTTAGAGAGACTCAAGAGCCGTGCACCTGACTTCCTGCAGGTAAATGAGTTATCCTACAAAAATCGTATCGTCCTTTCCATGTGTTACGGCCACTGTCATAGCTGCTCGGGTAGCTTTTGCCACTCTCTATCATGAACATGTAAAGTCACTTGTGCAATGGACACGCAATGATTGGCTAGACACTACACCTACTATCTGCCCAGAAATGTCCCGAGATAAACGAAACATTAACACACAGGCAGAAGAGGGGGTTTGAGGCAGACTCAGACACTGACACACATGTATAGTTGTTCATAGATTATGATCCCAAAAAACATGACATTTTATTTTTGAGGAAAATCCTGCGACCCGTACCTTTAAATTTCTTCTTGTTGATTGCCTTCAAATTTAGCGCTTGCTATCACTTTTTATGCCTGCATTTGTTGGTCATGGACATCAAACTGACTGTGAATTTCCCCTCATGAGATGACTAAAGTATCTTATCTTGTGACATCAAAACAGCCTTATGCTTCTTGGAGTGCCATCTTCCAGCTAGAACATCATAGTTCAGTGAAATATCTTTCTCTGTCTTTCATACTGGTGTGTTTGTGTTTGATCTGCTTTCTTTACACCTTCTCATTTGACAGAACAACATAAGAGCATAAGCGCTCCAATCCCAGGCTATTTTATTACTACCAGCTCCAAAGGTTTAGAAGCAAGACGAGTAAAACAGCAACCAAGTTTGCTGTTCCTTCATACTCGGAATGAATTACATGACGACCTGACACTAAATTAATTGACCTGACTGGGTGATTTTAAGTGATGTTAAAAAATTTGAAAGCAGGCACGCCAGGCTGTAGATGCTCTGCTTGATGCATTTTTGATTGTGGTTGATTTGCACAATATTTCCTGTTATATTCTGTTGAGGCGTGTATTTGAATGCTTATTTTTGTGCTATGTTTGCATATATTACTGCTCTTCATCACTCTGAGACATTAGAAGTTAAAAAGTCCTGCTGGGATTTTTTTATCTCGAATGGAGATTTCTCTCCTGGTTAAATAAAGGTTTCCTTTCTTTAAAAGAAAGTATAGGTTACGGTTTGATTTGTAGATTGGATGACTGGTATTAAATGTGTGTTTCAATGCTAAGTTTTTTTAAGGGTATAATCAACTACTATGCAGGAGGAGTACAGGATGAAACCAGCAATTAGTCAGTGACTAAACAGCCCACAATGTTCCCCCAAAACTCCAATAAATCAACTGCTTATGAAGCCCCTTTCAAACTAATTTAATGCTTTCAAAATAGATGTACAAAAATGTGCAGTTTTACAAATTGGTTCAGAAACAAAAACACTCCGCAACATTTTTCTAACTTTGAGAATGAAATGAAAGTGAGAAACTTACAGGGGATTTTACTTGGTGAAAAAGACACCTTAAGGGGCTCAAAAACAAAGCAACTTCTTCTCACCCTCAAAGTTCAAGTATAAACACCCATTCACATGTGTCTCACACACACACACACACACACACACACACACACACATACAACTGAAAGTGATGAAGTACTTGGAAATATATTACCCATGTCAAAGTGAGCAGAGTGCTAATGGAGCTGCTTTTAAGTGTGTAACTCAAGGCTGAGAAGGTAATGGACACTCTGCTTTCAACAGCTCAGTAGCATTCTCTGCTCCAAGACAGGAGGAAACACACACATACACACACATAGACAAACCCTCACGCATTTGCACCCAGGCTCAGCCTTTCCTGCGTCACCAAAAACAAAAGGCTCAGAGCTCCAGCAACAGATCTGGCACTAACACCTTCACAGTGTGTCACACAATGAAAACAACTCACTGCCATCACTTTCACAAAATGTCAGTCTTTCATTTCACAATATTCACACATCCTCTTCGAGGCTAACCCACGCACACACACACACACACTGCCTATAATGCGTCTGTTGCAGTTACACACACTCTTTCGATCACCTTTTGAACTGCGATTGTTTGCATGCCAGCTCATTAGTTTTAACTTTCCCCCTCCAGGGTTTGAGAAAAAAGGCCATCCTCCTGATAGATAAAGATCTCTTTATTGCCTCCGATGCATCTGTATACTTGCACATGTATGTATATGTGTGTGTATGAGAGAGTGTAACGAAGCCATGCTGGCCGTCAGCCTCACTCCCCTAAGGCCAAGCAGCTTCGTCCAGGCTTGTCTGGCCGCTGTACTTAAAAAATTTATGATGTAAAGTCCCCCGTTTGGTTCCCTGTGTCAGCTTTTCCTTATTGGATTCCAGCATTTTATTAATGACACCTTCAGGAGCATCTTGTACAGACTACTATTATCACTCTGTGGATTTTTATTATGCAGCAAGTTTGTCTAGACAGTTGAATTAATATGCAAGGTCTTTTTAGGTGTTTGAGATGATTTTTCTAACTTTTTTTTACATTTCTTCTTTGCTGTATTTGCCTGATAAAGAGAGGGTGTATGCATTGTGTGAACTGAGAGAAACAGGATGGGTGGATTTGTCAGTGCAGGTGCCCACATGTTAGTCAATCTGCCAGCAGGAAATTGCACTGGCATATACGCACAAACACACACTTTGCCTATGAATATACACCCTATCTGTCACCCAGGGCCCTTCAGCAGCTGACGCAACACTTCCTCTTTGTACTTCTCTTGACCCCGCTCATTATCTTCAGGTTTCTGTGTGACATTTCTTATACTAGACACAGTCATTTGAAGATTTATCAACCATGACCTAAAGGTAGAAAACCATGTTAGAGAGGAGTGCTGGAAAGAAATGACTCAAATAGAGTAAAGTGCCATAATTAAGCACAGAGAGTGCACACTTACAGCAGTGTACACCAGGGTACACAGGTTGTCAGCCTATCAAAAGACTAACTTTTAGAAACAGTCAATCACACAAGCGCTACCCTTTTTGAAAATTAGTGTAGTTTAGCACCAGCCTGGTACTAAGCTGTGCTAAATCTGAACTTAAAAGTTTGGTGTTGTCAAGTGTCAAAAAGTAGCACAATGAAACAATTAATAAATACATTACTTGATCACTTTGTAACCAGAAAAAGTTGTCTTGAGCAAAGAAAAGTAGTGTTGAAAAGATCTGTTTTCCTGTAGGTGCAGGTAAATCTTTATTCTGGGCATCCACTAGCTTTTATGGATAGTCCTTTCAGCCTCTTTAAGAGGGAAAAGACTTGCCGGGATTTCAGTTTCTGTCATTTAAAGTTGCTCTTACAATAAACATATAGCCAATGAAAAGAGACAATTAGACTCAAGTTCTTCTTGGTTGGTTAGAATGAAATACTGTTTGAAAAATTTGACTTTTATCCAAAAAAGATGCTGGAATAAAGAAAATCCATCACGTTGGATATGCCAACCATTTCATTGCTTGAGTCATGACCGTTAAAAAAGCTCATCTTTAGCAAAAGCCAATCATCATGGAGAACTTTGAGGTACAATGATGTGAAGAACCTCCCCACACACAGGTTCATTCATTGAAAATGGGGATAAAATGTATGGTGTCTGTAAACAACTCTAATCTGTATGTCATCAACTGTTTCAATTGTTTGTTTGTTTGTTTGTGTTGTTGTTGTTTGCTGTTTTATTGATTTTTTAATATCTCCCCCATAGAGGGGAGCGCATGTGCAAGTTCATTCTGTTCAATTAATCATAACCCATCTCATGTCTCAGTGTACTTATGTAGACGTGATTTGACTAACAGCTTCCTCAACAAAGAGACTGGGCTGAGCATTGTCCCCTAGTTATATAATTACTATTACATATAGCTTATACAAGCCCTCTCAAAAATAATACAAGCTTTTCCTTTTAATGTTCTTATGTAATGAGTATGCGTGATGTATTTTAACATACTTAAATAAGCCTATGAAAACATAGCTCTTAATGTTCTGTTCAAATGGACCTCATGAGATCTAAATGTTCTTCAGAATTCAAAGGAAAAATTTCATGTCTGTTTTTGTCTTCACAGCAGCTCACATTGACCCCAGCAGGTGAACTTGGTTTGGTATCAGGGTAAAGTAATAACTCTGACGCCTTATGCATACTTGCATACTTGACTGTGTAGCTCAGCTGCATTATATCTCAGCATTATTCAACTTGTCAAAAGCTGGACCAGCCATAACACCGGAGGATCACCAGGGAGTAAGGTTGGGAAACAAATTCACAGAAAAGAGCAGAGGGAGAGAGTACCATATGTGGGTGAGAAACATGTTCTCATACAAGCTGTTTTTCTTTTGTTTCAGCTGTGAGCCCCACCTTAAATGAGGACAGGGAGCGAGGGAACACACTGGACAGAGGAGGAGGAGAGGGGAGAGGTAGATGAGAATTCATTGAAGAATTGGGCATAATGTGCTCTGGGCAGTCCCCGACCCAGCTGTTTTCCATTCAGTGGGAGTCCAAGCAGTGAAATGCAGCAAGGAAAGGCACAGGGAGAAGAGGAAGAAGAGGGAGACTGTGAAACATGGCGTGAGACACATCATGTAAAGGTCATGATGATGGTTGTTTCAGTAGACTTTAATAACCGTCTCCTTACGCCACTCCTCACCTCTGTTTTCTTTGTCCTTTCACTCAGTGAATTAAACTTCTTTACTTACATCTTGAAACAGAGCTCCCTCCCTTCAAAGGAATGAGAGCTGTTTTAAGTGCATGTATTTGCTGTCTTCAAAACTGCTTTTCTAAACTTAACATTTCAACTTTTTTTGCACCATGAAACCACTTCCTCTATCTGCACATGTGTCTACCTGATCCTCTAGTCTGATCCAATCCCACATGAAAATTCACATGAAACAGCTTTGACTGGGATGCAGTTGACTCTACCTCTGAGCTACAGCCATGAAGATGAAGATATTTCATGAGAAAATCAGCTGTGTTGCCATTAACTATATCTGTAGTATATAATTTAGCTGATTATAGCAAGGTAGATGGATAATTTGGATGTTATAAAGATCAACCACAGAAGAGAGCAGTAGTGATATCAAGAGAGCTTGAAATTAAGATGTATGATTCTGTCTTCTTGGTTCAGTGAATGGCATTGCAGTTAGGCTGTCTTTTCACTTCTTTTTTCAATATTCAAAAGTATAATTTTTGGTTTCTCTGGCTACTTAAGCTGAAAGCAGAGGATTCTGGCACAACTTTTCATACTTCCAAGGTGCAAAGAGAGGAAAATAAAGTCTAAACAGGTCAAAAGTCCAGCAACACTTGTAATAAAGAAAACAACTTTAATCTAAACCAACAAGTTTTAGCTTGGGAAACTACTTAGCTAAACATGAATGATATTCATAAATGATACTCATATTGAGTCATGATCCTCAAAACAACATCTGGAGTCTCTGGAGTTTTGTCAATGTTTCCTCAAATCAAGACTTGGTCACAAAAGTCCCAAAATAGCTGCAGACTGTATTAACCTTGAATTACTTTTTAATGACAGTATTACATTTGACACTAACTGTTTCACACATAAACACAGACATGAACACACACTTCCTAATCTTTGCTCAATGTGTGTGCATGTGTGTGTGTGTGTGACTAAGTGTTGAAATGACTCTGCAGTCATCACCTTTGACCTTTTTTAAATCTCTTGTTGACCCTACATCAGGAGGTTACATAAATACCCACTTCACAGGAAACAACCGTATCTATTCACATCCTACATAGTTAATATTATTTCTGCTGAAAAGGGTGCAGAGTCTTTCCAGTTGACAGTAATCACATCTCAGAGCTCAATGCTCAAGTGCTGTAAATGACATAGATAAACTCCACAGAAACGTTGCAGTCTCTGGCAGAAGGAGAAGTGGGTTAACTAAGTCCTGGCACCTTCCTCATGTCCCCTCTTGACATTACCAGCCTGTTCAGGGCACCTAGTGCCCGACACCGGACACCTCAGACCTTTGCCATTTAATGTGTGATGAGTCTGAGTGGCAGAGAGTCAGGGTGTAGGTTTGGCTTCTCCATGAGAGCAGAGGGACAATAGACACTGAACATGAGATTTTATAGTGATTACAATTTTTCTTTTTTTTTTTTAGAACCTGTCATCTCCTGAAATATATAAAGTATAAAGCTTGTCATGAATTGACTAAAACAAATGATAAATTCATTTATTATCAAATTAGAACATCTGTCCAGCAAAATCCCATTACAAATTACAAACTGTGCCTTTACGTGGTATCAGATGACTCCCAGTTAGGTTTATTTGAATAAAATATACAACAAAGAAATTGTTTCTCTTTCTCTTTGCAAATGGTGACATTTGGTTAAGGGTCATGAAGGGGCCTCACTGTTAAGTTGAGTCCATTTCATGACCTCTTGAAAAACAGCTCTGCTTTGACATAAACACAAGGTACATATGCTGTAATAAAAAAGCAAAGGCACTTAGTGAAGAAACTCTCATGTAATATTTATGCTCCACTGATAAGTTACACAGCCCCTAATGTCCCAAACAATCTCGACATGAAAATGGATGAAGACAGATGAGCTGTGAGAGTCAGTACATTGCCCGGGTTATTAAAGAGGCACCTCCCATCATCGGTGTTTTATCAAGTAAGGCCTACGACACCTTGGGGAGGCACAACAGTTAGCTCCAAATCCACCCTCCTCCAACCCCCACCCCTTCACACTTGAAAAGAGAAAAAAAAGAGAGAAATTGAAAAATCTACATGAAAGATGAAGAAGAAAGTAGAGCTGCAGTAAGAAGCCAAAGTTCACCCCTGCTGGCTCAGGCTGCACACTCGACCTCCCCCTGTACCTCTATTTAATTGAAGGAAGAGAGAGAAAAGGGTGTCATAGAGAAAGGCCTCTTGGGCTTCAGTTAGACAACCGGGTTGGACTGTATGCTCTACCTCCCCCTATATTTGTCGGAAAAGGGTGGGGGAAAATAGAGAAAACAGAAAGAACCTCCCAAAGAGATGTCAGTAAAAGAGTAAAGAGAAAGAAGAGCCAGAAGCTTAAGTGGTCCCCTAGCTGGACACTCTACCTCCCCCTTTGCCCCTGTATTCAAAAAAGGAGAGAGGTGCAGGGTAAGAGACAAAAGGGATACATGAAAGAAGACAAGTTAAGCACAATTAGGCTGAGTAGCCTGTTTGGGTAAAGTTAAGTCAACCAAGTTGGACTCTATGCTTTAATTCCTTCAAGAAGTTTGGGAAAGAATAGAGAAATGGAGAGCATTGGCTTAGGGTTGTACACTCCACTTCCTCCTACCCTCTTATTTTGATGAGGGAAGAAAGGACTGGAAAAGACAGAAAGGGATGTGAGAAAATAAAAGTCAAGCACAAACAGGAAAAGAAGCCTGCTTGGGAAAAAGTTTGACCTCATCAGGTTGGGCTGTGCGCTCTATCTCCCCCTACCCTCTCATTTTCATGACAGAAGAGTGGACAGGGAAGAGACGTAAAGGGATGCAAGACAGATGACAGTGTCAACCCTACCAGGCTGGGCTATACACTTTACCTTCAAAAGATCCAGCATTTTGGCTGAAATCCTAACGAAAACTTGAATTAAACTTAATTCTTCTTCAACTACTGAACAACAAAACATTAAGCTAGACAAATCTATCAGTAAGCACAACATTATGGGGCAGTATTTTATGCCACACCTGGACCCAAAAAAATGAAGCCCTACAACATCCAGGGCCTTGCAGTATTTTGAAACCAGGTGAATTTTTGACCTCATCTGACTAAGTGAAGGCATTTAGATAAACACCTAAAGCTGCCAGAGTATCTTGTGTTTCTCACCTTGTTGGACAAAGAGCATTGACACCGGCGTGTTTCTGAGTACAATCTTCTCAGCTCTAACAAAAGAATCTTGGCATGTCGGTTCCTGCTCTTGGAAGTATGTACCAGAAAGCTCTGGAAAAAGCTAGTTAGTGGACTTTGAGCTGTCAGGTTCTGTTTGATGGCCACAGCTATGAAAATGAAAGCCACGTTGTAATCAACTGGAATTTTCCCTCAACGCAGAGAAAAGTGTGCCAGAATGAAGCGAGATGTGATGGATGTCCTACCTCTCCTTTTGTTTTCACCTACTGTTAAAAACAGCACACAGGAGGAAGGCGTCTTTCGTTACACCTGGTGAACTTGATCTCTCAGGAAACACCTCAAACTCATGAATGTTGATGATTTACAGCAGCGAGTGGAGAGATGATCATTTGTTTAACGTCAGAGAGAGATTTGTGACATGTTACTTGATTCATATCAAACATCTGGAAGGCACTATGATTTCTTATGTGCTGTTGATAATAAGGTGATTTTCACACAGTTGAGAGGGATGTCAGAGTGTGTATATGTATGTGTGTGTGTGTGTGTGTGTGTGTGTGTGTATGTGTGTGTGTGTGTGTGTGTGTGTGTGTGTGTGCCTGCCTGGCTGGCTGGCTTCACCCCTGCTGACAGAGTAATGGATCTGTTCATTGTTGCATGTGGACTGTGTGTGATGTATGAGATTCATTTGAAATTCTCTGTCTTAAATGAGGCACTCACACGTCTCCATGTGGGAGAACACAGAGTTGAAGCGAATGTATTATAGGAAAATGATCTAAAGTAGCTCATTTTTGCGGTCATCAATGCTGTGAAACGTTCTCCATTGTGGTCTATTGTCTCATATTTTTCTCCTCTGGTCTCATGTGGAACTCATGTCATGCACAATAAATGTGTCGAAAACACAAATGGTTGCTGTGCTGATCTAATATTTTGAGTCCAGGATGGAAGATTTCTGACTATGTAATTGAATTAACCGGCTGCAATTTAAATCATGTTTTACAAGATTTTCTTATACAAGATTTTTATCTAACAATGTGATTTTTTGTTTTAAAAACACAAAACAAACCTTTAACAATTTAAATCATTCAACAAAATACTTGTAAATGCAATTCACTTTATTGCCAAGTTGATTTTGAGTATATAAACAAACAAACAAACATGAAATAATTCACATTGGCTTTTAAAAAAATAAAAGCCTTATCAACATGATTGTATCAAGACACCATCATTAAATGAAATTATAAAAACCCACGATTGAAATTTACAAAAAATTAACTATAAAACATTTGACATGCAATAAATACATTCATTTCATTAAAGCAAAAGTAAGATCAATATTGACAATGAAATGCAGAAATACTGTTTGGTTTTTTCCTATTGCTTTGAGCTTTGTTGTGGTGTGAACTCTCCATGAACTATGAAATGAAACACTAAATGTTTTTCACCTGCAGGAATAAGTTCCTGTCTTCTGTTTAATTTGTGATGTATGTTTCCTATTTTCTTTTTCATGTATCTGTAGCTACTGCTGTCTGCGTGGCAGTTTGTGCTCCTGCTGAACTCTCTTATCCTTGAACCACAACTCTTACAAAACATCAGTCATCTTCATTTGGTCATGATCCATCACTTCAATGCATAACCTTCTCCCAAAACTGGTTTTGATGTAGCTGTGAAGCTGTGTGTGTGTGAGTAAGAACCCTGAGGCTCAGGTTTTAGTGTGTGTTGGAGGAAAAGCACTCAGTGGAATCCCCTTTTATTTTAATGATGGCTTTTTCTACAAGAAGCGACACTCCAAACGGAGCAGGGCAGCCTAATTAAATCTGACCTAATCTGGAGCAGCAGTCTGCCATGCAGCTGTGAGTGCGTGTGTGTGTGTGTGTGTGTGTGTGATACAATCAAATCTTCTCCCTGACCAGCTCTTCTAAACCATGTTTTTTCTGCCTTGTATCTCCAGAGCACCCTTTAAGACAGGATTCACAGCCACTCAGTTAGTCAAGATTGTGTTCGAGGTAAAGAGAGAAACCGAAGACAGCATGAGCAGACATAATCAGCTTTTCCTTTTTGAACTACAAAGAGCCCACTGTGGGTCATGTGCTGACTGGGTGATAATTGTTTGTCTGGAAACAAGACTGACATCTCTAAGGGCACGCTGACATGATGTTAACCTCGAAAATTGCTTCAATGACCTGCAGCAATCAACAATGAGAAGGCAGAAGAGAAAACCGCATTTCCTCAAAAAGCTTTCCTGTAGAGGGCAAAGAGGTGTCAGGAAACAAAAGACGGCATGAGACGCAACAAGCAACCAGCTTTTTCTTGTTATTTACTCAAGGTTACGACCATCAAACACAAGCCAAATTTCACTCTGTCTCCACTTCTTTCCCCTCTCTCTTCGTCTCTATTTCTTCTTCCCTCCATCTCAGTGCATGATTTGGCCAGTGCAGCCGAGGCCCCAGCTCAATTGTGCAATTTCATACGTGTTTACTTTACTGGCATCTTTCTGCGCATATTTTCGCCTGAACATTTCCCCTCACATTATTCTGCATTTCCTCTACAACGATATGCCGTCTTTAATCTCCCTTTGTGAGCCGACTCCTGGCCCTGAGGATCAGAACCCAATAACCATGTTGGAGTCTTTTTTTTTTATTTGGCCCATCTTGTGGTGTATTTTCTGCACATGCCACAACATTCATGTTGGAAATTGATCAGGGGCTTAAAGAAAAAGAAAGTAGCTCTTTGCATAAACATTTAGACAACTGTCTTCTTCAGCATGAAAAACAGCTGGAAGTAAGTGGATCATGGGCGAGGAGGGAGGAGGTGGCGGGTGGAGCGGGTCAGCGGTTTGTGCGGAGTATAACAGGAGAGAGGGGACAAGACGAGGTGAGGAGGGGAGGATGTGAGAGGAGGTAATAAGGGCACAGAGCGAGCGCAGCCAAGCTCTGCACTGGAGGGAGGAAGAGGAGGAGGAGAGCGGAGGAAGCAAAGTGCCAGAGGGAAGGCAATTGTGGGACTTCTCGGGGATCATGAGAGTAATAAAAAATCACAATACGATGATTTTTCCAGAAAAGTGCAGTTCAGGGAAATAAATCGAAAGCAGCTGCTTGTAATAAAGACTAGAAAGTGTCAAATCTCTGTGCTGTACTTCGCCCTGTTGCACTGTGGGAAAGGCGTTCAGACATGGAGATGGACAGGTGCACTCTACAGACACTAGAGGACACCTACACACACGATTCACACACATCATCGGCGCTTTTATTCTGAAGGCACAGTGGTGTTGTTTGACTAAAGCACATATTTTTTGGTTTGATGCCAAAGTCAAGCTTTGCTATAGATATTTGGCTCTAGCTTACATTGAAACATTTGTCCTCATGAGAGAAATATGCATAATGGACAAAGTGTCATGGCCGCCCTGTCCTTATAAAAACCACATGGACAACGGCTTTCAGAGTGAGGCATAGTTGGTCGGAGGATTAGCTCAGTGATGCAGTAAGTGGATGTTAAAAGGCAAAAACGGTTGCTGACTTTTTACCTGCTGTTTTGGCACACAAGATGAAATACAGTAAAAGTCAAATGCGCAGAAGATCATTGTGATTCAGTCTGCTCAGAGTCACACAGGTGACCTCAGCTAGAAAAATTAAAGGCATGCTTTGCATTTTTTATCTAAACCCTTTCAAGGTTTACATGAAGGCCTCTGGAGCTCATCCAGATCCTTTTTACAGCTTCATTATTAGTGTTTAAAGACTTACAGGCCTTGGATGGATGCCATAAAACAACACTAAAGTGGCCTCAGAAATAACGTAAAATAAAAACATGCCACCACATCTTACAGTTTGTGGTTTGCTTCACTGTGCTAATTCTTATTAGCATAGATTCATTTTCATTACATCCACTTATGTAACTCATAAATTGTTTTGAATCCTAATTTTATGACTTTCTAAACATCTTCATCTAAACCACTTTGGTGGCAGGGAGACTTTCTGGGTTGGTGTCTCATATAAATTACATTAACGAAAGCAGATGGCATTAAAGCTCATGGGATGAGCGGCTACGCCAATAATTGAAACAAGACTGGAGTCATTTTACTAATTAAAACGACCACAGAGAGAAAGGACGAGGCCGGTTTTGAAAGTACAACTCGAATCAGTTCACAGTTCTTGCATATTATTCCGCTGTGCCCTCTTTTCTCAAACAATACACACATGCAAAAATACTGTACTGAATTTTTCTAAGCGAAAGAATGCCAAAAAGTTAAATCCACAACATCCTGAAAGTGCAACAAAATGTCTGAAAGGCTTCCTCACAGCGCAGCCCCTGAAAGCCCACACTGTGGTATCACAGTGATACTGAGCAGAAGTTTTATCCCCAAAGAGCAAAGAGGGGAAGGAAAAGAGAAGATACAGTCGGGTTGTTTTCTGAATGGAGAGTTTTAGAAGTAAGAAACACTCTTTCATACTAAGACAATAGCTCGCGCACACCCTGCTGCGCTCTCTCCGTTGCTCCTCTCCCTCCCCATTCTCCGTCTCTGTATCTGCCTCTGAGCAGAAACACACAGCACATCCTGCCCGACACGACACACCGTGCCAAAAGTTCACTTCCTGCTCCTCAGCTCGTCTCCTTCACACCAAAAACTATTCCCAGGACATACATTAACAGCCCCTCATTCACTCTGATGGCACAGGGACACAAACAGACAAGCAAACACTTCCCTTTCTACAGATACTGGACCCTCAGCCACTGTCAGTCTTTAACTTTAATGCAATTAAGCAAATCTCAAACCGAGCACATCCTTCTCAAAATGTTCAGGGATTATCTTGCTCTTCCCTCCTGCACAGATTCGAAGTGACAGTGGAAACACTTTGTGTTATTTTAACACCGTAAGCAAAAGGAGGAGACCGATTTTCATTAAACTTGTGAATGAGGAAGACTGAAATTCCCACGATTGCCTTTTTACTTTAAACACACGTGCATGTTTTCCTTTCATTTTCAGTTAAGGATTTATACTGTTTTTTTTTCTCACCAAACAGCAAAACAAAGCTCGGAGCAGCACCCAAAATGAGCCGGCTTCCTGTGTGTTTGTGTGCAGCTGCAGTCTGACAAAGTTCAGTCACCTCATTGGAAAAGGGGTTAAACAATATGAAGCTGGTTTTCATGCTCACCCAGCTTTAAAAGAATAGAAATAAAAATAACTTAATAAATTTAAAAGAAGCTTGTCTGTTTGTCTGGAAGAACTTCTTGAGGAGACGTTTCCTAACACTACCTCTGCCGCCTGAGCTCTGCTGTTCATGTGGTTAGAACTGAAGATTAATGCCATCATTCTTGTTGAAGTGTGGTTCAGGAGTTCACAAACTGCCACACAAGATGCAACTGATATGACTTTTCTTAAAACAAAAAGATTGGTCTGACCGATAGACGCCTCTTTGAGGTCACACAATAGAAAATGTATACCCTATAGTACAAAGTAAAAAATTTAATATCACATCCAACATTAAACTGCAACAAGAAATGCTTAAACACAGAAATAACCACAGGTTTAACACAGGACAGCTGCCCTGTCAGTTAGAAAATAAAGAGTGTGTAAGTGTGTGTTGGTATTGTAAAGGTTTAGTAAAGAAGCTTAGCGTCCCCATGCTGGGTTCAGTCCTGAGGTAAGCACCAGTTTCACGTGCGCTGCTCTCATTTCAAAATAAATCAAGAAAAGGAAGTGACAGAAGAACAACATGTCTGATATGATCATATGCTACAGAGAAAGAAGCCCTTAAATTATTCTTACACTTCAAAAAACACTCCCTAAAGTCAGGCACGTTGTCTGTAATTTTTTTAAGCCTTTAAAGATTCACTACGTCTATCACAGTGTATTTATGGCTTTAGGCTTCACATTCACCCACTGAGGTTGGTGTTGGCACTATAGTGGTCAGACATTTCAAATCTGAATCAAGGACAAGTAAAAGTGGAAAAAAAGAAAACAATGTTCTTTGGAAAAAGACAAAAATGTGCCGTCTACCCGCAACCTTTAAGTGCTCTTTTGTTTTCAAGCTGGAGAAACTGCCAGTCTGCAAACACAGGCATTTTCTTGAAGGGAAGGTGGAGTGGAGGAGTAAGACATTCGCCGGGCTTAGACATTGTGTTAATAAGTGGATCAGAGGGGTGAGATGGCAGGCATGAAATGGGACATGGTGCCGGCAAGGAGTGTGAATTGTCCAGGAGAAAGTGAGATTTCACAGGGATTACTGAGGCACAGCAGCTGGGGTGTGCTGTTCACCCACTGGCTCCCGGGGAAGACCCACAAGCCCCTTCTTATATTCCTATCACGGGCAGATTAGCAGTGTGTGTGTGTGTGAGTGTGTGTGTGTGACAGAGACAGAGGCTCTATGTGTGTTCGCACAGCGCTCAATTGGCCTGTCAACAGTAGCAGGGAGGTCCAACACTGGACACGCATCTGACTACCGCTGCAGCAACATTAATCATCAGGCTAATGTGAACTGAATCATTTTTCCTGACAGTAAACGACAAATATTTGTGTCATTAATTCTCATCTGCCCCCTGCTTCTTTCCTCGCTCAAATCAACTCTTGTTAATACTGAAAAAATTCACAGGCAACACCCACTCCTCGATTGAGCTACACTCATCATGAGCGGGGATCAGTGTGTCATCAGTTGGGTATGTGTGGTCATGTCCCAGGCCTGACATCACAGGGCTGTGCTCAATAACAACTGAAAGCTAAAAGACGTTAGTCGAATCATTAAAGGGAGTTTCAGCTTAAGCTTTAGCTCAAGTTCAAGGCTCATTAAGCTACCATTACTGTCACAAGATGATATTTTACGCATGAGGGGTGAATACGGAAAAATAAAGCAAAGGAGGCTTCAACAAAAGGATTGTGGGATGTGTGTTTGAAGAAGAGTGAGATACATGAAATGTCCAGTACCCCAAAAAGAAACAAAAATACATCCTCCCGTTACTTTTAAGTCCAGAAGAGTTGGCTTATTCATTTGGTAAAAGTTCCACTCAGACCTGGACCGACAACCCTGAATCTTCTCCGTATGTGCTTTTTCTTTTTTGTACACAGGTTTAGGGGCAGATTGCAATGCTTCCTTGCAACAGTTTCTCTTTGGATAATACAAAAATAAATAAAACAATTCATTTTGGTGTTCGTTTTGTCACTTTGGCTCATTGTTGGTAATTCTTTGAAATGTTTGCTTGCATACTCTGTACATAAATACTGTACTTCTTGGCGTGAGTGTCCTTTGGTCACAAAAAAAGGCACATTCTCCTTCAGAAAGGAGGATTTGAAGATACACCGAAGGCACTTACAGTCTATACATGCCGGTGTGCATAAGCAGATCACTCTTTGTGGCCTGAGTCTGAGGTGCAGAGGAGATACTAAGTTGAGGTGAATGGATTTTGAATACTGCAAAAAACCGTGTGCACACAGACCTATTTGGTGTTTGCTTAAAAAGCAGTCATGCAGTCTTAGCTGGGGGAGTAGCGGTCAATGGTGCGGCTGTCAGAGAGAGCCTGTGGAGGAGGGGGGAGGGGTTGGCCCAAGATGTCCATCTTGTCATGGGAGAGACCCAGGTGCTCAGAGGCAAGTTTGGACAAGGGGTACAGGCTCTCTATGACCTTTGAATCTGCTACCAGTTGCTGCTGTGCTTGGAGGAGCAGCTCATTTGCCTTCTCCTGCTTCAGCCCAAGATGCTCAGCTGCGTATTTAGTCAGAGGATAGATCCCCTCTGCAAAGTCCAGCTTCAGTTTCCCATCTGTGGTCAGACCTCCTGCACTGCCGCCACTGCTGTGCATCTTCATGTGACTGATGAGGTTGCGCTGCTGAGCGAATTTCCCTCCGCACACCTGACACTCATATGGCTTCTCTCCCGAGTGGATGCGCATGTGCTCTGTTAGGCGATACTGGCGTGTGAAACGCATGCCGCAGGAGTCACAGGCGAAGGGTTTGAGCCCCAGGTGGCTCCGCATGTGGCGTGTCATGGTGCCACGCTGCGTGAACTTTTTGCCGCAGATGCTGCAGGGGTAAGGCCGGGTCAGCCAGTGGGTTTTCTCATGCTGGCGCAGCGTTGCAGGGTCTTTGTAGGATTTCTCACAGGAGGAGCAGCGGTAGGGTCGGATCATCTCCACGATGCCTCCTGAACTCAGACTCTGGCTGGATTTAGTCTCGAGGTGGGACAGACTGTTCAAACTGCTGTTCAGGTTCCCGTAGCCGTTTGTATTGCTGCTCATGTTTTTGCTGCTGCTGTTATTGCTGTTCCCCATCTCCCCTCCAGAGTTGCCGTACAGCTCCTCCTCTGTGTGTGTCTCCACGTGTGCATTGAGCTGCTCAGAGCTCGGGAAACCTTTGTCACAGGGGATGCAGACATACAGATTGTCCCCAAAGCTCTCGGGCTCATACGGCATGTGGAACCTCCCCATTCCTCCAGGAGGCGAAGGGCGGCCTTCACTGCTGCCAGTCTCCTCTGTTCCTGATCCACTCTTGTCATCCCCTCCTTCACTGTCCTCCCCTGGCTTATGGTGGTTATGATGCTGGTCTCCATTTTCACCCCCTTCCTCTTCGTCCTCATCATCATCCTCATCCTCAGCTGTGTAGGGTTCAGGTTTCACCCAACGGTAGATGTTACTCATGTCCCTGCCTGCCTCTGCACCTTCTACAGGGTTGTCAGGGCTGCACATGTAGCGATCGTTGCCCTGGGAGTTGGTGCGGTGCAGGTGTGGTAGGTGTGGGGCGAGAGGCTGGTTGAGATGGGGAAAAGGTGGAGGAGTTAAGGAGTTAGCCTGATCAGTGGACTCTGTTTTCTCTGAAGGGAATGCTCTCCCATTGGTCCCCTGCATGGGGCTGGTGCGTTCACTCAGAGTCCCGTCTCGCTCCTCGTCAATGTGGGCGCTTGCCAGATGGGAGGGTGTGTGCTGGGATTGGGAGTTCGGGCTTTTCTTGGAGAGATCAAGGCCAAAGCTGGGGGAACAGTTCCTGTCAGGGTGGGCAGAGCGACCGAGCTGGGGGGGCAGAGTTGGCTGCAGGGATGGGAACACCTGAGAGCCCTGGGTGGAGGTGGGGGCATACAGCTCCCCAGCATGTATGGCTAATCGATGGGGAATCAGCTCCTCTAGTGGTGGAGCTCGAGGTGCATGGCAGGACTGAATGACAGGAGTCGAAACCCTATACCTGCCCCCGCCTCCTAAACCTAAACCAGCAGGCCCCATTTTTGGGTATGGCAGAAATGCAGGACTTGGGCGTGGAGGGTATTTGCCATTTCTTTTCAGCTTCTTTTTACACAAAGCCACCAAGTCGAGCAGCTGCAGGTAGCTGGCTGCAGCCAAAACAGCCCCTAGATTGGGTTCAGTGGGAGAAGTGGGGTCTCCCTCACTAAGGCGGCCTGTGTAGATATAGTCCAGAATCACCCTGAAGACCCCTGGACTCACCATCTCGTGGTCAAGGTTGATGAGATTGTCGTGGACCACCAGAGATTTCAAGTAGAGGCTGCTGGCAGCCAGAATGTTCTTATGAGCCCTGAAGAGGGCGTTCTGCACCACGATGATGACATCACACAGGAAACCCTTGGTGCGCTGGCTGTTGAGCTGCAGGAGGAGATCCCTAGCATGACTTGGAACGTCCATGGCATCCAGCATCGACTTCAGTCCGCCACCTGGAACAACAGACATCTGTGAAATGTCATGCAACAAAAGGAATGTCAATCGGCAATAACATGATTAATATGTCTCTCTGTGGACACAAGTGATGGTTATTTATGAGTTTTGAAAAAAGAAAAGTTCAAAAGCATGGTTCACACATTGGAGCTTGACTTTAAAAAAAGTGCCTAAACATTTGGTTGAAAAAAAGAGTTCCAGTCAAAAAGAAATGTGTGAAAGAAAAATGTTTAAAACATAGGGCCGGTATGACTGAGCATGTGTGAGGATTAAAAGATTATTTTCTTTGCAAACCACCTACTCTATGCAAACATTCTCTGAAGTTTTATTCATTTTTTAAATATAAAATTCAAACTATATTTATCATCAGAAAAATATATAACACTTGATCAGTCTTGTTCTTTGTGAAGATCATGTGTACAAGAAGTGCAAATGAAGGCCTCGCAGTTGAGTGAACTTTTGTTAAAGGTGAACAGTTGCGATGGTTTTCTCATTATCAGAAATCTACATGTTCACTTCCTCTGCAGCGAGTGAAAGAGGGAAGGGAGAAAATTCAGAGAATTTCAAAAACCTGCTGATATAAATTTGTAGCTGCTGGCTCCCTGATAAAAGTATTCCAGGGGTGGTGTGCAGACTTTCAAACAAAGCTAAAGATGAATGTTTCGGCAGTGTGATGAACAGCAGGTATAAACCTGCAAGGGGAAGGACACAGCCAAAAAAAGATTGCTCTCCCTGCTCCTCTTTCTGCCCAGTCATATAAGGAACAGAGAGCGCACTGGATGTAAATCAGCGCACAAAAATCTATGCACACATTCATCCACACTCAAATATCAACACTAATTGTTCCATTGAGCCTAAAATAAACCATTTCTGCTGCATACATAAAACATAACGTATTATTCACGCAGTGGCAGCAGAGGATAGTTTACTTGAAAGATTAAACGTCTCAAAGTGTCCCTGAGGGCTGAGTCGCACTGATGGGAAACAAGCAACTAAATAAATATCATCTCATCCGTGTGATCATGGTCTTCCTGACACCAGCTCATTCACTTCTTGTTTATTTCATTCAGTGTTCACACTCTGCGGAAAAAGGGAAGTGTGAATCTATATTTAAAAACAACGAATGTTCAACAGAAAAATGCTCAGCAATTGTAAATAAAGTCATGTCTCTGTTTTTTTTTTGTTTTTTTTTAGTCTCTTGCAAAAAGCTGCTGCAAAATAGTGTAGTCATCAACTCAAAGGTCATTCTAGGTGCAGTTTTAGCGGTTTATTTTTAAGAATGCATATTCAGCATCAGGCTGGAGATTTACATCATAAGGGAAAGTCATCACAGATAAAGTGGAAAATGAAGTCAGAAAAGGGTTGAGAGTCAGTGAGTGATCATGTGAAGAAGAGTCATCGATATTCAAAAAGACATTTTTTTTTAATACATTAAGTTCCAGAAAAAAATAAAATAAAATTCTACTCATAAAGGTGCTATTGTAGTAAATGCATGTATTATTTGTATGCCGAACAATTATTTAAAGAGCATCAACAGAAGGTCTAAAATGTTAAAAAATAAGGCCTGTAGGGCAGGTTTATGTCGGTAAACGCTCCATTAGGTCCCAAGTCATCATCTAAACTGTTTCCACTTCTGGTTTCTGTCTGGTTTTGATTACTCAACGCTCATATTTTACTATAAATTTTCAACGTCGGTCACATCAGAAACAAGAGGTTATATGAGGAATAGACCAAGAACTTTCCACAGCTTGCTGAGCCTTTGCAGAGACTCTGCTTGCATGAGCGGGTGAGAAGCTCACTGTTACGGTGCAGCGCAGGGTGACAAGTTGTGTACACACACACACACACACACACACACTTTCACACACACACACCACTAGTACATTCACGTCTGTATGCAGTCTACTTTGTGTGATACAGGTCAGCTGTTCAACAACACATGACAGAAAAAAAGGCCTTTGTGTCCAATGTAAAAGAGAGATTGTAAAGCTTTTAAGATATTTCAATATTAAAATGTTCTATATGTTTTAAATCTTTGCAATGTAAGAACAAAATTTTGAAAACTAAATTTATGTGCTCTGCATATGATAACCTATTCTTGTCTTGTGGTTACAACAGTCAAAGTGGCGGTGGGTTTGACACAACAGTTCAGATCTTTTTCATTTACTGTCTGTGAAAGTGTTTAGAGAAGCTGCAGCACAATTTGAATATCTGCGCTGACTCTCTGATCTAAGCTAGTAAAAAGAAGTGAAAGGCCACAGTTAAACATGTTCTGTAAAATTCTTAATGCAGACGGTGTGTGTGAGCTCAGAGCATCCTGTTAGGAAGCCATCTTCGATTGCTGAGGTATTCAGTCAGACAACACAATCTGCTACATATCAAGTTACTGTAAACACATTTAAAGCTTGCACCACGCTCTGTTTAGATGGGTTTTTTTTCGTGTTAAACAAGCTATTTATACAAGTCTTTTTTGCTTGTACATATAATGCAGTACAGTTGCCTCAGAGGAAGTTTCTGCTGTCTCTGTTTTGATATGATCACCTTTTTCTAATGGCCTGTCAACATGCCGGGGACATTTATAAGTCACTGATGTGATGAAGTCTGGATTCATCCATTTATGTGCATCACACTGATTTTCAGTGTCCCTGTTTTGTCTGTTTTGCTACTTTTGTGGTTTGGGGGTAACATGGGAGACTTAACTTCCTACCTCTGCATGCAGCTTCAGTCTCATAAATACTGCACACATCTGCTTAAAAAGCTATGTTGACATTTAATATATTTAATTTAAATTGGCTGCTCATTCCCATATCGCATTGTACTTAAACTATTTTAATGTGTTCATAAGTGGTATATGACAATTTTTTAAGCAAATTTGTATATTTTAGAAAATACTTCTTAACACGGTTTTACACTACAATGATTAATTTTTGTCTTTTTGTTGCAGCAGAGGCAAATACAAAATAAGTAAGTTTCACATGCACTACATTACGACAAAAGTTTTGTGAAAAAGTCTGCAGAAATTTTCATCTTGCAGTGCAAATCAAATAAAGCACTTATGAGAAGTGAAAAGTAAGGTTTCAGTCAGCAAACATCATGGGGAGCCAGAGTCAGTTTCCTGTTACAATGCTGTTAATGCGTATCTGAAAATGATCACAACTGTAGAAAAACAGTGCTGGAGTAACACAACTTCTTAATGTGGAACAGATATAAACAGTAGATGGAGTGTAACAAAATAAAAATATAATATTTTTCTATTCAATTTTTGTTTTCATCTGAGTATAAAGTTGACTTTTTTTTTAACTCGCCTGCAGGTTTTACTGTCTTTCTGGTTTAAACCTGAATCAAGTTATTTGAGTCATTCTTTATTCCTTTTTTTAATTCATTGATCAACTATTTTGCAAGAAAGTTGATAAAAATAACTCTGTGTTACTTTTTGCTTGTTTCAGGGTTAACTTCAAGGCTAATTTATTAGATCATTTTTAACGTGTTTTTTTTTTTGTTTCTTATATCAGACTTTATGTTGTTTTGAATGCAAAGAACTTTGTGTGACACCGTCCAATAATCCACTTTTTCTCTGCAGCCCTTCACATACTGAGCAGTAAACCGAATCACGAGTGAACGCATCCCTGTGATCAACAGTGCTTCATCTTTAAAGCCCCGAATCATCCAAAAGCAAAACGTTTTTAGCTCATTACACATAATAAAGTAAGAGACAGCTGTTTCTTCTCCTAACAGTAAGGAGCATCTCTTTTTTACACGGACATGCTTTTAAATCCTGGATTTTTTTTAGAGTAGCACTTACTACATGAGGCAGAACATGCATTAAAAACTGTCATAAAATCACTTCTCTTTGTCTGTGCTCGTCTGAACTCTGCGGACATTTAACACACACAGTTAAAGGCCTGCTCCATGTACTTTAAACGTAACATAATGACTTGCTGCTTCCTTTTTATTTTATTACAAGATTATTGGTAGCTCATTTCCATATGACAGAGTTTCATGTCCCCTTCAACTTTTTTACATGCAGTGTTAAATTTTCACACACAAAAAAACAGGCGGAAATATTCTTAAGACATGAAAAAGTTAAGGTTCGAGATCTAAAAAAGCAGAGCAAGAAGTGTTTTATTTTGTAATCCAACCGGAAATTTTTGGATGGTTTTGCTGATTTTTTGGAAGCATGTGTCCCCAAATTAGTCACTGACACATCAAACGGACCAAAGAGAATTTTACGAACAACTTGAATTGTTTTTGCTTCGTATTTATTAGGGAGAAAATATTTAAAAGATTGGGTTTTAACATGAAACTTCACAAGCGTTACATTCGTAATCATAGTGTTACTAAATACTTGAAGAAAAGTAGGTAAAACTATGTTGAACAAGCCATAAAACACGTAAAGGAAGATTTCAAGATTGGAAGATTCTTCTGCAGACAGCACTCAAAGCGAAGTTTAACAAAATAAAAGCCCAAATGTCATCCCTGCCCTGTCCTCGCGCACCGACTCTCAGTTCTTACCTGCATGCCCGATGTCTTCTGCCATCCGATCTAAGTCTCCCTTAATGATCATCTCAGCAGCCTCCAGGAGTCATATCTGACGTTTCAGCTTTGAACTGCCAGCCTCCAAAAAACCATGCCAGTTTTCCGCGCGCGTCTGCCAGCTCTTTTTTTATGATTATTAATTGATATGAATTTCTTGTCGCTCCTTAGGTCCGTCCTCCCACCCACTTTCCTCCCTCTCCTTTTTTTTTTTTTTTACGGAGTGTCTCTCTGCCCCTCCTCTCCTTTTCTTTCTCATCCCCTCCTATAAAAAAATACGTGCTCAGACCAGCATCAGTTTCCTCCGATTTTTTTTCTAGTAATTTCCTTAGCTATTTCTGAGTCGGAGCAATAACGCGCACCGGGATGATAATGGAGCCTCTATGCGCCTTAAGTGTTTTAGCGCCCCGTGTGATGTCAGTCTATAATAAAACTAAAAGGTAACATCGAGGGCAGGAACTTTATGTGACCCCGACTTCAACTTCTCAACACATCGTCTTAAAGAGACAGGCAGCCATTACGCACTCGTATATGTTGCCTAATTATTATCAAGAAACCCTCATGAGAAATGGAGAAGAGTTTAATGATAGAGACTTCTCTTTAGACACGAGATGTGGAAAGTTTTTTTTTAAGTCGAAGGACTTTAAAGAGTTGTACTCCTCTAAACACAAACCGCCATGTTTGATTTTATTCCCTCCCCCAGGCTATCTAAATTTAATCACAATTTGTTTGCTTTTTAGAGAGAGGGGGTTATGAAGTAAAGAAACACCAGTTAGTGTTCTGTAATCTTGAGTAATTTAAATCAATTACACAGTTAAAATGAAGGTGTAACTCTTCCCTGCAGACCTCCTCAGAGAACATTTGGAGCTTAAATAATCCTTCTGGATTCACTTTAAGAAAAAAAAAGTAAGTGGAAGCTGAAGGGACGCTTTAATGACAACTTTTTTAACTAAACCAATCTCTCTCTCTCTCTCTCTCTCTCTCGCTCTCTCTCTCTCTCTCTCTCTCTCTCTCTCTCTCAGGTGAAAGGTGAGACACCTGCTGTTACTTAAACAAACCTTCACTTAGATTTAAGCATCTAAATTAACATGGATGTCTTACATTTCCAGGCTGTAATGTGAATTTAAGATAAATAGTGGAATGTTTTGATGTCAAATATTGCTCAAATGTATCAGAAATAATGTTGATGCATTCGTTAAATGTTATTAGTATCTCTTGGCCCTAATGTATAGAAGTTTTATTCAAAACGTGTAGGTGCACGCATACATCTCTTGCTAAATTCATCTCAAAGAAATTCAGTGACCTGAGAAGTACTAGAGAACATTAAAAATAACGAAAAGCTCAATGTAACAGACTGTACTCCAGATCAGCTCAAGGCCGAACATGCCCCAATGATCCAGATGCTGAAACGTCGTCTGTGTGCTGAAGGACCACATCAGGACCACACACTCAAACTGACACTACACATTAACACCTGAGAGTCGCGTGGAGTCCCCCTGTGTGCAGGTTGTTATGAAAATCCACCCATCACAGCGATGTCCCCCCGCGCCTCTTTGTCGTATCACAGTCTTACCTCGGACTCATGTCTGGTGCTCTCCCCGTCCGTCTGCTCTCCTCTTCGGCATTCCCTCATTAAGCCCTCCGCACTTTCCTCCAGATCCAGCTCTCTCCCTCCACGTCTCTTCCGCGTCTTTTTCCTGCCAGTCCTCCCCCGGTTTGCCTCCTCTGCCTTCCTTTTTCCCCCAAACACTGAATTTTCTCACGTGTTAACGAGACTATCTGACACTTCAGACTGTGTTGGGGTCCGGTCGGACCAAAACCTACCGGCGGAGACTTTACGCGGACAGCGACACCCAACGGCGTAGCCGGTCCCGCTGGACTTAATGTCAGGGAGGACAAGCTGAGCTGTGAGAGGGTGGGAGTGTGGGTGAAAAGAAAGGAAAGCTCTGACCTTTCTGTCTGAGCATCATTAAAGAAACATACCATTAACTCTCACCTAAAAATGAGCATTGAGCAACTGTTTATGTAGGGAATTAAAAATTTAAAACATCCAAGGTTATGAGTTTATTTTACATGATTTAAAATCCCAAACTTCCTAAAATGATTAAGGGAAAATTCCTCAAGCACAACCAAACGAAAGACAGTATATTTCCTTTGAAGTGGTGTGCAAAACTGCAAAATTTGATATTGATCCGATACCAAGTGAATATAGGGCCAGTATCACTGATATCAATACCCATATTGATATCTTTATTTTTATTTTTCAACAAAGAAAAGGAGTGTGTCAAAATTAACATACAACCACTAAAATTAGTGTTTCTGTTCGTGAATGAAAGTAAATGAATAGTTTTTCAACAATAGAACAATTATGTGCTTTAACTTTTCTGCTTTGTTGTAAAACAGTAAATTTGAATGTTCATTAGTATCAACAATTATTAACTAATTGCAGCATCAAATGCATCATTTTGATCAAACAGTTTGCACTTAATGGTAGATTTACTATTACCTGAAAATATATGAGAAATCAGCAATGTACTGATAATTTTAAGTACTGATCTAATCCCCAAGTACTGATACCAATGTTGGTATCAATATATTGATAATTTAGATACACCCACCACTAGTTCTTAGGGCTAAAGATATGTTTAGGTTTGATAATTTAAATATTACCAGCATTGATTACTGACTGAACTTGCCATAAATGCCAAAAAATAGCTTGCAGCTTCTCTTTTTACTCAAATGTAACTATTTTGATAAGATTAAGTATCAAATAACAACATATTCTCTCAAATTTATCTTATTTTGAAGAATGATGATCTAAAAAAAATTCAAAATATACATTTAGTTTTAATGGCAGCAGCCACAGGCAAAATGTTCCCCACATAATTTGCATGAAACCATAAAAAGGAGCAACACGTGATAAAGGGATTCAGTTTATAACTTTTTGTTCAAAGATGGATTGTTTGGTGAGTCTAAAAATGATTGTTTTCCAAATGAAAGCACTCAAACCACTTGTGTGAAATGATAGATGAGGTTCACTGCCTCCGCTTCTGCTTGACTTAACACATTTTCAATCACATTTTTAGGATTTTTGTGTGTTAAAGGTTATTTCCAACAAACACAATTTGATGAGAATGAAAAGGCTTTAAATCATTGCTAAATTCTTTTAGTTTTTATACAGAAGTACGTTTTGATTCTTTGTGCTCCCTGTATCTAGGAGGAGACATTAAAACATTAATACTGACACACATTTAATCTCCTTTATTTAGATGACTTGTGTCAGAAAGGCCTGTCTGTTATTGTTCCCTCAAGTCTTTCCACAGCCGCCCTGAGGTGTTTGAAAGACCGCAGATTGAAATTGATGAAAGTCATTATTTTACAATCACAGCGGCAGTTTAACGGACAGCCGCTGTGATGCAGTGAAACACTTACCAGACTGAGGCCTATTTATGTTTGCTGCTATCACAACAGCAGCTGACAATCTCATACAGCACGCAGGTTCTCTTCCTCCCAAAAGGGTGCTGGTGTTTGATCGGGGTGATTCGAGACACTCTGTGGGCCTGGTGGTATTGTCTGCAGCTTCCATGTTCCCTCGATGAACTGTTGATAACCTCACAGACTGAGGCTGCAGACCTGTGCAGGAGAATAGATGTGCTGAATGAAGGATGTGACACTGTGTTTCGATTCATGGTTCAAAATAGATTTTCCACCTGAGGAAACAGGTGAAGTTTGTTCTACATAGATAGATGCCCCTATGTTTTAATGTTCTGACCTTTAAGTAAAGACTATTTACAAGCACATTAGTTAATCTATTTAAAGTTCCATCCATCTAATAGTGTCTACCCATCTATCAGAGATTAACCTTCAGCCTGTACCTTTCCAACTGCAGGTTCCTTTCTACTTCTTTCTATCTATCAGTTTGTCTATGTATTTTTGCATCAATTTATCCATATCTGTGCCTATCTATACATCTAAACTTATCACAAAAATAAATAAATTTGTATGTGTTAGACTAGTCTAATGTTGTCAAAATACTTCTTGGGAAATAATCAAAATTGTCTTGGAGAAGCTACGCTTAGATATCTTAATTTAGTAGCGTCTACATAACTGTTTATATCCAACAGTATTAATTTGGATTTCTCTATCCATCCATCTATCTATCCAAAGACTACATTGATGTATGCTAATTTCTTAGCATATATCTGTCTTTTTCTCAACCGGTATTTCTCTATAGCGTATTGGTATCCATACACTTCATCTATTGATGTCATTACCTGTTGATGGATTGTTCTCATCCTAAACATGTATTTTCATCCACCTGTATCAGTCTTAAGTACTTCATACATCCATTGTTCTCAGTTACTCTGTCAGCATCCATCAGCATTCATCCATTGTTTATCTCCAACTATACACATCCTCATATTCATCTACTGCTATCAGTTCATTTCAGCATCTATTGATATCTCTCTATCAGTTCATCTTCTTATGTTCTATGATCATTACTAGTTTTCGATACTGAAGTGCAACAAATACATATATTTGATGATAACCATGGTCATTAAAATAAAGTAATAAATAACCAAATCAATGCATTCAAGGTGGAATTTAATAACGAAGGACTCTGGAAGGTGATGGCCAACAACAAGAAAAGAGGGAAAGGGGGGAAAAAAATCTGTGAATGTCTGCAGATCATTCCTAACTTTGCACTTTCCAAAGCATTTAAAGGGATGCAGCCTCAGTCATACTTACTTTGCTCAGAGTTTTCATTAAGTCATGTTGAATTTACCACCATCCAGCAGGTTACAATCAGGAATGTAAGTTCATTTTATCTGGAAAGGACCAGAAGTATGGATAAAAGTAAAACTAGCAAACAGCTGGGGGAAAAAAAATAAAACAGTCGCTACTTTTGGCCTGTAAGCTGTTTTTGAGAGAAGGAAAGAGTTAAAAAAAAGAGAGGGCCTGATACAAGAGAAAGTAATGTTGGTTAATTTTTGTTTTCTTACATGTCTCATGGTACAGCTGTTGTCTTCCCAGACAGACTTTATCTCTTTAATCAATCAGCCCCCAGAGGCCTGCGCTGGACATTCAACTTCAGCCTGTCAAAACACAATTAAACATACCATAATCTGCAGCGCTGCAACCCTGAAACGCTGAACTCTTAATGAACTGAAAAAGCCATCAAATTGCTGGTTGTAAGCAATGATTCAATTAAAGGCAGAGAGAGCCAGGCCACAAACAGTCCAGAAAGCCCATCCCAAAGAAAGTGCATGTCTATTACCCCCAGAAGTCCCACATTCATTGAGGAGACAGAGCTGGAGATAAGGCCGGCAGAACAGCCAGATCCCTTAGCAGTCTGCTGTCACTCTCTAAATCACACACCTTCCTCACTCTTTCTCCAAATGCAGGTTTTTACATGTGACATATATCTTGCAGAAGTATTGCTGGCTGGATGTGGAAACACAGTGAGGAGGTGAACTTTCTGAATGACTGCAGCCAACTTTTCAGACATCTGTGAGTGGATATGTTGCAGGGTCAGAGAGTCTCCAAGGCCCAAAGCACCTCGTTTCAATTAAAGTTTCAAGTGAAAAATTTTGCAATCACCTTATTATTGCTCTATCTCAGCCTGCCAGGAGAGGAAAGAGCAACACTGGACAATAGACAGGACAGTCTTAACACCTTGAAATAGACCATCTGAGTACAATGTCTCACACTTTTCTCAACGACTCACACAAGACTTTTTGCTCCCTCTTATTTCTTTCATTCCCATCAATCATCCTTCCATCCTTTCTTTCTTTCTCTGCAGTGGACATGGCCACACATATCTCCAGATGCTTATTGTGACCGCTTTGCCATACCGGACACGCCCCCCTCCGGCTTCAGATTCCCTTCACCACCAGAAATTGAACACTGGGCTCAACATTTACACACAGGCTCTCTCTTAATTCATCCTAATGAGCGGTTCTACGACAGCTTTAGAGCAAAGGCGTGCAAGGCATGTCATTAGAGCGAGCAGAGCTGTTGTGAGCGTTGGGTCGCTATTCTAGTTGGCTCCTCTCCTTGTGATGGAAGATTATGTTGCTATCTGGTAGACCTGATTTATGATCCGCTTATTTGATTTTTAAATACATTTCAAAAAAGGAAACATATGAATGCAGAATGGTCTACGGTTTTGAGAAAGTTCATACTTTGCCATGTTTGCCCTCATGGTGTTGGCTTCTTGCCTTCATCATAACAACAGAAAACAGATAAAAATACATTCATTATATCCTTCAAATACAGAAACTGTAAAAGGTTTCACTACTTTCTTACTTAATTGTGGATAAAAAGATAAATTCTTTGAAATCTTCATATCAAATATGGAGCTACAGCTAGTAGCTAAGTAGCTTAGATTAGCCTTAACACTGGACACAGTAATAGTTGGCATTACTTACTTTGTTCCAATCTCAAAATATCTACAAACTAGCTTTTGTAAATCTCATGTTTCCAATTACTGTGTTTTTTTATTATTATTATTACCTGTTTCTCCCAGTTGGTGCCCTTATGCCAGTAAAGCTAATCCACTACAAGCCTCCTACAATTAGCCACAAAAATGAGTAGGCTTTTGAGAATTCTGATTTAAATCAATATGAGAGAATATATAAAATAAGGAGTGTTTCTAAGAAAGCATTTAGATAATTTGCTAGAAATACAACTGTTTGATAACTATGGTATAGTAGGCTACTTTAGTAAAGCTATCTTGGTTTAGAAACACAAATAACAAAAACCTCGGAGTTACAGGAGTAAATATGTTTAAACCCAACATAAAAACAGTAAATTTGACTCTTCAACAAGCTAGCTCTTCAATTAGCTTAGATTAGCATAAACACTTGTCACAAGGAAACAAGTGGCATGGATTTGTTCAGCTTAACTTGCCAGCTCTCTTGATCTGTATGTATCTCATCTTATTATTTATTTCATAAATTTTGTCTTCTGCTCTGTTAAGATGCTTTTCCTTGCCGATTTAGCTTGTAAACTATAGAATTATTCTATTTTATTGTTTATTAGGTACATTTTAGCTGCTGTATGCTAACTTAGCTTATCAACTACAGGGCCATGCTTCATATTTAGTTCACTGAAGTGAGAGTTGTTATTATCTTGTAATGAAGCAAAAGTTAGTTTTAGTTTTCTATGGTTTTCATATGCTACTTCAGAAGAGATGTATTTATAAGATTAGCATGGGGACTGTTCTTGAAGCGGTGATACCACACATTTCAAAATGGAGTTACTTCAGAAAGAGGAACAAGGATTTATCGGGGGATTTTGGACACTGCATCCTGCATAAACAGGTATATGAGAGGCTGATAGGGCATCCCTACAAGGTCCATTCACAGATTCTCTGACAGTTTTCTAGAAATCACAAAGAAAACACATTTTTTTTGGTTCTGAAAAAACTTAATTAACAAGAAATTGGTGCGTTGCCTTATCCAGTTGTTACCCCTACAAATGAATATGGTTATGATGTTTCGATTGAAGGTTTAGAGTTCATATAACAAAAACAAATTTCAGGTGTTTAGAGGTTTGTTTAGCAACCTGATCTAACTGCTGCTTCTAGTCTCCATCATCATTTGGTAGCTCGATGCTGTGCTTTGTTTGAAAGTATACCTTAAAGTTTCATATTATATTCTTAACAGTTAGTTTTAGTATCTTGCACCAAAGAGAAATGAATAAAGGGGTACTTGTTGAGTCAGAAAGGGACAGGAAAACCAAAACAATGGGCTGAAAGATGCTAAAATGTTTTTGAAAGCAGGGGAAAGAGCAGAAAACAGGGATTATTCTCCATCAGGATATCACCACCACAAGCAGCATCACACGCAGGGAAGTTTTGTGTTCCACCATGAATATAAATAACAGTGTTTATGATAGTTTTAAGCTTTTGGCAACAGGTTCAGCTCCAAAATCAGAGCTGCTAACTCTTGGCCAACAGTGTGTGTATTAGAGTAAACGAGTGTTTCTCTAAATGTGTGTTTGTGTGAAGGCCGGTCCAGTGGCCGTCTGTGCAGCACATGGCTGCCCGATACATGGTCTCTGCTCCCTGGTCTCTGCTCATTAGCCTCACACAGTGCAGCTATTCCCCTCTCTCACCTTCTCCTCCCCCTCTCTCTACCTTCCACTCACAGTCACACACAAGGGGAAGAGCGAACCTTTTGTTTTCTGTGTCCGACCTGCGTTCCAGCCCTCCTCCTCCTCCTCCTCCTCCTCTTCTCCACTGACTAAATCTCTTTTCCGGCTTGATACTGCTGAAAACCATATGGTGTGTGACATCATCAGGGCAGGAAGCAGTCGAGAGGGGAATGGTAGAGAGCTGGGGAGAGATTGGCTTGCCAGGTTTCTGTGCAGTGATGTCAGCAGAAAAGCACTCTGGGAGGCCCTTTGGGGGGTGAGAGCAGAGCAGGTTGGAAATTGTATCTTTTTTTATTATTATTCCACTCCCACCTGGATAATCATGGGTGAGTATAGAGGCTATGAAGAGGTGATTTTTTAACTTGTGAGGTCATGAAGTTGTTGCTAAGCGTGTCTAGTGTACATATATGTGCAGGTGCTGCTGCAGGGGGAAAAAAAAAGTTGATTTCCGATTGTTTCTGTGATGCTAAAACCTTCTGCAGATCATCTAACTGTTTCTTCCTGGCAGTCCCAATCTGCTCACCAGGCTTTATGTCTGTCATAACCCTCCCTGCCTCCCTCCTCCTTTTGTTCTCTGGGTGAACTCTCCAGCTTTGTTGTGCGATTCCTGGTCTCCATACCATCACTAGAGCCCAAATCCAGCACTCTATCAGCACACACAGAGACACACACATAAACACTCAGTCCGCCACTCACACAGTCAGCATCTTTCTCCTTCGCACACAAACACACATGCACTGAAATACCCTCACTGATTAATGGCAGAGCTGGGGAGGGTGCCAGGCAGGGAGGGGAGGTATTAGAGGAGGGGAGAGAAGAGAGGAGAGAAGAGGAAGGAGGAGAGGCTGCTGCAGCTGTGGTTTTGGAGTCGGTCTCTGCGCCCCCTTGCTGCCCCCTCTCTCCATCTCCTCTCCGGCTCCTCCAGGGACACACGCCTTGGCCAGGCCCCAGGAACCAGGGAGTCAGGACCAGGCTAAAGGGGGAGAAAAGGGGGGAAACACAAGAGGGAGGGAAAGATATCACAAAAGAAAGAGAAAAACAGAGCTGACCTAATGCGAAAGTATTGTCAGGCAGCACCTACATAAACAGGAGAGCACATGAGATGTTCCTCAAAGGTTTTCATGGGCAGAGCGGTACAAAGTGTCAGATTTCTAAAAACACTTGAGCCTGTTTAAGTTTGTTTTATTATTTGATACTGATGCTGTCATTTGGTTTTATATTTCTAATAGATCAGGGATGAGTTTGAACTCTCTGAGTTTGGAAAAAATCTTTGAAGTCAAATACTTAATTAACTTATACATTTCAAGAAGTACAAGTTGAAAGTGTCGTTGCATTAGGAAGGCAATTAGCTAATCAAAAACTAATGAAAAAGGAGAAAACAAGAGAGGGAGTTGTTGTCGGGCCTTTTTTGGGTATTCTTTTTATTGAATATTTTTCAGATGAAAAACAGAAAACGAGTCAAGTCTTTTTCAAAGTATTTGTGTAGTTGGTCCATAATCTTTCATACAGCATTCACCCAAGAGCACACAAAAAAGCCAGAATAATAACAACAACAACAATTTTAATAATAATGATCAAGCAGTTGTTGCATTTAACAAAAACAGAATATACATTCACACACTGTAATCAGTGAAACAATTGCCAAACACTCATCCTTGTGTAACTGCAAAAACTTGTGCTTTACAATTATCATGCAAAATGTATAGATCCAGCGTCAAAATGCAGAATCTAAGCCCTTTGAAAGTATGTCAGGAAATAATCATCTGATGGCAAAGATGATAGAACTTAAAACACCCGATGTCAATTGTACTCTACCATGTAACATTGTATCTTGTCATATCTCAGCAGATATCTTGTATACTATCTCACAGGTATATATTGTTGTATATTTTTCCACATCATAATGCAGTGTTTGCAATGTTGTATCATAACATAATGTATTGTACTGTACCATATCACATGAAACAATTTCTTATGCCTATGTTCATTTGATTGAAGGCCTGTTTTGCTTTGTTGTCATAGAAAAAGAGAAGTATTGTGATAAATTCCTCGCAGAAGCACATTGAGTTGAAGAACATGTTCATTAAAGAGTGCAGATAATATGATTTTTCATGTTGGGGAGGTTTCCACTGGGGCTCATCCTCTTGAACATGAGACAAGTTTATCATACTAACTGTGATGTGTTAACCTGTGGTTTTATTGGTAGCCTGACTCAACATATTCAGGATGTTTGGCTTTCCTGTGCATGCCTGAACCCAAAGTGTGATCCGCTCACCCCCACTGCCCTGCACTCCTGGGTAAGTGTGTTTTTGAGGCCTATTCGCTCTCTCTGACTCTCTCTCTCTGTCTCTCTGCTTTCCCCTTCTACTCTCCGTGTTTTATGGGCTGTGTGCTGCGGTGCAGTGACCTCCCTCTCACCCCAGTGCCACCCAGCCGGTGCAGGATTCAGGCGCGCACGGCCCCTGCCAAAACCCCATAGCGCCACATCTGCAATCCATAAACGCCAGCCACTCTCGTTCTCCTGCTCCCTCGCCCACACCGCCTCTGACTCTCACACTCCTCCATTTCACTCTCTCTCTCTCCTTCCCTCTCACCCACTAACTTTTTATTATAATATCCAAATTCTATGCATCCCCCTTTTTTTGAACATTCCTTCGACTCCTTCCTCCCACATCTTCTGGTTTTCATTCAACATCAACTTGCTCTTCTCTTATCTCTATCTGCCCCCTTTTTTTCTCCTCCTTCCGTTTCTCCATCCACATCCAGCGGAAAAATCTCTCACCCATTATATCTCCAGTGGAAGCCAGCTAAGTGTGGTGGCAGAGAACTGAGAACCACAAGACATTCCTGATCCAAACAGCACTAAGTCACCAGCGTTCACGTCCTCTGACGCTGCCAAATACACACTTCACTTATGGGTTACCACGTCGCCGTCTTAGTCCCCAAACAGCTCAATGTTTATCTGTTTCAAATTGATAGTGTCAGGGAAAAATGCAACCAAACTAAGAGTCATTTTTTTTTCATGTGTTACTTTAAGCATTCTCCATCAAGGGGGTATTGAATTCCCCCTCCCCTTGCCATGAACTGTTGGCCAGCAGAGCACACACACATACACACACCTCCCCTCTGCTTTAACAAGATGTGTTCAACACATCAGTGTAACTGTGCCCTTGCTTTTACACATGCAGAAAAAAGAGCGCAGGAAAGAAGGAAATAAATTGAGTGTTACCACAAAGCTGTCCAGAGCTCACAGCGTGCCCCCCATGGGCAATAAAGACATTAGTCTTTTTCAATTGTATTATCTTTTTTCTTCAGTTCTTTCCACTGTAATCAAATAAAAATGCACAGAGTGAACTTTTACTCCCCTCTGTTTCTTGGATCATGTTCTCCTCTCTATCCCAAAGTCTTCACCTTCTTCTTTCCCAGACATATTGGCATGCCTCTGTGCTGGAGTCCCAACACAGCCCAAGGATGAATCATGTTGCTGCGAGCATACGAGAGCGCCGTTTTATGATAAATATTGCAATTCATAAATCTGTGTTTTCCAAAGCGAAAGAGGAAGGGGCAAAAGAGGACGGAGATCAGTGGAGCGTTTCAGCCTCAGTCGAGGGAGTGAATGTGTTGACTGCAGCAGAAAAGGAGGCCTCAGGTCAGAGCAGAACCACCATGGCCAGGTCTATACTGCTAGTAGTCAGTAAAGTACAACAAATAATGATACTTTAAAAGAGCTTCAAAGGAAGTACTGACAGCATTTATGTGGAGAACAACTGTTCAGCTGACGCCATGCAGCCTGAAATAGCTTGAATATGTGCACTCAGTGTTGTTTGAACCACATTAAACTCAATTTGAGACACATGATAAATTAAATTTTGTTAGTCCACCCAGGCACATTTGTGATAAAAGACTATAAATAAATGAACATGACAGCAGCTATTAGTCACAATCTTTAAGGTCACAAGTTTTTTTTTTGAGAAATTCCGAAGAAATATTTTTGTGAAAAACTGCAACTTGGGAGTTCTTTTCCATGACCCAACTACCCTAGTATGCAAAAAAAAAGTTACTTTGATGTTAAGCTTTTATTTTAACGCAGCTGCAGCCAGGTTTTGAGATGCAAATGCTTGACTTCAAAGAGGCGCCAGTGTAACATGCTTGATGCATGCCAAACATTAAAACTATAGTGGCATAATACAGTCAACACATTTGCAGATATATATCCAGCAGTGATCATTTTGATATTTTTTATCCATATAAACCAGGTTTAAAGTTGTTCAACTAATGTTTCAGAGATTTTTGAATACTTAGTCATCACTGCCATCTAGTGGTCTATACAGGCAACTTGGAAAAATGTTCAGGGAAAAACAACTTGACAGAAGTTACTTTGACTCAAAATAGTTTTAATTCACAAGTGTTAGCCTTTCATAATGTTTTGTGGTCGCACTGACTCAGAGTATGTCTATTAGTACATGCTCTGTGTTCATTATTGAAGTCCATCCACTACTCCATGTCCAAGTCATCCATCTCCACAGTGACCTCGCTCTTCACCCAGGGTAACGGTAAAGGGACATAGGGGTCATACGTCCAGCGGGGATACACTCTCTTATACAAATTCATCAGGACAGTGTCTTGAGAGCGCAGCTGGTTATCAAATACACACTTCATGTGACCGTGTGTTCCTGAAAAATGAAACAAAACAGTCAGAATTCACGGGAGGTTAAAAATACAGGACAAAGTCTCAAAAACTATTTCATATGTCCACACCTAAGGCCTCTTTGATGTGCCCTCTCCGACCCCATTTTGTTCTAAGCTCCACTGGTTTGAACCACATGATGTCATCTGTGATGGGAAGAAACATACAGTCAGTCATAAAGCCCAAAGTCACAGGGAAGTTGAATGTTGTCAAAGATTTTGCGTCGTAAAACAGGAGAATCCTTTTACCTCTGTTAAAGAACATGTAACGGACAACAGCAGAGCGCCGGTTGATTTTGAATGGGTGTCCGCTGAGAACTATCCTCTTCAGAACAACACGCTGAGGGTTACAGCTGAGCAGGCTACCTGTAGCCACCAGGTCTTGGATGCCTTGAAAGCCAAAGTATAATCAGTACAGACTTAGCCAAAGTGAAAACTGAATAAATCAATTAAAGGGAAAACATGAGCTCAGAATGTAAGTAGCTGCAATATCTCACCGTCACTCCTCTGTTTGAACAGTAGCACTCCTGCAGGCGGGAAGGTGATGGGCGCATACACAGACACTACGGTGGGGGCATCTGGCCGAAGGAAACGCTCCATCTTGTGCTTGTCAGCTGGAGAAGAGTTGAGACAAGTTCATAGTTTAGTACTGCATTTATTGATTCTCATTCAGCGGCCAGAATTAGGTTCAGATCGGTTGCTTTTAATAATCATTCTGCTGATAAATCTGTGCAAATCCATGACAACACTGAACCTTGAATGATTAGTTCTGCAACAGAAAATGAACCTAGACACTGCTTCAGGGTGGATGTGTTGATTTTTACCACTTCAGTCCTAGAGAACTTAGTTTATATTCATACCTTGAGGCATTTTTGTTATTCAGTCAAAGAAGTAGACTTTACTACAGACTAGAGAGAAGAACAGATTTTTGTGCCAACTGTTCTGCGAGCTGATGTGAATGGTGCCTTCATCTTCAACAGTGAGGATTGTGCAGATGATGTAATCTTACACCCTCCATTGTTTCAACCCCTGTCATTCTGGGATTCAAGTTGAAATAGTGCAGGAGTTTTACCTGAGGTGTGCTGAGAAAAGATGGGAGATGCCCTGAACCTCCGAAAGCCACAGTGGAACACCAGCTCCTCTTTCGACTTGATGGGCTCCGTGTTGCTTGGGTGTCTCCTCACCAGGAGGTGCATCACTGACATCTGAGTAGGTGAACAAATCAAACAGTTAAGATGATAGAAAAAAAGCTATTATTAGAGATGTAGTGTTTCAGCACAGGATATACCTTCTGTTCGTGGGGCAACAGAGACACTAATGTCAGAGGTCGACCCGACTGGACACTTTCCATCACAGAAAATGGCACGTCAATGATGTGCAATGTCACATACCAGCCCGCCTGAAACACAAGGAACAGAAAAGTCAAATAAATTACTGGATGAAAAAAAACTGCTTTTCAAAGTAAAACCAGACACTTTATTTTACCATGGCTCCCTCTTCCTCAGCTGCAGCCTCAGCCAGAATGCGGTGGCGAGTGCGCTCAAAGCTCTGAAACTGGAAGATGCGTGAGTAGTTTTGGGGCAGGTTCTCCATGGGGTCCCACGGTGAGGAGCGGAAACTCTTCAGACCTCTGTAGCGCTGGAATCTAAGGTGAGAGGACAGAAATAAATTAATTCAACAAATAGAAGTACTTATGCCTTGATGTAAAATCTCAATATTTCTGCAGAACCTACCTGATTCTCGCCTGCTTGTCAAGGGGAGTGTCCACCTCATCAGGGAACATTTCATTGGCTCGAGCTTCACGGTATCGTTTTAGACCCTCTTGTTCAGCAGCTTCATCCATGTGTTCATCATAGCGCTGGTCTGCTCCAGAACGTTCAGTGGAGCACACTTCCTCCTCTTCCTCTTCGTCATCATCTTCTTCTTCTTCTTCAGAGCCCGAACCTGCACCCTGAGCAGAGACCATAGAGTACAGTTTGCTGCTAGTCTCAGGAGGAAAGATACCCTGTTTATTACTCTCAGTCAAATATTTTCCACCTGTCTCTTGACACTTGCAAAACATGGAAACGCATTTGACCAAAAAAGGTTTGCGATGAGATAGAAGGGTCAGAAATTTAAGAGATGAAGTTCATGCTCTCCTAACTGGATGTAAACATGCATAGATGATAGGACGTATCTCATAGTGAAGCATGAATCAATAGTATTTTTATCTTAAAAAAAGGGTATTCAGTTGACTGTGTTTGGTAAAACTGGCATGTCACCAATCGACCAGAGTCAGTCAGAGGCTGGTGGTGCTAGCTCTGCTAATTATAGCCACTCAAAACCCCACAGGTCAAATTTAATTGTGTTGACTAAATTGTGCAATTTTTTGAATAAAGATTAAAAAATTTTATGATAATACACACAATAAAAACACAGTTTACACCAATGAATGTCATGAAAACTCTATTTTACCAGCCTTTCGAAAATATGCAAATTCAAGTGCAAAGTCATGGTGTATGCTATTTTGGCTGTTTTCTGAGTGTTTTCATATCCTTGAACTAATCAACTGCAATGATTTTGATTCTGAAATAAACAAAAGTGATATTTGTTGTTTTGAACATCCTGTAAGCTCCACGTCAAGCCACAACAATCAAGATGCAGATAAACCTGTCTTTCCTACCGCAGTTCTCTCTATGAGTTACTGTTTAGTACCGATCACTTTAAAATTCACAGAGGCAGCTTTTTAGCTCCAAATAGAGAGAATTTAGGAAATTGTGAATGTGTAATAGTCCATAAAAGCACAACGAAAAGTTTTTTCAGGAGAGAGTATGTTTAAGTTCAGGTGTGAGTGTGAAGGTGTTTCCTAAATTCAAACAACAGGAACCTCGGGATCCCTGGTTTTACATGTATTTACATTTTCCCATTACCAGTGGCTTTACAAACAAGTCCTGTGTTTTTCCCCGCACACACTTTTAGGATGCTTAGAAATTCAACTGAAGAGGACATTGTAATTGTACAAGGAAATGAATCATCACAGTGAACACACTTTTAAGTGCTCAGAAAGCTCGAAGATTACAGACAGAGTCAGACAAATGAGGAGGAAGCACCCAGCAGGAGGCTGATTCACAACCTTTCCTACATCCTCACAGCAATGAAAATAATCATTATGATTTGAAGTGCCCGTTTCCCCATTGTTTCCCCTGTCCTAGATACATATTCCTATGACATCAAACACATGCTAATAACAATCACAATCACGCACCCTAATGAACCCATTGCATAAGGAAGAGTTCCCTCGACCTCTTTTCAAGTCAAGCTTGAAATAAATAAATCATTCAACCCCTCCCTTCGTCGAGACAGGAAGTTCTGTTCACAGGACAGGAAGACAGGAGGCTTCTCGTGGGACTCCAAACACTATTGTTATGGTGAGCAGCCTGGCACTGCAGGCCTGAGGCAGACACTGAGAAAACAAACAGTGCCTCTCCGTGACGATGAGCACCCACCGAGGGTCACGTATGCACCACTGCAGCCCCGGAATCACTGAGACTTCTTCGACACGTCTTCAGAGGTTACTGTCCTCAACATCCGGTAAGACAACGCTGTCTGACTGCTGCCACACCTCTGCCTTGACAATGAGTAGCTCAACTTTTTGTGTGACCTTTAAAGGCTTCTAATTCTACAAAGGTGAATTTCTGAATATTTTTTCCTGGAACTGCAACTTCAAGTAGCTTTTGTAACAGTCTAAGGTTTAAACCTTCAGACTCAGCCCTGATAAACCTCCTCAGACTTTGGTTATATTTTCTGTGGTCTGTTCTCTTTTCTGTGACAACACAACACTGAGTGTGTACCTGAGAGTTATTCTCTTCATAATCTCCATCCATGGCCTCATCCAACATGTCGTCATTGTCATCATCATCTTCACTGCTTTCTCCATCCAGATCACCATTCTCCTCATCGCCATCATCAACAATCCATGAGGCCTGGTAGTCTGATGTTCCTTTAGGGACCTTCATCACACGCTTGATCTTCCTGGCCTCTGAACAGAACAGAGCAGAGAGAAATATTTAGCAACCTTTAGCACCATGAGAGGCAAAATAAATGTTTTATGCATTTTTTTTCTTTTCTAACAACTCTACAATTTCAATTATCATCATATATTAATATTCATTAACTACTCTGAGAAACGGACAACTTTCTAAAATCTCTTTCACCTCAGAAAAACAATCATGTATTAACCCTGTCGTCGCACCTTCAGCTTCCAGTAGCTCTGCCTCTGTCGGCCATGTCTGCTCCCCATCCATAGGGTCCACCTCAGCCTCTGTCTGCAGAGTCTCTCTGCTGGATGGGTCGGCTTTCATTAGCACTCTCACCGCAGCCTCATCCTCACCTCCATCCTGTGAGAAGCAGATGACAGCCAAGAACATCCAGTCTCAGTAAACTTAAAAAGGTGCCTCACTGACCCTGCAACAATACATGTGATTTTGCACAATACAGCTCACTTACTGACAAGCATATATTTATTGTTTTATTGGATGTCCCCAAAACTCGACTCAGTAAGTTTTTAATTTTTTTATCAAAGAATACAAAATCTGATACTGGCATGATATTATTTGTTTGCTGGCATACTTTTCTCTAATCAGTAAACAAAAAAAATGTTCTCATAAATAGTTAAAAGGCAACCATATCCATAAATTACATCCAATCATTTGATACATTATCAAACATGTATTCCATTCTGAGGTCTAAGATTACTTAACATACACTCTTTAACCTTTTATTTAAAGGAAACATGGTATCCCTGCATCTTGGATTTAAAAGATTTTCATGAATAAAATCTGAATTAACACTTACCATCATGTCAACGTCTCCTCCTTTTCCAGACTTTGCTGGCCTGGCTTGTGATAAATTCAGTGGTAGAGGGTCTGTTGGAGCATCAATCTGACTGAGCTGAAAGTCCCCATGTCCACTGATGTGCACCAACCTGTCAACCCTCAAAGGATGGCCTCGAACATACCCCGACACACAGAGGGTGCCCAATCCTGTCGGTCCCCCGCCTGTCCCCTCAGCTGTGTTTGGTGTAAAAGTGACATGCTGAGCTAAAAGATGGGACCGTCTGGACCGGAAACCAAGCTTCCTCTGTCTTTGTGAGCCCAGGTGTCTGAGGAGCAGGGTGGCATCCTGCTCTGAATCCAAAGGGAAGAGGCGAGTATCAGGGAAGCGGATCTCTGTGATCTTTGACAGAGCTCTCCTGGATTCGACCCTCTTCTTAACAGGCAGATCTGACACACCCTGACACACCAAGGCTAAGAGAGGGGCACAGAGACATGATGTTAGAAAATAAATCAAGAAAATCTACTGTAAGGGAACAGTATTCCAAAGTCAAAACTCACCATGGCTGGGAAGGCCCTGGGCAAAGAGGCAGGACAGACAGTGGTCTCCATAACTGTCCCAACCTTCAGTAGAGTCTAACACAAACACGAGGCTATCTGCAATCTTTGCCACATCCAGCAGGGAGTGCATGTCAGCTGTTTGAAAACATACAGGGAAGTTTCAGAAGAGAACTTCAAGAACAAACAAAAACATACGCTCCACATTTCTCAGTGTTTACCCGTGCTTTGGCTTAGAAAGGTGAACCTCTGCTTGAACCGGGGCAGAATCAGTCCAAAGCTGTCACTGATGCCACTGATACAGCGCTCTTGATGTACGACACCTCCTGCGCCCTCCCCACGCAGCAATTTGGTGACAGCAGTAGCATCTGCTGCAGCGTGGAGGGAAAGAACAGCAACCAAATGAGGGGGACCATCCCGACTACCAAGACGTCGCTTTTCTGTCAGAACCTAAAACAAGGACAAGGAACCTCTCTTTAAAGAACCTTCAGGAAAACAAAAAGGGCTGTTTTTTGTGTGGAATTGGAACTTACCATGTCCTTCTTATTCCTGCGAAGCTGATTGGCTTTGTGCCTTCTGTCCATCTTCTTCTGTTCTTTCCTTTGTTTTTTGGTGAGGGCAGTCACAGAAACTCTCCCTGAGAAAACAGCAAACAATTATTTTAGATTTAACTTCCAAGCTCATAATTTGAAGCCTGATTTAAGTTCCCTTGAAGAACATCTGAGAACACCAGGACTGAACGCAACACAGGTTGCAGAAGGATTCACAACTCCTCACATTACTGATAAAATAGGTTTTCATTTTGAGCCCTGTGATCAACATTGGTATTCATCAGTCCTGCAACCTGCATAAAAATGCGTCAATAGGCACACATGTCTAATGATTTACATGCACTATGCTTGTGTGACTCACTACTCGCTCATGTCACCCCTGTTTTCTCTTTCAGCTCTTGGCCTTGTTCTAAATTTGAAAACTACCTGAAGTTGGCATATCACGTATGAACAAGCAGTCAAGAGATCTGCAGCAGGTGCACATAAGTTAACAGCCCGTAAAGCAAGTTATTCACAACACGTATTGTAAGTTACTGGAGCTACTACTGAAGACAGGAATACCTGCACTAGTTTCAGTGACATCAACAATATACGCCCTACAAAAAAACAAAAAATTCAGGTGTTGGGGATAGTTTTTCTTAGACTCCAAAAGAACACATGCATCCGTGGATTAACTGTTTGATACTTTTCATCATTATAATGAGTTGCATCAAAGAATACAGTCTGCATTTCTCTGATTTTCAGACATTTACAGGAATGCAAAGGATCATCCAATTGCACAGCTATTGGCATTCTGGGTGTGACTGTTTTCCTGTATTCTGGACTATTTACATTTGTTTAATTTCTGCTTTTATTTTTCATGTTCTTACAGTGCTTTCAGCTTGCATCAAGGATCATTTTAACCATCACAGTGTAGTGCTTGCAGTTAAAATGTAACACTGACCCGACTCATATCTTGTTAATGTACTGTTTCCATACACTTTTAGAGTACTTCATATTCAATTTAACAATCGCTCTTGTGTCAGTTTCTTGTAGCTGTTTCCAGCGAGTTGGAGGGTTGACATTTGATAATAATGCCCTCTAAGCTTTGAAGTGACAGTTGTACGTGTGACAAGTTTTTGAAACTTTGAGAGCATTGTTCTTATCCGATCAACATGGTATGGAAACTGTTCTCTAAACCTCCGAGGCATCTATAACCCGACTTTACCCCCTGTGTTTTAAATGGTAAACCCAAGCTCCAACTCGAGGTTCACATTTCCTGGTAAGAAAGTGGCACAATTGGCAGTATTTACTCAGAACATGTTTACATCAAGTATCTCAGGCCCGTTCGTGTAGTTAATGTTCACTGTTGCCAGCCTTTATTGCCTGAAAACTCAACACGTGTGTTTGCAGAGTCAAGACATCAACATGCTAACAACCCAGGTAAAATATCACGAGCTGTACAGAAATGATCGATAGTTGCACGCTGCTTACCTTTATTTTCTCTCTCAATTTCGCCTTTCGTCCGATGCTTGCCATGTTTGTGGGTTTTATTTTTTTGTTTATATATGCCGGCCCTGTGGCCCTGCTGTTTTTCCCCATTCGCAGCCATTTTCACCATGTGGGAAAGTCGGAACATTCACTTCCGCACTTCACGGTGACGTAGTCAAAAAGGCGTGTCTTCAAACTTTTTGGGAGAATTTCTTCTTCAAAATAAAAGCCCGCTATGAGCAAGTGAACCAGGCGTTGATACCATTGATTGCCACTTAAGTTTCATTATCCAGGACAGTGTTTTGGCCAATATACAACTCAGTGTGTTAATATACAACCCAATCTATTATGTGACACCCTAGAAATACAGTTAGAGGATAGATTTTTTTAGTGTTGCAATGAAAATAAACTCTTTTCATTAATGCAGTATTTTGAAATGTGGGCAAAAAATTATCCATACCATAATTTTGCCGTATGATCAGAAATTTCATCATTTTGCAGGGGTTAATGTTTTTGTACTAATTGTTTTACTTTCAAGCTAGCAAGAGCTGGTATAAACGTGAAGTCCTCATGTGGTAAGTAAGTAATAGTAGTAAAATAAAATAGGAGTAAAATAGTAATAGCAGTAGTAAGTAAGTAAGTAATCATGTGGTTCATCTTTTCTCACAATGAATTTCAGATTTGGGTGTAAATTGGCCGTAATAGACAATGGGGAGTGAAGAAGCCTTTTGTGACCTGATGATTTTTTTCTCCTCATAACAGAGCTCAAAATTGTGCAACACATGCAGCACCTTCCCAAAAGTAGGCATGTCATCTTGGCACAGCTTCCCCTGCTAACAGGCCCAAAGCTCTCTGAGTTAATTCTATCATACTCTTAAACTTTTTAAAACAGAAAACATTGGTCGAGAAAGAGAGAAATTAATTTGCATGAGAGGCTATGGGAGTGTCTTTGGCAGTTACATCACACACAAAACCACCAAAAAGAAGATATTGCATCAGCAAAAAATAGCCGACAATCATTTGCTGCCTAAGGGCTGAAATAAATACTGTTGGTCTGCTGATGAAGGATTTTTAATGTATGATGTAAGTAACAGCTTTGTAAGCACTCACCCCTGGAAATCCAGTATTTGAGACAGACAAACGTTATCCTTCTTTTAAAAAAAGAAAAATCTTTCCACAGGATTTCCTCAGCTGGGTGTGCTATACCAAGTAGTTTGAGATTATGCCTTTTCTCCCACAGGAGAATTAGCCACAACAAAGACATTAAAATCTACTCTAAGAATTTAACCTCTTAAGACAAGAATGTTTGTCTGCACAGCATTTTTTATTTCTACTTGATTTTTCAGCTCAGGAAGATCTGACAAGTATGAAAACTTAACTTGGTCTTTGTACAGGAAGTTATGTTTGTAGTGTTATTAGTTAGCTACTAGTCTTTAGTTGTCAGTGTTATTGTTCATAACTATACTTTTTTTTCCTCTCTGAAATGGGTCTAAAGGTATGATATAGATGATTTAGGGTCAATTTTCCTGATAGAGACCATGAGTTATTATTTTGTGAAATGACTGTAAAAAAGTGCTATTGCTGAGAAAAAGCAGAGATACTGAGGTGCACAATAAATCTGATCCACCACCTGTGAATGTCAGCTCTACTCATTCCTTCTTTTAATGATTTTTGGTCCCTCAGGCTTTTTTTCTTTTTTTTTTTTTTGGTTAGGGGGCACTCATTTGGGGAGGATGCTGCAGTGAAGAGAGTGGGAAACCGGGAAAGAGTGGGGACAGGATTAAGTTAAACCTGGGATGAGCACTCAAAGGCTAACTTATGTGGTGTGCAACTTTAACCAATACCCTTTGAAGCAAATATTGAGAGAGCAAGCTAGATCCTGAAATATGAACACTTTACAACAAACAAGTTCATCCCAAGTAGCAACCCCCAGTCTGAAAATATGAGACAATGTGGAAGTGTTAACATCTGCTGTTCATAGAGTGTCCGCTTGAGGCTGGCTCCGAAAGTAATGAGTCAAATACACACCAAGCCAGAAAAAGCCATTTTCAAAGCAGAAACTAACATGTTTGCAGCCTGATACAAATGATGTCTACCATCTTTTTGCTAATGGCATGCATTGTATGAGGGGTGAATATTTTGCTGACTCTGCAGTTTAGAAGATAAGACTGCGAGCTCGCCAGATCCATAGACTGTATAAAAGGCTGGATGACAGGCACAGCTCAGCTCATGTGACTGACAGGTGCCCAACAGCTGTTAATGTAGAGACTCGTCACCCATTTCTAATATGCACAAGCCAGTTGTTTTGCTTCAAAACTCTGTTTTAGAAACAGATGGGTGACATCATGAAGACTACGCCCATTTATTATACAGTCTATGGTTCACCCTTGGAGGCAAAATCAAATGAATTCTGTAATTGAAGTAAGGTTAAGGTATCTATCTAATCATCCCGAGATCATAGTGTTACAATGCCACAAACGTCCATTACTTTAAAGCTCCTGTGTGGGACTTTCAGTTTTTGTTGATTTGTTGCCCCTTGTAGACAGATTCAGATTCAGAATATTTACTGCACTTTCTTCCGAGGAAACTTAAAAATTTTTTTTTCTTTTCTTTTTTTTAGATTAAAGTGAGAATTCTGAGAAAAAAGTCAGAATTTTGAGGGAAAAAAAGTCAGAATCAGAGTTCTGACTTTTTTCTCAGAATTTCGACTTTTTTTCTCCCAGGAAACTTTAGAGAAAAGTTATTCCCTTTTTTTTTCAAATTTTAAGAGGCCCTAATCCTTTCCGTATAAATAGATGTATAGCTTGAGTGTTTTTTAATAATGTCTCCGCCTATGGATGTTTTTTGGGTCAGGCAGAGTTTACTGCAGCTACAGCAGCAGGCAGGGCGGAACTGCTGTGAGCTGTGTCGAAGGAAGACGGACAGTCAGGGAGAGTCCCAGCCAAACTAAAACAGCAATTAATAACATGTCATTGCTCTAGTTTAAATCCACAGCTCTCCGATAACCCTTTGGATACTGTTACGGTGTGTTTGCTGTTTGTTTCGGAGGTGTTTAAACTTCCCTCACATTCCCTCTAACGTGTTTCCACGAAGGGAGGCGGCGGTGGAGCGCTCGGCAGCCATCTTTGGACCTGCCTGGGAGTGGGATACGACTCTTCTGGCTCCCCAGATACTTCGAGGGTGGGGATTTTAACTTGTAATATTTCACAATTCTTTACGTTATTATCGACTGACAACGTTGAGAAGCACACGGATTGAGCTTGTTTAATTACCGCGTTTGGGATGAAACAAGAGGAACACTTTTGAAATCCCAAACTGTTTTGAATAACACGACTGAAACCTGGCCTGTCAGGAGAGGAGGGTGAGTTTGAGCTAAGTGGCTAAGCTAACTTAGCAAACACCCCAGAGGTTAGCAATTTATGTCAGAAACCCTTGATAAGTTTGTTAAATTCCTTAACATTCGCGTGGTGATTCATATTATAGGGTTATGTACTCAAATCATACGTAGCGTGAATTGTTTTGTTGTATGACACGTAACTTAGCTAAGTTGTTGCTAACATTACAGTCAACGTTGGCTAGCTGGGTGCTTGTAAAACCTCTGATTTGTTTGCGCACGTTTGAGAGTGTTGCTGGGTCTGTACATTTCAGACGTAGTGAGCTTGACTTGTTTGTGTGACAGTTAAAGGAGCTTTGGTAAAGTGACAACTTTTAGAAAATCCCTCTAATCCCTTTCTCTAATTCCACTCATGTTGCAACACAACTGAGGTGTTACCCAAGTCACAGGTAACATGCAAGGCTGGGCTTTGAGTTTACCTCAGGTATCATCGTTTTTGCTTCGTTTGCTTTGAGTCAGGCTTTGTTTATTTATCACTGCTTTTAAAAAGTTACTTTCAGCACTGTACACACAAGATAAAACCCTCCTGTCCCAACATTAAAACCTTAAATGTGTGCAGTATATTGAAGGCCTGCACCCAAACACACATTTAAAGAGGCTCAAAGATTGGTGTTTTGACTTGTATGGTGAAAACAAAGAGAACACTTGTAATGACACTGTGTGATCATGTGTTTTCATCTTGTGGACAAAATGACTTGGCCAACAAATATCACTTACATGCTCAAATTGTCTTCCTCTTAATTCTAACATCCATGTTCTGTTTCAGTTTGAAATGACTATCTGAATGCCTGCTGTCGCTGCAAAGTTAAGACAGACAGATAATCACTTGTCAAAACGCTCACCAGGGCCCCTTCCTACCTCCCTATAGCTGTGCGAACAGGAAATGCTGAGAAATGCAGCGCAGTGAGGACATACATCGGGAATTCCAGCCCTCCAGCTTTTGTTGTCCTGTCCTGCTGCATTCTTGTGCATGTGTGTCTGTGTTCGCTGGAACGCCAGGGTGTTTTATGGAGGTATCAGTTATCATCACTCACTTTTGTGATCATGTGTCACCAGTCGAAAAAATGCCATCATGAGATATGACAACAAGGCTCATTCATGGGCAACAATGTAGTGAGGAACAATGGCAATAAAGAGGCACAGTCCCACATGGTAATGAGGCTTTATTTCACAGCCGTGGTTGCATCTGTGTGGAAGAGTGAGTTGTTCAGTGTTGTTGTGAGACAAAAGATGTCTGCTTGAACTGGGGGCTGTTTCTCCCAGGCTGGGAAAGAAGTCTTGTGACTCTAGCGTCAGCTCTGCATCTGTTTGCAGCTGATCATCTGAGCTGCATGGACTCAGTAAACTTTCCTTCACTGATCTTTTACAGTTTACATCTGTACTACAGCAGTAAAGCTAGTCGGCAAACTTTTAATAGGCAGCAAACAGATTGAAGTCTAACATTGGAGTTGTGTCATGTCTGTCTCTTAAAGGGTAAGTCCACATAACTTTCAGATCGTAAACGAAAGCAAATAATATTGAAGATGGTGAGCTTTTGAGATAAGGTTATGTAAGACACCCACACCCTGTCACTACTACTGTCCATCAGAAAATCAATTGAAATCTATTCCTTTTTTTTAGGCTGATGGGTACATAATATTAATTATGGGAAGACATTCTGTTTTTAAGATTGCCAAATCTTCTTCACAGAGGGACATTGCTCAACTCATTTCCTGCAAACAAATTGGCAAAAATGTTTTTTCAAGGTGAATTTGGTGAACTAGCCCTTTGATCACTTCCAGGAAGATTTTATGGACAATGTTTGGTATGTGTGAGATGTGTGTTTACCAAGTACAGGTCTAACAAGTTGTCCTATCACTGGAATGCTTTGTTTCGGTGCAGGCATCTGTCCTGGTGAAGCAGCAAGTTGTTACCTCTGCCGCTGTCTTTGTCTGAGATGCACACTTCTTTGTGTCCTCCTCACATCTGTCCATCTACATACCAGTCACTGAAGGTGTGAGGGGAGGTTGTCATGACACAGCCCACTAATTTCCTAACTGTTGTTGCTGTTACTATGGGAACAGGAGACTTATCTCTTGTTACAGCAGGATTTCCTGCTGGCCATTTTCCACATGTGCACCTTAGATAGTAGTTTTTTTCTTGCATTAGGGGCAGAATGGGTTAACTTGTTTTGCTGGAGGTGAGAGGTCATCATTAGCATAAAAAAATCAACAAAAAAGAAGACTTTCACTCTCAGGCACAACTTTTGTAAATACTCTTCTCAAATGTGTTTTCATTCTCAGAAATGTAATATAATTTAAACTGGAACCATGTGAATTTTTGGCTATATCACTGCTACTACTTTGTTTACAATTCACTAATTTGAATTTTCTTTCTGCTTTTCAGCTCTTAACACACATGAGACCACAGTCCTGCAGATGAGCCGTCGGTGGGGGCTGTCAAGTCGCTGTCGCAGACCCAGATAGTTCCTGGCGGCAGCGGCATTGCCCCCCTCTCCCCATTATGCCCAACAGCAGTCGGGCGGGGAGCCTGAAGGACCCCGAAGTTGCCGAGCTCTTCTTCAGGGAGGACCCAGAGAAGCTCTTCTCGGATCTGCGTGAGATCGGACATGGCAGCTTTGGCGCTGTTTATTTTGTGAGTATTTAGGTGAACGAAACATTTACCTCTGGGCTAAGCTCAAGAACCTCATAGCAGTCAGGCCTAAAATCTCTAAGGACAAATGGGTACCTGGATGTGAATTTAAGCGCTGCCATACAGAAAGTATTATCAAAGCCAAACTTATTGAGAAATTCCCAAATGTTCCAAAAAAAAGTCCTGTCATACAAAAAAACACCACTGTGAACATTTTTTCAGCCAGCCAAGTTGCTCCAGAATAGGCTTGAAGATTTGAACTCTGTAACCTCAAAGGTCATTGATCAATGAACTGTATCGTGTATGGATGATAAATGCCATAAAGCCTTTAACATATTAAAGAAAATACCTCCATATGAAAAATATCGGGTAATAAAATCCAGCGAGTATCAACTATTTGTCGGTGTTATTTTAATGCTACATTTCTATTGAATCTTTTATGTTTCAGATGAAGCTGGTATCGTGATTAAACACTTTGTAGAATTCATAGCCTGTGTCAGAGTATTCCTGATTTGTTGTTATGTAATGCTCTTTGCTTCATTAAGTCTACATCGTCTGAATTCTCACGAGGATCAAGTAGTTTGTTCTCCAACACGGATTATGATGTCATAGTTTGGGCTGAAAGGTCCTCTACAGTGATTGTCAATCAGTTAAATGCACAAGCTAAACGCTTAACATGAAAACGGTACGTTCAAAATGATCATGGGTATTCTACAAAAGAAAAAAAGATACCTCTGCTGTCGTCATGCTGCCTCAGCTGCTGCTTTGCATAGTAAATGTGTGATATGCTTACTCGTTCAGGCACAGGATGTGCGGACAAATGAGGTGGTGGCCATCAAGAAGATGTCTTACAGTGGAAAGCAGTCCACTGAGGTATGTTGGCGCTCACAAGCATGTCGGAAAGTGTATCTGTTTTCATGAATGTTTGGATTTTTGTGCGAACGCTCTTGTGATTTTTACACCTCTCCCAGAAATGGCAAGACATCATCAAAGAGGTGAAATTCTTACAAAGAATACAACACCCAAACAGTATAGAGTACAAAGGATGTTACCTGAGAGAGCACACAGCCTGGGTAAGCTTCTACATGAGAGTGAAGTTGCTGTGTAATACCAGTGCACTGATAAAGGAGAGAGAAGAAAACAATTAACACAAATCCCTCTCTTTCATTGCAGCTGGTAATGGAGTATTGTCTGGGCTCTGCTTCAGATTTGTTAGAAGGTGAGTTTTAAACCCTCTGAACTCGTAATCATTGTATCTCTAATGTATGCGTGGCAGCACGGAGCACTGTCTCCCCACCACTTTCGTTGCGTTACATCTCTGTCGGTGAATGTACCCCCTCCAGTTCACAAGAAACCTCTGCAAGAAGTTGAAATAGCTGCAATTACCCACGGTGCTCTTCAAGGCCTGGCTTATCTTCACTCCCACAACATGATTCACCGGTGAGTCTTTCAAGTGTTTAGGAGCACGCTGGGCACAGAGTGCTTTTGCTCTGGGGCGTTTTTCTCTCCTCGTGTGGTGCTTTAATCATTTCCTCCTCTGTGTTTGACAGAGATATCAAGGCGGGAAACGTTTTGCTGACAGAGCCAGGGCAGGTGAAGCTGGCAGATTTCGGTTCTGCCTCCATCGCGTGTCCTGCTAACTCTTTTGTTGGGACTCCATATTGGTCAGATGTAGAACATACGAGAGTTCCTCTAACCAAATTTGGTTACACAAACTTTATTTTACTTTATGACTACTGTCTTTTTTGCTGTTTTTTAGGATGGCCCCAGAAGTAATTTTAGCCATGGATGAGGGTCAGTATGATGGAAAGGTGGACATTTGGTCTTTGGGGATCACCTGCATTGAATTAGGTGAGACAGCATCCACGTGTTTGACATTATTACCCATTACCAGTTTTATTTCAATGTTTAACCAACAGATATCTGAACAGCTCTGTTTTCCCTTCTCATATGATTTCATTTTTCTTTGTTACAACCTTTTACCTGATGTGCAGCTGAAAGGAAGCCCCCTTTGTTCAACATGAATGCAATGAGTGCCTTATACCACATAGCACAGAATGAAAGCCCCATGCTGCAGTCTAGTGAATGGTAAGAAGGATATATTCAAAAAAGCTTTTTTTTTTTACAGTCTGATCTCATGAGATAACAAATCTATCATTTTGTGTTTCAATCTTAGGACGGACTACTTCCGAAACTTTGTAGACTCTTGCCTTCAGAAAATCCCCCAGGACAGGCCGAACTCTGAGGAGCTCTTAAAGGTGTGCCTCAAAAATGGCTTTTTGAATCATATCTCAAACTAGGGATGTCCTGATCCTGGTCTCAAGTATTGGAGTGGAGCCTATTTTTGACACTTTCTAATTGATCAATGGCTGGCATTTTAGCCATCCTCTCAACCCATCATTTATGTTCCCAGTCATTCACCATAAATTGCTGCTATAAGCGAATGTACCAGTGTAACTGAGAACTCTGAGTTTGCGCAGTGTGTTTAATAGATGAGATGACTTTAACATCAAAACTAGCTGGACTAAATTTGATAGAATTATGAAGCTCAAGATGTATTTTAGCATTTTAAAAAAATATACATTGTTGTTGAATAAAAGTTTAAAGCTTCACTTTCTTACCTCTTGAGCAAAGTTTTTCCCACAAACCCAAGTATCAAATGGGGACTTAGTCTCGCTAGATATTAAATGCATAAAATCAACCAGTATCTGACAGAAAAATGCTGATTGGGACATCCCTACCTCAAAAAAGGTTCAGGATTTAATCCAAGAGGTCTTCTCTGTCTTTGTTCTCCAGCATGCATTTGTTCAACGGGAGCGACCAGAATCTGTTCTCATAGACCTGATAAGTCGGACCAAGGATGCAGTGCGAGAGCTGGACAATCTACAGTATCGTAAGATGAAGAAGATCTTGTTTCAGGAAGCCCATAACGGCCCTACAACGGAGGCACAAGACGAAGAGGAGGTCTGTCACATGACCATTTTGACCAGTTGCATTTCTCTTTTAATCCATTTCTTTCCCTCCCAATATCCAACATTATGTCATCATGTAACTAGAGAGTCGTGTTGTAACTTTGTCGCTGGCTGCTGTGTGTTCTTTTTAAGGAGCCAGAGCACAGTGTGGGTAGGACGGGTACAGTGAACAGCGTGGGGAGCAACCAGTCCATACCCAGCATGTCCATCAGTGCCAGTTCACAGAGCAGTTCAGTCAACAGTCTGACAGATGCAGCAGACGACAAGAGTGAAGTGGACATGGACGGGGACCACACGGTCATGTCTAACAGCTCTGTCATACACCTGAAACCAGTAAGAAGGGGTTCTATAATTCTGTCTTATAGTTTTAAACAAAACATCAGATGCTCACTTAATGCTGTTAATGTTCTCTGCTCTTCTCAGGAGGAAGGGACGTATAATGAGGAATCAGAGCCTAACACCCGGCCAACTGAGACTCAGTCCCCTCCTGCACAGACGCCACGGCCAAAACGGAACCGTGAGCACTTTGCTACCATCCGCACAGCCTCAGTGGTAAGAACATAGTCCCTGTATTTACACATCAACAAGATAGCAAAGAATTAACTCCAGGAGTTAATCTCATGCAAAAAATCCTGTGATGGATTCTCAAAATTAATTAATACAAAACTCACAGACCTCAAGTCTCTCAAAATCTCTTTCTTTCCACCAGCAACAATAAAAAGCAATAATTTTCTGTATTCCCCAGCTCACTCGTCAGATCAAGGAGCACGAGCAGGACTCAGAGTTAAGAGAGCAGATACTCGGCTACAAGCGGATGAGGCGACAACACCAGAAACAACTCATGGCTTTGGAGAACAAGCTTAAAGCTGAGATGGATGAGCACAGACTCCGGCTGGACAAGGAGCTGGAGAACCAGAGGAACAGCTTTGCCCAGGAGATGGAGAAACTGATAAAGAAGCACCAAGCGTCCATGGAGAAAGATGTATGCACTCACTTTATTTGTTTGTTCAGCTCAGATTCAAAATCTCTTCAGAGAGAAATGATGCTGATGTGTTTTTTTTCCTTCAGGCAAAAACTTTTAGCAATGATGAAAAGAAGTTCCAACAACATATTCAGAGTCAGCAGAAGAAAGAGCTCAACAGTTTCCTTGAATCACAGAAACGGGAGTATAAACTCCGCAAGGAGCAACTCAAAGAGGTAATGAGGTCACTGAAACTTTACTTTGCTTATTGCATGCGTCGCCTTGTTTGTTTGGTTGCTGATCTGAAAGTTTGTCTTCTTCTGATTCAGGAGTTGAATGAAAACCAGTCAACTCCTAAGAAAGAGAAGCAGGAGTGGTTGGCGAAGCAAAAAGAGAACTTCCAACATTACCAAGCAGAGGAAGAGGCCAACTTACAGCGCAGGCAGAGGCAGTACCTTGACCTCGAGTGCCGCAGGTTTAAACGGAGAATCTTGATCGCTCGCCACAATATTGAGCAGGACTTAGTGCGTGAGGTCAGTATACTGGGTCTCCAATTCATAGGTAGCAAACAGCCTAAATGCATTATTCATTCTGATACCATTTTCTTCGTCTCTCTATTTTCACATAATTAGGAGCTCAACAAGCGTCAAACCCAGAAGGATTTGGAACATGCCATGCTTCTCCGGCACCATGAGTCCATGCAGGAGCTGGAGTTCCGCCAGCTCAACACCATCCAAAGGACAAGGGCAGAGCTGATCCGCCTGCAGCACCAGACGGAGCTCACCAATCAGCAGGAATATAACAAGAGGAGGGAGAGGGAACAGCGGCGCAAGCATGTGATGGAAGTTCGCCAGCAGCCCAAGAGCCTCAAGGTGAGAAATCAGCCTGCGAACATTGCTTATTGCGAAAACAATCAGCCTTCAAATTCTTTAAAGAGAAAGAATTTGAAAGACTGTATCAGAATCCTACATGTTTCTCATTTTAAGTTTGTAAATAATAACTTTTTCATACAATTTTCTCTAACATGTAGTCCAAAGAGATCCAGATCAAGAAGCAGTTCCAGGACACATGTAAGATTCAGACCCGGCAGTACAAAGCACTGAGGAATCACCTGTTGGAGACCACACCAAAGTCAGAGCACAAGGCCGTCCTCAAGCGGCTGAAGCAGGAGCAACACCGCAAACTGGCCATCCTGGCAGAGCAGTACGATCACTCCATCAACGAGATGCTCTCCACTCAGGCGGTGAGTGCAGAATCCTACAGTGTGAGATCATATCAAGACTCAAAACACTGATGTGAGCATGTTGATGTTTTATTCCTCTAGCTCCGTCTGGATGAGACTCAGGAGGCTCAGTGCCAAGCCCTCAGAATGCAGCTACAGCAGGAGCTGGAGCTTCTCAACGCCTACCAGAGCAAGATCAAGATGCAGACGGATGCTCAGCACGAGCGTGAGAGGAAGGACCTGGAGCAGAGGGTGTCGCTCAGGAGGGCCCTGCTGGAACAGAAGGTCAATCCTCACTGTATTCTTTCACAAGACTATGTGTAGATGTTTGAAAAATATATTTTGTATGGCATTTGGTAGTTCTAGTTTACAATGGTGGATTAGGGCCACGTAAAAATAAAAAAAATGTTTAACAAATTTGAGATAAATCTCATAATTTTATGAGAATTAAGTTATACATTTCAAAGGACTAAAGTCTCAAAATTACATGAATGAAGTCAGAGATTTACAAGAAGAAAGTCATAAATTTATGAGAAAAAAAGTCAGTCTCTTTTTTCACGCTCTTTGCGTAGGCAGATGGCTGCTCTTCTGATACAGCCTTTCAGAATATAGGTTTTTTTATCGATTCAAGAATTGAGTCTTGATCATTCTTGACTTAAGTCTCATTAATCTATGGCTTTATTCTTCATATTCTGTGACTTCATTCTCGTAGATTTATGGGATTGATTTCATTTATGTACTTTTTTTTTTTTTTTAACATGGACCTGATCCTCTGTCATACTACTGTTGACCCTGCCACGTTGTAATTTCTGTAGCACATGAAAATAGTAACCTTCATTCTTTTCTGTACTTTACCTAGATTGAGGAGGAGATGATGTCCCTCCAGAATGAGCGCTTGGAGCGAATCAGGAGCCTCCTAGAACGTCAAGCCCGAGAAGTGGAGGCCTTTGACTCAGAGAGCATGCGCCTGGGTTTTAGCAACATGGTGCTATCCAACGTCTCCCCAGAAGGCCTCAGCAACAGCTTCCCTGGAGCTCCAGGAAACTGGAGTCACCATCTGCAGCATCAGTCTGGGAGCTCTCACGGTTCACACTGGGGCGGCAGCGGATCGAGCGCAGGGTCAAGCCACCAAGGCAGCCATCACCACTATCACTCCAGTCCAGGAGGGGCACCTATGCAGCAAGGCTGGGGGCAGGGCATGCAAGGAGGCGGGGCTCCATCGCCGTGGGGACACCCATCAGCAGCATCCCTGGTGTCCCGCAGCAGTGCAGGTGTACAGAACAGCCCCCAGGGGATGGGGAGGACACCCTCAGGAGGGCGCAGTGAGCAGGGCATGAGCAGGAGTACCAGTGTCACCTCTCAGATATCCAATGGGTCACACCTCTCCTACACATAGATCTCCTGGAGGCTGTGGAGCTTGAGTGAGGAGACGTAGAATCCAACAAATGCAGCACGACAGGGCGTCCTCTGTTGCTCCCGTTTCTCCCGTGTACAGACGTGGATGTGTGATGAAATAAATGTTGCTCAGGTCAAAAGGGCTGGAAGAGGCGCAGCCCGTCCTCACGGCAGTTTATCGGCACACATGCAGATTCTTAAATTTATGTTACATTAGTAATTTGAGTGTCAACACATAATACTCCCATTTGTTTTCATTTTCACCTCTCTTCTACAGAATTTTAAAAGTATATATTTCGTGCTCTACACAGCCATTGCTCTCATTTTGCACATCAAACACTGTTCAAGAAGCCTTTGACATGTGTTCACTATGTCCTTTAAGCAATGTGGTATCAAACAATCACAGGTTTATTATTTTATCCAGCCCCTTTTATTATTAACACAACTGATTTATCTTCAATGATACACTGTTCGATAGTTCAAAAGGCAGCAGATTTGACTTGCGACTGTTGCTGTTGTGACACCAGCCTGCTGTAATGGTCATAAACCAGACACTTTCTTTAAATCAGACGTTTTATTTCACCTAATTTCCAGAGCATCAGCCAAAACGAGACTTTTAGAGCCAAATACACTTAACCGTTTCAGGCTACAACACTACTACAGTGCCTTTTTAACCTTTGAGTATAAAAACCAGTCTCTGATGTTTATTGTTTCATAGTTTTGTGTGTGTTTCATTCTGTGATTGTACCTCCAGAGGACCCAAATACTTCTCAGACTCTTCTCTTCACTGTGTTGCATTAAGGTTAGTTTCGTCTTTTAAATGGTGAGAGAAGAAGATAACTTGTGTGTTTGAGGGTCTTTGGAGCAGCGTTACTTGCTCTGCTTTATAGAGAATGTCGGATGAGTTGCGAGGAGATGGAAAAGAAACAAGACGCTTGCCTTCAAAACAATCCAAGTATTGATCTGTTGGTTTTTATTAGTGCCTTTTTAAAACTGCTGCCTTTTAAAAGCACTTTATACAGCTAAATATGTGTAAGATGAATATTTGACTTCTTTTCACAGAGCAGCGGATGAGTATTTTGTCGGTACGTGTGTAGTTGAGTTGAAGTTAAAATAACAATGCTGTGACTTTTCTTTATTTTTAGGAGGAGCAATTTCCCCAAGTTACAGACAAGACTTCTAGTACGTCTAAAGAATGTGAGTGAGAGCTTTAACCCTCCACTTCATGATTTTACTCCAAGGTATTGTTTTTGCAAATAGTGAGGACTGAAGAGTTTATTCAGAGCAAAAATCCATCACATGCAGGTAGATAGCTTTAAGTTATTGTCATGACCATGACAGCAGGCTCGGCACGATCAAGATAACACTGTTAAAAATAACTTGAGGGCCCAGATGACTAACGCTAAACTAAAACAAAATATCACTAAGTTTGAAGATTTCAACTAAATAACACAAGAGTTAAGCACATTACCAGATGATTTTGTAGCATTTGTGGGTAAATATAACATTCAGTCAACACACACTATCAGAACAGCCAAATACTGAATAAAAGTGGCAAAAAAGCACTTAGGTTTTCCATTGATAGATCCCTTAATGTCTGTTTCTGTTCCCAGCTTCTCTGTTTAACTTTTCATTTTCTCACTGAATATTCAAAGACTTTGTTCAAAACGCCTTCATGGATCATTATCCAGAGATACTCCCTTGAATCACAAAGCTGGAGTTAAATGTTCATATGTGTATATTTTATTAAATGAAACATTAAAAGACTAAACTTACATTTTAAGAAAATAATTTCTAAAACTAACTTTATTTAACTGACAGACCACACTGATATTAGCAAAACCTTTCCTTCTCGGAGTGAAAGTGCTGTTGAGTTGTCTGGACATAGCTCATTAGAGGATATTTTTGGGGTTTTGTGTTCACAGACAGAATGCCTCATATGCATGTATTTGCTGTCATCTTCTTAAATGCCACTTATTTATTCAGGCGGCCATCTCTAAGCATCATCACTGCAGAGTTCATTTTCCCATCACTGCACATTTTGGACAGTTCCCTCTCCACTGATTCTGGCTCTACTCTGAATGTCATGCTGTGATGAAATTGTATCACATCCGAGGACACAAAAATGCTGGGGCAAAAAAAAGTTGGATTTTAATTAACCACATTTATGTTTTCTATCTCGAGGGAAGCATTAAATCAAGTGTTTTGGTTCCAAAACTCCAATTCCATAAATGCCAAGTGACTTTTCCCAGCTACTGTCTGAAAGCAATTTGTTGATGTTTGAAAAAAAAAGAGAAATGTCACAATAATGATCAGACCTTAGATCAAAACAGAGGCCAAGAGCTTGAATTTAAGGCCAATCAAACCTCACAAACATGCCAACTTTTAAGTTTATATGCACAATTCTTGTTATCTTTTATGTCAATGTTGCGTGCAAGGGAGTATGGATATTGTCAATCATTGTCAGTCAAGAGACCATTGTTCCACCCGGGGTTTTATTTTGTGTTTAATTTTATTACTTGGATGTCAAAAGTTGTTCTACTGACTGAAAGCATATGGAACGGAAAAAAGAAAAGGCAACAGAAAATGGTGATCCTTTCTATGGTCAAACACTGTGCCATACCTGAGTTGCCAAGCCCAGATACCACTGCATCGTCTAACAATTTCCTTTCACAGGGACGGACGGCATTACACGAATGACAAACAAAGCAAGTTGGTTCTGGTCTCGTGGCCAAAGAAAATAAGGCTTGAAGAAGTGACATGGTGACAGGCAAATTATGAAAAGAGATTTCATTTCTTTGAAGATGTCAGTATTCTTCTTTGGCACATTACCACTAGAACTCATAACCTGTATTAAACTGTATAGTGGTGGGAGTTGTTATTGAATGTCAGAGAGATTATGAAGATTCTACATAAGAGATGGTAAAGTACTAAAAGTGGATTTAAATTGTGTAAAAAGATTCATAAAACAGAATAAGAATAGGATCAAATTTACTATTTTGTTTGTATTATATTTACCATTATGTTGGAAGAGGGATATTGAACAGAAATCAACTGTAATAAAGTAATTTTAGTACAACTTGTTCTGTGTTTTTCAGTATGCTTTGTTTCATACTTGATTGTGGTGTTTCAATAACTTGTCCAAAATGAAAAAAACAATTCCATTATTTACTTTACATGATTTGCATCATATACTGACTACCAAATGTGGATTGCAGATATATTTAGAGGAGAGTTTTTCAGATTGGATTGGAATTCATTTTTAATCCAAAGAATGACATAGTAGAGAGAAACTTTTTAATAAGAAAAATGTCACACCCCCCCCCCTTTTCAGTTTTTCAGTGGTAGCAGATGCCATACATTTAAAAAAAAAAAAACCCACAAAATTTAAGAAAAATAGTCATAAATCATTTACATGCAAATACCAAAGCATGGACTGATCCATGTTATTTTCAAGAAATTCTATGAAAATAAACCAAAGTTATGACAAAAATTACTTTTGAAATCAGGTCAAATTGACCCAAAGACAACTGAAGGGTTAAGAACGATTCACAGAGGGTTGCTCTTTTGGATTTCTCTTAAAGAAAATTTCAGTTTTTCAAAAGCACTTTGAATGGATTAAAAATGGTAGTCTGCAAATTTGAGAGACTCAATAAAGGGCAGTTTGAGTACTTCTGACATCTGTGTACTTCTCCTTATGATTATGTACTTTTTTGTGTGAGTCATTTGGAGTATGTGCGGGCAAAAATAAATTTATCCTCAGTTGTAAGTTAGGAATGCCTTCTAACCTGTTAATAATAACCAGTTTACAGAGTGTAACGCAAGTCTTTAATTAGTCAGGGATATTTTTTCAATGGTTGGTGCTGTTACACTCAGTGGTGGACAGAGTACTGGAAATCTGTACTCAAGTACAAGTACTGTTACATTGCTAAAATATTACTCAATCACAAGTAAAAGTACTGGTGTTAGAAAAATACTCAAGTAAAAGCACAGAGTATTCGTCAAAGAAAAAACAACTCAGATTATTAGGTACTTTTAATTGATGATGTCACTGTCACCTCTCCAGATAGGGCTCTAAATTTTGTGTCTGACTTTACCAATAGTTAAAACGCTAACAATCAATAGTCATTAATAACTGATAAGATAGAAAACAAGTGGGGTTTTTTTGCTCATTTTGATCGGTTGTGTTTTGTCTTCCTTTTTCTCATTTTAAGTTTTTATTTCCTTATTAAAAGCAGTTCTCAGGCAGACAAAAGACAAAATTAGATGAGGTGCAGTTGCTGCCACGACTCTTGATGGAATATCCATGAATGCATTTTCAAGTGGTTGAATTCTTAACACAAAATGAAATAGCTATCAATCATTAACATCCTTTAACTTTTTTTTTTTTTTTTGGTTTGTTTTTCATCCATATGTCCTTATTTTCATTGGGTTGTTTGCTATTAAATCACCTTACTGGCTACAAAAAAGCAGATAAAAGGTCTGGATATTAATGAAAATTAGTCAGTACTCAACTATGTTTACTAAAAGTAACAAAGTAGATTACATGGCGTAATGATTATTTAAGTACAAGTAAAAGTACAGACTTGAAAATCTACTCAAAAAAAACTTAAATACAGTAATCTGAGTATTTGTAATTAATTACTTCCACCCCTGGTTACAATCTTTGAAATGAGCCCACCTCACCTAAAGTGACCACTGAAGGGCCGGAGCCACAGCTTGGGAACCAATCGTTAAGCAGACTCCAGTCACAGAAGCGGAAGTGCATGCAACGTGATATGTGACGAGCATTGTAAACAAAAGTGAGTGTTAGCGAGTTAGCTTGGAAAGGGAATGTCGTCTCTTCAAAACTAAGTAAGTACAGGGTACAATAAATCGAAATGACACATGTTAACCTTGCTTTGTATTGACTTCGTACTTTTTGTGGATGAAGTTATTGTTTGACGATTAAGCAAAGGTACTTTATACTATCTCTGTCGTCCGAGAATAAGATAACTGTATTTACTGCCTATATTTAGCGCCTGAGTTAGTTGAAAATTAGATGAAAACATGCAAGAATGAACGCTTTTAAACTAAAGTGTAAAATCAAGGGTGAGCTGCGTGGTACAGTTAGCCTCACATTAGCTTAACTTCAATGGGGAGGCCGTTATCTCTGCTCCAGGGAGATTATATAACTTCCAAAATCATATCAACAATAACATTGAGTGTTATCTATACTGATAGCAGATAGTCTCAATTGCAGTAATATAATGGTAGACAAAAAAAAAAAAAAAAAAAACGTTAGCAAATGTAGTTTCTGGTGAGGTGCTTTGCCACTATCTGCGTGTAACGTCAAAATTAAGGGATTAAGTGTGAGCCAAATCACTTAATAGGGAACTCTAGTGTCTAAACACTTAATATCCTGGTTGTTCACTAACAGAAGGATTGCTGAAATTGTTATACACAAACTAATTATGTTGCATACTTCAAAACAACTTCATTGAATTAGTGTGTATGCCATAGTCACCAATCCACTTAGTGTTACCTCACATAACAAACTATTTGATTCATATACAATGCAGGTAAACCAAATACAGTATAGATCATCAACCTTGTATGTTGATTTGCTTAAATGTGAGCAAATCTTGTCATTTCTGTGTTTCTTTTCATGTGTAAATGCTAATGTAAAACATTCTTAGAAGAGCCACTCATAATCAGGGGGGCAGATAAAATGAGTATATTGAGTTTCCCAAATCATTCTTGACTATTTCCCACTTTGATATCCTTTCAGATCTCCAGAATGTTGTGTGAAGTCCTGCTGTCATCACTATGGTTCCTGTTTGTTATCTTCTGGGTCGAAACAATAAGCGTTTGGCTGTTTCTTTCCATGTTTTATCAAGACAGAGCATTTTACCACTGGGGAGATGGGTATGTGTTCCTGTGTTAAACATTCTGTTAAGATTAAAAAAAATAATAATAATTATTATTGTCTGTTGACTAAAAAAGTACTCTGATGCCAGCCAAAGAGATGGTGTATGGTGATAGCAAACCTTAACTTAAGCCTTACTCTCAATATTTTAAGAAATTGTTTTCTGTTTAAAGCATCATATTGGTCTTATGTGTTAAGTCAGAGTCACAGGGTGGAAATTACTTAGCTTTGTGGCACCGGCCATCCTGAATTGTGAATAGATTTTATTAGTGGATCTGGCTCAAGATCTACAGATTTGTCTTTCCCACCGACCCTAATTTCCTAAGTGGGAACAGAAAAGAATGAAATGCAAAGAAAATTAAAACATTGATTTTCTTTTTAAATCTTTTTACCTTTATCTGAGCTCAGTTCAGGAGTTAGTGAACATAAGGTTTTTGATGGTGCTACTCTTTTGCTGTTTCAGGGTATTTTCAGATGACCCTGGACAGATGCTATACATGTTGAGCAGGTAAAAACTTTTTCAACTTTAATTAAGCAGGTGTACAGTTGGTTGTCATGGGACATGTTTTTTTTTCCCTTTTTCTTATTTCTTTTCTGCTTTTTGTTGTTGCAGAGTCGATACACAGATGCAGACAGATGTCCAGACCTGAGACCAGAACAGATGAAGACCTGGACTAAAAGGACTCCTGGAAGAAGACTGCTGCAGTTTTGTGGCTGAAGAATATAATGAAAAGCTTTCCCAACTTTGCACTGACTGCCTAGCACACCATTGTGCTAAGTCTTTATTCGTAAAAGTAGATCCACCTTCAATTACAGGCAGTGAGTCATGAAGATGCAAATTGGTGTCAGAGAAAAATCTTCCATCATGATGTGTTTAACAGCAACCATTGTAACATTTACATTTTCACCTTGAGATACAAAGCAAGATGAAGAAAGTAGCATCAAAGGGTTGATTTTTAAAAAATGAGGTTTTGTTTCTGTAAGCACCATCCCAGAATTTTTCTGGGACAATGTTTCTATCATGCTGGCATACTATGCAACTACAGCTGTTGCTGTCTGCAGCTGTTTATTGTGTTGTTAATATCAGATTGCTGTAAATCCGTGACAGCTAAGGCCTATGAATGTTTTTAACATTTATACGATTTTTGGAGGAAGATCATTAAGAGTTTATCACCTGATCTCTGCTTTATACATTGTCACACTAACTACCCTCTCACTAACAGGAAAGATGGCACACGCACAACACTAACTGGGCTTTGAGAATTGCTGACTTTTCCCCTTTCTCCATCATTGTACTTGACTTAGCTTTCATGTGAATCTGTCTCTTGATAGGTTGATGGATTTTGCACCAGATTTTATCACTACATGTCTAAAAAGCTAACCTAAAGTCATATGAAAACTGACTCAACAGCACAATGATTGCAAAAGCGCCATCTACAGATGAAGTTTAGGAAACATGAAAAAGGTGGAAGGATGAAACATCAAAGACATAGATGTTTGCGTGGGACAGAAAAGTCAAGAAGACATTCTCCGAGTACCCTAAATTGAATTTATATGCAGTATAAGTAGCACAGTACTGTAGTGCAAGTTTTATATATTTTTGCGCCTGTGAGATTATTGGTGCCGCAAACATTTTTGTATTGGTTTCTGGTAACTAAAGGATTTGTATTTGGACACAACCAGCATATGGTTATTGCTTATTTTGTTGCAATGAAAACGGCAATGAGTGAGAAGTTACGCACCAACATGCTTAATAAATCAAAGTGTTTTGAATTGCACGTTTGGTCTGAATTTGTTACTTTTACGTACACATTGCATGCCAAGGCAGCAGGGGCGCTCTCAATACAGAAAGCTCTTCTCTTGGAAATTGAATCCCTAAACTCCACCGGGTTATTATCTTGTCCTACCGGGATACTAGAAATGCAGTTTATGTTGTAATTGGAGTAGAAGTTATTTTTCGTATAGTTCTGCACAGTTTAATGTTGTAAGCGGGCATATTTGTGTTTAATATTTGTAAAAGCATTAAAATTTGTTGTAGGTTGTGAGCGGTTTCTCACAAACATGGCTCCAACAATTCAGACACAAGCTCAACGAGAAGACGGCCACAGGTATGTTTAAACATGCTTTTTAGTATTTCAGTAATAACTGCTCTCGTAGAAGATAAACCTTGAATAATATAGCGTTTAAGTTAGCTATTTCAACATTTAAAAACAAAAGTGCAGCAGACCTAACTCTTAGTAGTTGTATACAACATTAGCAAACAATGCTAATTGGTTAGCACGAATAATCAAGCATTAACGGTTAATGTGGCTATGCTAACGTTTATCAATGACTGTTTGAATTATGATTTATGATTTTCTAAGTCTTTATTCAGGACTATAATTAATTCAAGTGTGTCTCAGTGATTCAGTTTTGACTCTGAAAGGTTAAATGTACTAAGTTAAGTAAACGAAAAAGAACGAACACAAATCTCTCCAGTTATTAGAAGTGACGTACCTTCATTTGTTGTATTAAGCAGCGTCGGATTTAATGTTGGCAAGGCTTTTGTTTAATTACAAGATTTACGGTAACATGTTTAGCTTGCTTCAAATCATATTTTGGCAACATAGAGCACTCTTGCTCTATTTTCAGCATACATTTTATTGACATGTATTCACAGGCTTGATATTGCGTGTATTTCTAAGATTACCGTATGGAAGTATTGGTAGTCAACTTAAATGGACTGCATTAAAATAAACAAGTTACTTGTACAAATGTGAAAATTATATAAAGTGAACTAAGAGGTGTTTTGAAGTGAATTGCTTTCATAAAATATCACAATTTCGTTAAGGTGTGCCCTCCAAGGAATTATCTGGCCAATATCATAGATGTCAATACTCATGTCAGTGTAAAAATCAATCAAGAATAACACACAAACACTTATCTAATATTTCAGTTCATGAATGAAAGTTTTTTTAAAAATGATTTTATTGATTTATTTTATTTTAGACTGATCCACCGACCACTACTATTTAGTATAAACTTGTGTGAGTAGGCAACAAGTCTGACCTATGTCTCTTTCCACTCAGTCGGCAGTCCTCGCACAGAACTGTTCCAGAAAGGTAACCTGATTTATCAATACTATGTATTTACTTTCAAGTACAATAATCTTAGTTTCATGTGAGCAACCTGAGAGTGCATATCTTGTGTTTTGTTCGTGTGACAGGTCAGGAGTTGTCTGCCGAGTGAAGTACTGCAACAGCTTGCCTGACATCCCTTTCGACCCCAAATTCATCACATACCCATTCGACCAGCACAGGTAAACATCCATCTTCATGTCTGCAGATTAATTTCATTCAAACAAAATGCAAAGCTGACTTTTGTTTTCTGTTTTCTAAGGTTTGTACAGTATAAGGCAACTTCCCTTGAGAAGCAGCACAAGCATGAGCTCCTAACTGAGCCGGACCTTGGGGTCACCATAGATCTTATCAACCCAGACACCTATCGCATAGACCCAAATAGTAAGTCCCAAGATGTTGTCTCATGTCTCTTCATACAGATTATACACTACACCATCCAATACACAATACACTATCCTACTTTATCAAACTTTGGCTGAAAAAAATGTATCATATTATTAGTTCTGTTGGATCCTGCTGATGAGAAACTGTTGGAAGAAGACATCCAGGCCCCATCTAGTTCAAAGAGGTAAGGCTCCTTGAAAGAGAGCTTTTGTTGCTCCGGATTCAGGTTTGACAGTCTTTGTTTCAACACTTGCTTCTTATTGGCAGGTCACAGCAGCACGCCAAAGTGGTGCCATGGATGAGAAAGACAGAGTACATCTCTACAGAGTTCAACAGATACGGAGTTTCCAATGAGAAAGTGGAAGTCAAGTAAGTTTGCAAAACTTGTTGTCTTTGAAATAACCTCAAGGAAGAGAGATGGGAGGGTTTTTTTTCCCCGTTTGTGTGTGAGTATGTGTGTATAACGGGAATGTTGTTTTCAGGATCGGTGTATCTGTCAAACAGCAGTTCACAGAGGAAGAAATCTACAAGGACAGAGACAGCCAGATTTCTGCTATTGAGAAGACGTTTGAGGATGCTCAGAAATCGGTAAGTATGCATGAAATCCTTGTTGTATAAACATCATTTATGCTTCTGGTATGCTTGAATAAAAAAAGGCAACCATTTCAGCAGTGATATTTGGAAGACTGTTATGGCTTGCATCTATACCTTTGGGGTGTTGAGAGGAAATGTCCCCAAAAAATATAATTTACCTATAATTTAACCTTTTCCTTCTCATTTCCTGATGCCTTAACCACAAAAAAGTGTGTTATATTGTAAGATAATGACACAAAAAGATCAAAATCATACATTTGTGTTTATTCATGGTCAAGTATTTGTATAGTGAGCTATGGTTACTATAAATGTTGCTTTTCCTTCAGATTGCCCAGCACTACAGTAAACCCAGAGTTACTCCTGTGGAAGTGCTACCTGTGTTCCCTGACTTCAAGGTGAGCAATAGTACAAATGACTTTTTCTCGCACACTCCTACTTAAAGGATAAATGTAATATTTGTACTCTTTCCTCCTAGATGTGGATCAACCCATGTGCTCAGGTCATCTTTGACTCTGATCCTGCACCCAAAGACATATCAGGACCAGCAGGAGTGGAAATGATGTCTCAGGCCATGATCAGGTACACACAATGGACCTGTAGTTGAGAAGGGTAATTTCACTGTTGTATTTCAGCATGACTTGCATTTGCTATCTTTCCAACACAGGGGTATGATGGATGAGGAAGGAAATCAGTTTGTGGCCTACTTCCTGCCTCATGAAGAAACCATTCGCAAACGCAAGAGAGACTGTGATGAAGGGATGGATTACATGCCTGAGGATCTGTACGTTAGGATTCCATTTTAGCTTCTCTTACTTTGTACAAATTGTGCACCAATAAGTAAAATGCAATTTGTTTTGTGTTTCTCAGCTATGAATACAAGATAGCCAGGGAGTACAACTGGAATGTGAAAAATAAAGCCAGCAAGGGCTACGAGGAGAACTACTTTTTCATCTTCAGGGATGGGGATGGTGTTTACTACAATGAGCTTGAGACAAGGTAAGTTATAGTTGATAGAAATTGTGATCTGTCTTAAAAGGAGACAGAACAAAGCTTGATAATTCATAGGTACCGTATAGGTTTTTTTTGCTGAGATCCAAATGTTTTGTCCTGCAGAGTGCGTCTGAGCAAGAGGAGAGCTAAGGCTGGAGCACAGTCCACCACCAACGCTGTGCTGGTGTGTAAGCACAGAGATATGAACGAGAAGGAACTGGAGGCCCAGGTGAGATAGATTCATACCTTCTGTTTTTCTGCATGATGTTGAACCCAAAATATTCACTTTCATTAGTCCATCTAATTTAAACAAACTTACAGCAAAGCTTTTCATTACGACTCAGTTCACAAATCATAATCTATAATCTTGTATAGTAAAGTGTCCTTCTCATTACGATTTCCAGGAAGCTCGTAAAGCACAGCTGGAGAACCATGAGCCTGAGGATGAAGAGGAGGACATGGACATGGATAAGGACATGCAGGATTCAGGTAGGTTTTTGTTCATTCTCTGTGCCACCATCTTATCTTTTTTTTTTTTTTAAATTGGATGCAAGCAGTTCCACCTTTCATTTCATCCTCATTTGATGTTAAAATGTTTTCTACAGGTGATGAAAAAGACAAAGGAAGCGGCAGCGAGGCTGAGAACTCTGGCAGTGAGTCTGAGAGAGAAGACGAAGAACGAGAACAAAGAGGAGATGATGATGATGAAGATGAGGACAGAAGCAAGCGAAGGAGGAAGGACAGCAACAGCGGCAGCGAGAGCGGCGAAGAGAGGACCAGAGAAATGCGGGACGAGGAGGAGATCTTCGGAAGCGACGACGACAGCGATGACAACGATCACAAGAACTCGGGGAGGAGCAGTGGAGGGGAAGGCAGCGGGAGCGAGGATGAGGGAGGGAACAGAGGGGGCAGTCGGAGCCGCAGCGCTTCTCCAGCTCGCAGTGATCGCAGCAGTGACCACTCAGAGAGGAATCAGAGTGGAAGTGGGAGTGACAGAGCCTCTGATTCCAGTGATGCCAGTGACAGTGAATAAGGTCTATGCTCTGGTTGAGGTGATAGCTGCATACGTTATCTGCATGGATAGCTCCAAACATGCACTCTCTCTGACCCTGATGTTCGCACAGCCTGGGGCTGGAATCTTAATGATTGCAAATGAAATCAGATAGACAATATGTGTGTGATGCTCTTCCTTCATGTCCCTTCTGTCCATTTGTAGATTGACTCATGCACCAGTGGTTATTTGTACACACAGTTGTGAAGGGATTTTTTTTTGCAATCACATGTTAAGTACAGGATCATGTAAAAATGTCTGTTTTTCTCTGTTTCTGACACGTCAATGTGATACAACTTTGACCTGATGATAATAAAAACATTTTGTAAGAAACTCAGTGGATGAAAGTTTTATTTCAAAGGTTGTAAATCACTTGAGTAAATCCAATACATGTAACATCTAATTTTACAGCTAAGATGCATTATCTATGCTTCCTTGACTGTAACACATTGAAAGCCCTGTAAAGATTGGGGTAGTACAGAAGTATCTGCTGGGATCAAAGAAAAAAAGTGGAGTCTTCAGGTTTAGAAGTAATTTCAACACAAACTTTTTTTTTTACAATGTACCATTTGATAGCCATAAAAAGCACAGCAGTGTTGAATTAAAATTAACAGCCATGTTTAATCTAAGATACTGAAAGTAATGAAGATGTTTCAGATGTATATTTAGCGGAAAAATGAAAGTTGGTTCTTGAGCCATTCCTCTGTCAAGTCATCAGCATTTCTTGTTTCAAAGACCTCAGGGTAAAAGAAATTGATTTAAGTCAGAATAACATGGCATCATAAGCTTAGATGTATTGACTTCTAGATTATCTGTTGAGCAGTTAATAAATTATGGATTAAAATAAATGTCAACAAATTAAGTCCATTAATAGGAAATATTGCTTACCTTTGTGAGCTGTGCAGCATGGACCAGCTGATTCTTGCTTCCTGCGTACATCATCTGCTGCTCCGGCTTACATCCTGTTAAAATACATTTACATTTTGGTTAAAGTGATATCTGACAAAGAGAATACCTTTCACATTTTCATCTTTACTCACCCATAGGACTGGAGAATATGAAACACAGAGGGTAAGACACCCTGCCATCTGAATGGACATATTTGTAGCTGTAGACAATGAATGTGCTCCATTGTTAAGGTGGTCAACCTTTTCAGTAGTTTTTGGCTATGCACAACATTTAAAGACAATTTTTCTTGAATTTGATGATTTTGCTACATCATTAAAATTCAGTCAGGATATCTGGGTTGCCGCTCTGGAAGTTCTTCTCTCAACTCATCCAGGGAAATGTCCTAAAACAGAGGGTAACATTTACATAAGCGTCTTCTGGTGCAGAAAGAATTGAAAGGAAAGTAAACTTGAACTTGCCTCATATTCCTCCTCGAGCACAACAAGCTGTTTCTCCATGTCTATTTTCACTACAACATAAAGAAAGATGATTCAAGATTTTTCCTCTCATCTGCATGTTTTGATGTGCTGTGAATGATGGTTAATGAGGTCACAAAGAGCCACTTTAAACTTAAATTGTCATTCTTACTGAGCAAGGCAGCATTGTTGGTCTCTTTTCGAAATCTAAACTTTTTCAGCTTCTCTTGGAGACTTTCATCCACCTCACACACGACCAAAGAGCTCGACTGCAAAAAGACACATGAACATAAAAGAAAATCACTCAGATTCTTTCACTCTAAGAATGTGGAAAAACATCTCGCTTTACTTCTTTGGTTCACATAAGGTAAACAGAACAAGCCTGTAGACTCGAAATAGAAACAAAGAGTGCAGCAGACATCTGCTTGTTCTGTTTAGATGTTGAGGTCTCTATCCAGCTTGCATGGATGCATTAAACATTCATGACACTATTCTGACATATTGAGGGCAGGAAATGTTTTTGCCGCAACATGCAAGAATGTAGTTTCCTGTTGAAGGAGCGCGGGGGATGGTAGAGTCGTGTCGCAATGGTAAAGTAAGAAATGTATACACACCGTTATATTTATGAGTGACAATCCATCTGATCCTGCACATTTCAACAGAAGAGCAAAATCTTTCAAGCAATTGCATCAGCTTTACCTACCATTCTCAGAGGATCCTTTTCTGCTTTTTGGAGGTGACACCGCCTGGTTGAAACTGTTTGGTTGACAGCTTCTCTCAGATTGTTGAGAAGCTCCTTTGGATGGTGAGAGGAGGGCAGTCTTAAAACGAGTGCGCGCGCCAGTGCCGCTTCCTGTTTTAAATAACACATGATGACTCCAGTGAGCATGCTTGGCCACATGTTGTAGGAAAAAGTCTGGCAGTGAATTGAAAGAATAAAACAAACCCATCAATAAAGATTAGTTTGATAGAAGACAATGGGCTCTACAGATTTGTTGGGTTTAATATGAATAAGCTCTATTTTATAACTTACTGATGACCAACAGAACTACAAGGTTGGGAGTTATTTTCACTTCCTATTACCATAAAGGAACGGACACCAAACAGAAAGTATAAGTGCTATAAAAGGTATAGGTGTTTTCTTTTTTAACAAACCCACAATAAAAAATAAATAGTCAACACATTTGAATGTGTCTGTTTTTGCCTGTAAGTAAATAGATGCAGCATAATATGGGATCATTGTGTAAATGTTAATCAAAACAAATTTTGGTTGTCAGTGAGTTATTTTGGAAAAGTAGGAATAGAGACATCAATATAAAGGGGGAAAAGTTTTCCACAAGTAAAACTTAACAATTTCTAAGTAATATTCCTTAGCATGGGATTGCAAATATCTCATCTACACAACATAACATTAAAGTTTGAAAGGGATCTTGGGGAAAAGGACAAGACTAAAAACCATAGATGACCTTGATCTCTGACCCTCAGGTGGTAGTGCACTGAAAACAGATCAGCTCTGTTGTGGAAATCTTCACATGGACTGAAAATTATGTTTTATTACCACAGCCTCCATGGATGCAGTTTAAAACTGCTCAATGAATGGGACTATACATGTTCCAGAAACCTATATTTGATTTCAAATGTCCTCCTTGTACCTCCTTGCACACGTGATTTCCTACACTTTGTGGATTTACTGTCAGTAATTTTAATCTACTAAGAATGTAAGCAATTTGTCAAGTGGGGTGGCCTAAGCTCAAGTAGTTTGCTATTTATAGGAGAGTCAGCAGTACAATCCCCTTATCCTCTAGTCAACAATTTATCAACAATTAACAATCAGTTAAACTTCTTAAGAATAAGCATTTCTGCTTCATTCGAGTGAATACTGATTTTACATTGTTTCATGGAAAATAATCTTACTCTACACCTTTTTCAAAGCAGCTAGGTAAACGTAGGTTTTCTTCTACCCCTTCCTTGTACTTGACTTTCATTTGAATCATTTATAGTATCTTAGACTTTGCTGGTTAGTTTAAATGACTGTCCAAGTGCAGAAACTTGTTGTATAAATTACTATTTATTATTTTCCGATAAATTACGGGCTTATATTTTTTCTTACATTTGACATGAAAATAGAATGCTGGTTTGGGCTGGTTTCTGCCCAATTTGGCTTCTTTTGAACATGTTGGACTAGAAAAAAATAGCATTGGGCTGGTTGGGAGAATTTGGGCTGGTTCCCAGAGCAATTTTTGTTGATAAAATAATTTTCATTCTGTGAAATAAATAAATAAAAACTGCTGTGCTCTTGCACCTATATTAGAGCATTTACTTTGGAATGGTGAGAATCTATTGAACATGACATTATCTATCCGTGATGAGCATTGGTTAATGAAGTCTCACTATTATATGGCATCGGTCACTTGAAAGCGCGCAGAAAGGGTCACTGACTGTACAAAGTTGTTCATGTTCAGTATTCCCCAATTCAAAAGAAGGAAACTGATATGCTTTTTACAGGTAAGATCACTTTATTGTTTGACTGTCTGTTACTGACTTAACAGTTGTCACCAATTAATTCTTAGCTGGTCATGGAGCCTGTTTGTTACCCTTTTTCTTTGTTAGTGCAGTTGTGGGCTTAGGGTCTATACTACCCATGTAATAGTTTTACAGGTGTACAAGAGTTTCTTGAGAAGTTGAGATTGGGCTGTTTTTTTATTGAGTTTAAATTGTGGTTGGGCAGTCACTGTCAGTCAGACCTGGCAACCCTGATAGTCAAAGACAATTTCAGGTACACCCTTTGGTTTTTGCAAACCTAAAATCTTTTGGTGTAGCCTGAATATTTGTTGTTGTTGAAAAGTAGTTGTTGCCTCTTCCACCGATTCTGACAGAATCCATACTTCCATTTTTCAATGATCAGTATGACAATATCTGTATTTACTCACCACTTTGGATGTTCACTCTCATATCTAACGCATAAAATATATTTGAGAACGGAAAAAGTGTCTCATAAGCCACATTATTTGGTTTGTTATTTTCAGTGGCGGAAAGATGGCTCTAAATTTTGTGTCTTCCTTTACCAATAGTTTAAACGCTAACAATCAACAATTATTGATAACTGATAAGATAGAGAACAAGTGTTTTTTGCTCATTTTGATTGGTGGATTTTTTTAATTTTTTTTTTTTTGTCTTTCTTTTTCAGCAAAAGTTCAGCAAAGGTCTCAGGTAGACAAAAGACAAAATTAGATGAGGTGCAGTTGCTGCCACGACTATTGATAGAATATCCATGATTCTAACTGGTTAAATTCTTAACACTAAATCAATTAGCAATCAATCATTAACATTCATTAACATTTTGTTTTGTTTTGTTTTATTTTTCATCCATATGTCCTGATTTTCATTGGCTTATTTGCTATCAAATCACCTTACTGACTACAAAATGCAGATAAAAGGTCTAGATATTATTAATGAAAATGATTTTAAAAGTAACTAAGTAGATTACATTGCATACTGCTGCCAAGTACAAGTAAAAGTACAGACTTGAAAATCTACTCTCAAAATTACAAGTACCCCAACAAAACACTTAATTGCAGTAATCCGAGTATTCGTAATTAATTACTTCCACCCCTGGTTATTTTGTCATGTTCCCAGAATTCAGTTTTGATTGAAGTCTGACTTATGTTTACCGTCGTCTCTCCAGACTGAATGGAACAAAACACCACGTAAGGCTCGGACGTATGACGTAGCTCCCACGTCTTACGTCAACTCAAAATCGAAGTAGATTTCTCCAGGCGTACTCTCTTTATTTTCTGCATTGCAATAAATATTTTGTACATACATTCTTTAACATGGTATGTTTATATCCACGGGAATTTGCCGCCGTAAAGGAATATCCTTGAGGAATACTTCACATGGGCTCGAAATCTACCTTGTCTCAGCTAAGCTTACGTTATTGCATCTATTAGCAAAACTTGCTAGTTAAGAAGCTAGCGCTAGCACCGTCGAGCTCGTAGCTATGCATTAGCACTTTAGCCTCACCCGCTACCCAGTGACAACTGACAAAGGTAATCAACATACCCTTTGACTTTGTTTTATGTCCAGTGCAAGTCACAAAACTTTATCGAGATCATTGCCTACAGCCTACTGTCGTCGGAAACTGTTTTTAACCTCCCTGTTAGCAGCGCTAAGATTGAAGAACGAAAGAGAAAAAAGGGGCAGCAACAGCTTCAACGAAAAACAATACAAACCAGAATCCCTCATCCCGGCTAGCGTTAGGCCGGCCAAGCCAGTGATGGTGGAAACCGACCCATTATTTTATTAATGAATCACTATAAAACTGTTCCAGACAATTGTGTTTAAACGGTTTAACATTTCAAAGCTTTTTTTCCCACGGCTAAAAGTGGCGACATCTGTTGGACATACCCTTGATATCGCATTTGTGTAGATGGATTAAAACTACTGAAATAGTCATGAGACAAGTGATGAAACAGCTCCTGCGTTTTGCTTATAATTCTTCCAAATTTTACAATGAAGTATGTATCACTACAACTACTTATTAACAGTGTCATGTCACAGCCAAATACTGTGACTGCTTGACAAGAACATCCTGTATTTAAAACCAGCGCCACATCTCTCTAATGGGCCATAATTAAAAGTGGTCACGTGTTTTTAACGTGTTATATTGAAGCTTTTGACATCCCATCGCAATATTTTTTACTTAATCTTCACACACGGAGTCTGGGGTCTACTTCGCTTCATGTTACTAAGCTAACTCCAGCTAACCGCTATACAAACCAATGCTAGGCTGCATCAATAAATGTAATGTCAGCCTGATTTAACTCAGATGACCCCACGGTGATATATATGTATCAACAGTCAGCTGATAAGAGCACTCATGAGTATTAGCACTTAGCATTCCGGCACTTCAGGTTTAAATCATTGCTCATAATGTAACAGGTGTTGTCGGCGGTAGTGCTGACTTATATGGATACTGTTGCTAGTTAGTGGTCATATTTGTCCTCATTTTTCCTTCAGTAGCATTAGCTAGCAACTGCATTATAGCCTATTGTAAATACAAGGCACTTTAATTATTTTAATAACATTGTGTCTAGGTTTACTGACCTTAATTCGTTCTCTATTTTGTTATGAACTAAAGCCTTTGTCAGAAACATACAAGATGTGCAGGATAGACAGACTCCCTATGATGTAGAGCTTATTATGTGATGACCTTAAATGACACCTGTTTTGTCCCAGTTTTACTGTACATTTTAATACAAAAATTGTGCTTTAGATCACTCCCAATTTTTTCTAAGTCATAATTTTCAGAGCCAATTTTTTAGGTCAGGAAAAAATATGGAATAGTGTATATTTTCTTTCCTTATCAGAGGTATTGGTTGCTTATAATCAAAGGTAGAAACTGTTTTATTTAATTGCCAGTTATGTGTGACACAAGTCCTTCAACCAGAAATATGCTACTTACCATAGCTATCACAAAAGCTTGTCTCCTTTATGACTCAGCATGTCAGATGATTGTAAATCTTCGTGATGCTGGAGAGCAAGTACCATGTCTGAATGAAAGAGAGACCATCAAAAGTCACACAAAGAGAACTTGATGAGTTCAGGTCACTGGAATGAACACATGGGTTTTGATATAGTGGAGATATGGGCTGAGTTTTGTGCCACTAGAAACTGAATTTGAATTATAACATTGAATTTGGAAAGCATGATCTCAAATGAATTTAGTGTTGTAATAATGAATTTACTCGCTTTGAAACTGTGTTTAACTCGCACGATAATTAAACTCTCTTTAGGTTACAAAATTCAGTGTCAGTTCTACAATCCAATTTAACTTTTGAGTGGCACAACCATTACTAATGTCCGTAAGGAAGAGTAATCAAGCATAGATTCACAGAAACCAGAATTTAACAAATGTCAAAAGCGGATGTGAAGTGAATTTCTGTGAATCTGTGACTGATTTATCTTCCTTTTAAGCATAAATTAAGTAATGGTTGTTGAACTGAAATTGAGCTTTGCATAGTGAAGTGGCATTTCATACTTTTTGAATCAGACAAATATACAGTTGTATTTTTAAGTAGGTTAAAAAAAAATTAAAAGCAAATTTATTCTATTTCCAAACATTGAATTCAATTTCAGATCATGCTTTTCAAATTCAATATGATCATTTGAGTTCAGTTTCTAGAGGCGCAAATCTCAGTCCACATGAAGCACCAATGTTCAAGTGTGGAAAAGTGTGTGAGGTTGGTGGCAGTAAAAGTGGAAACAGTAAAACAAGAAAAGCTCAGATATATCTAAAGCTTCTATTATTGAGAAAATATGATTATTGATGTGTCTGTCAAGTTTATAAACAGGTGAATTCTAATCTGAGATTTTCTGATTGTTGCTTTTTTTCATAGGATACGGATGATGTGATTCTGAACATGCCAGAGTGAAACAGGTTTTGCTGCTTGGGATCTTACCAAGGACAGTTGACACGATCCTCTGGCATAAACTCAGAAGATATTGTCCTGATCATCCACTCAGCACACTCACCTGCAGTTCCACTTGGACCTGAACCATGTGAGGGCCCCTCGGTCCAGTCTGAGGGGATCTCAGGACTGTTGCAAATACAGCCCCGCTGTGCGGGGGTGGGACTGAGCCTGTCTCTGTCTGAGAGAGCAGTCTTTGCTGTACAACCCCATCCAAGCATTCCTGTTCTCCTAACCCAGGAGACACGCCATGATGTTCCGAGATCAGGTAGGTATCCTGACAGATTGGTTCAAGGGCTGGAATGAGTGTGAACAGACGGTGGCACTGTTGTCCCTCCTGAAGAGGATGTCCCGTACCCAGGCTCGCTTTTTACACATCTGCCTTGAACACTGGTTGGCAGACTGCACAGAGATCCACATCCTGGAGGCTGAGGCTAACAATGCAGGTAGCTGTGTCTTTCCTTAAATGCCATCCAAAACTTTTATCATCCATAGTTTATTTCAATTTTTTTTTAATACAAAAAGAGAAGTACATTCATCCAATTGCGAAATAAAATCCCTGAAAAATCTTCTTTGTTTGCCTTTCATCTTCAGCAATTGTCAGCCAGTGGCATCAAGAGCCAAAGGAGAAGGTTGTGTCCTTGCTGCTGTCCCATCTGCCTCTGCTGCAGCCCCGCAATAGCGAGGCCAAATGTGAGTACATGAAGCTGCTGCAGAAGGTGTTGAGTCACACTATTGAGAGTAGCCTGTTTGTGGAAGAAAGCAGGCAGCTGCTATCCTACGCGCTCATCCACCCTGCCACCACACTGGATGACCGCACCTCTCTGGCCATGTGGCTTAACCACCTGGAGGAGCACCTATCTAGCGGCTATGCACCCAGGGCACCATCCAGCCCCTACCACCCGCGCCAGGGCTCAGATGAATGGCCAAGCTCTGCTGAGAGTCTGGATCCCGGCCATGCCTGGCATGACAAGTCCCCTTCATCCAGCACGTCTCCAGCAGGCCAAAACGGACACATGCCCTTCCCAGCTGGGATGTCATCTCCCATCAACAGCAATAACACAGGTACTGTTCCTCTTATTATGAATAGAAATGTACTGTAAACTTTGAATATTTTCCTGAACACTTTATTAGAAGTTGACTAGTCTTTTTTAGGATGAATAGACATTTCTGTTTTAGATTAATCTGTTGCTTCCTGTTCCAGGTTTGGGGGGTCAGCTCCAGCCCAGTCCCATGAAGAAGGCTATGTCTGTTATTCCTTCCAATCCCCAGGCGTGTGGCTCTGAGTGGATTAGCCCTGATGACGCAGGGGGCCGGCAGAATTTCATTCCTACAGATCACGCTCCCCTCTCACCCCAGAGCAGCGTAGCTTCCTCAGGCAGTGAGCAGACAGAAGACCAGGGCTCCAGTCGCAACACGTTCCAAGAGGATGGCAGCGGCATGAAAGGTCAGAGTTCATTATCTGGCTGAGCCAAGGGCGTTCACAACACTTGGCTCTGGTAAAAGGCATGCTCTGCCAACAGCTGTTGCTGTAGAAGCAGAGATGTAACTTAATTTTTTTTTTTGTCCCTTGGTGATTTTGTTCTAGATGTTCCCGCATGGTTGAAGAGTCTCCGCCTTCATAAATATGCATCGCTTTTCTCCCAGATGACCTATGAAGAGATGATGATTCTCACAGAACAGCACCTGGAGTCGCAGGTTTTTAAGCCTCCCTTTCACACACACTGAGGCCAAGCTTTGATTATTCCACCCTCCTTATCATTTATGAACATTACTGTCCCCAAACCTGATGATACATCAAGTCTCAATGAGGCATGAAATTAAGCAACACACCCTACAGTTACATTGAGCCAGTCACACATACAAATGGTGTGATTTGGTGTCAGCCCTTTGGCTTTAATGAAACAAATGGTGATTAGCTTTGTTATTTAGTAACTGTATAAATTGCTCAGTGTTCCCACAAGAAATAACTGTCCTTTGTTTGGCGCAATATCGTAATTTTCTGTCTCTCTTTTCTTGCAGAACGTCACCAAAGGGGCACGGCATAAGATTGCCTTGAGTATCCAGAAACTGCGAGAGAGGCAGGGTGTGCTCAAGTCTTTAGAAAAGGTGATTCAGATGGGATAATGTTGGCTCTCTCATGCAAAAAGGGAGCAATTGGTTTTGTCTTTTGTCACTCATACTAATCAAAAAATCTCTCAAATGTTGATTATTATGTGGCAGTTGTTTTAGTTCCATAGAGGAAAACCCATTTTGCTTGTTGGCACAGAAACAAAGCAGAGCTGGGACACAGTCTTTGTATTCCACAAAGTTATTCAAATAGATCTCACTTTTCTCTTCCTCACTATCAAACTTTCGTCTCGCAGGATATCTTGGAAGGCGGTAACCTAAGAAATGCTCTCCAAGAGCTGCAACAGATCATCATCACACCCATCAAGCCCTACAGCCCTCCTAGCGTGACACAGGCTACAACTGACACAGCTACGGCCTCAGATGCAGCTGTGTCCTCTTCGGAAGGCACAAAAACAGGAGCAGACAAGGAGCCCACCTCAGAGAGCTTCCAGACCCACAACCCTCCTCCTTGTGATGGAGATTCCTCAGCCACACCCATCTCAGACGGCGACATTGCTGGACAGTTTACCCGCGTCATGGGGAAAGGTAGAGTAAGAGACAATAAAAAAGCACAACAGCATGGAATTAGTGTCGGGAATTTTTTGGTTTTTTGGCCTTGTTGGTGTTATAAATTATTCACGCTATCTGAAGGAAGTATGAGTTCCAGGATCTCTTCTTCAAGAAATCAAATGTTCCCAGTGTTGTGACCCACTTCTGCATTTCCACACAATGGCCTGGAGTCCTGTGAAGGTTATGCAATTCAGGTGGAAAAGCAATCAGAGAAAAAGCCCAGTTTAATAGCAGTGACAGGCAATGAGAAAAAGATGAAAGCCATACAACGAAAAGATAACACCCAAGAAGACCGGCATCATCACGTGCAACTCCAAAGCTAGCCTGTTAGTATGGAGGAGATTCAGCTTGTGCTGTTTTCAGTTGTACTTTATTGTATGGAAAATTGTTTTTTGGAATCATTTCATGTAGGGAGACAAGCAAAGTGAGATTAAAAATTCCAAAATGTTTGACTTGAGGCAAAAAGAGCATGCTGGGACCAACCGGTGTATTGATATAAAGAGCAACCCAGTTAAATGATGAATTGAATACATCTCTCACAAACTAGATTATTATTTAATACTTGAATAATAATCTAAACAAGGATATTTTGACATCTCATTCATACAGATTAGAGTCTCCAGTTGACAGGTCAAACCTCAAGCTGTAACACTGGTAGCTGATGGACACATACACACTGTCAGGCTCAAGGACGACAATTGTTTGTGAGCTATTGAATTAAAAAAAGCTGTGTGGAATGAAGGACCCTGGTTCCTTTTGTCAAAATGTTCCTCAATTGGTTCCTAGCCCCTGCAGTCAAAAAGCACCTTTTATCATTTTCAGCAGGCACAAGTTTTAATCTTCCTGATACTTCGTTTCAGTGTGCACGCAGCTGCTGGTGTCCAGACCAGATGAGGAGAACATCAGCTGTTACCTTCAGCTCATCGAGAAGTGTCTGTCACATGAGGTGAGAACTGAAAAATGGTTTTGTTGAAGAGAATTAACACAGCACTTAACCTCAAAATTACTTGTTTTTTTTGGTGGCATGTTAAATTACATCATGTGAACAGATTCATCTGGATTATATCTAACAGTCTGAGTTGTAGATTTAGAAACAAAGCTCGAGTCATCTTGAAGAAATTAAGCATTCCAGGTGCATCTGCCTGATGCTGTCACTCGCGCTTTGAAAATTTGACACCTCTTTGGTTTTTCTGCTCTCTCCTCCTTGGTGTCAGGCTTTCACAGAAACCCACAAGAAAAGATTGGTCTCCTGGAAGCAGCAGGTCCTCAAACTCCTCCGCCTCTTCCCCCGGAAAGCGATGCTGGACATGCCTGTGTATCGACAGAAAGGGTGAGACTCTGGCCCAGTTTACCTTTGATGTGCCTCTTAAGGGAGGGAGATGTCACAACAGCTGAGTGTTACACTCTACCTGCTCCCCTCAGTGCTGTCTATCTTTTACTTTGATTCTCTTTACTTTCTCTCCTCACCACATTTTTAAATGAGAGGGAAAAATTGAGGGAGAGTAGCTTCAGCAACATAATTTGTTTGTTTCTTTTTTTTTGTTTGTTTTCAGCTGGACCTATGGGTCCAACTCCCTCCCCACAGCAGGCTCTGTGAGTGGAGGTGTTGCGAGGCGGGGCCAAAGGCAGTTCCAGATCACACCCCGTGGACTTCCAGCTGGGCGAATGGGTCTCTTGAGTCCTGGTGGGATAGGGGGAGCTTCCCCTCGACACACCCTCACCAGCCCTGCACTGCCGGGCCAGGGTAGACAGGTCAGTACTGTGGTCATCGGATAACAACAGGATGAAGTGGATCATATTCACAGAGCATGTTCTGTCTGCTTTTCTTTTCTTGATGGGTTTAAGGATTTGCTTTAAAGGTTTATGCCCCGATAAACGTCAGCACAATACCTGCTTTTGTTTGAAGAATATTTTGAGTGTGAGTTTGTGTCTGATACTGTCAACCAACATGACAAAATGCCCAAAGAATCACAATAACATTCAGAAAACATTTGTTGTGAATGCTCGAAAACTAATGGGAGATTTTGGCAGTTTAATCAGCACACACAAGACAGAACAAGAGGTTATGCATCACATTTTGATACAAATCGATTTATTATCATAGCAAGAAGAGTTTCTATTTTATGGCTTCACTGTAAGATAAGTAAACTGTGCTACCCTCCCAGGATGAGTGGCATTTGTGTAATGAGAGCTTGTGTTTTTCCCTGTAGAGCCTGTGGTTTGCCAACCCTGGGGGCAGTAACAGCATGCCAAGTCAGAGTCGCAGCTCCGTGCAGCGGACCCACTCGCTCCCTGTCCACACGTCCCCACAGACCATGCTCATGTTCCAGCAACAAGGTACTGTACAAGGTCAAGGCTCTTTTCTCTTCATTATAAGATTACGCATTTTGCTTATGTGGAATTTTACTGGATTGGTCAGACTTGGCTTTTTAATATACCAGCATTCTTCCTGCTTGAAGTTGAAATTCCCCTTTTCTTAAGCCAAATAGAGATGGTAAATTGAATCGGGTGTGTATTACGTGCACTGCATCATTTTTGTAGAACAAAAAATGAAAGAAAGAGATGCCATTTGGTCAGATGCCAGGACAGTAAACTGCTCTCCCTCTGTGCCAAGGACAATACAACAAGACAGCTTAGCAGCATGTCACAGTAAACAATCTGCCACCTCTTGCAATATACATAACCTTTTAGTTGCTTTGTCTCATGTGCCAGATGCCACACAAGAGCTCTGCACATTCATCTGTGATGCTTCCGTCGTTTTCTCGACAAAGTCATCATCATGAGATATTTGCATAACAAAGCATTCTGAGCAGAAGCCAAAAGGTGATAACATTAGATGTTTGAAGCCGGCAGTGCTGCATGTTCAATGCTGGAGCCAGGAAGTGAAGCTGGAAAAGTATTTCTGTAGCCAAACATCTTTTCGAGGTGTGGGGTGCACCTCCCCTGGGGGGCGCCAGAGGACTTTGCGGGAGGTGCGGTATTAAAATAATGAATAACTGTAAACACTGGCAAACTTCTGCAATATGTGTGAGGAATTGAATTGATTCTTTGTCATAGATTTTATCTCATTTACATTTGTCTGATAACTGGATTTCCAACACCTCAGTGAACAACCCAATTAGCTAATTAGCTATGGCTAATACTCCAATGTGATTCAAACAATACACCCAAAACCTCCAACTATCAACAAAATCTTCCACAACAAAAGCTCAGTCTGGAAGATGTGCATGTTTCTGTTTCTCCATTTTACCATCACCTCACTGTTGGTCTCGGCCCTTCAGTTCATGCGATGCACTTTAATGCTAATTGGCAATGCTGTGACAGCAAACCGCGTGAAAACTGCACTGGAACCGGAGAGGTGTTTTTGATAGGTTGGCATCTTGTTTATTGCACTTTTCTTCTCACATAGGGCATCTTTGATTTGAGCTGACTTGTTTAACAGCAACACAACATGCTGCATACACCCTGTCAGCCAGGTGTTGTTTTGGTTTGGGTTTGTTTTGCTTTTTGTTAATACTTTATACTTACATGCGGCAGCACAGAGGAAGAAATCAACCGATGGGTGTGACACGTAAGATCATGTCAGCCTGAATTTCACACCCAAATTTTCTGACCCTTAACCGATGTTAAAAACAGGATTCTTTCCAAAATTTTGTTTCCTCTGTGAAGAGCAAACACACGCATCCATCCACATAAGTGAACTCCAACCCAAGAGTGGCTTTTTGGGATAGATTTTTAATTCTTGATCTTCTTTACATATTTGTGAAAAAAAAGTATTATTATTTCTTTAAATATTAAAAAAAAAAGTTGATGTCTTCAGAAGTGTCAGTTCTAGGTCTGAAGAAGAGGAACTGATGTTTCTTGGTTGATAGATAGTGCTACATGATCAACCAAATTGCTGCCACAATTGCAATTTGAGAAAAAAGGCTGTGATTTGCGATTTGAAATGGCAGGTTGGTTTTGACAGTGACACTGAATTAACAGAACAACATAAATAATGCCATCAAAATGTTGTTGTACTTCTTTGACCCAAGTACCTGGACAGCCAAAAGTTTAATGCAAAGTAAACTTCTTATTGGTGAAAAGTCAAACTCCTCCACTTTGATATTCTGTTTTTCTATCAGCAATACTGTAGGAGTTTTCTTATGATCTTTCACTAAAACCTTTATGAAACTTGGACCCTTTTCAGTTCATCCACAGATTGTTAAAAGTGATTGGCACATGTGAATGTAACTCCTCTTCAAAAAGTAACACCTTTTTTAGTTTCTGAAGAAATATACATCAGTTTTTTTACACAAGACACCCACTCTCCCAGATAAAATCCCTTCTTTTTAGTGATATGTTTTAGTGAAGTTGAAGAGCATAAAGTTTTGAGGGGAGATCTGCCTCCTTATACATGTGAAATTTAAATTTCTGTTTTGTGCTTTTTTTTAAGCTTTTACGCCTTTATTTGTAGGAGATATGAGAGTGGACAGAGCATGAAAACAAGAGAAAGGTTTGGGCAAAGGGACCTTAGGGTGGAAGCTTTGGGTTACATTTCACTTTGGTTTAAATGACTTCATCCAATCTTCCAATAACGACTCATAATTAAGCTACTGTGACTGATCACTTCTGATCAAATAATGGCCTGAAAGCATGTTGAGTGTAAGCTTCAGCTCATGCTATGAACAAAATATACCCTTAACTCTGTTCCTCCTGCTAGGAAATAGATTTCAACCTGACCTCAGAGAAAACTGGCTCACCCACTTATACGTTACGACAGACTACATTTCCATCAGATCGCATCATGTCACACGGTGCACATTTATTGCACACCACAGTTTGAGACTGATCCTTTCTGGCTCTGCATTTATTTTCAGGAAACGTGTGAAAAGTCAAGTCAAATTTCTTCTTACAGCACAGAATCACTACTCAAAAGTTTGCCTCTGGGAACTTTATCAACTGAACAGCTTATGACACCCTTTACGCGGGAACGTTCTATCCAGCTATGCAGAAACAGCAAAGGGAAGAGCAAGAGATATGTCCTCTGAGACAGAAAAGCATAGGAGAGGTGATGTTTGTTGAAAATTAGCAGAAAAATACAAAGTTTTAAAAACCATGAAGAATTAATCACAATACACGTGGACTACTGCTGCTCAAGTCCTACAAACCAGGAAATAGGACCATATTAGCCCAGTGCTCAGGTCTGTACAGTGGCTCCCTGTTGCTCAGTGAATAGACTTAAGAACAGCTCTGCTTGTGTACAAGTCTCTTCATGGTTTAGTGCGAAAGAACATCTCTGACATGTTAGAGTCTTATCAACCAACTTGGATTCTGAGAACCTCAGGGAACGGTCTCCTGCTGGTGCCCAGAGTCAGGACAAAACACGATGTGGCTGGATCAGTCTTCCAGAAGATGTGAGACTGGCCTGAACTCTGACAATGTTGAAATCCAGGCTGAAAATAATTCTATTTAGCTTTGCATATTACAACTGAAAGGATTTAATCTGCACTCTTTTCCTTAAATTCAATTATTTAATGATTATTTTTGTTTTATGGAATAATTATATGATTCCTTCTTGTGATTTCATGTAGCCGCAAAGCACTTCAGATTACCTTGTGTATGTATTGTGCTCTACAAATTAACTTGCCTTACAGTACAGGAGAGGTCAGTTAATCCTCTCTGGACATTTTCTTCTTTGAGGAAAGGACACAGCCATGTTTTTACATTCAGAGTGTAGATAATGATTTGGTTGCAGAGCTCTGTCTCATTATTCCTGTGGTCTAAAATGGTTTCGTTTCATTCCCTCAGAATGCCAAGTTCCAGGTGCAGACCTGGAAATTAACCCCACGCTGGAGTCACTGTGCCTCAGTATGACGGAGCATGCCTTAGGGGGTAAGTGTCCTCGGCAGCCCTGCTTTAAACAGGCTGCCAGACCTCACACAACTTCCACCTAGACAACAACACCTCATTATATTTCCCAACTATAAAATAGAAGAAAGGGTTTTTATGAACAGTTTGTTTCTCTGAGGGAAGCACTGCATACTTAACAGTTCACTCACGCTTTCAGTATGCAAACAGAGAGGACAGTGTGTTAATGTGCATGTTTCATTAGTTTTATTTGTGTGTTAATATTTAATCACATCTAAATTATACAATAGGTTAGTTCCTGATGTGGAGAGGAGGCACACTGAATCATTCATTGATTTGCATCATTATGTCAAACAACTTTTAGGCTCGTCGGCTTTATTCCAAATATTCTGAAGTTATGATTCTCTTACTTTCCTGTGACTAAAATGAAAACCAGCGAACTTGGACTTTTCTATCTTTTGCAGGACTGAATTAGGTTACAAATGTCTTTTAATGTTTATTCAGTTCACTTAGGTTGACAAACTTGCTTCTCTAGGTAGTCTGAAACTGTGTTGTTGCATCACACTGAAACTTGGTACAACTTAGTTATTAAAATGCACCACACTTGGTTTTACACTAAGGATGTCCCAATCTCAATCTCAACTTTTCATTCTTGTTAAAACACAAATTGGAAAAAAGTGTGTAGCTCTACTATCTTGCCACTTGTGTATCTGTTATCTTGGCAAACCCAAATATTTGATACAAAGACAGACAGATTGAGGTCTGTGGCCAAAAATATGTCTCTAGATATGCCAAATTTACACATTTGGTCACACTTGGGCAAGTAATGGTGATGAAAAAAATACTTTCCCCGGATCAGTGACTTGTATTTCCCCAACTTTCTTCCAAGAGCTGTATCAGATCTTGCTAATTATCCAATAAATAAGGAGTGGTGAGTTCAGTGGCAGGCATACTGTAAAAAGGCAGTAAAACAATGCAATGAATGTCAAAATTCATGGGCACATAAAAAGAGCATCTAACACTTGTTGTGCCCTGAAAGAAGAGAAAATGAGCCAGGCCTTTAAGGATACAATTGTAACAGTGTGGTGTATTTTATGCTTGTAAATGTCTTAAAACATATTTATTTTAATCTCCCTCTTAGATGGAACAGACCGGACATCGACGATATGAGAAGAAAAAAAGGAGAAACACACTTCAGCTGAGGCCCGTTAAGTTCCTCATCACCCAGCACAAAGATATTCGTATGCTTAAGAAAACCAGGCAAAGCAGTCACTACAAAATGACAAAAAAAACTGTGTATATGTTCTCGAATATTTTTGTACTTTATTATATACAACTAAGTTTATTAAAAAATGGAATACAGATGATTATTATATTGCAGGACAGGGGAGACAAAAAAGCAAACTGCTCCATGTCACCTGCAGGACTGTGACATGGTGTGCAGAAGCTCAGTTTGCCGTGGTCTGAGAGAAAAACGGTGGATTGGTGCTGTCTTATAGGGGTTCTGCCCTGTTAGTTACTCTTCTTTTCCTCCTCCTCCTGCCTTGGAGCAAGGCTTTCTCCCACAACACACTGACAGTCACGGCCCCTGCACCACATGGTGTGTAAATTCAAACAATTTCCAGCCAGGAGTTAGGCACTTTTATTAAATTATATCTGATATTAACCATTAAACTGTGATTGGCCTTAGGATGAACTCACTAAGGTTCCACTTGAAGACAGCTGTGGATATACAGATAACAGATACACTCCTCTGGTTGCTCAAATTGTTCCACTAGAGAGAGCTTGTGTTGGTTGGAACTTAGATGGCTTTCTTCTGTTCTTTTCTTCTCTCTAGGGAACATTTTTAGTGGCAAAAGAGGTCCAAACGGATTTAAGAAAAGCTTGTAATCCAACCAAACCCTTTGTCTCGGTTGTTTTCCCAGAACACATAATCAAGGTAGAAGCGACTGTCCTCCAAACTTCTACAAAGCCAAAGAGAAGGGTTGTGCGATTGTTATATTTTGAGATGGATATTTGTAGTGAAATGCAACAGAATGGTATGATATTTTTTCTTTCAAAAGAACAGCAGTTCGAAGAATTTATGCCAGCTGCAATTTGTCTCTGTTATTTTATGCCCTACTACATAAATGATGATGAATCTCATTTTGTGCCGAGGAATCCCCAGAGGGGTGGATAAGGGCCAGTGTACAGTGCAGGAGCTGATTTGGTACCGAAATGATAAACACTAGGAGGGGCGAGAGTTATCAATTCACGCTCTAATGCTGGGTGAGAAAACTAAATGAAATCCATCTCAGCCCTCCAGACCCCTCGTGATTGGCTCTGGAAAATGAAGCTTGATCTCATAATAAATGATCAGGAGTGCAGCACCTTGCCCTCACAGTGCCCTTTCCCTCAAATGGCCAACTTGACGATTTGATGAATCATAACTTTTAAGGTGCTTGACGATGTCCATATTTTCCGTTTGTGTCTCGATGTGTTTCAGTCTCAAACCCCTAACATTATCATGTGGTATCAGTGTTGAATCCAAAACTGTCTTATACAGCCTCTGTCTTTGAATGTGGCAGAGCGGAGGTGCATGTATGTGAAATACGGTCTTAACTTTTGGATCACTTTTGGTTGCATCATAAGGCAGGGATAACCATTCACATTTTATTTCAGCAGAGCCATAGGAGGTCTGTCTAGTAAAGATGGTTATTTACAGATATCTTTTCCAATTGTATTTTTTACTCTCCCTTGATATTGATAACTTATGCTTATTTTCTATAATCGCATGTTTTTGCCACACTAATACAGCACTGTTGTAGATAGAGGACATGGTGGTTGATGGTGTCCAGTTTCACCAACAGCCAGAGAGAAGCAGAAATCTTGCAACTCATGTTGTATGTGTATATCGCCTAAATGTCACTGTTTACATCTCTCTGGGATAATGCCCATTTCATGTTATGTGATGTCATGAATACTTCATTATCTCACTATATAACACATTAAAGAACTGACGCCTTCTCGCACTTGAGCTGGCAGGGTAGAGCCTGAATGCAAAAGCCTTCTACTTTCTGTGGATAACTGTATGAGGCATGCAATGGCTGCTTTTCTAGTCATGTGGCAATGAGAGAGAATCGCTTTCCTGGCCTTGTGATTGAACCATAAGCTGTCATGTCCTGATAAACTGTTCATGTGGTGCCTACCAATGCACAGCTCCAGCATCCTCAATATGCCGAATTAATTGTCTTGAGTAGTATTCTAGTCATGGATTTCTTCAGAGCAGGCTCTTGGATAGATCTGACTTAGTCAAAGCATCACACTCATACCCCAAAAAAGGACTTAACAGTGCTGACAACTATCTTATTTTTAACGATTTACTATACTGTATCTCAATTGTGTTAGGTTACAAATGGCCCAGATTATCCTTTTCATAGCCTCTGTAGCTTTGGACAGCCTTTGTAATACTGCAAATAGACACAGAGGTACAGTGCAGCAGATTTCTGCAAGTGTCTATGCATCAAATGAAAATGCAGCAGGGGGTGACAATGCTTATCTGAGCCACACATCATGTGATTATGAGTAAACGGAACACTAATGACAGGCCAAGGAAATATGTTTACTCCATGTTTACATTCTAGTGATGCATGAAATGAGTTTGGGGGGAAATGCACTTCATATTTTCAGCCTGGTGCATTTTCACTTAGCAAGCATCCACTAGGAGGTACAGAGCCTGTGTCAAATGGAGACTTCCACCAAGTGGTCCTGAGATCATGTTGTTGTCCCTGCCAGGCTTTCTTATTCAAACAATGCAGCCAGCTGTAGGCTACATTGCATATATTTGTCTTGTACAATTTATATTTAATTCTGATGACTCCCCGGACGTTTTCTAATATTTTATGAACCTTTTGCATCCCATGCTTACTCTACTTTTTTACTGTCACTCATATGTGTGAATGGTCTGAAGTGTGTGTGCAGCATCCGTCGGATCATTGACAGTCACAATAAAAAGGTTCAGTTCTTTTGCAACTCAACTGTTGGTCTCTCTTTATTTTGTTGCACATCAGACACTGTTTTCACAGGCTAAAAAGCTCAACTGTCGGCTCTTCTCTTAATCCCCTGATGTCCTGTTCATGCCGACGTTATCAAAGAAATTACTTCAGAAACTTTTTACTTCCGGGTTGTGCAGTTTCATCAGTACATTTCTTAAGCTAACAGGAGCTAGCCGCCTTTTTGTTAGCGTCATTAGTTTATCAAAGGAGAAACTGAGGCTCCTGCCCGTGGGAACTTGATAACAACTGCGTAGGTATTTTCATTTATTGTGATACAGTCGTTAAAACCATGTTTGGATGGTTGTAAATATATTTTAACCGTTATTTTCACGGTTAAACCTCAGCTAGCATGTGGCTAACTGTTCTGCTAACCTTCCTCATCGATATTAAACAGCTGCTTGCGAACTATTTAGCTTTGTAGCTGAGGTTCATGTTCTTTCTTTAATTGTTTTACATTATATATTATAGTGATTCATTGGGTTGTTTTGGAAACAAATGCAAGATAAGTATTAAGCTAATACTAGCAAACAATAGCTTTACCTATTGTATTGAAACTTATTTATGAATAAATTTGAGAGGACGTCGTCGTCCCTTCATTGCCGTAACTACGGGTGAAAAAAGGTTGAGTTGTTGTGATAGTAACTGAATTAAAATACGAGAAAGCCGGTGTTGTAGTTGTCCGCCAGTTCGTGGTTTTAATTCACAGCCAAAAGTAATCGATAACTCTTTTCCTATATGTAGTCATTAAAAGTTTGTCTCCTGTTTAATCATAAAATTTTGTACAATATTTCTAAGTGGGGGATATTTAACCCTGTGGTGCATAGTGGTCACTGCAGTGGACACCTATTTAAAAGTTATTTACTCCTAAATTCAATGGTTTATGTGGTGGAAATTCATATTAGCCAGTGTCATGATGTTTGTATTGTTCTTAGGGCCTGGGGGAAAAAAAAACAAAAACTTTTTTTTTTCTCAAACAAACGTACATACACACACACACACACACACACACACACACACACACACACACACACACACATATAGTTTAAAGTCATATTTACATTCACACTGGCTTATGTTGAATGCTCATTTACAAATATCTGGGGGGAAAAAATGGGAAACTTTTAATTCATGCCTTAAGACAAATTAAAAACACTCAAGGGAAAAATCCTGACACTGATTTTCATAATTGCATCAGAGGGCTAATAGAGATATTAGTGGGGTTTTTTTTAGTTTGATTAGATGCACTTTTAGGAAGACACAGCCTGTTTTTACCATTATTCTAATGGTAAATGTGTCACCTTGTAAAGGAACCATGAGACCCTTCTTTGCCTTGAAATAATGATAAAAAATGTACCTGGTCAGTCACAATATCAAATCTTATAAATGCTTGAAAAATGTCAAAATTCTCAGTACTGGTGGGAGGCTCCAAAAATGTACATATATAGATACCAGCGTTGGTATCAGTTTTTATCTATACTTGCTGTATGAGATTGATTCTTAAAAGTATATTACTGACATGTTTCTGTAAAAGATAATCTACCTGTATGTGCAAGCAATTTGATCAGAATGATTGACACCAAATTTTGCACACCACTAATTATTAGGATATTTGCCTTTGAGTTGGTGGTAGAAACTTCTAAGAGTAGTCTTTGAGTTTAGTTAACTCAAGCTAAAATATTAAAAGAAACAATTAATTTGTTGCAGCATTGAGTCATATACAACAAGTACAAGAGTATAATAGAATAAATTGTATATAAACAAAGTTGAATAGACTAAAATGTAGCAGGTAGAATAAAATAGAATACATTTTTAAAAAAAAGAATAAAGTTAAGACTTCTATAGGCTACAACAACTTCACACAATGCAAGTTGTGGGAAATAAACTAGTGCATGAAAAAGTGTTGTCGAAAAATTGGCAGCTGCGTGTGTTTTTCTAGTAATATAATATTTTGCCTCTAAATGTTAATTTCAGCTTTCAAGAAAAACTCTGTTTTTGTTTTGCAGGTTTTCAAAAGCCCTGAGGTGACAATTTGTGGACAATGATAATGTTGCCCCACACTGGGGATGTGGATAGGAAAGTTTTGCCAGAAGCTAACAACAATTACAAGTTGTCCCTTGGCGATTCCCCTGGAGTGGTGAAACTTTCGCTGGTTCACCACACAATCCATCATGTCATTACCAAAGGACTCAGGGAGCCGAGGGAAAGATAGAGAGAGAGGCGCCAGGCCCAAGGTGAGACAGAGCCGGTCAGAAGAGAGACGTGATGCTGGCAGCGGACGAAAAGGTGGAAAGGGGAAGAAAAAGGGCCTCACCTCCCATGAACCAGTAGCTGAGAGGCCTGTCAGTGATGGTTTTGAGTATGGTGAACTGTTGAGTGACCTTGAGAGCAGGGATCAATCTTCTACCTCTCCTTTGAGGGAGAATTGGAGGTGGCAAGGTTTGGAAGCTGCTGCCTCATTACTCGGACAGGAACGGGTGGCAGCCAGGCCAGGACCTGTTAGCTCGGCTTCAGACTCACCTGGAACAAGTGAAGGAGAGGGAAGGGGGTCGAGCAGCAGTCGCACTCTCCGGCAAAAGATACAGGATGCCATGGGGCAGTGTTTCCCGATAAAGTCCCACAGCACAACAGCACCCACACCACCTCCACAAGTCCTTTCATCATCAGCTGTCTGTGCGTCCTCCAGGCGTAAAATCCATCTGAGTGAGTTGATGTTGGATGACTGCCCTTTCCCTGTAGGATCAGAGCTGGCTCAGAAGTGGTATCTCATTAAACAACACACAGCCCCCATCACACAACCGCCCATGCTTGAATCTGCAGTCGTGTGCAGCGCTCCTACATCAGCGATGCCACCTGTCGTGGAAGACGTGGACGACAGGTTGAGAGAGCGCAGACGCATCAGCATTGAACAAGGTGTTGAGCCACCACCCAATGCAGAGATCCACACATTCGAGGTGACAGCTCAGATCAACCCTCTCTACAAGCACGGCCCCAAGCTGGCACATGGTATGAATGAGTTGTCTGGGGGTGACAGAGCCTCAGCTCAGCAGCAACAACAGCTTCTTCTCCAAAGACAGCAGCAGCACCAGCTCCTACTACAGAGCTGTTTGGACACTCTGGACGAGGTCGTGGCCACAGCTTCTGCCTCTGCCTCTGCTTCAGCTTCAGCCTCAGCATCTGTGCACACCTGTGAGACAGTCCCGGACTCTCTGGTTGACCCAGAGGTTACAGCAGCCAGCGTGCCCTCTGGACCCATACTTCCTCAGCCGGAGCAGCAAAAATCTCATGATGGCTACCGCATCCACACTCAAATCGATTACATCCATTGTTTAGTCCCCGACCTGCTGCAGATCACCAACCTCCCGTGTTACTGGGGCGTCATGGACCGCTACGAAGCTGAGAGGCTCCTGGAGGGGAAACCAGAAGGCACATTCCTCCTGCGCGACTCGGCTCAAGAAGACTACCTCTTCTCCGTCAGCTTCCGCCGCTACGGGCGCTCGCTGCACGCGCGCATCGAACAGTGGAACCACAACTTCAGCTTCGACGTGCACGATCCCAGCGTCTTCCACGCTCCAACTGTTACAGGATTACTGGAGCACTACAAGGACCCCAACTCGTGCATGTTCTTTGAGCCACTCCTGTCCAACCCCATTCACCGCACACAGCCCTTTACCCTGCAACACATCTGCAGAGCAGCCATAAGTAGCTGCACCACCTACGACGGCATTAATATGCTTCCCATTCCAAACGCTTTGAAAAAGCACCTGAAAGAATACCACTACAAGCAGAGAGTACGTGTACGGAGAATGGACACCTGGTGGGAATGAAGAATAACAAAGACGCTCTCTGAACTGAACACTTAGAGTTTGTTCTTCACTCTTATCTGGCTTACACTAACCTACACTGCACTGTACTTATTTATTAATTCCTGCTGTACCTGTTTTAGCAAGAAACCACACGACACTGTTGTGACATGTAATCTCACTGATCTTGTACAGGAAAAGTTCTCTAAGCTCAAATAAAAAACAACTAATCTAGATATCTGTGCATGTGTGTGTGTGCAGAGAATTACCCTCACACATCAAATGTGATCTCAAGTGTGACTAAATCGGCTTCATTATGTGTCGATGGGAGAGTGAGTCCCAGTGTGAATGGAGATGATTATAATAGAGCTGTTCATCAGTCACGTGCTGAGAAGGTGGAACACATACTGACAGTGTTTTTGTCTTGTTGCTGAGGTGATGTAAGCGTGGCACGTCTGCAGGATTAATCAGTGTTTCCTGCGTTGAGCCTGGGCTGATTACAAAGGGTGAGAGGTGGGTGCAGATGCTACCTGCCCATATTAAAAAAGGAGGATGCTTCTTTGAGAATAGAAACTACATTTGTCGTGAGTCAAAGTCGTGATTACATACTCACCTAAGATTCTAGTGTCGTTGCTGAAAAATGGATGTCTGCTCCTCGGTTCCTGCATCATTCAGCTGCTTTGTTTCCACCCTTCATCCATCTGTGGTTTCTCCTGCGAGATTAACATGCATGCAGCCGGTGCCAACGGTCTTCATTAGTTCTGATGTAAAGGATCAAATGTGGCCCTTATGAGCTTGTCAGCAGCAGGTGAAGCAGCTGTAACACCAGAATGCAAATGATGAGGCCCAAACATTTATAGAGCTTGTTTTGCTCAGAAATCTGTTGTGTGGTCCGGCTCTAAATTTAGCCTCTCTCAGTGTGGAGGTTTTGTTCACGTTATTGGCTCTTAATTGTGGTGAAAACCCTCATTCTTTAAAAAAGAAGTCATCTCATTGGTGTGCTTCCTGCTGTGCATATTTTATAGAGGATGGGTATCCATGCTCTAATCGATTCAAGCAGTTCAATGACAAAATTAGCATAGCTGAATAACGCTGATGACTCTTAATTAGCACATAGAATGAGAGGAGAGGGAATACGTTTGGAGACGTCTTCTGGAGCTTGATATTAAATCGGTAACAGAGACAAAAATCTACAAGCTCCTAATGACTCTGTGATAACACCTAATGGAATGCTTTAATTTTTTTCTCACCTGCCTCTATGGCAGGTCACTGAACATTTTAATAAGCCCCTCTTTTTTCTGACGGGTTTAGAAATGTTTCCTATGAGTCAGAGGTACCTGACGGAAGAAATATGGATTATATTACATAACCTTAATCCCTGACAATTCTAAACATAAGAGATGCTTTTGGGAAATTAATCTATATTTATGTAAGAAAAACATGTCTGCGTTGTTGGCAGGTTACCTGAAATTTTAATCTGTCACAGTTAATATTTACCACATATTTAGCTGGAGGCAGAATGTTGTTTTATTCAGGCTCATTCCAGCGTTTCAATAATAGATGGTAAATATTGACTTATCTGTTCAACAAGTAGAACTAATTCTTGGGCAGCTTGTTAAAATATGGCTCGTATTAAAAATTGTTGTGTATTGACATTGCAAATGGGGCAAGTCTCCAAACTGAAAATGAATAATTCCTTTTTACAAAGTAAAACTTAGCTTTCTAAACAGATTTAAATCTACCGTGATAACTCAAACTCAGTCAAAGACTAATTACAAAATTTACCTACGCAGTCGAGTCATTTACTGAAGTGTGTGAACACCATTTTGGATTAATGAAACCACACAAGAGAGACCACACTGCTAATTGTTGTATGCACTAAGTGATAATTGCAAAAGACAACCGTTCCGGTGTTAATGGGAAAGCATGGAGAATTGATCCCAGATCATCCTCTGAGCCAACGTGCCACTGCTTTCTCCTTGAGATGGGCGATTTGATATGCAAGGAGCAAATCATCCATGACAGGCACTCATCCGCTGATGAAGCCGCTGTAATTCCAGCCGCACTTTTAAAGCAGCATTAAAGCAACACAAAGTTAGGACCTTTGACCTTTGTATACCACATTAAGTCAATGCAAAATCTGCACTGTAAAGAAAAAAAGATTTACAGTGTTTGAGGAAGTATGACCTGTCATGCATACACAATTGTGGGTAGCGCTATGAAGCCTCTACACAAGCAATTTCAGCCCCTTGGCAGCTCAAGGCGTTAGTATTTCCCAGCAGAGTACTCTGCTCTGCAATCTGCTGTCTCTGGCAGAGGAGATCCAATGATAAATGTGTTTTCTAGACTTTTAACACTTTATTTTACAGGCCTTGCAGTTTTACAATAATTTGCTGATTGAGAGCTAACATGTTTCCAGAAACTGTGGTATTATTTGACATTCATTATTTGTGCAAACTGCTCTCAAAATGGGAAATGACTGGTTCATTTTGAGAGCAGTTTTAGAGGACAGTGGGTCAGGTGACTGGGAGTTTGTTTACATGCAAAAAATGACTTATGTACAACATATATGTCTCTTTATGAATATCAAACAGTCACCTCAGCTATATTGATTTATCTAGATACTTCTCCTTAGGTTTCATCCTTACATCTTCAATCAAAGAAGTGTAAAATAGTTCTTTCTATGCAGGAAATTGCCAAGGCAACAACTGGTTATGTATAGATATGTAAAAGGTCTTCTTTTAATATGATTCAAATATCATGAAAAAACATTGCAAGATCAAGCCTGAAACATTTTTGAGACCATGCACCCCCAAGACTGAACACAAATACTGCCACAAATTCCTGCAGGTGTCATAGTCAAGGGTAAGTGAATGGGATTACCCTATGACTGTGTGTATGTGGCGTATGCACATAATGAGCAGTGGCAAGCGCCTTTAGTGGTCAGAAAGACTGATAAACAGGCTATATGTGTGCAAGTGCAATTATCATCCTTCTGATACCTATAAAACACCAAACATGACCTCCATGAGGAGGCAATTATAAAGCTCATTAGTTATTCACATATGGATTTTTATTTGTATATTTCTCTTAGAATAAAAGCAGCACATGCAGATTGAATTTGTGTAAGACAGTGTTTCCACTGGGGCAAATTGCTGTATTACATCAGGCACAGCAGGTGGCTGTAAAGAGCTTCAGTATGTTTCCCACTGGCTGCTCTCAGGTCTGTGTGTGGTGCTCTGAGACGGTGGGATTGAGTGAGACTCCTTCAGCTTGCAGCAGCATAACAGTCATCATGCAGGTATTATGGGTCCTGGGGGAAAAAAAGAGGACTTTTCTCTGCCTGGATCAGTGGGCCCAGAGGGAGAGCGTGCTCAAGCAAAGCAGAAAGCTGATTGGCTACACATGCTTAGTGTGTTTGTGTCTGTTAGCACCCCCTTTTTCCTGTCTGTCCATTGAGGGAAGAGATTTTCCTCAGTCTAATCTCTACAGTTGAGCACCATGGGGTGGAGAATGAGCTTTGAACACCTGAGGACAATTACTTTCCGAATGATCTGCCAGTCATAATCTAGCACGTGCCCCCCCCCTGACTCTGTGCTTACTTGGCTTATTTGAGACTTAAATTATGAACATCGACTGAGCCCGTTTGTACTTTCACTACTATGTGCAGACCCATAGATGGGTAACTCAAGCAGCATTCGATACGGGATGTTTCTAGGCCATTAATTCAGGGGAGAGTGTATCAGACTGATTTCAAATTCTAGCAAGATGTATACAACTAGTCATGGCTCTCTTATCTACCCCGTGAGGATGAATACATATAGTTGGCAGAGAAGAACCTGCAAAAGAGAGGACTTTTTTTTTCCAATTTGTGGTCAGCAAATGAATTGAGCTGAATTTCAACCTTGAATATAAACGGGAACATTCTCGCCTATTTTGAGTCATTCCTTTCCAATTGAGCTCCTCTTGTCAAAGCCGAGTAAGTAATTTCCTGACTTATTAAAGTTTCAGTTCTTAAAAGTCTCACTATTCCCCCTTAGGAGGTACATTGTCAGACGCCGACATGCATACGTTTGATGTTTGTTCCCTGGAAGCAAGCCTTTGACAACACAATATTTCCTTTCCTTTCCTTCCTGTCTAAAAATCCAAATGCACTCCAATTCTGGCAGGCATGTTGGGACTCGTATGAAGCCTTCGCCACAGAAAACATCAGTATTCTAATTTGCAGCTGCTTGTTTTCTTCCTGCACAATCTCTGGCTGCTGCTGTTTTTCTCTCTCCTCTGCACTGACAGGTTGTTGATGGAATAATGGGGGTGTTGGGCATGGTACAGCTAAGCCAATGGGTACTACACAAATTGATGGGATTGCAGTGTAAATTACACACAACAGCCTATGTCCTAGGCTTTGGCCAATGTAGTCATTAACCAACAACCCGGAAATAACAGGGGTATAACCCGCATAGATGATGACATTTGGTAGTATATCAAGCTTTGCAAATTAGCATTTTCCAGTAAATTTGTGTCAAAATGCAGTTGTAATATGTATACTAATGTGTTTGGACATCAGCTTGCTGTAATAGAGCTACAGATAACATTGATATAATTATAGATAACCATTGTTTGTTTTGAGATGAATTAATTAGAGTAAGCCTTTTTATTGATGGCTATAAATGCACATGCATCATTCATTTAAAAAAAAGGTAGAGAAAATGTATAATTGCATGAATGATAAATTAAATTGCTTAACTCCTGCACTCTGTGACTAATTATGCTGTTGTACCACGCTTCCATTGACCAGTTTGTAGCATTGGAAAATACAAATGAGAAAGAAACAGGCAGACCTTGCCAGCTAGTTACTGCAAGAGTCATTCCTCATAATGGGCACCTTTTGGACCCTGTGATATTTCCAAGCATTCATTTTCCATCCTTTTAACATTTTCTTACAGAGTGGACACATTTAATTTGCAGGGAAACATGTTGGCGGAGCTAAAGCGCCCGAATGATTCCTCCAAGCAAGACACACTAACCATAACTCATGTGCTGCATTAATCGTTCATTATGCAGGCAGATGTTTTTAAGAAGTGAGCGTTTTCTGTAGCCAGCTGGCTTCCAGTAAGAGTACGGTCTGAATGTAGTGGTAAGTAAGAAATGGTTCAGCTTTTGTTTGAGCGTCTTATATAATCAGTGTTTCAAAATAGAAACTGGAAGATAGAAAGCTATTTTGGAAATTAGTCAACTTCTTTTCAATTTTCTTAGAGACATTAATTCCCATCAGAAAATGATTCAGTGGATAAATGTTATTTAGTCCAAGCTGAAAGCATGACTAAGACAGGGTTTTACTGTCGCCTTCTTTTTTGAATTTTCATAGACAGTAAAGTCAGTTCTGATGGTGCAGGTTCAAGATCAATGTGGAGCACTTGATCATGTATGAGACCCACGAAAAAACAGTTGTGACAAGTTGAGAGTAGCGCTCCAGGGTCTATTCTGAGTTTAAGACTTAATGCTAATATCAATGCTCCTTTTTCAAAATAACAATGTGTAGAACTCTTTGTATTTATGTATTGCTAATTATCAACCTTATGATGTAATTTCCTCTAAGTAAAAGCATGCATGCACTCCTGTTAAATCAATTAGCTGTCTTGTGGTGCTCCCCTTGTTTGTGTTGTTTTAATTTATTCTGATTTGTTGTTATTGCTTTTTGTCTTTATGAGCAGTTTAACTTATACACCTTTGTTGCAACCACTGTAATTGTTGCCTTTAAAGTGTAAAATTCAATCAAAAAAAATAAAAACACTATTTCTAGAATAGTTTCATGTAAACTTGACAAGACCGACAGTAAGCTTAAAGACCATTGTAAATTAAACATTATTTCCAAATTTTAGGTACAACTTTAAGATTTTAGTCAACCCACTTAGAGGACTAAAGAAACTCAAGCTTTTCTGTCTCTTTTTTATAGTAAAAGATTGTTTCGGACATAAGTATTCAAATTCCTCAAGGTGTCTTGTTTATTGATATGAAGATATTTTTTTTTAATATATATTGTCAAAAAGTGTGGCTTAACCTTTTTTGACAAAAGTATTATTTCGTGACATGCTTGGTAATTTGGGGTAGTTGGTTGGATGAAATGGGACGTCATATATTATTATTATTATTATTATTATTATTATTATTATTATTATAGTTTTTCCTCAATCTATGGAATCTCATTTCTGCCAGTTAAAAAAAGCTGAAACCTAGGCCTAAATTTACAGGGGAAAATCAAAATACTGAGACAAAATGTGAAAATTTTAGATACAAAGTCAAAATCATGAGATAAGATGTTGAAATTGTGATAAAAATGTTTTTTTTTTTTCTGGATAATCAAGAGAAATTTTTGAGATAAAGAGCAAGATCTATTGAAAAATGTCAGTTTTTTGAGAGAAACTAAAAATCCAGAGATAAAAGTCAAAATTTTGAGATAAAAAGTAGAAATTTGAAGTAGAAAATTTTGAGAGAAGTCCAAATAATGAGTTAAAAAAGACAAAATTATGATTTTAAAAAAAGACATAGTCCCGACTTTTAACCCATTCATCTTACTTTTTATCTTAAAATTTAGACTTGATGGGGGGAAAAGATTTGAAAACAAATGCCCACTCTCAATTTAACCAAGCGTCTTTCATTTGTTTCCTATGTGATCTTGATTGAAGTCGTCTCTATTTAACCGAATCAACCCCACATTTGTTGGCCAGTTGCGACCAACTGTAGTTAAGGAGTACATACCTTTTATTAGAGACACGGGAAGGAAAGGCGAGTGAATGAGACGTCGAAAATAAAAGTTAACCACCTGTTGCCAATCAAAAGCAGCAGAGGAAGGCTGGTATGGCTCCTTAGGTTGGAGGCACAGACGTTTTCACCTGCTGAAAGCGACACAGGAGAGGAGAGAACGACAACTTTCGAAGTTTATTCCTCTATAGGCTATAATGGACTGTACTTCAGATAAATGCCACATTTATGGAAACCATGCACTGTGAAGAATAAAGGAAGACTGCTCTAATGTCTCTGAAAACTGCACAGCACATAATGGACGATTTCAATAATGAGACACTAAAGAAGGTGAACTGAAGCCCACTCAGCTGTCTCTGACCCTCGTTGGCTTTCACTCTGAAGAAGAAAAAACAAGTAAGTGATTTCTTTGTAACAGTCATTGCTTTCCTGAAGCCACGCGCATGCGCGTTTATAGATGAGTCTGTTATGGTTATCGATTATTGAGCAGGGTTACTTCTGGGATTAGGCTGAAACATGTTTTGTTATTGATTGTTGATGTTGATTTTATACGTCCCTGAGTCAAGCTGTACAAGTTTTTTTATGTGATGAGCTTTTGTTTACTAGTCTGGTGGTTTGAGGAACTGAGCTCCCATCTTTATAGTACAACACACTTTCTGCATGTGGCTAAATGTGGCTGAAAATCTCAGGTCTCTATAATCAATACATCAGTGCTAATTGCAGCACAGGTGACAAGTCTGTCTGTATCACACTTTAAAACCCATCAGCAGTGCTTTTAAATGTAGATTTCCAGCTTCTTCAGTGCCAATGTTCAGTGTTGGCATGGTTATTATCTCAAACTTGACTCCATTCTGTGAAGTGAGTCAGTATGAGTGATGCACGTCAAAAATGGAAGGCTTTCACCATTTACTCTTTGCCTGAAAGCGAAAAGTTGGGCAGTAGCTTAAGCAGTGTGTATCCTGATAAGTGACATGTTATGCATGTCAAGGTTTTTTTTTCTTCTGGATGATTGATGCATTTCTTTTTTTTTATACACTTCAAGGCATGCATTGTTTCCTTCCACCTCAGTATTCACATTGATATTCTAAAGCTAGATGACTCAACCCAGGGAAAGGTACTACAGCACCACAGCATGATGAGTAAAGAGGCCAGTTTGTAGACTGAAGTACTCTGAATTTGACGAAAGAAGGAAAGACTTCACACACAGACACAGCATGGCTCAGTAAACTCCGTAGCTGGACAGCAGATGGTTCGTACTGACATGGGATTTCCTTTGCAAATTGCCCGCCTTCTTTCTCTCCTACTTTGCAGTGGCTCAGTATGCTTCCACGCATTCAAACATATCTCTCAAAATGTGGCAACATTGCTATGTTGATCACAGTATTTCCAATTAATTATACTGGGTACAGCAGGTGTGAAAAGCTCTCTAATTATGTTTACATTTAAAACTGGCAGACAAATCTGGCTTTGTGTCTAAAATAACTCATTCGCTGTTGTCTTCTTACCAAAAAAAAAAAAAATGCAAGAGCTTATTGTGTGTGCTAACTGGAAATGTAGGATACCATGATTTTTCATTTTCACATAGCAGGGAGAGCCTGGCATTGTTGGATCTCATCAAAAAGTGGTTTATCTATATAGAGAATACTTGTTTGATTTCATTATTGGAATTTCCCCGTGCAAATATGAAGTGTTGAAAAATTCAAAAACTGAAAATAAGGGCTGGAGAAACACAAGCATGGAGGTAAATAATGATGGCAGCCATCCTGAGAGCTGCTTTTTTTTGCAGGGTGCTGCTAATGTGCACACTGGCTCACTGTTCACTTACTAAAATATTGGAATTTAACCGAGGCATCGTTAACATTATTAATAACACCTGTGACAAATTAAAAGTCTCCTTTTTAAAAGAAGCCCATTGTAAGTTGAAAGTCATCCCATTACTGTCAAGTAAAGTTGGAAAACCTAATCAGTCAAAGGCTCTGCAGACCCACACAGGTGTTTTTAATTACACTGCTTGATTAGACTTTGTGTCAGGTGGAAGTTTGTGCAGCTATAAAGGGAAGTGGACTATGTCACTTCCCCTTGTGGACTTATAATAATTATTAGTATGTTGTCCAAGCCTCCCAGGTTATGCTGGCATTCACTGTACAATATTATATACATGGTGGAAAATGAATGGAAAAGGTGAGTTGTTCATGGTACACAGCTGGAGCTTGACACAGAGTGCCAGACTGTCAAGCGCGACTTGAGTGCCAGCTTCAATGAGCTTTGACAGTTGTGGGTAAAGTTTTCTTTTGAAAACTCCTGCAGAAGAAAGTTAAAGACAGTTGTCAGTCATAAATATAAAATGTGTTGCTCTTGACCCTACTCACCTAGTGCTTTTGTAATGGCCAGACATAAATTGTAATCGTTATTTTTTAAAACTTTCTTGGGGGTTTTGACACTTTTATTCAGAGAGATTGGAACAGTGGATAGAGCAGAAAAGAGGGTGAGATTGGGGAGTGAGAGAAAGGTGCCTCAGATTGATTGTGAGTCACAGTGCTCAGCTGAAGAGCTAACCTTATTCAGGGTATCAGCACACCTTTAAAAAGTCCTAAAACTGTATATCAAAAATGAAGGCCATAAGATGTTTTAAACTCATTCCAATACAGAATACTCCAGACAGAATACTCTGTTATTGCTCATCAAACTCATTTGATTTCTGAGTTGAACCTGAACACAGCATGACCAGCATGTGACACCATAAACTGTCAAAAAAGATTGAAGTTAAGTTGCCACAAAAACTGCTCCCCCTGGTGATTGGCTACAGTACAGGTTAAAAACTCGCTCCCCCCATTCATTCCAAATGGGCTGTAGTCTCACTTGAAAAAAAAAAGAAGACACCTCAGGGAAATATTTCTCACATCTGTATCCTGGGATGATGTGAAGTTATTATTGGACAAAATTGTGTTGAAGTCCTCTTTTTTTTCTGAAAATTTTCTTTTTCATTAGTTATTAGATGGGGTTTTATGTCATGTTTCATAATTATTGACAGCTGCAGTTCCTGCATAGTATTTTTTGGCGAGGGGATAGAAAGATATACCGGGAAGGAAAGCCGAGGAGAGGTTAGATTTAGAAGATAAAGAAATCAAACTTTTTAGTCACCCAGCTCCATACAGATTCTTTACTCTGCAGACTCTGGTTATGCCTCTGATGGAGGTATTTTGGTTTCAACACTGTTCAATGGTGGCAGGTGGAGCCATGCTGTCCATTCTAGTCTATGTGTGACACCAGTCGGAGAAGAGTAAAACATTTGGTATGCTTCTTACATCCTTAAGACATTGTTAAAGCAAGAAGTCTTTTTCAAGGGCCATAAAGAAAGGTTGAAGTTAGGCACAGAATGTTACAGGAGAAGTGTGGGAGTGATCATTTCTGTGGAGTATAAGGGGAATTACACCTGTGTCGTATGCAAAGTTGCCATTCTTAAGGAGTGTAATCTCATGCGGCATGCAAAGCACCAGAGAGATGAACTGTATACAGGAGCGTTGAATGCCTGAATTTAAATACACTTTCTCCTTCGTTGAGTAAACGCATTGAACATAGCTTTTCCAAACACCAGCTTGCAAAATTCAAGAGATGCCTTGAATGTTTGACTCCGTTGGTCTTCTAAGAAAACCAAAAGAAAAACAAAACAAATAACATTGCTTCTCATTCATGAGAAAACTGTGGCAACATGAAGCCTGCAGCATGAAATTCACTAGAGAAACTGGGGAATACAATAAAACATGTTTAACGCCGATAAAACTAAGAAAAGTGTCTGATCCACGGAGCTAAGAAGACAGACTGTTTCACATATTGGAGCTCAGTGGGAGTCAAGTTTAGCGTCACTTTTTGTTAATCTTGAAATTACAAATAGATCAATAATATGGGACCACAGAGAGCGTGCATGCCCGTAGTGCTGCGTCCTGTTATTAACTATGCATGTGCCCAGGCAAGGCCATGCTGTGATTTATAGATAGAAGAATTTCCATATTGTGGACTGTTTAATTGGGTGCTGCTGTAGAGACCACGGGATTCTTTAATTTAATCAATTTGCTCATTTCTAGTCAGAGCCTGTCAGGCATCTTTTAACTAAACTGCACACTTTTGAAGATTCACAGACACCAGCGGATGTGGCAGTAAAATCTAATTGAAGCTGAGAGATCTTGAATTTTAAAAACAGTTTTTAAGGTTGCAGTAGAAGTTGTTTTTTAAAGCATGTTTGGAGCAGGGTTGTGATTTAATCCAGGTCAGAATAACCTCACAAATGTAACTGTTTGGCTTTAGATCCCTGGGATTCTTATTCTAACAGTCGGTGAAAAAAATACCACAGTGGATGAATCAGAGATGTGTCATCCTGGCATCTATCCTGCACATCTATTCGAATGGCCATTAAAACTGGTGTCTTATGTCAAGTTATAATACCAAATGTGTATGTTTTTAAATAAGTAATTGTTTGCTGGGAGATAGAGCTTTTAAGAGACTTTGCTGCCTCCTTTTCCCTGATTTTCAAAGGCTCGGAGTAGACTTTCTCAGTGAATAATAGCTAATTTAATGAGAGGAAACTTTGAACAGAAAATAGCCCGTGCATATTCATTTTTGCCCATTAGGTAGCATCAAATAGAGACCTTTCTAGTTGATAAAGTCGGCTACATTGAATACTGAGCACATTAGGAGAACACACTTGTTATGAGCTGTAGAACAAGAAAAGAGAAAGCCTATGGGCCGAGAGCTGTGCTACGAGCTTTGCTTGCTTAGAAATTTTATTCAACCAACATGGAAACTCAACTCTTTATATTTCTTAAATTCAAAAATAACTTTCTAGAAAATTTGATCCACTTGTTTGATTCAAAACTAATGTCACATCACCTCAGCACAGATGTGTACGGCCCCAGTTATTCGGTCATGTACAGAAATCTTTCGACATTAAAGCAACCATATCAAAAGAAGACAGAAGTTACCAATCATTTGAGTGTGAAAAAGATTTCTATGGATCTGTCGTCTATTACTTCTCCTCCTAGACGTAGGTGACATGATGGTCTTGCCACACTGAACTGAAATCGAATTGTAAAACTGAATTTGAGTTGTGTAAACTGAGTTTGAGTTGTGTAAACTGAATTTGAGTTTTGTATTTTAGCATTTTAGGGATGCTGGAGAATTTTTTTTAGGATAATAATTCAACTTCTAAGAAAAAAGAATTAATTTCGAAACATTAAATTCAATCTCAGACGATGCTTTTCAAATTCAATATTACCATTTAAATTCAGTTTCTAGTGGCACAAATCTCAGCCCATAACAGCCTAACAGGACTAGTTTCTTCAAATGGAAAAGCAACAAATAATTGCAACCCATATTAATAAAACAGCACTTTTTTCCATTTCTTGCATACCAAATTGTGTCCTGTTATGCAACTCAAAAGATTTGTTTGTGAAGGGGCCACAGCTGCAATGCGGCCCTCCTTGGCATAAAATATTTTTGGGTACTTCAAATTAGGCAAAGCCAAGAGGGGCGGTGGAGAGAAAGATAAATCCTGCACTGATCATGTAGAGGAGGTGTGGCGAAACAAAGAAATGGAGATTTGATCACATTATGACTTGGCCAGATGACAGGTCGGAGCTGTCAGCACTGCACTCCTGTGGTCAGATAATGTGGTGACAAATAATCCTCGATCAAAGGACTCCTTCGTTTTCAGCAGGACAAAGAGTAGAATCATGCATTCATATTTGCTGTTATGTATTTTTTACTAGGTGTGGTGCAACATAGCTGTCACAGCTCTGCTTTTCATCTTCAGCTGCCCAGAAAAAAAGAGCCAGCTGCTGCAGAGATAAGGGTGGTACTGAAATGTCTAATTTGTCAATGTGATCAATGTAACCAATGTGAATATTTACAGTAGGTTATTTCCCGTAGCAGCAGGAGGAAACAGAGTGCATCATGCATCTGTGTGTGCTCAAGCATTAATAAGACAGGCTCATTTTCACACAAGTAGATAAATCAAATGCATCTTATCACTCCAGTCTCGTATTAATCAGACTATCCCGCGGCTCAAGAGCAAACTACAACATGCCCTATAGCATTTTAACATCAAGATGTGCTAGATCACTTAAACGATATCACTATCTACAAGAAAGTTGTACTTCCTATCTGATCACACATGCATTTTCACTGATAAGTTAAAATGCTGTTTTTCAGCCAATGTGCTAATATTAACAAGTGGAGTGGAAATGGATGGTTCATATAAATTTTTGTTCTTGTCAGTGACTCTGAATCTCACAGTGCACCTATAGTCTCCAGAGTTAACCTTTCTTTCTGTCGAGCTGGAGGGATTACTCTGACCAAATGTTATCATTAATAACTCATCCCCTGTTGCCTGGTGAGCCAGACTGAGAGTTTTACTGTTCAAGGAGAATTGGGCATTCATTTATGAACTGAAAGTTGTCCCCAGAAACTCCTCATCATAATTGAATGTGAGTGTAAGAGATTCACTTTTCTTGTTCTGTGGACAAATTTACCATAAACTGAAACTACTTCATACTAGCTGGAGCATTGGGAACAAGTATTCAATCTTATGGTGCTTTTCAACTGCAGGAACCTTCCCCCAGGAACTAGGGACTTTCTTTGGGACAATGTGCATTCGGACCTCCAAGAATAAGAGTCTTAATTTAGCTCTGGAATAATTGATTTACCTGTTTAAAGAGCCCTGCCAAGGGTGCAATACTTCCAAGATGACCAGGAACTATGGGGGACAGAGACTGCAAGCTGAACAATTCTGATTTTTTGTTTTTATTTCATCCTCTGTCCACTATAAATTCACACACAGCTGTGATTGGCTTCAACATGTCAGTGAAAATCAAGTTTATAACAGCTGTTGGAACAGAAAAAAACCTTCTAATTCATTCTAGTTACCAAATATGTCAAAATATCCTCATCAGATTAGTATTTAATAATAATCTGAAACAGTTTGAGAAGGATGCATCCAGCTAGGCTTTTTTAAAGCCAAAACAATGATTGATTTTCGCTGTCCTCATGCTTTAGATGGTGCTCTAGTATTTCATTGGTTGCAGCTGTTTTGGCTTTTCGTTGGGCTTTTGGTTTCGATTTGTGACAGCTTTGACACTAGTGCTTGTCTCCTTTAAGTGTGTATCAATTATGCAGTGCAATAAAGCACAATCAAAAGCAGCAAGGCCTGAATACCCTCTAGGTCAACTGCAGCATTAACGTTGCCAGCCTGTCATTGCCTTCTGTGGTGCCCTCCACTGGTCTGGTGGTGTGTCACGACTACTTTTATTCATTTTTCTCCATACATCACTGGCCAAGTTTGCATAGTCTTGGTGGATCTAAATAGGAAAGCCTTTAACAACTTTTCCCATGCTGCATCAAGGGGAAGAGTTTTAATCCATATCCTTAAAATTCCAAATGATGTCTGGATATATAAACCATCATCAATCAAAAACTGGTAGAGACAAAGTTGAGTTTCTGATTTTTGGCAAGTTTTGGTTTCTTTTCCATCCATCAAGTGTATGTGTATGTCTCAAAAGAAAAGGAAAGAAAAACAACGACCCCAACTTCAAAGACGACAAGTGTAGCTTGTCCGTAGCCTGCAGGTGCAATTTATGTGACAACCTGGCCACAGCTGAAGTCAGAGATGAAAAGGAACAGAAACAAGACCAATAGAATCACCAAAGTCAGGAGGCAAAATTCCATCTTCCCAAGAGTTATACATGAACATGATTTATAATTTATTTTATCCCCATGAAAGGCTTGTTGGTCGAACCACACAAATACCAACTGCTACCAAGAGCAACATGTCAATATATGGAAGAGAGGATTGACAACTACACTGTAGAAAATTATAGTATTTCAAAGTTTATCTGTGGAACAGGGTTAGATGTTATTTATTAGTACCACTTGTATCTACATCTGAAAACTAAAGTGAAAATATATATTCTGTATATTCTGAAAATTGCCACAAATATGTAGTACTCAAGACATAGAAGTGCACAGTTGTACATCACCAGCTGTGGTGTTGGATGAATGCAGAAGTCTTAACCAGGCTTTAATCACACTGCACTAATAAGCTTAAATCTTCTTACATCCCTTCTATAAGCCACATGATCCGTAGCTGAGGCAAACCTAGTGTAACTAAACATGCATGTAGATTTTGATATTGAATTGAACTATATAAATCTGACTAGTGACAATCTTATTGTCACGAATGCCTATTTGGTTATTTAAGGTTGTACCTAACTTGGAAACTTATTTTTGGTCTCATAAATCAAATAAACAGTATCCGTCATCAAAGCCCTAATCATGTGAGACGATGATGATGATCATGTTGTTCCATTATTCTGACTTACAAAAAAGTGTAATGATTGTTTGGAATGGGTTTGGAAGACAGTTGTGTTACTGACAGATACTAACTGGGGTCAACCTTTTACATTAATGCCTGCAGACATGTCAGAAAGGAAATAGACTTCTTCTCAAATGTAATGCATTACAATAGGACACAGTTCATTTCACTGAACATCAATCACACATTTGTTTGAAGGGGTTTCATATTTTGTTGTTTTCATGCCTTCATAATACAGTGATGACTGTTTCACACATCAGGAAAGTTTTTGTATTAATAAAGCGACATTGATTTCATTTTCATTTTCCCAGAACTACTCAACTTATTCAACAGTGTAAACAGAAATGAACAGCTGATGGACATCTTCCAGTTTATTGGACTTGTGTGTGTGTGCGTGTGTGAGATAGAGGGAGTTTTTTGTTCGCTTTGGTCTTTATCAAAGCTGAAAGCCAGTTGTTGGCTGAATTAAACAAGTCATGTGGTATTATGTTGGATATGGGAGCTTGGGTCTAGACTTTGATCTTGGTTCAGTAGATAGGGGTGACATATGATGAGCAACCTTCCTGTGCGATTCACCAAACTTGGACCGAGACTAAAGGGTTTGCTAAAAGCATCTGTATAGTCTCCTCATTAGCAGTACTCTAGCACTTGGATAAATAAAATCTATCTCCATTCTTTATTTTCTTTTCATCTTTTCGGGCTCTCTTGGTGATGCAGTGCTGACTGTGTGCTTAACTGAGTGTGTTCACGTTGAGCCATCTGACAGTAGTTTGGTTGGGGTCCATAGACAGAACTTTGTCCTGTCAAACAGAGCTCTTAAAAAACATCTTTATGTTGTCATTTCAGCAGAACAGTGTCCGACCGCGGACATCATCCTGTTTCAGTCGAAGCCCTAAACTACAGATAATTACAGGGCAGGGTGTTTGCAGATAAAAGGTGACATTTAATGGGATAGTGGCAGTGTGAGTCAATATTTAGCTGCCTTGGGGGATGTTTGGTGCTTATCTATGACTTGTTTTGTATGGAATTTGCATGTTGTAGTGTCCAAAACAACAGTGTTATCTGTTGGACTGGATGAAAGTGCTCTGTAGATGTAAATGTTGGAAAGATTATCTGTTGTGTTTATGCCTCATGGGGAGCTGAGTGTGTCTTGCAGAATAAATTCTGTCTTTTACACATATCTCAGTTTAATTTGGGAGAATTAATTGAGTTAAAAAGTGTTAAATGACGAGGAAGGCCAAAATAGTTCTTGCATTTCTTAACTGTTCCAGCCAAGTTCAGATTAATTTAATATCAAAGTAAGGCTCATTTGACATAACGTCACACATATTAACCCAATTTCAGTTCAAAAATCACTTAATGGTTAAAAAAAAAAAAAAAAAGATAAAATGGAAGAGCAGAATAACATTTAAAATTAAATAGCATTGGGTTGAATTGAATTTGAATTAATTTTATATCATAGAGTTAGGATGAATAAAAGGAAAATTGAGTGTAGAGTGCAACCAAAGAAAAGATCTGAATGGAGTTGAATTGAAGCAAAAGTACAGGGGACAATAAATAAATAGAATAGGATAGAATAGAATGCAAACAAATTGAACTAAAGTTAAATGAATAGCATAGTACATAAAAACATGATATACATTTGAGCACAGTTGGGTTAGAATTATATGGCATGGAACTAAAATTGATATATGTGAATCTGTATCTATTTGGAAAGAATACAGCAGAAAATGAAAACATCTAAGTAAATAGAGTTGCATGTAATAGAACAAACAATAAAATATAATTTAATAGAATCTTCAAGATGTTGAAAATTGTCATTTGCTTCACAGAAGGTGCACACTGGACCTGAATCTGCAAATGAAATTGTATGATAGAGTGCTTGTACATTATTATAACAACTGTAAACAAGATTCAAAAGATAAAACTGTACTTCTGATTAATACTTCATAATCAGTTTTCAGTAAAAGCAAAGAAAGAAAGCATCAGTTCGCTTTTGACTTTTCACTTTTTGAGGACTTTCTCAGTGATCTTGAAAAAGCCCTACCTCAAGATATATGTGAGATTGTAATCCTCAATTTAAAATGAGATTATCAGCGCTAAAAAAAGTTATTTCCTAAATCCTATTTCTCAGCTCCCTAATTGGGTTGAGCAGGATTTATTTATGGTACATCAAGATTTGATTGGTGTCAGGTTACAAACAATAGCACTACTTAACTAAGATAAATAACTACATTATGTTGTTGGTATGGTATGTCTGGTATGATGTTGTCTTGAACAAAGAGAAATGGTGTTACAAGAAGATCAGATCTCAATTCATTTGCTTCAAAGCAAAGACATGCCTTAGTCTTCATGATAGTGTGGAGCAAGAGCTTATGGGAAGCAAGGTTTTCAACTCTAGCGCTAATAACTTTTCTGAAGAGTTCTCACATCTCCTTTAAGTTGTTTGTTCCCTTGTGCTGTTGACGATGGACAGGTGGTGTTTCTGATCCTGGATGAAAATAAAACTTTCAACTTGAGGAAAATCAGTCAGTCAAAATAACATAATTGAGGAAGGACAAAGTGACTGTTTTGACAGTTAAAACTTCCCAGATGTTTTCCCAGCATAAGTGCAAAACAGTCACTGGTTCCAGCTTGTACGGTAAAAAAGCACCAGTCTTTGTTATAGATGATAAGAAATGAAGTGTCTTCTGGTTTCTGGTTATTACTTGCAAATGTGAAGCAGTGAAGACTTTATGGCAAATGGGGTGAGTATTTTCAAAAGCTGAGGTACATTTTATGATGGAGTTATAGGTGATAACTAAAATGTTTTATTAATAAAAGCTCTACAGTTTACAGTTCTCTCAGAAAAGTATTTTTATAGGGCTTCCTTCTTGTTTAAAAAGGTTAAATGAAAGTTGAATTTTTAACGAGATAAAGCAGAGCTCAAACTTTGTGACACATTTAAAGTCACTTTGTGTGAGCGTACAATCTCTGCACCCCAACATGCCCTCATGTGATGACAATTTGAAGAGTTACGAACTGATTAAATCTACTGAAAAACTTTCTGATGCATGAAGCCACCACTCGGTTTATCTGATAAGATTAAATTTTAACTCAGCGGTCTCATTCCTGTAGCTGCGAGCTTTGATTTGCATCAGCCTTTGAAATCCATCCTTTAATAATCATTTCCATTCAGGACAAGAAAATACAAGTGGCTGCTGTGTGACACCACTTAGCTCTGGTGCTGTGGAGCTGCTGGTATTGTTTGGAGACATAAAATATGCATATTATTTATGTCAAAATGCAGATTAACTGGAAAATTCAGAAGAAGGGACCAGTGTAATGCTGTGCTAAATCAGAAACATGATGTTTCACTGGCCACCAGTTTCAAGCAATAATACTCCGTACCTAGGAGCAGCACATCAATGCGTAGGCTGTTAGCCAGTTGGCAGTGACAGTCTCATTAAAACAGAGCTCTAATTAATGTTCCCGATTGTTTATCACAAGTGTTGCGATGTGCATGAGTGCAACCCCTGCACGTACCCACGTTGTTAACACAACAACATGCCCCGATGGCTATCTTTAGTTATGATCTCAAAATACAGTCAGTGTTTAGTTCAGCAGGACGGGTGGGTTTGAGTTTGAAGCTGACGCAGCGCTCGATTCTCCCCTTGAAGAAATACTGACACAGTGCCTGCAGGTCCGGTCACTTTCATGATAACAGCTCTGAAGATCTGGTTTCTGCTGCTGTCACGAGGCAGCTGCAATCAGGAGTACGGCTCATGTGCTCTCACACAGTAATTAGAAAGTAAAAGGATGGAGGGAAGTGTGCATAGTTAACCTTCACATCCCCTTGTTTTATTAGCAGTGAATACCGACATCCTTTTTTGATAATCCTCCTGCACAACATATGTCCTTCTTGATGCAATCCCCTCACATGGCCAAGCTCATCTGTTATTTTTGATGTTCTTATAATGATTACAAGTCTCTTAATACAGGTTTTAACTCAGCATCTCCTTAAAAGACCTGTTCATTGTATGCTTATTGATGAAAAGATGTTCAAATTGAAATTAAGGATCATGCAAGGTCTTCCCATTCACACCCTGGCTAATTTTGTATGCCAACAGGGATGCTTGGCTCACCGCCCTCACTGCGTGCACCAAGGGAATCCCAAATTCCCATCGTAAAAAAGCACAGGAAGCTGTGACCTCTTTTGAAAGACTATGAATCATTCTGTTATCTCCATCTCCTCAGCAGCAGGGCCTCTCATTCCAGCGCATCACTGTCGAGTCAAGGCTCGGCAAATGAAGTGGCACGGCAGTCGTAATGACTTTGCAATAGCGTTCCTGGCCGGTTTTTGATGCGCACATGATATTATGCACCAAACTGGAGAGGAAGTTGATGCAGGAGGCAGCTTAAGTCGTACAAAAGGTGGGGTGATAGAGAGATCTGTTCAGTAATACTCTATTCTGCTGTGCAGTCCCGGGCTGGGGTAATGAAGCACAGACAGTCATTAGCATGCCCTATGTGTGTCTAGTCAAATTACCTCTTGGCCTTGCTGCTGCGAATCAAAACAACCAGCTCTCCAAGTCAGCTGATTAAATGCAGCGTATCCCAGTTTTGGCTTATTTTCTCCTAATTGGTGGTGAAACATCAGGACAAGTTCACTCTAAAAATATCAGTCCTGGAATTTCCATTCCATGGGCTCTATATTCAACCTCACCAGGGATGATATGCAGTCTTGAAGCAAAAAAGAAGTTTTGAAAGACACTTGCAACTGTAAATCCTAAACTGATTTCATGGCACAGCAACAGCTCACTTACATTCATCTGTGTTAGCATATCCTCACCTCAGCCTCATGCAGGGATTCAACTGTTTCACTTTGATCCTTTTTACTCCTTCTGGCATGCACATTGAGCCTGTGTCTGTTCCCAATTTCCCTCCACTTACAGTACAATTTACACGGCTGCATGTGCCCAAATCCTCAACAGCTACTGGCAAAAATGAAAACGGGAGAGGTCAAACATTTGACTTCTCTCATTTCAGCATTAATCCTGTTGTCTAATTATGCAGCTGCAGAGAGGATATTGATTGATAAATGGTTGAATTTGTTCTCCCATTTCCAATCTGTGTGGAGGACCAAAATGAGTTGCAAAGGTCACTTTCCAGGCTCAGACAGACATAATGGATATGTCACTTCCGTCTATTTTTGTTGTGGCTAGGACCTGAATTTTTACAGTTGTCACACCACACCACAGTCCTGCATCGCTGGGCATGAAATAATATTCCCTTTCCTTTCTGTAACATTTAATAGTTTTAGAGTGGAAGGTGCAGCAGTGTCCTTATTTGTTGTCTGGCTTGCAGAAGCACAGAACTGGACAACAGCACAAACTCAGAATGAGTGTCACCAGCCAGCCACTCACAGGCGTAAATGATTGTGTTCATACATGCGCCCAAGGGAAGGACGTGGCACGTGTGGCATAATGCCAAATTGAATTCTACAGCAACAAAACAGGTTTGAGCTGGCCTTCTGCCAAAACATTCAGTTAATCTTGCTTATGCCAAATTACAGTGTTATATTAGCTGGATGTGATATGGCTTATGCAGTGTAAAGATGGCTAATAATGGCTGTCAGAGATGAATTAAAAGATTCTGGATGAAGAGGATGATGAGTAATGTGCTGTAGAGTCGACATCATCACTTCATGAGTGCTGGCTCCTCTATCTTCTTTCCTTTGCAGGAGATAGGTTAGGAAAGATTTTGGATGCTTAATGACTGTGACATTTCCAAATGTCTAGTAAAATGGGGCACATTGGCTCACTTTGAAAAGGGAGATGGGACACCTGGTGGTCCAGGGCTGGCCAGGGGCCCAAGAGATGGAGAAAAAGGCCAACCTTTTAAAATGAAATGAGATTAGGTCATTCATCCTTGTCTTGGCGTTTTCATTGTACTGTTTTGTGCAGAGGAGAGATGAGATCACAGCAATCTGATGGTTTCTCGCAGGAAATCTTAACTCTCAAGTGAGGTTTCTTGCTGCCAATATTCAACATATAGCATATATATAGATGCAAAGTGCTGAAAATGACAGCTTCTTGGCATGTGATGGTCCATCAATCTCCCGCTGTGCAGAGTATAGACATGTTTCAGTAAGCACATTGGTTCTACACCTGCTGTCTTGCTATCGAGTCATTGCCATCTCAGAACTTAATGCATTAATTAATGCAGCTCAGTTCGCTCACAATACGTTCGTCATCTATTGAAGTGATAATGAATTCTTCATAAAGCTCAGAAATCTTCCCCATCATCTTGCTGAAACCTCCAGAAACATTTTGTGTTCCTTCTGACTTAATATTCACATTCCTTCTCTTTGATCAGCTCGCTGTCAGTGGGAAATAACTCATGATGGCGTGCTGCTAATCCCTCACAATCAGTGTTCACAGCGATTAGTATTCTCTACCAGTGAATATTCATGGTATTTAAATTCATGACTACACTGTGCTCACATAAAGCACAGAACTAGATTACTGATTTATGATATTTTTCATCCTTTAACCACTGGCTTGCATTTCATTTTCCCACCTGTCACTTGCTGTCTGTTAGAATAATTATCACCTGACTAAATATTCACAGTTGGCAGGGATGAAGTTCATTTGAGTGATTGAAATGGATAATATGTAGCATTTCTGCATAAAAATTCAAAAAATGAGAGCAAGGCTAATGTTTTGTTCACATATTTGCAAGATTGATAAAATCCATAATTTATCTGACGTAACATTGTGTTAGATTTGGCCGCCTGTCTCCCGGAAACACATTGGAAATACAAGCTGATACCTTAGAGAATGAAATAATAAGTGAGTGAATATTACATTTGGCTGATAATGTTGCACGGTATATTGAAATTTCAGTACTTGTTTCGTGCTCTTAAGTCAAAACCAGGGGTGTCAAAACTAGCTCACCAGGGGTCTAATTCAGCCTGTGGAATGAATCAGAGGCAAATTGGAAACTTGTGTGGTTGGTGTGGTTGTAATAAGTTTCGATGCCCAAGGTATATAATATTTGGTGTCACTGTGAGACTCAATGTGGTGAAAATGCAACATCTTTTGAAGACAACTGAACAGAGAGAAGAGAAATGAATTGCTGTTGCATCTTAGGAAACAGTGTTTTCATACAGAGCTGAGAGGTCAGTGATGCAGCGTTAAAAGCCGGCCATTTGATTGCCATAGTTAGGCATGGGCTTCAGGGGCTTCAGGTGCTATTGCCCGAGATGTTTCCTCCCCAGCCTCTAATATCACGCAGCAGCCTTGCTGAGACTCATGGAGGAACCCCCCCCCCCAACATGTTGGTATGCTTTTCAAGCTCTCCACTTGACATAGTGAATCTTTCAAGGTTCAATCAGGGTCCGTAACTGTCTTGTGGTTTCTGATAACACAGTGACACTAAATCAATAAAAGGTCAGGGCAAAACAAAGGTATGTCAGCTAATCCCAGCAATATGACTCTGGCCCTCACCACATAGCCTGACCCATTTAGTAGCAAGTCACAACAGCTTTTTTTAAAAAGTAATTTTAGCCAACTTGCTGATTAGCCATTGTTATGGTTGACTTGTTAGCTCAGAGGTTGGCAACCCACAGCTCCAGACCCTCTTTTAGCACTTTCATCACGCTGCTGCTGCTGCTCCCTGTGGCTTGTAGCATGGATAATGGTATTCAATTTAGTTTTATTTTATTGTAGTTTGTTAGTTTTAAAGATCTGATTCTAAATTTGAAGATTAAACTTTTATTTTAAAATAAGATGTGCTTTATGAGGCTGCACTATGAGCAGGAGTTCATTGAAACACGCACCGTGGAAGCTGTGGAAGTTGGATGTCCTGAGAAGGTGTGTCACAGAAGGAACTTTTGACAAATTAGCCTGACGAGGAATTCTGGCAGAGAGGATTTCATTACTATTTTTCATGTATTTGTGTGATACATTTACAAGGCAGAGGATAATTTCAGCTTTTTCATGTTCAAAATAGTTTCCACCCCAGTTTGTAAAGTGTGGGGAGTCAAATTATGTATCCATGTGTTCAGAAAAGCTACACATATGTGAAAAACGGAGTTAAAATTATAGATGATGTAGATCTCGATAAGTTAATTTAATCTACAGTGCAATGCTGTATTTAATACCTGTGGTTTGATGTTTGGTGCCCTTTAAAATCACTGTTAACAGCTATCAAGCATAAGTGTTATTGATGAACAGAGGCTAAGTAATGTGGAAATTGCTGTTAAATTTCTCAGGAAGTCTGAGATTGTTCATAAAATGTCTTGTTGATGGATACTTTGTTAAATATGAAGATGTTTACAATACACTTGTAATTCAGTGCATTAAAACAAAGGCAAAAACTTGAATTTGTTGTAATTTATTGGTATTTATGCCATAATGTTACTGGTCCAGCCCACTTGAGATTAAATTAGGCAATGGCGCATGAACTTAATTGAGTTTGACACTCCCGCTCTAAACGGTGGAGTAATAACATTTCCAAACATTTAGTGCTTGATGAAGGTCAGATGGTGAAATGTTGCCCTGAAAGAAGTGATGAAAATGGCATTATTTTACAAATTGGCATGATGAAATATATATATATTTGGAGCACCATAAGATTCGCTTTTGTATCACAGTATCCAACTCAGACGAGAGATGCGGCCGTCTCATGAGGCCATTTTTACCACTGAAAATGCAGTTATGGGCTGGGGCTGTGTAGAATATTATGATATTAGAATAAAAATGAAATTACATAAATAGGAATACATTACCATTAGATTTTTGTTGTTGTGCCTGCTATGCCTTTAGGCTGATTCTCAATACTTATACTGATAAATGCACATATTTTGTTTATACTGATTGCACAGACCATCACTGTAAACTTGAGCAAGCATTATACAGGCTAGATTTGCTGGAGATATTCAGAGTAACATGACTTTCATTAGACTGACGCATCGGCTCCATAAATATGTTATGAAATTTTAATCTTACCTGCATGCTATACTTACTTAAAACTTTATTTGCAGACTCACAGATTCCTGATGAGCAGCAATTTACCTCAAATCAATTCACTTCGCAAATATTAAAAAATTGTTGCTATTAGTACTGGTATATACACCAAAGTCCGACAACAAAACTTATATTTTATAAAATCTTAGTTCATCAGGGACCTTCCAGGAAAGTGGAGATGTAAATCAGCTTTAAGCTAACTCTGGTAAAACACATACTATATTTGGTCACAGAGGAAAACCTAAATGATGAAACCTCTGCACAGGAACATGTTATTAAAAAGTCTGACCTGTTGTGAGAAGAATCAATTGCAGAAAATATTACAGATCAGTATAAATAATTAATGGATATCAACAAGATTATGACTCCTTACAAACTCAAATAGCGTTCACAGCCGCAGGGAGAGACAGAGGCAATTGGGTGAGAGTCCGTTATCATCATTACAGGGAGAATTCCCCTGAACCAAATGAAGCAGTACACTTTGAAAAGTATTGCAATATAAATCACAGGAAACAAAAATATTGTGATTTTATTTTTCCCAATATTGTGCAGCTCTAGTATAGATGGCGCCTTTGCAGGTAACTTCAATAAATAAATTAATGTTTCATTAAGAATTATGGATGAAAAATAGCTTTCTATTGAGCAGATCTACTCATCTCATTTCTACACTCTCTTGTGTTAACATCAACTTTGTATGTGAACTATGTCATCATTGTTAAAGATCTGGGCATTTTTGCTTGGCAGAGATAATGTAGCAGATTGAAAAATAACAACAGGTGCTAGTAATGGCCTATAAATAACCACTGGTTTGGTTTTGGCGGATAGCAAAGCCAAGGTATCATATTGGCTGATACCAAATCTCAGGTATCATATTGGCGGATGCTGTTGCCCAGTTATCAATATGAGCCTATTCCAAGTGCCAGGTATTGTATTGATACCAGGGCTCAGATAACAAATTGCTTTGTACCAGTGCCCTATTATAAGTATTTACCAACACCCAAGCCCCAGTATCAGTATTAGTATCCTGTTTTCTGCATTCCAATAAAAGATTTCATTTCCTTTGAACTCATATAGATCTAAAGCATTCAAGATTCAAACAAAAAAACGAAAGTCAGTGTTAGATTTGTAAACTTAGTACTTTGAAAGAAGCAAAACAGCTGCAGGGAGTCAGAGCCCTGGTATATGTTGGTGAGTCAGAGACTTCAGAGCCTCCAGACTTAGACCTCATGTCATTTCCATTTAATATTTTCATTAAAGTGATTACACACACAGAAGCCTCTATAAAAACCATGTCATTGTTGTAGCAGATTTAACCCTGCCCTCAGGAAACTGACTTGGTGATGTTAACCTTTGGTGCGATAAAGATAAATCCCCGACTCAGGAGATATTTCTTTCAGCGTCCTTAAATATGACCGTTGATTACTCATGCTTGATCTGTACTTAAATAGTTTAACAACTCAACAGTCTGCACATCCTTGACAAGGCCTGTTTAATCCTTGTCATGGACAAAACAAGTTTCAAAGATCCTTAAGTGGGAAATTATATGAAAGATGTCTCAGCCTCACATGTTGTATGGAATAATTCAGTTTGTTTGGGTTCAGGTCTGTTCAGTTTACTTTAATGCAAGTTGAAAATGAACATAAGTAACTTAGACCTAATACATCTGAGAAAAATTCAAGACACTGTCATAAGAATAACATGCCCTTGAGTTAATAACTTTTCTGAGAGACAAAAGACTAGACCTGCTGTACAGACTGAAATGACAAACTGAAGTCTTTATCACATGCCTGTGTGCAGGTGTCTCACTATGGCAGGTAGTTAGGTGAAGAAAAGCTGTTACAACATGACATATGAATCATTCTCCATAACAAACAGAGTAATCTTTGCTTCTCTGTACATCCACCTGTCCATTTGTGGATCCCTGCTAGCTCTTAGGATTCAGAGCTTAAAGCTAATTTAACTTTCAAAGCAAATGGAAACAAACACTGTGACAGAGTTGTTTCTTGTGCCTTTTCTTTGTCAGGATGAAAATGACTCTTTTTTTCTTTTCATTATGTCTGTGATTGTCTTACATGAATTGTAGACAGGGTTCTGGCATTGGCTGTTACCACCACCTGCTCTTCATTTGAAAGTTCTTGTTTAGTTTCATTCTTAATTTGAGAAAAATTTCACTGACACCTGCTGTGTGCTTGGTATCTTGACACTCAGGTTTAATGTAGAAAATATTTCATAAAGCCGTCACTCCATGTGACACAGTTAAGTTGCTACACCTGACATATATATGCGGTCAGTCCATTTTGTTGCGTTTACTGCGTTTGTCGACTCACATCGGTTGCATGTTCACTGTGGCAAGCCGCACGGACTGACAGGTCTCTCTTTATTCTTGTTTGACTGTAAAACCTTAAACTTGTTGACTTCTGGTCTGGCTCTGCTCGATGTGTTGGTTTATTGCCATAGTCAAGTGGAATATGATATGATTTTGACCAGGTTTGTTTTATTTTGAAAGTCCCAGACTCTTTTAGATGGTCTCCAGGCACTACTTCCTGTCCAGTTTGGTCTTCCCCACAGTGAACTGATGCCTCACAGCTCTGGTATCTAGTAAAAGATGGATTTCTGCTTATTACTAGGGACCTGACAGACCAGGCACACAGCAGTGGGGTTGAGTAACACTGGTGTAAACATAATCCATCAATTGTGAAAATTGTATCTAGTATTCTGACATGTTTCAGGTTGAAGAAATATTGGACTGTCTGTGCTTAGAATATTGTAGCAGGCCATATTGCACTTTAATCTAGTTTGCAATTAATTAGCCCAGATCAGAGGGTTAAGCTAATGTTACTCTTGTTAGAAGTGACAGGCTTGAGTGATAGAACAGTTTGAGGGAGCAGCACAGATCAAAACTTCCAAACCAGGCCTAGACTGATTTTGTGACATTTTTACTTTAATGACAGGATAAGTTTCCAATTTGAATTACCCACACTGCTTGGAAGCTGAAGAAAATCTTGTTCAATGATTTGAATAAAAATGTCTGTGGAAAAAGATATGGCATGTTTTAATAAATCCACCGACAAGCTCTGGAAAATGATCAATTGGTTGGTTAGTTGTTGCAACCGATAGAAGAAAAAAAATCCAAACTTTGAATTGGACAGCCAGAAATGTTTCGACTGACACAATTCTGAGTTGGATACAGTAGTGCTTCTTGATTTTTACATCAAACTTTCTCATCACAGTCTCCTGCTCATGCCGACAGCATTTCTTCAGCTGGAAGATCAAATGCTGTGTCCTGATTTGAGACTACCTCAGTCAGCAAAGAAGTTCTGAGACAGTGTGAAACCCTGTAATGTGATCTGTATAATCACTACTTTCCTCAGGTTAGGGGGGGATATAATCACAATAGTTTTGGCCTCAATCTCCTCCTTGTTTTGTGGATGCTGTTCGTGATTCCACCTGGCAGAGGCAGAGGAATTGTATTCTTTGCTGACTGTGTTTATGCAATTCCATCCTGAATGTCAGCCAACATTATTCAGAAATTATGCATGTTTTCTACCCTGCTCCTTCATGCAAAGAGGTTTTACTCATTAAGGCAACTCCTTAAATGGATTATAGCCTTCTACCTATTGGCTATATAGACAACATGCTTTCAAAAAGTTTAGGTTTGTCATTAATGAGCAATAACCTCAAGAATCAAAGAAGAAAATGTAAGCTAAGTATCCCTTTGGGAGCCAATTTTCTCCCTATAATGCTTTTTATAGTCAAAAGACAGACCTATCCAGTGTTGTTTAAAGTGTAACATAAAAAAGCTTAGAGACAAACACCTTGAAAGTCCACATGCTGAACTGCTTCTCTCTTATGGTAACTACTTCTACAGTGCGGTGCCCTGATTTGATGTAAAATGCCTTTTAGTTCGCCATCACAACAAAGTTTAAAAGGAATAATTATAGCATTTACTGAGGCGTCGCCAGGATGACCACAGAACAACAGAGCAGAGCCGAACTGGACGCTAATGGGCTGTAAGTGGATTCATGCTAAAGAATGGCCTTTGGCTCCTGCATCAACAAAAATTATTCAAAGTAGCAGGTTTATTATTTGAATAATACTGCACCTCTAATCATCACTTTGGATGTCTTTGTACCTTTTGCCTCTGAATATTCTGCAGCGCCAACTATTATCCATTCTTCTTCATAAATGCAGCAAGCTCATTACCGGGATTGTCAGCGCCACCTTTTTTTTTTTTTGTCAAACACATGAATCCATTTTACTGTAATTGCTGTAGAATTATTAGCAGTGTAGACATTAGCCAAGGAAAGTATGAATATCCATTAACTATCTGCACAACTAAGTCCTATGTGGAAAGCCAGCTGACAGGCTGATGTAGATGAATGCTTACATGCATTAGAAATGCTGCTTTTTAATTGTCTGCTTCAGTCTTTCGGATACAGCTGTTTCAAAGGGAGCTAATTGAATAGTTAACTCTATTGCATTTTGAATGTAAAAATGCAGCCTGTTATGGAATTTAATTGTGGATGTTATTATATTTTCAAGTGTGATGGCGGCCATCCATAACAATAGTTCCTATATAATAACTTGTGCATACAGTGAATAATTTTCTGTCCTGCTTTCCCCCCCAACTATGTCATGTAATGCAGGTTGCTATGTATCTGTTGAAATAACTAATGTTACTTGGACTGTTAAATTCCCACGGTTTCTCATTATTCAAATCAACTGTAACACCTGCTTTGGATATAGAACCAAAAGAAGATTGATAGCTTTTTGCTAGCAGCACCTGCAGAGCCTGATAAGCTTAGTCCAGGTAGTGTTAGTGAATCAAGACCCTTGACTATCTCCACAAGCCGTGTTGCAGTGATCGCCTCCTCGATGTGGCTGAGGATAAGCCCAGGCCCCGCACATCATTTACAGCTTTCAGAAAGGGATCGCCAAAAGGATAAAGAAAGAAAATCAGTTATGATACATGTTCCACGGGTCAGCACACCTCGCCTGTGAGACCACAGACCTCCTTTCTCCATTCAGCTGCTTTATATCTCGCTTTGAAACGTGGCATGCAGTCAGAGTCTCTGGGCTCCGTGGCTGCAACATGCCCTCTGGCAGGTGCAATGATAGTACAGTGTAAGATGGGATTTTCAGAGACCTCAGATGCTAGTTTGTTGACAACATGACAACATGGGGATTTTGCGAGGGGAGTCAAGCACCAACAGCCTTGGGCTCAAATATGACTAACCAGCTTGTGTTTGTGGCTTAGTCTGCAGCATGAAATTTGTATAGGAATACAATTTTGAGTGATGCTAAATCTGACACATGACTTAACGTCTTTTATAACATTTAAAGCAAACTAGGTTTTTTTTTTCTCGTAATAACAACCTCCCAGGCAGAACTTTTCTTGAGTGCTCATCCTGTGAATAGTGTTCCCTGTAACACTGTGTTACAGTCCTTCAGTAATATGTGGTTCAGGAAAGAAATTAGCACATCCACTCAGTTTTAGAAATGTAAACATTATAGGATGCTGTTTTCTAAAATTCAAAAGCAAAAGTGCCCAAACTGTCCCCAGAGATAAAATATGCTTATTAAAAGAGGAACATCAAGCACTGTTCTATCTCTGCTTGGTATACTTTGAAGATATATATATATACATATACACAAATAATTACATGCATATAGCCAACTTTAAATCTTTACCTTGGGGGAATTAAAAAGAGAGTTTTTGAGTGTAATGTCAATCATTTGGCATACTATAAATATCAAAACTTACAGTATTGGCATGGTCATTTGTGTTACACAAGCTTACCGCCATACCACCCTGAACACGCCCGGTCTCCTCTGGTCTTGGAAGCGAGGCGGAGTTGGGCCTGGTTTGTACTGAGAATGTCGTGTGTATGGGTGAAAGAGATCAGCAGTGTACAGTGCTTTGAGTGGTTGGAAAGACTAGAAAAGCGCTATATAAATACTGGTCCTAAACATGAATATAAGATAACAATGCTGGATATCCAAATGATTAGATTTGTGCGTAAAGAACTCTCACTTGGTTATGAAAAATTAGAAGGACAGGCCTAAAACTCCAATCAGAGTGAAGGGGGCTTCTGGAGCAGTAAGCCTTAAAGAGAGAGCAGCTAAATCAAAGCATTTCATATAGAGCCTGAGATAAGGGTTTTCTAAAACACCAGTGTGAGAAAAAGAGTATGGATAAAAAAAATAATAATAATACTAAATAAATATATATATATATATATATATATATATATATAGCTACTACATGGTTACAAGATAGACATTAAAGGCTCCAGCAAAAGCCCTATACCCCCTCTTTAAAAGTTAAAGATAATCACTGACTATTCCGAGTATTTAATGAAAGCATTGAAAGTAAGAATATTAGATCAAGTGTTACTTTGATTGACTATAATTTTAATCTTCTTTGATTTTTTTAAATAAAACATCTCAAGGAATTATTCATGACTGATGTTTGTTAAAATAACTACCCCCTGTAGTTCTTCAAAGTAACACTCATCGGAATTAAAACATCAGCAGTTTAATAAAATGATTTAAAGGAACTACTTGTCTCACATTTAAAAGACTTGACTGGTTATATGTGCAAGCTTGTACTCTTCCTAGGATGTCTGACTTGTAGGCTGCAGCTGAAATGTAGCAGAAGGCCAGCACTTTGAATTGGTAATGTTGATGAGTATTCATTGTCCTCACAGAGACAATCCTCAAATTTAAACCCAGAATGCAGGTTTAATTACTAGAGCCTATCTTTTATTCAAGATGAACCAGGGGCAAAAAAACAAAATACTCATCACTGTGTGTGAGAAAATAAAAACAAGACCAGCCACAGCATTCTTATTTCACTGTGGCCTGGAGGTTACACCTGACATTTAAAAAGGTTGAGCTGAATGTGACACCTCAGAGCAAGTCAAGAGACAGACCAGAGAGTCAAACAAAGGCTTTTCTTTACACTTTGAAAATGACAAACAGATAATCTTTGTTCAGTGTTTGTGTGTTGTTTCCATCACTCCACATCACCTCCAAGTAGGTTTATCACCCATCTTTATTGTGATGTTCTTTGAAGTAGGTGCAAGATGGAAAAGTTTGTATCCCCCCCAATAAAAGAAAGAAAACGGAAGCATAAGAGGAAATTGGAAAAAAAACAGCAGAGCTTTGCTTCATATTGTTGCTATTCCAGACAGAAGCACATAGGTAAGGTTATCAGTTTACTGCTCATACTGCTGTTGCCAATTTGGTCCTCCTTTATACTGCCATATTGTTTTTTTAGAAATCAATGAATTTTTGATGGAGTTGCTCCATTTATTGCTGGCAAAGACTTGAATAACAATGCTATTACCTTCCATAAACGACCACATTTACAGAGATCAAAACGTGCAGAGGCTCAGGGTGCTATTTCTCCACAACAGCAACACTAAGCAGTGTTTGTGTGCAGAGGCGTGGGCGTGTGCATTTGTGTGCTAATGGGAAGCTAAATCATACTGCCTTGTCTTCATCACTGCCCCGCGAATTACCTTGATGCATTTTCAGAGCAGCTTTTCCTCCTTCCAATGAGACTCTTTGGCTGCACTGTCTGGTACAATCTCTGCTTCTATAACTTCCCTGTAGACAAAACAGGTAAACATTTGGCACATGTGTTTGTTTGTTTTCTCCTTTTTCAGATGTGGGCTTTGTTGACAAAACTGCTCAAGCATCTGCTCTAAAGAAGAACAGAGCCCAACTGTTAAAGACTTAACAGATGTTATTAGTGTTTCATCACAAAGGCAGGAATGAATATTCATCTGCATATTTTTACAGTTATTAATAAATTAGAGCAGCAACCAACAAAAGCATTACTTGTAGTAATTAAGGTAATGCTGAACAGCGTCTTTTGGCTTTGTTTGTTTGACTGGATGTGGAAATAATGATTTCAATAAACACTGTCTAAGATGACCATTTGTTTTATGCCTTGGCTGCAATAAAAGAAAGATGTTTATGAATTATTTGTAAGGATAACACTGATTCCATGAGGCTGGACTACTTTCTTAATGAGTTTACAATCATTATTCTACAAGATCCAGAAAAGGATGTCAAATGAGTGATTCCTTTGGCAATTAGGCCAATTAGATGTCTGTATATCTTCAGATACATGGGAAATGAAGCTGCAGGATGGGGTAACCCCAGTGGAGCCAGGTGGTAGAAGAATGCAGGATGTGATGAGTGGATCGATAGAGGTGGTGAAAAGCTATAGGTGGACGAGAAAAGACAGAGCATGTACTGAACTTCATAACAATTCATTGCATGTACGTATGTGGGCTGCTCCAACTGCAGCACCTACACATGAAAGTTTGTGTGAACTGAACCGGTGAAAATAGGGTCCAGGCTGGTTGCTGTAACACTTCAGCTCCTTTTCTCATAAATCGAGGTCTCACAACAAAGCTGTAATGAGCTGTTGTTTTGAGTTTTGACATGAAAGTAATAGATCCAGGTATCACGTGCCAAACCACATCAAAATAACATGAGTACAGTTGTGGAACGATAATATTCAGGATCATGGAACTGGATCTTGGACCAGGAAAGCTGTCAGGATAGATTAAAGTAATTATTATCATGATGATTGTTTTAGTAAATGGAGTGTAATAACTATGTGAAGATGCACTGGTTTCACATTGAACAAAATTGACAGAGGGGACATGAAATTAAGTGTCAGCATCAGCTCTGGTATTTGCTGTCTAAAAGAGATAGCCACTTTTCTTTACCTACATCAACCTTAAATTTCTCATTGGAAGCATCTTTATACTGACGTCTGAGCCAGCAATGGTTACTTTTAGGTAAACTAGCCAGTACAAAAGAATCACGCCACACATGATATTAAACTTTAAATAAAAATGACTTCTCTAGCTCGTTCAGGATGTACTCTGATTTTTTTTGTCACATCAATCAAGAATCAACTCTGAAATTGAAAACTGTAAGAACTTCCTCTCTGTGTCCAGCTCATCTTGTACACAGAGAGGACGTCCTGTTGTCATATTGAGACACAACGCAACTCATTTGAGATGTGGAAGCTTATTGCAGGTGAAATCTGGTTCAAAACTGGGGCAAACTACACAGAGCTGCACAAATAAATGGGTGTTACTTTGGGAATTGGATCTTGTGATGTAGGAACTGATGTGAAATTCTCAATGCTATAAGCAGTGGAAATCCACTCTTAGAAACTTCCCCGCTCACTTTTCTTTTTTTACATTTAGCCCACATAGCAGACAGAAAGAAACTCTTTCACTACAGCCAGTGAAGGTTGCTGGTTAACTTTTATAGCTTAAAAGCATCAAGTGCCAGACATTACACCACAATCACACCGCACTCAGACCTGAAACTTCCTGATAATATGTTCTTCCTCTGACAAATGTGTCTGTGAAGTCAGCCAAGGAGAAAAGTACCCACAGAAAGAGAGTCATTGAATGACTTGATTCAAAAAGTACATTTTATTCAAGTACAGTTCAAACTGCTGTTGCATCAGATCGTTCTCAATTCTTTTATGAAATAATACAAAAATTATCAAAATGATAGAGTCCTATTGTCACTTCACTTGTGGTGATGATTATTTTCCATCCTTTTTCACGTTAATAACAGCATTTCAACCAATCATTATGTGTATTCTTTCTATTTTTCAGTGAACCCCTTTCTGCATGTCATTTCAGTTTTGTAAAGCACTTTGTGCAGCATTAATTGTTTGAAAGCTGCTATACAAAGCAGTTTTATTATGATTATTATTGCTGTAAAATAACTATAGGCTCGTAGTATAAAATAAATTGCAGTTGCAGTGATTTGTTGGGAGTGGGTACGCTCTTAGTTAACTGTTGTCGCATTTTAATTTTAATAAGCATTGGGATAATGAATGGCGTGCCACAGATAATGCTAAATGAATTGGTCAGTGTTTTATAAGATAACATGTGCACAGTCTGTTGTAAACAGCTGTGATTCATAAGTCACACTTGATCATCTGTTTCATGATGTTTTCTTCCCCCCTGAGGGGATTTATAACGCATAGGTGTTGACCTAAACCGCATCCCAGTGCTTAGTAAGCTCGTCAACAGTAACACAGAAGGAATTTTAGCCTCATCAAAACGTGATGCAATCACTCCTACAGCTCAGCAATACCTTAAAATGATAACCCCCCCTTCTCCAACCCTCCAACAGCCTGTCTTTTTCCAGTGGTGGAGAGGGAGAAAAACACGTCACACTGCGTTCGTCCGTTAATACAATCGTGTCTGATCAGGACAGATTGGAAGAACTCATTTTGCCATGCTCGATAAACATGTAAATACATGCAAATTTTTCCAGCACTGCGCTAACACTTAAGATTTTCAGTCCACATTTGCTCTGCAGTAATGGATTTTGACCCTGGCAGCTCAGTGGGTGAACCAGGAGCCTCTGTAAGGAGTCCTGTTGCAGATCTGATGAAACCAGAGATGGGGGTGAAGGAGGGAGGGGGGCACCACTAGCTTCTTTGATCTCAATCTACTTGAATGAGCGCTGGCATAAATTGCCGCATCCACTATCAGCAGTGAAAATCAAATGAGATCTACAAAGCACGAGGCCTAGTTGAACTGATGCGCTCTAACTATTGGCAGGGTCCAGTGAGATATCATTAACATGGTTGTAGTGGGACGGGACAGATAAGACCTACAGATAGGCCCCTGAAACCAGATAGCTGATTGTTTATATGCCTCTTATACTCTGTCCTTTTATTTTGTCTTTCTCAATTCACTTTCTCTTTCTAGTGCAACAATGGGAGACGTATGCAGCGCGCAGATATTTCACAGGAACTAAGTGGCAGATAACAAATAACATTAACAAACACTCCATGTGCTTTGTAGGTCAGCAAGTTTGGCAGCGAGTTTAACTACATCACTGTCAAACTGTCTCCTTGAAACCTCTCCGAACACTCTCAAGATTGTTGGCTGACACACTCTGTAGCCTAAAGCGAATGTTCACAGCTACAGATGTATTATTTTCAGAGCAAACAGAGATTTTCCTGTGAGAAATCCTCAATGTGGGCTGCCAAGAAAACATTTTATTTTCTGCAAAAGAAGAAGCACAATCAATCTCAGCCATCGCTTCTCCCTGATGATGAGCTCACAATCCCTCTCCCTGAAATTTGGTTTGGGATTTTCCGCCTACCCGTGTATATTCTGTACATCAGGAAGACAATGTTGTGAGCTTAAGTATTTATTCAGAGCAAACTTTACAATTGTGAGGGAGTAATGCAGTTTTTCTAACAGAAGACGTTTTAGTCATTCAACCAATCTGCTGAAGATTAAAATGGTGATGCATGTTTTATTGTTCATCAAGTTACTTGAGGTGAAGCACGGATGCTGAAAATGAAGTGAGGCAGAGACAGTTGCTATTTTCAACCACTTACCCCAAAGGCCTCAAAGCCCCTGAATAACAGATTTAAAGTAAATTTTGGTGGCCCAGATATAAACTCTGAAGAAAGATTCAACTTTTCACAACCTTCCTTTACATTCACATTTCAACAAAAGACATTACAAAAATGGGAAAGAATTAAACGTACTTTTATTGCCTTTTCTTCCTTCTTACTTAATGCCTTTGCCTTTTACCCCTTTCTACATGTTGTTTATATGTTTTTCACTTTTTTGTTTTTCATTATTTTTGTGTCTTTTCTATGTTAAATGACTTTTTAATCTTACTTTTGTATTTACATTTATACATAATTATTAGTTTTTTAAGTATTTTTATGAGTTTACTTATTTTGATAAACTTAACAGTATTCTTGCTTTTGAGTCTTATTTATATTATAAACATTAACTTCCTTTATGCATTTATCTACCTCATTACCGTTGTCATTTTTCTACTTCTTACCATTTCTATTTCCTTCTTGTTCTTATTTCTTCTTACCATTGATCCTTGTGGTCAAATTAAATGTCGTTTGGTTCTTGTGCTACCTGAGTTATCTTCACCTGCCATTCTGTTATCAGGTTTTTATGTATTTACGGCACATTTTGAGATTGTACTCTCGATAAGGTTTTATTATTTCAGTTTGTTTGCCAAGTTTTTTTTATTTGATCTTTTTTACCACCAGGGCTTCCACTGTAAAGCACTTTGTAAACAATTTTTAAGGCAAGATAATTAAAGTTATCTTCATTATTATTATTATGTTGTGTTGCCGGTCAGAAAACATTGGAAAAAAAGTGATCAATTTTGCTTATTTAATTAGTTCCTCCTATCAGCAGAGCATCAGGGTCAGCTGTAATAAGCCACTAGCCGTAGCTAATCAATAGTGCAAGAGAGAATATTGGATTGTTTCAGTTCTAATAGCCCAAAAGCAGCAAAGATGGCAACAGATTACAACAAGCCATGTGCAGTTTCTATATCAGTATCCACTAAATCTTCACTATGAGGCTGTTTGAATACTGCATCCTTTGTTGTTGGAAAATAAAGTCAGTATGGAAAAGTGAAAAAAAAAAAAAAAGCAGCCCCTCAAGTGACACTAGAATGTTCAGGCATATATCGAAATGCTTATTTTAGCATACGCTTGACTACACCCTCGTCCAAATAGTATTTTCTCTTCTTCTCTTTATTTGTATTAAATGTTCAGGGATGATCACCCTATTCATTTGACCATACCTACATAACCAGGTTACATTTTTTAGCAGTTGAAGTATTTTCAATTACAAGATTTGTTCGCTGATGACTTAACATCTGACTCCACCTGTATTGGGAAAACCCTGTTTGTGATAAGATGCCACTTTTACACCCTGGTAGGAGCAGGCATAGATGCAGAAGACAGATCTCACGAGAATGTAAGAGGACAATTAGATGGGGTGCGTCTTAAAGCATTGAACAGCAGTTTCTTCTCTCCTCTCCTCCGCGGCACCAGAACTATTTTCTGAGCCGCCATATTGAAGGACGTTCCAAAGCAGTTATTGTGCTCGAAGGAGGGAAGAGACTGATTGGAGGAGTGATGACTAAGGAAACATGAGAGCTGCCTCCCCTGACGTTTTCTCACTGTCAGACACTCCTCCATATGGGACATCACTCCTTGATTAGACGCTGCAGTGACTCAGACTTTTCTGAAACTTCACATCCCTGGAGCCTAATGATCACGAAAGACAGAGCTAAAAACAGTCACTGAGGATAGATCTGAAGCAGGTCATAAAGCTGGGATTAAAAAAAGTGTTTGAAATACAAAACGCTTAACACAACCACCATGAAATAAATAAAACAGAGGATCAATACTGATTTTTTTTTAACACTGTTCAATAAAAAATAAATAAATAAAATAAAGATAGTTCAATAAAATACATGGACTAGAAATACTCATTTGTGATCTCTTAGGTGTTCTCAATCATCTATTCATTTTCTTAACCGTCTATCCTGCTATTCAGGGTCGCGGGTGGCTGGAGCCTATCCCAGCTGTCATTGGGCGAGAGGCAGGGTACACCCTGGATTGGTTGCCAGTGAATCGCAGGGCTGGCAAACTCCACACGGAAAGGCCAACCTTGCCCAAATGGGGAATCGAACCGGCAACCTTCTTGCCGTGAGGTTGGAGCGCTACCCGTGCAGCCCGTGTTCACAATCATTTCCCTGTTAATTAATTATTTTTCTTTCTGAGACACCATAAACTAAGTTATAGTAATACATTTTAGAGTTCATGATCAGATATGGTAAAGGATAAACAATTAATACATGATCCAGTAATGATTCATTTTACCGATAAAGTGGTGCTTCTCAACAAGACACAGAGTACAGGTTTTCTTTACGTGAAAGTGTTTGTTAAATAGGTTAAGAACAGAGATAAAGCTCTGTTGCTGTTTATATTTTATTAGGGTTATTACAGAGCTCATGTGCAGACACACAAACAAAAGGAAGAGCTGAATGACAGATGATCCAGCGGTGACTAGCTGACACCTTTGTCACGGAAAGATGTCGCTTCATGTGATGCTCTGGAGGAAAAAGCGTCTTATATCTTTTGAAAAATTCTCTGTGTTTCCTCTCTCCTCTCTTCATTTCCTTGCATCTCTCCTATGCATTTCTGGTGGGGGGGACTAAGGCACAAGTGGGGGAAGGAAGGATGCATTTTTGGAGCTTGGAGACGCACTCATCATATTAAGGTTTTGATGATTTGAAGGGTTTTCCCTTCAGATAAGATCGAGCACAGCTACGGCCAGTGCTACACTGGACTGACACCAGGTCTGTGTGTGACCGTTGTGTTCAGTTGTAGCTAGACTGCTTGACAGCTTGAGCCATGGGACAAAAGGGTCCCCGCTCCAATATGGAACCTCTCACCATTCATGTTGTGCTGTGAAACCTCAGACCTGTTGACTTCTGGCCTGGCTCAACTTATTATTTCAGTTTGTTGGGAGGAAAGTTAATATGTTTTGGCATCAACATGATGTACTTAATTTCGAAGGTCAACCAATTTTTTTATTTTTTATGTTGCTTTGCTGACTTCCTGCCTCAACCTGCCTGATGTACCCTGCACAGATTGATGTGTCGCAGTAGTCAATTGACCTGCTAGACCTGTGACAGCTGGAAAGCACTGCGGTGGAGCCAGTATGAGATAACACCGTGACTTAAATTGAGACCTACCAGATCCAGTGCCATGACCCAGCAGAGCCAGATCAGGAGTTATTTGGCCATAAATCAAGCTTTGTGCACTCAGTGTCAATTTTGATGGAAAGACTTGGGCAAAGCCAAGTGCACCGTGAGGGATAAAACTGAGCTTACGTCCAGACGGTTCACTCAGCCCCAGATGATTAGCTCGGTGGAATTGGGATGTTCATGAAAAAATGATGATTGGATAATGCAATAAAATATCCTTGCAACAATGGGTCACCTTCACAAAATATCTGGTGCTTAGAAAGTATCTTTCTGTGGCCACAGGTGTTGGTCAATGATGAGCCCTGCTGAATTTCATTAAAAATAAAACCTGCAGAGAAAACTGAGTCTTTCTTGGCTGTTATTGATAAGACAGCTGAAGGGAGGGAAGATAGGGGGACTGCATGCAGGAGAAGGCCTGGGGTTGGAGTCAAATTTGGAGCCACAGTGTTGTAAATGGGGCTCAAGCTTCAACAGACCAACAGAAACCTTTCTTTTATAGTCCAGTTGAGTTGTTTCTACTCTTTTAGTAGAAGGGGTTTTAATTAAACTGTCATTGCTGCATAACTGATTCAGCGTCTTTCTCTTCACATCCACCCCTGCTTGGATGTATCACTGTGAGCACATCCTGATGTGGCTTTAACAGTATTCTGCTACAAATGGACGCTGTCTGTGGTCTGCTGCTTGTGGACACAGTTTCACAGTGTCTGGCTCCACATTGAAATTCCAGTCCTGTAAAACCAACCAAACACGTGGTACAGAGATAACAAGCCGGTGCGTATCCTCTCTCTAAATGTGTGTGAGGCAGGTGTTTCCTGTAATAAAAAAGATGAGGACAACACAGCGAGATCAAAATGCGTGCTTTGTGAATTCTGCCATGTCATACTGCATTCAGAGGGAAACGACCCAAAGGCAGTGTGGGAATGCAAAATTATGAATACAGATGTGCTGGCCATTAAATCTTCCAGTTCAAATACTCTGATGCCATATCAGAACGAAGCATCGTGCACTTAATGGATTTACTCTGCTGAGCATCTGGAAACATTCAGAGAAAAGTTGCCCCACAGAAGTCACCCTGCCTTTAAGAAAGGTCGTGGATAAATAAATGAGACGTTAACAGATGTGGCTTTAAATCGTTTCTATCAGAAGATACAGGCCCACCAAGGAGACAAAATAGACTGCATTGTTTTCAGTAGGTGACACCTTAATCTGCAGGAACCACAAATCTCTCTGCTCTGGGAGGAATGGAGGGCTCTTTTTTACTCGTCTTTTCTTCTGCTCTGTTCACCAGAAGGCATTTCAGAGTCTCTCCCCTGTCTAGACTGGATGTAACATCTTTTGATCAGGAGGAAAAGGCAAAGAAAAAAAAAAAAAAAAAGAAGAGACAGGATACAAACATTCCTGTGACCCATTTAAATTCTGAATTAGTTTTACAAAGTCTGGGGAGAATTTCTGAGACTTCCAGACCAAACACACAGAAGTTAGAGAAATAAACAGATGTTTTTGGAACATTTTAAACTATACCCTGTGATCTTGTTTTCAAAGTAGAAGGGCTTGTACAACCCTAATTCCAATGATGTTGGGACGTTGTATAAAATGTTCATAAAACAGAATACAATGATTTGAAAATACCCATCAACCTATACACACTTAAACACACCACAAAGACAAGATATTTAATGTTCAAACTGAACAACTTTATTATTTTTGTGCAAATACTTGCTCATTTTAAAATGGATGCCTGTAATATGTTTCACAAAGACTGGGACAGAGGTTTGTTTACTATTGTGTTACATCACATTTCCCTCAAACAACACTAAATAAGGGTTTGTGAACTGAGGACACTAGTTGTTGAAGCTTTGTAGCTGGAACTTTTTCACAGTCTTGCTTGATGTACGACCTCAGTTGAGAGTTTTAACTTGCACATGTAGGTGTAGCGATGAACTGTGTTGGAATTCCTAAATACATTACAATTGAATGTTCAGAAACATTGTTCTTAAACTGTTGGACAATTTATTCATGCAGTTGTTCACAAAGTGGAAAACCTGGCTTCATCTTTGCTTGTGAAAGACTGAGCCTTTTGGGGATGCTCCTTTTATACCCAGTCATGACACTCACCTGTTTCCAACGAACCTGGTCACCTGTGGTATGATCCAAACAGGTGTTTTCTGAGCATTCATCGACTTTCCCAGTCTTTTGTTGCCCCTGCTCCAGCCTTTTTTGTAACTTGTTGCAGGCATCAAATTTAAAATGAGCAAATATTTGCACAAAAATATATAGTTTTTCAGTTTGAACATTACATATCTTGTCTTTGCGGTGTATTCAATTGAATACAGGTTGAAGAGGATTTACAAATCATTGTATTCTGTTTTTATGTACATCTTACAGAACGTCCCAACCTCATTGGAATTGGGGTTGTATGTTTATTTTGTGACATCATTTAATGTGAGGAAAACTAGCTTCACATAGTGCCATTTATTAGTTTTTAGTGAAGAGAAAATTTGTATCTCAGAAAACATCAGACAATAGTTTTCACTAAAATAAAGTCCAACATAGATATGCAGCATCACAGCTCTCGAACACTCCCTATGTAATGAGGAATAGATTTGATTTCACGCGAAAAATTCCCACTGCGTCGAGAGGAAATACTCCAACAAACACAATTAAAGCAGTTCCTCTTTGCATTACACAATCTGCATCCAGAAGGCAAACAGTCGTGCAGCGTACTTCTGTTTTGTTGATGCTCGTAGCTTTAAAAATGCAGGTCATGTCCCTGCAGACAACAATCTGAAATGGGAGACCATATGATCCTGTCTGCACTGATTACCTGCTGCATTGTTCAGCGATTACTTTGGCTAATAAGTTGAACAGAGAGAAGACCATCTCCAACACTTGTCTCTAAATCCTTCCTGATGAAAATATCAACACAGCTGTCGGGCTTTACACCTCTTACTGCTCCTATCACACTTTATTTGCACATTGTTTATGAAGTTGTAAACTGACCTGACAGGAGGCAAGAGTCCCATTGCCTGCGTGTGTGTGTGTGTCTGATTGTGTGTGTGTGTGTGTGTGTGTGTGTGTGTTCAAGCAGTTTGAGGAATTATGCACGAGTGTTACAGTGACTGGCCATGGCATCACCGGATTAAATATTCATTGTTGATTACATATTTGTCAGTTTTTGGAAGCTCTGCACTATTTGTTGACTGTTTTGATTGAACAAAGGGATCAGGCAACAATTGGCAAAGGAAACTGGAAAAAAAACACAATTCACAGACATTTGAATAAAGTATTTCTTGGCATTTGTTGTATTGAAGTTTGTAACTGTTCTCCATGTACATTTAACCAGGTATTTTTAATGCATGAATTAAGACTTTTTATACAGAATTGGCAAACAGGCATTCGTGCAAAATAATCACAGTTGACCTCTATCCTGCCCAGAAAGCTATTAGTGTGTTGAATAGCTTTGGATCCTGTAATCATTATTTTAAAAGGAGAACAAAAGGTACGAAGATGTAGAAAAAGATGTACTCACATAAAATGGGTTGAAAGGTTTACAAACCTTTGACTCTAGATATTTTTTTATTCTGGCTGGCATCGTGTCAACTTCATTTCAAGGCTTTTACACTTTTAGCACATTTTGAATCTCTCTTTGTAGTGTTTGATGTTTGGACAATGGTACATTGTGTAATGCGTTATTTGCTCTTTTATTTAACCACTTAGCAGAGAAAGTAAAAGAACAGATTGCTGGATATTAAGCTTTTATGCAGTGATTTATGACTTCTTAATGCAGATCTTTTTCCAGTGAAGCTTGGATGAAGAACAAGCAGCAGCTTCTGGTCAAAATACACGAAGCTGATGCAGAAGTGTTGAAAACTGTTGGTTGAAAAAAAGGAAACAACAAATGCACCAAGTAAAGATTCTGGTGATGGGGAGTACAATGGTTGGTCAAGTGACATGAGGGGTCTGACCCCCTAAAAACATAATTTTTAACTAAGAATCATCACTTTGACAGATGGTAAATGACTTCTAGTTTTGTGAGTCATGAGTATTTGGATTGAAGGCATCAAAAAGTGGACAGGTACTTAGCGGACAGATGTTTTGGTGGAGAAGTCCAGCTTATAAGCATAGAGTGACCTTTGTGAGTCTAACTCCTCTCTGGCTTACGTCTACTTTAGAAGTAGAAACTCTATAAACAGCAGATTGTAGCACTACTACATCACCTCATATGTTCAGACTGTAAATTGCAGTTTGCACATAGCAAAACATTTGATGACTTTGATAACATAAATTACGTCTACTCTAGATTTATATAGACATAGGGGTGATATATTTCTTGTGTTAGCCTCTTTTCACCCACCCATCTGTGGAGTAAGCTGGGTCTTCATATGGGCAAAACATGTAAGTTCAAGCTGTTCAACCTGCAACAATATAGAGCCTCCTGACCTTCTGCTGCACGGTGTGGTTCAGCAGCTGCACCGTAGAGAGCACGAGAGACCTCTAACGGGTGGTGAGGGCAGCAGAGTGGGTCATCAGGACCTCACTACCTCCCCCCCAGTGACATTTATGCTGGCAGACTACTCAAGAAAGCCAGCCCCACCACCACAGACCCCACAGGTCCTGGTCACAAATGGTTTTCCTCTCTACCCTCTGAAAAGACAATCAAATTTAACACTAACAGACTGAAAAACAGCATATTTCCCTAAGCTGTAAACAGTACTCCCCCAATTAAGATTAAAATCCTAAATTATTGATGTGTGTAATAAACATGTCTTATTGCAATATACAATTATGCTTGTAAGTTTACATACCCTGGAAGAATTATGATTACTTGGCCTTTTTTCAGAAAATATGAATGATTACACAAAAACTTTTCTTTCACTCATTGTTAGTGGTTAGGTAAAACCCTTTATTCACAGACAACTGTTTCCTCTTTTTTTAATCATAACTTCAACAGAAACCTCCAGAATCACAGCGGTTTCTAGCACTTCTCCAGTGCTATATACTTTTAGACCAGGGGATGCTGCTTGACCAGGAGTACTTAAAAATTAGCACACTTGATCATAATTGCCTAATATTTGCAGGCGTTTCAAATGTTTTTGGTTGAATTTAACTTTGAGTTCAGTTGTATTATAAAAATGAACTGCAATGCTGCTGAAAAGTCTTAACTGTACACGATACGTGAAGTGTCGTGTCATTCATTTTTTCTTCAAAGAAAGTGTCTTTGCCATTTTGAAGTCTTTTTATCACCTCTTGGTTCACAGGTGGGCACCTTTAGAGCATCAAAGGAAAGTTACTCAAAGGCTGCTGCAGTAAACAAGCAACACATAAAAGTGAGCGTTTGTAATTTGTTTGATATGTTACGTCTACCAAAGATAAAAGACTCCCATTTCAATTTATGCACAATGAATAGTGTGCCTCTCCGCTGAGCTTCATTCCATTACTACACATATGGATAAACCCAGCAGCTGCTTTTAGCTGAAATTAACACCCCAGCTTGATTTAATAAATGCTTGAGCGCAGTGTGCAGCATATGTAGCTGCTCATCTCGGAGAAATTCCCTAAAAGGGTGAGCTAAGGTGACAGCTTAGCCAGCTTGTTTACCAGGCAGATGGAAATGTTGTTTTCTATTTATGCCGGGCATGACACACCAAACCCCCTCCCCCCCTGGAGCAAGTCAGAGAGCAGGGCAGGGCAGGAGGGACGCAGTTGTTTGACAGTGATTATTCTGTCTTAAGTAGAGGGGCGTTCACATTAAAACTTTTCTCTGCAGCTGTTTAGCCCCCCTCTCCTCCTCCAGACTAGACTGCCCTTAGTTATGAAGGGAAACCCTAACATTCACAGAATCCTTTTTGACAAATTGAGGCCACTGGGAAATAAAATTGCAGTGGTGGGTACAGAGCTATGACATACTGCAGTGGACCAAGTGTCCAGACTGTTAACAGTTTTTGTGGCCGCGCTCTGAAGTCCACTCTAGTCTCCGCTCGGCATGTCCCCTCTTCCCACTTCATCCCTACCCTGAGTCCCCCCTCCCTGCCTGTTCGTCCTCTCAGGTTTCTGGATCAGGATCGTTGTGAGTCAAGTAGCTCCTCCAAGACCTGCCAGATTTTTTTTTCCCGCAAATTGACATCAGGACCCTGCCAGAAGATGTGTGATCCGACCTGCCAACTTTTAACTGATACCCAGCTCTACGGTAATCGTCTCTGACAGCTCATCGTGAATCAGGGAAAAGTTGCATATGAAATAATGCTCTGGCGCAGTAATTGTAGACAGTACGTGCAGTGTATGACACATGTGCCTCATGGGTGATGGGGTAATACAGTTGGAAGTCTGCCCTTCAGTTCTTAGAGAGCTGTTTAAGACCCTGGTGGTGCTGGCGAGCATCTGCCTTTGCTGAAGTGTTCTTGAACAAGAAAATTAAATTGTGACCCTGCAGGCTGGCCTCACTTTGCTACAGAAAGAGATCCTCTGAAGTCAAATGGACCTTTTAAGATTTTTCACATTTTTCTTACGTTTATCACCACCTTCATCTCAGTGTATTACCATCTTAATGTTCAACATGTGTTAGAAGTTATAGACTAATTAATTTCTTGGAAAGATTAAAAATATGTTAATCTGCACCCAGGGGATGAACTACTTTTGTGTCAAATGAAATGCTTACATCTTTTCAGCATCTTCCATCGTCACTTTCGATTCTGCCAGGTAGCTTCATTAATGCAGGACCAACAAGCCTGCTAGTGTATTGGCATACGATGTTTGTTTACTCCTTTCTTTTCTTTTTATCTAACAATCCCTTAAAGTGACAGTTTAAAACCTGCCCATCCTATAAACTCATGAGATGAGTGTCACTGTGTTTGTGTTCTCCACATTATGTTGTAACTCATCATATTTTAAGCAGACAGGAAAACTCTGGGAGAGGAAGGGAAGATAAATTTGCCAAAAATATTCAAGGACAGGGGAAACATACACAAATTTATGGGCATGTTTTACCTCCCTGTAACAAAAAAAAAAAAGCAGCAAGCTGGTCGCTGATAGCTGGTTGTTTTTCTGGAATTTCCAAAACAGTGCAGCCCAGTTTTTGCTAAAAATCAGACCTAAGTGTAAAGGGCTTTGTTGTTTTCTTTGTAAGCATTTTATCAGGGATAGAAGGTTCGGGTTGCACCACAGTTGAATTGTATCAGATACTTCAAACACTAATCTAAGAAAATCCTCCTCTTGTATTCATTTATTTAAAAAAAACATTGATTCCAATACCAAGCTGCTTGCTGTTCATTCATGAAAATGCATCCGTATTGAAAATGACAAGTCCTCACTGCTTCTCCTGTTAATGGTGTTGCTTTTAGGCCTTTTTTAGAGTCCAGCTGTAACATTAAGTAGAAGCAGGTTGGAAAACACTGGGTGGTACAGCAGGAAAAAATAAAGGCTTATTATCGCTGAACAAAATATTTTAATAAACACTAAATATCAGTATCTCAGCTTAATGTTGCATTTAATCTTGTCTTTTGGACCAACAAAATCATTTAGGATTAACATTTTAGTGAGAATGTATGAGAGTCTCATACTTATTTGCAAATGAGCTGATTACACGTGGCTCCTGTATGAGCTGCACTGAGAGGGCTGGTCCTTCGGCTATAAGGGGAAGGTTATAATAGGGAAGCGAGCGAGCACATGCTGTACAGTGATAGCCCGTGGGTTCTGATGGTGTGCTGCTGCCTCGAGTCAGGTGAAGAGTTGTGATGGTTCTGGGGCGAGACAGCTGGGAATAAAAAAAAAGAGAAGAAAGAGGAGAGAGGGTTGTTGATGATAAAAGAAGCAGGGGTGATTGGGAGCTCTTGCTGGGGGCAGGAGAGTCTACTTTCAGGGGATTTGACACTTTGCACCCACATCTGCTTATGCAGACCTTCATCCCACGATTGGCAAGAGAAAGAAAAATCATCTTACTAAATAATAAAGCCTTTGTTGTCTCCCCTCACTGACCGTGGTATCTGCATGTGAGATGCACAAAAGAAAATGAGGCTCATTTCATGAAGCATCATAGAGCTATCATTATATGAAAATAAATTCATCCATGGACTGCTGGACTTAATGCGTGAAGGTCCACTGTGAAATCTGTCTTTTTCACATTGGACATCGGCAATTTTCTAGCAAATTAATATCAAAAAGCTGCACTGGGATGGCCATGTTCCCGCTCTTCTTTTATGAGCAGTGTTTTGTTATAAGCAGGGGTTTTATTGGTCGTAATGGTGGTGCTTGTGATCACACAGCTGTTGTAGGCCAAGATTGTTTTATGGTGTTATATGTTTGTGTCAAATTGCATTCCAGGCCTGTAGTATTGATTTTGTGTGGCGCTTAAGATCACTGGCAGAGTGCCAATGGCTCATAATTTCTCCTTCATACCAAAACAAAGATTGAGTCTGTTTGTGTTTACTGCACTGTTTGTGATTTCTATATGTTGTTGACATGAGTATAGCTGAGAACAGTAATTAATGGACAAACACGGAGAGTGACATCGTGAGCTGACTGGATTATGATAGTATTAGCTAACACTTCATTGATAAGGTATGCATATCAAACTGATTTATTGTTCTAAGCAAACATATAAAGAGAATTTTGTCTTTTTTTTCCATCTTAGAGGGTGCCTGTGGCTCAGTGGTGGAGTCTGACTCTCTACAACATGATGACTAAACCTTACTTTTGTTCAATTTAGAAACAGGTTAAAAGACTCCACAAAGGGCTGATCCTGGTAGAAAGCTACAACACACTCACCTGTCAGTCACGTCAGTCAGACCCCTAATTATGCACAGTTATGCATAACTCTTAGCTTTAAGGCTCCTGTGAGGAGTTTTTTTACTTGCTATTTAACTGACTGAAACTCACACTGGTGCTTCTTTATGACCTTAAAAAACAAACAAGACCATCAGCAACATGACTGACAGTTTCAATATTGTCATTTTTTAATGCCTGAAACAGCTGCGAGGGGGTGTCGGAGGATGTGATTGACACCCCTGAAAAAAGGCCTCTCTTTACATTTTCAAGTGGAAATTTTTAAAACGAACGACACATTTGACACACGCACACACACATACACACACACATATATACACATATATAGTAAGACTACTGGATGTATATAAGACAAGTGTCTTTGCCCGATCATTGGGAAATCTTTGCGTGATCTTCCCGGAACTTTCTAAAATGGTGAAGTTATTGGTGAAGTTATTGAAACTGGTTCAAGACATGTTGGGGTATGGGCCTCAAACACCAAAGTCTTCCCAAAGCCATGTCAACAACAGACAGTTAGAAGGTTGGCCAATCAGAGGGAAGGGAGTTTGTGGAGCAAGGACACTTACAAAGCCTTCGGACAGTAGTTGTCACCAGTGTGAAGATAAAAAAGAGAATTTTTTGTTGGCTTGATTCATATCAAGTTACCAAGGGTTAAAGTATGATACCTAAAAAAAAGCATAACACACCCTCTTTAATTTTTGAAATCTCCTCTGCTGCAGAATGTTTTTATTTTAGCCGTGAATCTCTTTGGTTGCTCTCTCGCTAAAATTTCACTTCTGAATGTCTTTAAATAATAAATGCATAAAGTACTGATGCATGAAGTAACAAACGTCAAGTTTGTTTATGCACAGTCATCAGCTAACAGTGTTGTTGGGTGTGAATAAACAAACTGTCCTCACATCCAGACTGAAGGGTCAGACAAAGCAGTAAAAGTTAAATGTTATATTCATTTTCATCTGTTAGAAGGGCATTCACAGCGTATAATTACCCTAAACATCTGTGCTTTGACTGTCGGCACAAAATGCAATCAGATCAACAGAACAGAGAGCATCATTGGAGTCACAACATATTCACTTGTTTACATTTCTAAAGGAGCTTCAACTGGTTAACTAAACTTTGTGGTTTGTACTCTTGAGGACGAGTTACCCAGGAATAGGTGTAAGAACAAACATTTATTCTCACTACCTTGCACCCAGCTGCTGTGTGATCTATGACAGAGCTCTGGGCAAGCCATAAGGCTTTGTAAGTTAATGAGTTGTCAAACCAGAAAACAAACAAACCAAAAACCAAAACATCTGTGTTATCGTATTTAACATCATTCTGGGAATTATGCCTCTGTAGATAAGCAATGGAAAGAACCATGTTTGTCCTGATAACATACCACTGTGAGCTTGCTTTGACAAATGATGTTTTTTTTTTTTTGTTTTTTTATACATGATTAAAAGGACGAGACAGAAACCTGCTCCCTCTACAACATCAATAGGTCCTCAATCATGAGGAGAGTGCAAAAGATTTCTCTTTGAAAGCTGCCTGCCTGAAACATGAATATCCATCATGATATCCACCAGTCACACTGAAACATCATACCACTATTTGTGACCACCAACATGTTTTCAACCTATTTTCAGACAGAAAATGTAAGCTTGTGCATATCTGAGAGTCTTGCTTTCTGTGGGCGGTGAACTGAACACAACACTTAAGGGAATACTCTGCTGTCATAAGACGGCACATGGGTTTACCCTCTTCACAACTTGCATGTGCCACTGCCTCCGCTGTTATTAGCTGGATGCTGACATCGATGTGGATTTATCTACTAGAGGAGTTGCATCAAGACACCACTCAGATGTACTGAAACACAAGGGGCTGAAATGCATTTGATCGCCACACACACAGCTTCTTCATCTCTCAATATTTTATTGATAGACTGTTCTTTTCTTTCAAGATTGAACATCCTCGAAACAAAGCTGTCAGTGTGATCCATCACAACAAGTTATAACTAGTACTGCCAGTTTTTTCTAAATAAAAGATAAACTAAATTTTCTATATAAGACTCCTGGGGTCTATAGCTTAGAGGCACCATGAGGATGTTTCTTGTTGTCTTGATTCTGGAAATGAAGACTGCATGTCCCATGAGCATCATCATCACATTTTTTGTGAAAAAAAAAAAAATCTTTTAAAAATAGTACATTCTTGGTGCGAGACAACTTCTTGCAGGCTACAGTTATGAAATAATGCAGTTCTATAAGATACTCAACAAGCTGTAAGAACCACCAGGAAAAAGTCAAGTTTATCAGTTGAACAATAAATATCTTGTCTTTGTGATACATTCAATTGAATATAGGTTAAATAGGATGTGCAAATTATTGTGTTCTGTTTTTATTTAGCTTTTACACAACATCCTAACTTCAATGGCATTGAGGTTGTACTTGATGCCTTAGAAAATGTTAAAAGACAGTATTTTTTTACTTTTTTTTATCCACATTACTGTAAACTGACCATTTCTTCCCTTGTGGTGAAAATCTTGTCTTAAGGCAACAGTGCAGTAACAGGAATTTCTGGGTTACCCACACCAATATGGGAGAAAAACCACACACAGGCAGAAAACCACTTTTACTGTGTCATTTTAGGCCAACATTTAATTTAGTGAAATCCAAATGGCTGCAGGAGAAGCAGGACTCCAAGTAAGCAGGATTCTCTCAGGACATCCTTATCATCTATTCTTTCATTTGTCCAAGGCGAAGTTTGAGACCCTGAAATTCATGGGGATTAATGTCTGCTGTGATAACCGACGGGATGTGCAGTTGGACTCCAAGCTGCAATCCACTGGACTGCTGAACCGTGACGCCCTTGCAAACTATTTCATTTATTTTTTAGGAATGAAATAAAAGGAAATAACTAAATATAAAAATGATAAATGCAGGGACAAGAATGATAAAGAAAGAACATTTGGTGTAATTTAAAATGTTGCTCATGTAGGTAGAGTTAAAATTGGGAAGCCTTATCCTCTCTGCAGAAAGCTGAGGCACTTGATTCTTCAAAGAGGGGTCAGGCTGCCCTCATCACTAGAGGTGGGTTTCATTAAGTTGTCATCTTCAGCTGCTGCTACGTGCCGGTTGTGTTCCGTCGCTCTCCAGGGTGCTGAAATTCTCCTCATAGACAGATTGTGTGCTGGAGAGCTTCTAGTGGAAAAACACTCACATGTTTACAGAAAATACCACCCCAGCATATATTTCACACACTGTAATTTACTATACATAGTGGTACTTCATACTGAGTGTTAGTTTGTGTGTTGGTCAATAGTTATTTGTGTTCATATCGCCTAGAAAATGAAGATCAGCAGAGTGGATTTACTTACACCTAAACGTCAGTCACATACCGACACACTGCTGGAAGCTAACAGTGTGTTCTCTCTCACTGTATGCAGTTTTACATCAAAGTATCGATCAACCATACACTTCATGAAATATTAATATCAATCAACTTTGTATCAAAAGGCTTTGTAATAACCAACAAAAACTGAGCGGCATTGCTATGATGTGGGATCAAATGATAAAATGAAAGAAATGCCCTCACATGTTGTAATGCTACAGAGCGGTCTTTAAAGTAGATGCCCAAAATGTAACAAAACACATTAGAGAATAATACAGAAATTAATTCATCAAAGACACAGAGAAACTGTGCTCTTTTTTCTTCTAATTGAGAGAGGAAAGAGGCTTTAATTGGGAGTAATTTGTGATCAGACTGGGAAATTACTGTTTTGATAATTTAATGAGTTACATTCTTTACCAGTCGGGGAAGTTTTTGCACTGCTTTGAAACAAACAATAGATTCAGTGTGATCATAAAATAGACCCAGTCGCTGTTTTGCAACATTAACCACAACAATGTACATTGAAAAGCCGATAAAGCCGTGGGGCTGAGAGAAAAAGAGATTGATCTATCTATGTGGTTTAACATTATTTTTTGTTTGATATGAATTCAGACAACTCTGGATTGATTATTCTCATTGTAATGAAGCTCCACTCCTGTGGGGGCACTATGGGTGCTGCAATTTGCTGTTAAGTCAATAAGATGTTGACTTGTTCATTAAAGCTGATGCTTGGATGCATTTCAGATTTTAATGTAAAAAAGGGATGGAAAAAGTGGCATTGACATTTGCAAAGAACCTACACAACCATTTAAGCCACAAGCAACTTGTGGATCAAGTTTATCCTTCTTACTGCTAACGAATGCAGCTTTACAGTTTGTTTGTCAAAAAACTAGCAACCAAGTCTGTTGCTATCCTGGTATAACAGGTGGCCTTGTAGCTTTTCAGAGCTGCAAAGGATGAGGGGCTTTAAGATCTTGTACATAATAGGGTTTCACCAATCCAACTTTTTCAGACCTTGGCTTTTCTGTTGGCTGAGAATATATTCTGACCTGGTAAAGGTTTAGATTTTACATTCTTTGTCACTAAATAGGGAGGTGGGACAAAAAAGTACACTCTGGCAACTTCTGACTGTTTAACTCTGCTTCCAAAATTAAATAAAAAGATATTCCAAACACAGCACTGGATACAGTTATGTCAGAAATGTTCGCAAAGCAAGCATGATATACCTTTAAACTGCTGGGCTGCAGCAGTTTTCTCCCTTTGATATTTTAACACTGCCTTGCAAAAATTCACTGACTGAGTTGAACAGATCGACCCTCTTGATTGACCCTTCATAACCAATGTCTAATTTAACTTTGTGCGTCTGTATCGCATTATTACTCAACACCAGGAGTGGATCAGTGCATCCACATATATTCCAAGTATCTATTCCAAAGCCACAGACAGAAAAATAAGAACAATTAGTCTGGTTTAGCCTTTAGTCTTTCAGATGTTGTCTGTAGCTGTGTTAGAGAGATTGCACTAAATTTTGGCTGTTTTCTTAGTTTTCCTGGATTATAGACTGGTTGGTGAATCATGGCCCAATTACATTAACAACAGCAAAAAAAAAAAGAAAAAAAAAGTTTTAAGGAGTATTAACCTGATGTCACTGCTTGTTGGTTTTAATTTTGTGCAAATTAAAAAGATACATGGAGACAACAGTAATTATCCCCTGCCAAAAACTTGATACCGTTAAGTGGCAAAACTAGAGCAGTAACAATTTGGTCAAAATTGGTAAAATTTTCTTGCATTATATTTTGCTTTAGGGTTTTTTTTTTTTGCAGTGTTCTGCTTTGCAGGCAGCGGGAATCTGTGTGAAAGTGGAGACAATTTAGTCAAGAGTAACTTTTAGAGTTCAACTTGTTCCATGTTCCGGTGTCATGGTCGTTTACTTTAACCCCAACTTGCAATGTTAAATATGCCTGCAGCTTTAAATGTAGGTCTTATAAGGTGAAACCTGGCTGCAATAATGCTTCTCAGATGTCAGGGATGATTGTGCAACCTTTTAGTATAACTCACAGAGGTGAACACTATAGCTGTGCTGAGTGATGAATCAAACAGCACTCAGTAAATGATGTCTAATGGTCTGAGGTTAGAAGCAGTGATGTGACCATACATGATACCACCATTAAGAGTGGGCAGCAGGATTTCCTGTGCTGTTAAATAATGGAGGTAGGCCACCTGTACTGAAACAAAGTCCATCTCCTATAACCTTTTATCTAATAAAACATTCACTGTCGGCCCAAAACACCATTTCATGTATGAAATGAGGGTTAGTGTTATCAGTATGTGGTCTATTAGAGGAACTAATCTCGAGGCGCTGCAGGATCTCTGTCTTTGTCATTTTAAAAGGGTGGAGTTGTAATTAGTTTTCTTCTGAGGGAATATTTCATTAGTTTTGTGTTTATTTCTTACTCTATTAAGATGCTAACAAAAAGTAAAAGTTTTTCGCAGCTTCTTGGAGACCCGAGTGACTTTTTTTAACAGCCTTTAACTCAAAAAGTCTTCCGTGTTCACAGTGAAAATAAGAAAAGTAGTCCTCTAAAGAAGCTAGATCATTGTTATTTGAAGAGGGGGTATTATGCCTTTTTAAAATGTGAATTCTGTTCCTCTTTTCCCTGACTTGGCCATGACTTCACAAGCTCTCTCCGTTCTGATTGGACAGCCCTCTTGAGACCTCTCAGAGACAGGACAATGTGCAGACCTTGGTGTTTGAAGGGAGCCTCTCCAATGTGTCATGGGGCAGTTAGGAAATTCTAACTGGTTCCCAAGTCTTGGGAAGGTCTTATAAAGATATTTGTAAGATCTTGTGTTATTAATAGAACAGACCATTTAAGCATTCTACAGGCAAATTAAGGCATTATTTTCAACTCATGAATAATGAAACAGAGGTTTTAAATGCAGCATGTTTAGTGTGGACTTCCACAATTGTTGCTTTCTATTCATGCTTGTAATTTGGTACAAATCACCCCCCTCACCCTCCCATTATTAAAACTTAAGAACAGTTATTCCACTTGGGATTAAGTATATTTTAACAAGTTGATCAATGCTGCAATACTTGGTTTAACACTGACAAATGCCTTTCTAACAGCAACATGAAACCATGATTCTCTCTGTATTTCTTTGCTTTTTTCTGTTGTTATTTTGTTACTATTGTTGTGCTAGATCAACTACAAGCAAAAGGAAGAAAAACTGCACCGAGCAGAAAAAGCAGAGGTGCCGATTCTGTGACTTTGACACACTGCTAATGGAAATTTTATGCTGCTGTCGGACTCCTTAACAGAGGCGGAATAAATTCACAATTGTGGTGGCGTTTCTAAAAAAAAAAACCTGTTGAACTGATGATTGGTGCAATTAGTGCCATTTAATTTAATTGTCCATATATACCCATTTAATTACCTGCTCATTCATGTCAGTCTAGTAAGTTTAAGAAAGAGAGCATATTTACAAACAGTTAGTGTCCCCTGAGCCTTGTGGGAAATGATGGTTGTCACATTGCAATGTATTTTCTATCAGAAGGAATTAACCTCCAACTGGGGGAGATTATTAGAGAGCAAATACACCTGACAGAAATCTGACACTTCAAACATTACTTTGAATAGAAAAGTAGGTATAGAGGATAAAATAATTCATACCTGCCACAAAACAAAGCAATTCTTTTGCATTATTGTTCCATTGTGGATAGATATATTGCTTTTCATATAGGAAGAAGTCTTTACTTGACTTTCACCATGCCTGCAAATAACCACCCCTACTTGAAATCAAACTGCATCCCTCCTCATTTGTATCCCTCTTTTGCACAGTGCAAAGTGCACTCATTAAAATCTAACCTGCGTTTTCACACCCAAGAATTCCTCACTGTGCTCTCCACTGCAAAAGACCTCCACAAGACTGGATTTGGCAATGAGCAGTGGCTTACTTTACAGAACCACTGGGACTTTAACTGTGAGAATACCACAGTGACATCATTTGATAAACTAAACTGAATCATTATAACAAATGAGAGATTTGTTCGTGGGATCTCCTCTGCAGTTGGAAAGGCAGAATTGCGGCAAAGCATTGAGGTTTGTCTGCACTAATTACGCTGCCAAGACTGCTGATTACATCTGCAATAATCAATGCCACGTCCTTAATAGATAAAGAAAACGAAAAATGAAAATTCACACTGCATGAGAGGGGATTTTCACCCATAACACACTTACTGTGGCGATGATCAGATGAGGAATTCGACTTGTCAGATCCCACAATTACATTTTTAAGCAGCCGTAAATCAGGTGTGTCCATGTTTGTGGTTGCCGCTATCTATTGGAAAGAGATCAGGATGAAATATTGGTATTGCTTCTCTGGGCTGAGAAGATGCTTGTTTCAGCATGTTGTGCATGTCACCCTTCTTCACCACGGTCCCAATTAATGCTGCCTTGAGAAATCTCCCAGAGAGTGGGACTCATATTTTCCAGCCCTTGAAGGGCATTTGCTCACCCCAGCCCTCACAGTGACCCAGCTCCAGCCCACATGTAAGACCTTTCACATAGCCTAACACAAGAATCCATATATAACATCTTGCGGTCAGTCTGTGAATATCTCCACACCACACTCCATCTGTCACTGGTTTACCCAAGAACCATCTAATTATATAAACAATAAACTCAGATGGAATAAAAACAGTAAATATGTCTGCGAAAGCAGTACTTTGAAACAATTAACTGTTTCACTGCAGTTATTTACACTCAGACCTTGTTTTATAGGTCCACAAATTGCTCAGATGTTTTCTGAAAGAAGTATGCAATTATGACATAAATAAGACTGAGCTATGAATGCAAATGAAAATGTAGGCACACAACAGATTAAATGAAAACAACAGTAGTATTCAGTATATCTATATTATATTTCTCTATTGTAATGCACATAGGGTCTTTAAGTCTTCACATTGCAGATCAATTCAAAAGGCAAAAACATGAACTATGGTGAAGTTTTATGAAGCAAACTACATGTCTGAAAATAAAAAGAATTAGATTTATTTAGGCTCATTTAAAAAGATTTATTTAACACTAGCAACCTGATAGAATCCCAGCAAGAACTATCCAGCGTTTCATCATTAGAAGTAGTTGAAAACCAAATGAAACTAACAAAAGACCAAATCTTAACTGTGTTCAATACTGGTTTAATTATGATGACAACATCCCTGACTCAAAAATCCATGGAGAAGGGCTTCAGTTAATTTTTTAAAATCTAACTTTGTTGAATTTTATCGTTCTGATACAAATTTCTCTAACAAGGGGGTTCTGGCCACGACAGTAGCATAAAGGTTTCACACAGAGAGCAAAACAGTGGACATTAACAACAAGTAAATGTAACTTCAATAAATAAATTAGCAGGATTCAGCAGTAAAACTAGCTCATCAGCTGATCCTTAATCCTTGTTTTAAAATCTTCAAAAAAATACAGCGATACAGTTTTATATGAGTTTGTAGCTGAGGACTTGGATAAAAGAGCAAAAACACAGACAGCACTTTGACAAAGGATAAGGCGAGCAAACAGAATTTCATTTTTGAGACTGAAGGTTACAGCCACTAAATAAAATGGCAGATCATCCAGTGTAGCCTTATGTAGAAAGATATACCAATGCTCCATTTCTCATATATATTTTAAGTTTGAAGGAGGGCGGGAGTTATTGTTTTTGACTGTATTCAGAGACACTTAAAAAAGCAGTTCAAAGCATTCCTTACTGAAATAACAAAAAGAAGACTGAGCCTGAGCAAGCTCTCATACTCTGAAGCTCTAAACATGATGGTAAAAAGACCCTTAAATGCTGGTGAAGTTGATACCTGATGTGATTACAGCTGGTAATGACTCACTTGCTAACAGCTCAGTGAGAGGCTTCTGCTTGCTGAAGGTCATGGTGTCGAATCCGGTTCCAGTGAGTTAACTTAAATCAGTGACTGTGATTCACCCTCGTACAACCATTAAAACAACTGAAGGTGTAAGCTGTGACTTGGAAACTGCCTCTATAGCAATCTGAGTTGAATCTTGTGACTCATCTCTTATTACAACTGAATTCAAACACATGATTTATCGTCTTCTAATAGCCATGATAGTGCCCTTTACGTCATACTGACAAAGGCTGCTGTATTTTTTTTTCAACATCCAATCACAGCAAAGTTGCTTTTATAGTTGAATAATTACAAATTTGCTCTGATTCTGCTTTTTTAATCCAACTGGTGTGTGTGAAAAATATTAATCTTACAGTTGTGGTACACTATCTCGCTGAGCTACTTTCACTGAGGGGCTGATGGGACTCAATGTGTTGTTAAAGCAATTGCACACTCCTGCAATCTGTTTGAAATGACTGCTTTCTGTTGTATTTCTAAGGGTTTTCAAATCCATGGACAAAGAATACATATTTTCCTCTTCACTTATTGAGTTGTTTCTAAAGCAAGCATTAACATCCGACTGTAAAAAGCCTACAGACCTAAAGCTATGCCTGTGTGTCTGCCCATGTTGTCTTTATTTTGACAGCTTCTGGAGACTTTCCTCTGCTCACTCTGTGCACATGAGTGCACCTGAAGTACGAGCTTATCCATGAACTTGATAAAGCCTTTGACCCAAGATGATCTGCTGGAAATGTGAACCATGCTTGATCTATAAATCTTTCGTTATTTCATTTTATTTTTTTATTTTAGCCAGTTTGTCTTCCCCCTTTGGTATTTGGTGTATGTTCTGCTTTGATACGCAGTAGAGCATCTCACACATACTTGTGCCACACTTTGCTTTGTTGTTATCATATCTAACTGTTGCCCACGCTCAAAAATGACATGTTTAATATCCTCAGCTGTCCAATGTGTCACAGTGGTTCATTCACGCATATTAGATGACTAATGGCGTTTCGCCTCAAAAGACTTTCAATAGATCTTGTAAGCACAATACAATCGTGCTTTCGATGAGGCATGTTTAATTTGCAACAGGTTGTTCAATTATGTGTTCAGGAAAACCTGCAGGTTAAAACAGAATTGTATAATTTCTATTAGAGCTGGCATGAAGTCATTAAACTTAACAGATACTAATCGGTTAAAAATGAAATGTTCAAAAAGGCAAATTAATCCCCCAAAATTTCCCACTTTAATTGCCAAATAATCCTCTTTCCCTATTCTAACAGAAGATGAAGTGTTTATTTCCTGTGCAGACTTTAGGCAGCACAGAAAATACACCTCAGAGGAGATGGGCTGAGGGAAAATATAAGTGAAGTGAAATATTTCAGGACGCAGACTGTCTGATGTCGTGCCGCCCAAGTGATTACATCTATGTTCCATTTAATTCGGAGCTGATGCATGTCAGTGCCAGTCTGGGAGTCAAAGGCATTATTTGAATAAGATTTTGTGATCCTCTGTCACAATCCCCAGAAGGTCAAATATAGACCCCAAAATAGATCAAAAAGGTCCTAAAATATTAACGCCCATGCTGCTTTACAAAGCCTAATCTCTCAGCCTCTTCAGTCCTATAGAATACCACATGAATGAAACTCCAGCTGCATTATAACCTCCACTCGTACTGAGTAATTGAGACCCAGGCTGCACTGTGAGAGAGATCACATCTATCTGTGGTTAAACTGTGTGGCAGCCTTTGCAGTGACCCATCAGAGGGGCAAAGAGGAATTAATAGAAGGATGTCTCGACCTGAATGTAGGCCGCTGCAGGAGGACGAGGAGGAAAATCAAAGTGTAAATCAGCCAACCAAACCCCAGTTTCCTCCTGAAAATGATGTTTCTGCGGCACGCAAATGAAAACACCCAAGCTGCCAACCACACTCTTAAACTTTCAAGGTGATACCTGATTCTTTGTATCAGCAGGAAACTGTTGCCAAGGGAACAGAATTACTTGACTGTTGATAAAGAATGTCAGGCAATCAAGAGGGAGCCGGAGGCGCTGAGGCACACTCTGATAGGGCGGCACCTCCACCTCAGCCTCCTCCTCCTCCTCTCTGAGGGAGGATGTGGGAAACCTGACAGTCCATCAGCTCTTCCATGGATACCGGTCAGATTCACTGTGATCAGCGCCTCATGCCCGTCATCGTCTAAATGTCTCTATCTGAGCATGACTGGCGCAGCAGAAGCGATGTAAAGAAAAGGCATTCATAATGACTGTCATTACCTGACAAAAATAGACCTGGGAAGGTCACCTGCGAGGCAGAGGCAGTTTTACAGACAGAGGCAGCTAACAAATGTCAGTGTGCCGCTCTCTGAAGACTTCAAACTGGATAGTCAGTTAAACCAAAGATCTATAGCTTGACATTTTCCTTTTTTTCCTGTTTCTGCTGCATGGTTTCAAGGGAGGGCTGTCAGACCTGTACACACAGGCCCTTTCCTTTATGTAACATACCTGATTTCATGCTCCTTGCTTCAAGTAGAGACTCTCACATTCACTCGTGGTCAAGCGAACAAAATGGAACAGGGAAATATTCTGTGATTTAGAGGCAGGTGTATTTTTATATACTTGGTGTATTTTGCTCTGTTGACACCAAACATGCATAATGGATACTCTTTCCAACATAAACTGCTGTTTATGTGCAGTGAAAATGAACATCTATTTTACATACCAGTACAGCAAATGATATTCTAGAGCTAGCTACTGTCACTAATTAAAAAAAAAAATCTCATGGGACATGCAGGTGTAATCTCGTGACATCTTCAGGGTTTTTGTGCCAATTTACACATTTTATGATCAGATTCTGAGTAGTCATACAGGTCTATAAAAGTCAGTGGAAGGCGCATATATAAACCATATTCTAAATGAGTATTGATTAATTTCTTTAATTTTATAAGCTATCACTTTTAAATCTCTGTGAAGTCTGTTTCGATGACAGAATTAGAAATTAATTATTGATTATCTCTCGGTTGTAAATAATGATTGTGATTTCACTGTTTAACTGGTAAAAGACTTTTGGTACAAGAACTGTTGTATAAATGGCCATAACCTCAGGTAATTTCACAGTAAGAGAATCAGGCTATTGTTTGAAGTAGAAATAAAATAAATGTCAAGGACATGGTGCAAGAAAATGGTCAATATGCAAACATGTCATTGGAGCATATGCATCTATTCCTCATTCCTCATGGAGGTGGAAAATAAAGCGCCCTGTTTGACAACTGAACCACGCCTTTTCAGCATATTGATTCAAGTCATGTTCACAGGGGGGAAATCATGTAAAACTCTGTACCTCCTATAGATGGAATGTGTTTGTAGAGTGCTTTCATTTAACCACTGAAAGTCCTTTTACATTACACATTGCATTTATCCATTCACACCACATTTTCTTACTGATAAACAGACTACACAGTTTTTGGGTGTAGTCTTCAGGATGCCACCCATTTGTGTCTGTAGCAGACTAATGAAATCCCAATCCATGGTCACATCCATTGCCAAATCCATGGTTTCAACCAATGCTGAAGTGCTAAAAACAACAGTTTAGTGAGTGTTCACTTGAGGCTGGCAGCTGAAAAAACAGACATCATTTACACTCATTCAGAAAAGCCGAACTTAAAAGCAAAAATTAACCCTTTTACAACCTGGCATAAAGGACTTTGGTTTGAACAGCTCATTTCTCTATTAACACATTTCGTCTGGGACAAAACATTTTTCAATAACAATTTTCTTAGGTATTAAACATATAATTTTTTTTCCCATATAGAGGTGAGGCTTATGTCCAATATGGCCCCTGTACATGATTGGTGTCAAAACCATGTGTCCAGAAAATTGGGAAAAAAATGGTCCTGGACACTACATCCATACATATGCAGCCTTGGATCTCAGGCTAACTTTGGACAACCAAACATGAGGTGATCGGGTAGGGTGGAGATGAGTCTCAAACCTCTTTACTAACAGCTACAGGTTGCCCGCCTCTTATCCAAGCCATGCCACTTTCTATAACAAGAACTCAGAGTGTATGTCTTTTCTAGGCTGTTCAATTTTTTGTGCCACTAGAGAAATAGCCTATTCAGGTTGGACCCTTTTTAGTTAACAGACTGTAGACATGTTTATTGCTGTTTAAAGACAGACTTTTTAAGTGTGAGTATGTGCCTTTGTGGACTCTTGGGACCAGCCTCAGGTGGACCCTCAAGGAACTGCACTATTTTTCACTTTTGACATTGCTTCATATCTGGCAGCTGGAGGTTACTGCTTGGTGCCAAACTGTGTTAATAGATCTACATCAACTTCTTCTTCTCATGGTCACTGTTTTAATGGCAAATAAACTATTAAAGATCACATCATAATATTCAGTCATCATAATGTATAGTTAATGCAAATTTATGCATTTAAAACTATTCTGCATGGACTTGTCATAGTCTAACTGACATAAATAATCCCCTCTCTTCTTTTGTAGTCTGATTAATCCAGATATGTCCTCACATTTTTTCATGTACCTCCAGCTATCGCTGAAATCAAAATTATTGGATTGTATTTCAAGACACCAGGCAAACCCTCTCATCTTAAATCCCTTTCTTGAGCATTGACAGTGGCACTCTTTTTTAAAGTTTTGTCTTATTTTCCCTGTAAAACTTTTTTATTATTATTATTCAAGGTAACAAGATTCAGAACTTCAAAAAAATGCAGGATCAAAAGATAAAATATGACTGTCACACCGGCCTCTAAAAGGTGGCAGATAAATGAAACAGCATGCATGCTTTCACCCGCAATTATTTCAAGTTCACATTAATGATGCATTTATCACATCTCTTGTCATGAAAGAGATTCCATTACATGGACTAAAAGCCAAAGAGGTGAGAATCATCATGAATAATTTGGATTGCTATAATCACCCAATAACTGTGATGTTCGGGTTTTAAAAAATCACTATTTGTCTTTTTTGGGATGTTTAATTCAAGGGTATGAAAAGTGGTGAAAGCAGAGAGCAGAGCTCGCTCCACACTCATCTGAATCATGCTCAGTTCATAAAACTGTAAGCAGCAAATTGGAAGTAATTATGCTCCACTTAGCACAGAATCACCTCTCTGAAGACTCTCACGAGCTCAAATGTTTATATAACATCTGAAGACAGAACATTTCATTTTCATATTTGTTTATTTAATTGAAATTACCATTGAAAATGAGAACATTATGTTCAATGAATGCATCCTGCTCTCACTTGGATGACATGAAAGCAATAGTTAAGGTAAAACAGGCGAGTACAAAAAGCGAGCTCTTCTTGGCGCGTCTCAGCATGAAATTTCATTGACAGTGTGATGTGGAGCCATGTTTCTAGGATTCTTGGCAGGACTGATGTGGAGAAATGTGCATGCAACAAAAGAGACTGCCAATTTACTGCTGCATCAGAATCAGCTAAATTAATAACCTTGACTAAATTACTGCTGCTCAGATTTGGATTCACGCAGAGCTTAGACTGGATCACCCAAATGAAGGTTTATAACTTTTAGAACTACACAGGTATTAAGTGAGTGGAACTAATAGAAGCTCAAATGTCTAATGTTTTGATAGATTTAACATTACACTTGATCCTGTTTTAGTCAACTTATTAAGCACTTCTCTGTGCTACACTCTTTCAGGTTTAGAAGGAAGGCTAAAAAAATTTGACATCTCAGTAAAAACCTACTGTGGCAAAGCAGCAGAATCCACCTTTCTAAAATCAGTCACCCTCACAGCAAAAAATTCACGGCCAAACATCTGTGACTCTCGCTCTTTTGATTCCTAAAGATCTCTGTCTAAATCCAAGCCTTCAAAATCCTCCACTCCTCCGTGAAAGCTTTCCACATGTTTTTTTATTTTTTTTGAGTCTTGTTGCAAGGATTCAGTCAGTTCAGCCCTGAGAGCATTAACATGCAGCCTGACCTCGCAGTTGGTGGTGGAGTTCACCCTGAAGATACAGGATAAGGTTGAGGTCAGGGTGGAGTTAGTCAAAATCAAACTCTGAATATCGTGACTTTGTCAACCTTGCTTTGGACGTTAGGGGCAGAGGCCTGCAGAAGAGAAAAGTAATGGATGAAAATATATTTAGATGTATTCATAGTTTCTAGTAAAATGTAAAAAATGCAGGCATGCACTTGGTGAGAGGAAAATTTCTGTTTGTCTTTCTCCTGGGAAAATCTGAGATAAATCTGTGTTTCATTTGATTTTAATCAGTTAACATCTTTACGCCTCACAGTCGTCCCCTAGTCATAACAGAAATAACATCCAGTTAGATGATAAAATGTCACTCTACTGGCAGCAACGAAGTGTGGACACACTTAAAACCTAGCTTCAGCTTTGAACGTGGGACATGAATGTAAGCTTGGGAACAGTATTTCATTCTGACAAGGAGGCTACAGATGGTAATGATTCTAATCACCGTGACTACATTTGCTTGTGGAAATTGGAAAACAACCTATCCTGCCATTTCATCAACTAAAGCCTTATTTGTGCATGATTAGCACCACATCAGAACTGATAAACTGTAATAATTTCAGAGGATGTCTGTGTATTTTATTCCATTTCTGCAATGTGAAAAGTACAATTTTGAGGGTGAATCACCTTCCATAATTTGGGACACAAAGAGATCCTCCATTAACATTAATCAGTTTGGATTGGAATTACAGTTATTAAGAAGGTCTACGTGTTGTACCCTTCAATACTTGAAAAGGGGAAATAGAGGTTTTCTTTTTTTCATCATAGAGTGTAGAATAAATGGGCATCTCAGTGACGTCACCTGTCTGTTTGAAACAAACTTTTGAAGAAAATTGTTGGCAGGAGCCATATTGGAAATGGGGTGGGCTTGACCCCCCTGTAGTACGTCTGCCTGTCAGTCAGCTGAGCTGTGATTGGATAAAGTAGTCATCTTGAGGTTTTCTAAACTGCCTAGTTAGAAAAATAAAAATTATCTCCATACAGTCTGTACTGCAAGAGAGATTGGCTATTTCATACTGAAGTTATTTCTTGTACTATGCTGCTGCTTGTTCTTCATCCAACTGTATTACAAGAGGAAGCAGAGTGCAGTTTCTCTGCTGATCTCTGCAACATTACCAGTAGATCACAGAGCAATCAAACTAAAAGGCAAAGATTTAACAACAAACAACTAGATTTTTTTTTCTCTTTCTACTGTCTGTACTAATCAATACCAACTACTAGTTACACTGTTAATAATAGTAATAAGTTATAATATAAATGCTGCAATAAGGGTATGTGAATCCTTTTTCTGTGCCTTTCCAAAACTTAGAGACGTTGTGTGAGTCATTTTAAATTCAGACAAAACATTTGGAAACATGGTTAAGTGATCAATTCATGGTAAAGGAACAGTCAAATCCATCAGAGGATCAGAAGACCGCATGTCAGATTGATTACATGGATGGAGAAACATGCATGCACAAGACTAATGAAGATAAAGTAGGGAAAGTGAAAGGGTGGCCTCAATTCTCAGTACTTAGCCTATAAATTTTACATCCTCTTTCAGTTCTTTTCATGTTTTCAATTTTCTGGAAATTAACCAGATGCAGAGGTCTTCCTCATCTTACAGCCTGTGTGTTGAAACAAGGTTGATGTTCCTGTAATGACTTTTCTTTTCCACTCCATAAACAGAGGTCAGGGGGTAATTAACAAATAACCAGAAGTGCCAAGGTAACCATTTCCAAGAGTGCTTAAGTTGTACTTATAAAAGAGGATCAGGTCCAACTCTGGGATTGTTGTGGGAAGTGATTTGGGCACTGGGTGTACATTTGGAGAACTCCAGTGATATTTACACAACAAAGTCTCCTCTTATTTATGTTGTGTTTAAGTTAAAAAGAGTGTTGTAATCTGTAGCACTATGTTCATAGTTTATTAGAGTACAATTTGTGAGTGCAGATGGAATTTAAACTTTTAAAAAACTGCTAAATCTTTTTTCACTCAAACATAAATCACATTAATAAACTCATGCTTCCACATTTAACATCTAAGAAAGTAGATTTTTACCTTTCTGCTGGTATATACTTCGGTTATTTTCACATTATTTCTTGCTTGCAAAGCTGCACTCTTTTGAAAGTAAAACCACATGACCATTGCTTTCATAAGGTCAAGAAAATAACAATAGTTTCAATTAAAAATGTCAGCTAATTGGTTACTTTTCTTATCACACGCCATGAATAAACTTTCCCATCTGTTGGCGATTCACTGACATGAAACAGTCATACAACATGAGTCATTGCCCTCCCTGCTCCAGCTTAGTGAATGCGTAAAGATGTCTACTTTATCTCACTTTTACATCAGTAAGTAAATGAAATCATTTCATATGTAATCCCATTTTTTACCTCTCACCTGTATAATTGCTTTTCGATTTCTTGTCACAAGTGAATCTGAAGTAAAGGCAGTCACAGCACCTGTTGGAGAGGCTCTGCCCTGCATCGTCTTTGAGAGTCTGTGTCAGCTGTCACAGCAACCTTTGAGCTTGTTATCTGCTGTAAATGCTGGCTGTAAATCTAAGACATCTGTTTTCAAGATTGAGTTTTTTTAAAGTGGGGTAAAATATGAAAAGTGGTGTGCTCCAAAACATATTTCTACCTGGTTCCCAGTCGATTTTTTGAACCTATTATCAAGCTGGAGTTTAGGGCCCTTTTTTAAGGAATCAACTACCAACTCCAGTAATTTAACTCAAAGCTAGGGCCAGAGAATAGTTAAATTGCCTTAGCATGTAACACGTAAGCAGAGAAATGACACCTGTTCCCCGTTCAAAGTCACAGAAATCAGCTGACACGCACCTCCTTAGCTTTTACCACCCTTGAACAAAACCAAGCTTGTTGATTCCTTTTCCTTGACTTGTTGTTAAGATAGGCTAGTCGTGTCTTTACTAAACCTTCATCTGAAATGAACATATGCTCGTAAGGTAGCATTCTTCTCAGAAAACTCTCAACCAAAAAGGGAAGGTGTGTATTCCTGAAATGATGAACTCCTCCCCATGAACATTTGATACAATATCCCTCTTTAAAACAAAGTGCTTTGTCATTATCTGTCTTTATCAAGCTTTGATTTGTAGTGTGTTGTAGCTCATCCACATATAAAGTGCAACATGAATGAAAAGGGAATTCAAAAGGAGATTTATTCACAAAAAGGACCGCATTGAAATTTCAATTTGATCCTGCTCATAAATTTGTCCCTGCCTCACGGGCTGTACCACACTGTGTAAATTTACTAAATAACTGAAGCACTTTGAGCACAGATTTCTCTGTGACTGAATGAGATAGCAACTCAGATCTTGTATTGCGTCTGACATAGTTTCATTCACACTGCCCATAGCTGCTGAACAAATCAAGAATCACTTAACTTGAGAAGTTGAGTCGGCAGCCAAGTTTACATCAAACAAAGAAAAGTTATACCCTACCTGCTTTTTTCCAGTGACCTCAGTCCTGGCTGTTGTCCAGCAAATTGTCCTAATCACTCACTAACTCACCAAACTCTCTGACTTGTTGGCCTCTGATGGCTTGAATTGAAAGTGGCTGCTGCCAGGAGCCTCCTACTCCCCAATACTGTCTGAACAAATTGGTTAGTGATGGGATGAGCTTGTAATTGCTGCAGAATGAGATAAAAAGTTGCTTGACTCAGACATGACTCATGAATTCATTATGGTGAACAGAAAACTACGAAGTGGGTCACTCTGGGGCATGCATATTGTGCTAATTCTTGCTTTATCTTACAGGTCTGTTCAAGGAAATTGGAAGGAAAAAAACCTGACTTCAGAGGTGAGTAAGCTGAAAGTTCTTGCTGTTCATTAGCTTGACTGAAGATCACTCAGTATTCAATACCTAAATGAAGCAAGAGCACACTGAATTTCAATCATCTATGTGCAGAGGAGGATAAGAAAGTTTTGATTAAATTTCAATATGTCAAGGTGGCGCTAAGTTGTTTTAAAGATGAAGTGTATACAAGGACAGGCAGAACTCTTTATTTTCTCTCCCTCTGTCACTCACACAGATGCTCTACGGGGATATTCGACAGCCTCCAACTTCTGTTGCCCCGCAGAGTTTTTCCCATTTCAGCCTACAAGCTCCTTCTTTTGTTGCTTGAGGTAAACACCTTTTGTGTCTGCAGACAATCTTTCCATGGGAAGGGTTCAGAAAGAACCCCTTAGTTCTTGGAGATAAGATAGGGAATTGACGATTGCATGGAGTGAGCCAGACCTTGAGCTAGTTATTTTGCTGTGTGTGAAGCTCTGCCCTGCAGATGTGTGGTCTTAAAGTTCTATCAATAAGCTGTCTCAAAAAAAGAGCCAACTTTAGTTTCATTATGATTTAAACCTAACATTTCTCAGATGAATTTCTTCTTTAGATAAACCTACAATTGATGCTGAGACAAGTTGTGTGAACATGTGTGGGGAAAAAATTCAGAACTCTTCAAGTTTCTACACTTTGACTTCATTTTTACACACAGCTCAACAGTCTTTTCTATATGATTAATGATCTCTAAGAAGAAAACATTAAACCGAGTTTCTTTGCCTCTGAGAAAATGGTCGTTCTATAAGGAAGAAAACTCTCAGGGAACAGATGAAATGGAGTGCAATTGATTAAACAAAAAAAGAAAACAGGGCTCAAAACAAGAGTCAGTAGCAATTGCAGGATGAGCTGTTAGGCATTGGCAGAGAGGATTTGGCAAACTTTTAATGAGTGCAAACAACATCCTCAGCTCTGCTGCTTATTCCATGACTGCATGTTCTTTACAATTGTGGCATTGTTTAAAAGTGGAACAAACATGCTTCTAATGGTTTGAGAGTAATTGCCAAGAGGCATTGTAACAAAACAAAACAAAAAATCTACCACACAAATTACCTGACTTATTCTGGTAAGCTTAAGACTGAAAAACACATAAGGTGTGGGTTTTTTTACTATTAACGAAAAAGAACTCTTGTAATTGGATAAAATCTGAACAATAACTACAAAAAAAAGTTTCTAGAACAGCATTATAAAAGCATTTCCCGGTTTGTTGCCCATATTGAGACAAAATTATACATCAGCTCACTTTCTTACATATCCTTGCTTGAATCTGGTGCGCATATAATTCAAGTAGGATAAGGTTCAGGCACATCAATGTGTTTATTTAAAAAAAAAAGTTGTCCACTTTATTTTGGACTGCAGTGGATATAAAGTGTTTACAACCGTTCCAAACATCCACAGCTGAGGGAAGCCGCTGCAATATAAATGCAAAAGCTCACAGAAGTGGTGGTAACAGGACACATTTTCCAGCTTTCTCTCTAAATGCTTTCAAAGTGTTCTACTCATGTTCAGGTACTAGAAATAGTTGTGTGTTGTGAATGTCAAGTTGCTGGTTGGATAGTTTAAGAACCTGTTGAGAACAAACTCTATATCCTATTTGAAATGATGTGTGAGGAAATAGAAAATTCTCACTTTCATAAGATCTCCTGATAGAATTTCAGTATAAAGGAGAGTTATTCTGTTGTCTGAAATGACCTGAAGTAACTGCTGTAAGAATGTGTCGCTGTAGTTAGGTGATAGGGTGGCTATGGTGAAAAGAAATCAAAGTTGACCACAAGTGGAAAACAGAAATCACTTACTTCCCTGATGTAAGTGTTTAAAGCCAAGTTTCAAAGCTGAATCATTGGTTCATTCTTTTATTGATTGTGAGAACTAAAACAAATGTTGTATTTGGTCCAAGGTGAGCAGTCAAACAAATTTTCAGACACTTATGTTTCTGTTGTTTCCAACAGCTGAAATGATACAAAGTTGTAATTTCTGCCATCTTTTACATATGACAGTGAGTTTTTAGTGAAATTGCAGGCTTCATATATGTACCAAAACCCAAGTTCACAGCAAAAGTAAACATAACCTTAAAGTCAGGCAGACCATGAAGGCACATTACCTCTAATGTCTCCTTGTCCAATTTAAACCGATGTGAATGTTAAGATCTGTGGAATTAATGTAGCTTCCATTTTATTTTCCTATCTGTGTATTTCTTGACATTTAGAGCAGTTACAGTGCCATCATGCTGAGAGATTTCACGCTATCTCAACCATTATTATCGGAGTTAATTGCTCCAAAGAGTCACTGTGTTGTTAAACTATAATAAGATTTAACACCAAATGATATTGCCTCTATTTAAAAGAAAAAAAAAAAATCGTACAATGACAATCTTTTGTGACGACACTGCTAAGTGAGTTCTTGTTATGAACACTCCGTACAGACTGTATGTACTTAAAGAGTTTGGCTGCCATGTTTTTCATATTGTTAACCCGTGCTTTAACCAATGGCACTGTTGTTGAGGATTTCCCAGATGCAAACAGAGAAATGAATGGCACAGAGACAGAATCAACTTTCAGCCTATTGTAGGTTTTATTGAAGATTCAGCTTAACATAGCTCTGAACACCTCTCAACCAATGGACCCTAGACCAAACCTCTACTCTACCCTTTCATAGCCTTTTCAACGTCATTGTTTCTCCATTTACCAAATCATCTTCATAGAGATGGACAATGGCAAACCTCTTGAACACTCCTTTACTTGTGTCTAAACCACAGTTCTGATCAGTTCTTAAAAACAAATCACATTTCAGCCAGACATTCTTTACTTTCAATGCTGATTTTAGATTTGTGAATATTCGCCTTGGACCCCTTCCTTTTACTTGATGTCATTGCCACATGACGTGGAGCTTGCTAGCTCAAATCAGACCTAAAGAGAATGATGAAGGATGAAGGATGAAGGATTTCATTCCAATTAAATACCAGTGGATCTTTGATATAAATATCAACAGGCTGTCAAGAACTCCAGGGCTCAACATTTTGAATCTTCTTGATACAACCTGGCATAATCGCAGAGTACTTTTCATAGTATTGAACTTGGTCACTCTTCAACTCCCCTTCAGCTCAGTAAAAGCTGTCGTCAGGCGCAAGAAATCCTTTACTTTCTTTGTGAAAAAGTGTAACACATATGGTGTTGTATTGATTTTGTGTCAGGTATCAAATTCTGGATCCTATCACTCTACCTAAACTTCACGTCATTCTGGGATCCCTCAAGGGTCCCATCCTCTACTCCACATTTGCTTTTGCACATTTGAGTCATATTTTTCTGTAAACTATTTCTTTTCTAGGTTAGATGCTACACAAATCTACCACCCAAACATAATACCAGAACTAGAAATAGTTGTGTGTTGTGAAAAATCGAACTGACCTCAAAAACTGTCTTCAGGATACCAATTTTTCCTCAGAATAACAAGAGTAAAAACCGAAGGACTTTTACCGGGACCATGGCTTTTGACCAGTAGTACCTCTCCTCCTCGAGGCTCATTGACCCTATAAGACCTAATGTTGAAAAAGAAATGGAAAACAAACCCTGGTGTCAATGTTTGATTCAAGACTTAAGTTTGACAAGCAAATCAACCAAGTTGTAAAAGTAAGTTTCATGCAGCTCACCACCAACCCCAAACTCAGACCAACTCCAAGTACCCCTGATCTGGAGAAAGTCATCCATACATTTATACCATCCTGCCTTGATTAATGCAATTTTAATACCATGTTATCACTCAGTCTCCTTTATTCAGTCTTCAAATAGTTCAAAATGCAGCAGCAGAGTTCTGTCAAGGTCAAAAAAGAGAGACTACATTCATTCGGATCTTGCCTTCATATACAGGCTGCATATCAGCTACAGAATTTTAAAACCCTGTTTATAATGTGCCAACGGTTTAGCCCCCTCCTGCATTACTGAAGTCGTGCCTCTAAAATTTTCTGTTTGTCTAGAGATCAAGGATTCAGTGATGCAGGGATGAGACTGTTTCTGAGTGTCATAAAAACTGTTGAATTCTTTTCCATTGACCAGTTGGATTAGATATGTTGTTTGTGAAGTGTTGTATTAAGAAAGTTGTTCTGTTCTTTGGATAGCTTCTTAAGATTACAGGAAATGTATCTCCTTCTGTTGGTGATGAAGTGAATGTGGGCGCAACAGTAGTAAAAACTGCTTTCAATTTTCATGGAGAGTGACTGAAAGGCTTTGGATTGTTTTGCATGAAAATAGCACAATACTTTGAGTTCACTATTTGACCTGTGGGATCAAGTTTGCGGGTAACACAAATGTGTTGAGTACAAAAACGTGACCAAGCATGGAGAGTGCGATACACATGAAATTCTTTGACAGTTCTTTGCAATTCTGAATCAACCTCGAGTGATAAAGCTTGATTCATCAGGATGAAATTAAATAGTAATATGTAGAAGGTAGTTGCGGTGCTCTGTCACTCAGATGTGGTTAGCACAATTGCTCATGAAATTTAAAGCCCCCCTCCCCAAAGTAGCCTGGGAAATATAATGATATTTTAAGGGCTAAAAGGGTTAATCAACTCAAAGTCCTGAATTTCAATGAAACAACAATAGAAAATTTGCTATATTGAAATATGACAAAAGCTATGAGTAACCTGTTGCAACAAAGCCTAAAAGTATTGTATGTATAATAAGTGTCTGACTGCAAAATGACCAGTCATAATGGAAAATTATGGAGTTTAACTTAGGTTGGCCAATCTTTTTTCTAGGGGGGGGGGGGGTGCAACCCAGTTTGTCCTCTTTGACCACACTCCTGGGTATAGCCCATCTTTTCTACTACCAAGTCTTCATTTTTCTCCATGCATTTGTAAGAAGTATGAACATATTTTGCTTTTATGCTTGGCTACAGATGGGAGGAAGATAAGAGAGAATATTTCAAAACAAGGTTATTTTCATCTGTCAGTCTGATCTTGTGATCCCCTCACACAGATTGTTTCGAGCTCTGATGATATTGGTCAGGGAGAGCAGCTCTACTAGCTGTATCCACAGTATAACAGAAGCTATTGAATATTGAATAATCAGCCCCAGGGGAAATTAATCGGGTATCACAGCGAACAGGCTCCATCACAAGTCTGGTTAAAATGACAGCAGCAGGAAAGATAAAGAAAGCAGAGCTGTGGGCTAAAAGCGCTGAGCATACTTAGCGTTATCTATTGAAGTTGCAGAGCTGCAGGTGCCCACGGCTCGGCTCTACTTCCCTCCCTCTCTTCCTGTGTACACACTCCACTCTGGTGTGGAAAGAGCAACAACAGCTGTTTAACCCGGAGCACTATTGTCCAACAGAGGGATTTATGGATAAAGGGCTGTTGATGTAGAGCAGAGAGAAAGTCATCTCTTTTAGCCTGTGAATACACCACATTTACGACATAAAATAGCAAGTGTGATGCAAAAACAGCTGCTTCAAAACTCCATTGTTGCAAAAGTTGCTAGATCCTTAAATAAATGCACACCCTCAGAGAAAAAAAGAGAATAATTTAAAGGCTTTTACATGTTGAGGGCTTTTTTAATGACAGATACAGTACGCAGAGAAGCCAGAGCAGGCTGCCTCCCAGTTGGACAGCTGCACTAATGGAAACCTGCATAGTCTCAATTATAGCCAAGTCCCACGTCTACTCTTAGCGCCAGGTGGAAACAAGACATCTTGTATTTACAATTTTATTCCTCTACTGAGGCCTAAAAAAGGAAAATGCAGAGCTCAAAGGCAAATAGTGTGCTATGGGGAATGTATCACGAGAGAAATATATTAAAATCAAGTCAAATAAGTGTTAGAGCAGGGCTCTGTGCATACAGATTGATGTTTGATGCTGTGTGCATGGGTTTATAAAGCACATATTTATGGTCCAGAGAAGGAACTTTTAGCAGCACCATCCATCACATGCATGAATTATGGTTTTCATATGGGGGTGAAGACTTACCGAGAGCTCAAATTTCTAAAAAGAAACTTCACTTCTTGTCATGTTTTAACAGTCGGTCTCACCACACACTGTAACTTTTCAAAATTGTTGTAACTTTTGTAAATAAATGCTTTATTTGCTCGTAGGACCCCATTCTGTGACTCAAAATTCATTTTAGAGAGAAGTCTTTGCTCTTTCTGATGCTTTTGTTTTGCTTTATTATCTCACATAGAAGCATTAGTGTTAATTTCAGTCTGTTTCATTATCAGCTCCAAAGTCTTCACAGGAGCTCGAGGCAGAACCAGCCTCATTGGAGAACAGCCATCTGCTGTGACCTCAATCACACTCGCAAACAGAAACAAAGCGTAAGATTGCAGGGAGCAACATTAATGTCTGATGCTAATTTTTGGAGTCACATTCAATTATTTGATGGATGACATTCAAGTCCAACAAAACAATGCATATGCTCTTGTTTATGTCTGGCATCTATATGAGGTAACTACACATTTCTCATATCTGCTCGTATACACGTCCTTGTTGACAGGGAAGCTGCTAGCAAGCCTGCGAGCATTCACAAGTGCTATCAGTGATAGCAGGCAATGTAGCAAAGGCAACACAGCATCTGAACTTTGGCTTTTCTTTGGTCTGTTCAGCGCCTTTGGTGTGCTCTTCATCTGCCAGCGCTCTGGTGTATGACATATTTGACTAACTACATTAAAAACCAACCACATCCACAGAATAAGCACATTGGATGATCTCCGTACATTACAGGTTGCTCATCAGTTAGCTGTTAACTCTAATAAAGTGTTGCACCATTGAACACAAGTAATGCATAAATCAGAGTCTGCCCTGGGGGTTGACTCACACTCCACCCTGCTGTGTTCTCCTGTGATTCTGCCGCCTTTGACATTCACCCGCCTGGCCTTATGGGTGAAGTAACAGAGCAGTAGCTCTAACCTTTACTCAACCAGTGATTTAGCCTGCCTGTCTGCACTGATAACACACTCGATCAGAGTCTGCTTGAGAAGAGGAGATGAGGCTCTCTGCTGCTGCTGTTGCTGTGCTCAGGTGGGGGCTTTAGTCACCACCACCCATCCACTGTGTGTTAACCGACATCCACCTTTTATCTCATCCTTGGTAGCCTCCATCCCATACGCCCACTGAACCCTAACACTCATCTATTCCACAGCACAAAACCTCTGTGTGGGGCCTTGAAACTCACCTACATAAACTCACACAATGGCAGCCTCCAGATCCATCCAGGCAGATGTCCTTTCACTAACACTGAGTCTCAGTTCTTGTGTGGGGGGGGGCTTCGCTGTGATCCGAGGCTGTCGTTTCGAGAGTGCGTTATGACTAAGAGAAAGAATCAATGAAGACCTTCAGCATAAGCCAGGCTTCAACTCACTCACAACTATTTATCCTGATTACTTAGTCATCTCAAAGAAAATATGTTATTGTACTGTTACACTCAAATATACGGAGCAAGGCTTTTACTTCTGCTCTGTGCTATACTGTAACTCAAGGTCACAACTAGATCACAGAGTTTGTTCCAACGAGTCACAAAGTCAAGGTCGACCCATAATTCATCAGCTGCTCTTCATGACAGCCCCATCAGATGATAATATCAACACATATCTATTTCTACTACTTTAGCCTGTCTATTCTTGCTGCTTCACCAGCAAACCAATCTTCGACCCACCTCCGACCCAGCTTTAATTTTACCAGTGTCATATGTGTAGATGCTGATGATCATGGTGTTCTGTGCCTCTGAGGAGCTTTACTGCTGCTCTCCTTGCCTCATCTTTTTTATGTAAGCACGTTAAAGAGTAGGCAGCTGTGCTCCCTAGGGCTGCAATTAAGGATTATTTTTTCTGTCAACTAATCTTTTTGATGTGTCTGTTAATCACAATTATTTTATGTGTATGACTCTGTCTTACCTCGGTGGCTAGAGATTGCACACCTAAAAAATTCAGCCTGTTTAACTCAACCCATTGTGATGCAGGTTGGCATCATTTCTCCTTCCTCAGATAATTAAACAGATGACTCAGCAAATATTGTACTAAATAATGTGATCCCAATTGTGGCAGTCTAAAATGTAACAAAAACATAATCAGTTTGTCAATCATTAGTTTTCCAAAATACAAAGTGGTCAGTAACTGATCTCCCATTTACCAAACTTTTAGACCCCATAGTTCACATAGTTCCCATTCTGAGGGTCTAACAGCGAAGTCAGTTCATATATTTTTGTTAATTCATACACTCTAGTGAAAATATATTCACAGTATCTCCAGAAAGAACTATTTACAGATAGCTTTGGTTAGTAAGTATTTGTGTCGTCGTATAATTATTTTTTCAGAGGCGCCTGATATCTGTGACCTACACCTGTTGAATGTACTTTCCTAGTTTTCATAGCATTTACCCTGATTCAGGTTCTCACCTCTGACCGGATCATCAGTATGAGCATAAATGAGCTCCACTAGAAAAATGTCCCCACTTTCAAAGAGTTAGGGGAGTTTAGAGACTTGTTTGTGACTCAAAGCACCAAAAAACTGTCTGCAATAGAGAACGAAGAAGATTTGGGTGAACTTTTATTTCTCTAAATCATGTTATCAGGTTCTAAACACTTGGAGCTGTCAGGCTGTCCAAGCCGGAGATGCAGAGCCTCCTTCAGTGCCGTTGGTGCTGGAGAGATATCTTCTGATCAATACTACCCATGTATGAATTTAGATATCTTTTTCCTGAAAGTTTTCCGTAAAGTATCTAATAACACAGCACCTCATGCAGTGAATTGAAGTTACAGATGAGCACTTACCAACTGATATTTGATTTCATTGCATGTAAACGACAATTAAAACAATCACACTAGTAGTTGATGAGTTTTTATAGTCAATTTAATCAACTGTCTTTACTAACCTCAGGCTTTGGCGTTCCTCACAGGCACATGGAAGAGCAGGGGGGTCTCAGAACAGAGCCATATTACCAACTTTAACTCATTACACAAGAATTATACATTTATTTGAGAGAGGTTCTGGCCGAAGCAACATCAAATTAAAAGTTAAAACTTAAATCCAGAGTAGGAATTTGTTTTATTTTCTTACAGCAAAGTGATAAAGCTGTGCCAAAAGCTTTAACACAAATTTAATCAAAGAATCTGTTTCATTTCAATTTGCTACATTTGTTGTTAAAGTAAAACTCTTAATGAGGTCTTCACTTGCAATCAGTACAAGTCTGAGACTCCTATCATTAGTTTTACTTGACTACTGGTCACTTGCAGTGACAAATAACAGCTGTAACATTCCTCTGCATGTCTGCTCAGCATTTGTTGTACAATACAGGTGATGTTGCTAATATGATGGAATTGGGTTGTTTTTTTAACCAGTTTCCTGTTGTTCTCATTAACGGCAGTCTTCAGATGAAATGGGATTGCATCAGTAATTTAAGTCTATATTTGGGAGCTGGTCGCACAGATTGTGCTGCTACACAGCATTGTTTCATGAATGTCTTACTTGTTCTGGACAAGTGCAGAGAGTAGCAGTGTTATTTCTCTTGGCCTTCGTGCACTCGTCATACTGCACTGGGTGTTGGTTTTTTGTGTGTGTACTTGAAAAAGTGGGTTGCTTTGGGTTGAAATGCAAGTTCTGAAGACACTTGCCCTAAATCATAAATATAGAGCCATTTCAGGGGACCAGCTCTTCCTCTTCTGCTCTGCACATGTATTCTCTAGTCAACTCTGTCAGTCTGATCTACGTCTCCAAGCAAAATCTGTCGATCACCCTCTGGAGAAGTGGATCTTGGTTCAGGGTCAGGGATTGCAGCAGTGTTCAATAAAGAATGCTACTATTCTAAATGATAAAACACCCTCAATGTTTGTTTTTAGTTTAAAAGTAAAGACATGATTAGTAATATTGGATTTAGCCTCAGTTTGAGATGTTTGCCTGATCATAATCCTCAATGTAAATTAATATTTTCAGCACCAATATTGGTTATTTCTTCGTGCCTTTTTCTAGTAGGTGTTTTCTGTCTGGATTTCCTGAGAGAACATGAATCGAAAGCCCCTATAACAACAGTACACCAACTGCTAAAGCCGAGGGGTTTTGTTCATTTATTTTGCAGCAATGGCGGCCATTCTCTAACATCACACTTAACGAACATGCCTCAGAGCACAGGGCTGTGAGTATTACTGCACAGATACTGTACTCGTCTGCTGTACTCTCTACGAGGGTTCTCTTGTGGTCGTATTTCAAACAATACCACTACTTAACAACAAATGAATATGTTACTTTGCCCCTTTCCACCCTGCAAAAGTTTGTCCTCATCAAAGAAAAGTTGTGCTATAAACAAGGTTGTCCGCCTTTATTTAGCTTCCTGACTAATGCATGCCTTGAATGAGTGATGGTACTCATGGGAAATGCAGTCATTGTCCAGGGAACACACCACCACTAATTCTGACCAAACTGCAATCAATGCCAAATGTATTGTCCTCACAGCGCTTTGGCGGGTAGGAAAAATCATGATCAGGATTTAGATTTCATTAAATGTGTAGCCTTGGGGTCCATATTATAGATAAGGGAGTTCCAGTTTGTTTTTGTTATAGATCAGGTCCAGACAGTACAAAACATTCAACCCACAATCGGTCAAAACTCCCCACCAAGACCCAGCTTCCAAACTTTTTTGAAAGTTGCTTTAACTTTATTGAAACAAAACTGTAAACCCAGAGCCCAGAGTTGGCCAATATATTTTTTTCTTCAATACCTCAGAGATTTATTCTGAATTTGACCTTAATCCTCAATATGCTCTGCTCATTACACAAAACCAGGTTTCTCCAAGAAGTACTCTCAAGCTCAAAATGTTCTGTTTTTGCTGGAACTCTTGAGAGAAGTGGAGGAAGGCGAAATGGAGCTAAATTGGCGTGTTAATTCTTCAACCACAGGGATCTGTAAGTAGCAGTCAAAACGGACGTGACGCAAAAAGTCTGCATTTTTCATTCACAACATCAGTCATAAATATTCATGTAGCCCATGGTGTATCAATGATTCTCTTTGAGTTTCGGCTTGTAAGATGGTCCACCCCCTGTCAAAATTTCCAGATGATGGGGACTTTTCCAGAACAATCGCCTGATTATCTACTGCTGGGAGTTGTGTGTTGAGCACAGACGGGTGTTTTAACCATGTGTGTCTGCTGTATTTTCCCCCTGCTGACAGATCCTCCCTGAATCTCTGCCATGAGTGATTACGTTTGTCAGGACGGTGGTCTGTTTGCTGAGCACTGGAGAGTGAGATTGGAAGAATCGCCGCCTGAGATAGGCAGCTGCAGTGCGTTGGTGATTGCCACTTCCTCTTGTTGGTGATTTGAAATGGAATTTCTAAGAGTTAAAAAAAAAGTGTACATCCATCACATGTTTAGCATTCATTCTGCTGCACTGCCAAACAAAACGCTCTCTGTCTCACAGTACAATGTAGACTCTTTACCGCTATACTAGCCATAGCTGTGACACCGAAAGCTGAGCCCTTCATCCTCTCAGAGATGCTACAGTCACTCCCTCTCAAGGACCATGATAGGACAGAAAACAACAGTGTGTTTTCAGTGTGATCCCGATAACAAGCACACCATATAGTGTGTGTGTGTGTGTGTGTGTGTGTGTGTGTGTGTGTGTGTGTGTGTGTGTGCGTGTGTGTGTGTGTGTGCAATCAGACTCTTGCGATTGGAGTAACAAATTGTCTCCCTTGTAATCAGCCTCTCTTCTCCTGCTGTTCTCATCAAAATTCTTTTGAATGTTCTGTTGCCATGGCACCTTGAAAAATCTCAGCTGCAGTTATTTTCCTCTTTCTTCCTGAGATAGCAGTTCTCATTTTGCTGTCTGCTTGCTTACCTCACAGACAAAACCACTTTGCATCAATCTGACACGGAATTAGTATGCAATGTAAAAATAGACTCTTCGAGGGGGGTGAAGAGCATACACTGGGAGAATAAAAGGACTTGTGCTCCTTCTGCTGGGCTTTTGTTGACTTAATTCTGTTGGAATACAAACACAAACACTCAGAAATGTGGGGTTTCAAAATAACTCCCAACCCTCAGACGCAGCAGTTGAAATCTTGGTCACCTTAACCCCAGAATGCACGCAGATCTGAGGGTGTAATATACCGAGCAAACATGACAGGTTTTAGATAGAAATGCTCAGCTGAACTTTCAAATCTCTCTCTCTCAAAATACTTTCCTCAGAAGTGAAGCAGGGATCAGATATTCTGCCTGACTTCTTCACTCAAGACTTCAGTGGACCAAAGCTGACAATTACTGCCTTATTTCTACTTTACTTAAAAGATAAACTAGTTCAAATTTAGTGCCAAAAGTCAAAATAGTTTTATGGAGCTGCAAAGAACATAATTTCTATTAACTGAGTCAAATGAGTGTGTGCAAAGTGGAAATGTGTTTCTTGTAATGATAACCCCAGAGGGAATCAGCACTCAGCTCTGCAGTTTGTTCTTCCTTCCTACACATTTTAGCATCTTTCGTTTTCATATTTTGGTATTTTAGCGCACAGCTGTACAGTTTGATCTCGTCACCACTATATAGCTCAAAGCAGAATTTAGCAACTAGTCTATTAACATAGAAAAGCATTGAGAAGCTAAAGAGTCAGATGTTTCTCTTGTGCCACCACCATATGGACTTCATGAGAACAAGGAAGAAAACTCATCTTCACCTGGCTATCATGAACTCTAATGTTAGCCAGGTGTGAACAGACATGAAACAAATGTGTTGGCCATAACCACTTTTTGAAATAATTTGTAGTGATTTCAGCTTATTCAACTCCCCCTGCATTAGCCTGCCAATAATTTGCACCTGGAATATTCCATCCATCCATTTTCTATACCGACTATCCTGCTATTCAGGGTCACGGGTGGCTGGAGCCTATCCCAGCTGTCATTGGGCGAGAGGCGGGGTACACCCTGGATTGGTTGCCAGTCAATCGCAGGGCTGACATAGAGACAAACAACCATTCAAGCACACACTCACACCTACGGGCAATTTAGAACAATCAATTGACCTGACCATGTGGACATGTTTTTGGTCTGTGGGAGGAAGCCGGAGTACCCGGGGAGAACCCACGCATGCACGGGGAGAACATACAAACTCCACACAGAAAGGCCAACCATGCCCGAACGGGGAATCGAACCGGCGACCTTCTTGCTGTGAGGCTGGACCGCTACCTGCTGCGCCACCGTGCAGCCCCATTAAGAAAAAAAATTCTAATTGCAATTTGCTGAAATGTAACAAATCAGAAGTTTCCATTTTTCGGTATCAAGAAACAAAAGTCTAGCCAACTTTCTCAGAAAAATCCCAGATGTTTTTGATCTCTTAGTAGTTAGTGTGAAAGTTAAGTGACTGATGTACCTGAATTCGTCAGGTGTCTCAAAAAGAAGTGATTTGACAAAGAGGGATTGAAGAGATCATTGACGGAAGACTGTAACACATGGGCACATTTTGAACCCCCTTTAGAAATTCTGAAGTATTATAAAACAACAGGCACATGCCAAAACACATTTTTGAAAAACATATAATTTTATTAAGTTATATCTTTTGGCTCTTTCTGTATCTCTTATTCAAAGATAACAGGACAGTGGATAGAGTGAGAAACTGGGTGAGAGTAGCTGGTGACATGCAGAGAAGAGGCCACAAGTTGTATCCAAACAGGACTAACTCCATGAGGTGTGTGGCCTAATCACTAGACTATACTGGCACCTAGTGCGGTGTGGTAGACCAGTGTACATGGTATACCATCTGTACTGTTCTATGCAGTTCTAAAATGCCAAGTACAGAACTAAACTTTAACCTCCTCAGACTCTAGTTTTCGTCTGGTGTGCATTTTTTCTGTTTCTCCTTGCCATTTGAGATGAATAAGTCAAATGAGTATGATGGCTGAACTTGGTCTTTGTACAGCTGGTTTGATTATAAGTGTAATTGTAGAAAACTACATTGTTTTATTCATCGAAATGGGTGTAATGTTATACTGTCGCCATAAGATGACCTAGGCAGTGTCCCTTAAAGCAGCTAATAAGTCAAAGGTTTGAAAAAAATTAAATGTCCGTGGGTCTGATCGGCAGAAACATAATCTCCACACACATGGACAAAGGATCCTAGGAGGTAAACCAAGAAAGGCACAAGCTGACTGAAGCTCACAGGAGACTGCCACTGCACCACCCATGCTTCCTTCACTGAGCAGCAAGGTCATATCAACTGCAATCACTCCCTTTACTCAACGACACAATAATTGTTTTGTCACATTTTACATGATATTCTGGGTAAACAGCAAAGATGAGCTAAGGTTTGCTGAAAATTAGGAAACAAAGTGACTGAGGGTAAATAAAAAGAGTGACCAGTGGTGCACAAGTGAAATGTCAAGTAACATCCTTTGAAAGCCCCATTTTCCTCCTCTACAGTTTGTTTCTCACCAAAAGTAGGACTAACTAGTATTCAGACTCATTAACATGTTATTGACATTGATCAGTCAATTACTGGAGTCTCCAGAATAGCAACAAGCCAGTAAAATGTATAAATTAGAGACAGACTGACTGATCAGACGGCAGATTAATAAGGCTGATTCATGGCCTTTTGGGAGTAAATGAATTTATTGCCTTTTTATTTGTTTATTTACTTAGATTGGCTTGTAACCAATCTGCCAACAGGCTTAAACAGACATAAAAAAGATAGACCTCAAGGCAAAAAAATAAAAATACTCCTCTGGATCTTTTGCATACATCAGCTATTACTTGTTATGATGTAAACACAGATCAATGAAGCTGAGAGCTGCAAAAGACTTTGAACAGTTACAACCCAAATTTAAAAGGTAAAAGGTTACTAAATACTGAATTCTTCATGTGCCAGGATGCAGAAGGAAACTTCTCCTTTCAGAAAACACCAGAGGTCAAAAATGCAAAAGGCAGGTTATTTTGGGCAAGTTGATATTCAGTTGTGGGTATTTTTGCTTACTCTTCAAATGATTTATAAGATACATAATGACTGTGTTATAATTGATGCATTCATGATCATCACTTTGTCGTCTCATGTGGATTCTTCCTTACTTTCTTGGAATAAAGCTGTTCACACTTCACTTTACACCTGCCTGAAGGATTGTTTAGAGGTGTAAGTAACGCTGTATGAGTGTTCAACTTACTTGATTGAGCTCTGTGCTCTTTGACACTTTCACATATTTTTATCTGAGTTTTCAGCTCAGATGACGTCTGATGCTCTGTCTGATGCTTGTTGGCAGTTTTGGATTAGAATCTGAAAGTAGGGCCACAGATTTTGTTTAGTGTAAGGTCACGTCAGATCAATGTCTGTTTTAGGCCCCATTTACAAGACAACGCTTCACAGCGTTTTACCAAAAACACATGAAAAGGCAATAAAAAAAACTGCGTCTACACGAAAATGCTGAGGGTTGGTTGTTGTAATGTTGTGAAATACAATCTGGCGTTGTCACCATATATTTTATTTTGAAGTCAACTAAGTTTGTTTTGTCAAGTGCGTATCTAATCCAGAGGACTCTACATAGCTGTGTATAGGTGGAGACAGGTCCGGTTTGATTTGGCCATTAGGTTGGCCTCCTTTGTGGTTGACTTGCTGTTGGTTTGAATCTAACTTGAGACCTCTGCCCTGCATCGCCCCCCATGGCCCTTGTTTCCTGCATTATACACTGTCCTGTCCTCTCTAATATAGGCATAAAAACACCCCAAAATACTCAAAATGAACTTTTGGTGCAAAATTCATGATTCTTTTAATTCTGTTTTTGTTTGTTCTTAAAGAATTCATCATTTATCTCTGTTTCCAAATTCTGCAGATCTACAGCTGTGGCTGCATGCTGGTATAACCAAAAGTGTCCAATGTCTTCATATTAAAACCAAAAACAAACCCTTGATATAGATTTCAGCACCTCACTGTTGCTGACAAAATGTTTCATACAGTTCACATATGCGTTAACTTTCATAATCTTTTCTCGCTGTCAACAGTTGCTAAGATGTGACATCTCTTAATGCTCAAAGCACATCTGTCACGACCTTCACCTCCTCCAAAGATCAAGATCAAACTTCTCGCTGCTCTTGAAGATCAACACGCGGCTTTGATGTCAAAAACCCTCAGTCTCAGCCTCCATCAGGGGGTTACATGGGAAATTCACAGCCAGCAGAGAATTTTTCCAGCACATTTATGAGATGCTTTATCGCCTTAATTGACCATATACAAGAAAAACAGGGCACTTGTCTAACACTGAGGGCATGTGGAGACTCATTAACTGTAAAACAATAGACGTGATGGATGCTTTCATGCCACCATGGAAAGTGAAACAGAGTGCTCCTTGAATTACGGAGATTTCCGAGTGCAGGCATTCCATTAAGAGAGAAGATGTCAGAAAAAAAATGTGTAGAAAGCTGCTTCAAAGGGGTCAGGCGTTCCATGGCTGCTTTCTCTTTTACTGCCATTGAGAAGGTGTCACTTGGTGCAGGAGGAGGTGATTTAAATTTCATTAGGAAGGGAAGAGAGGGACCTTTTGGATCTTATCCTTTTTTAAAGTCCTCACCCCAGCTGGTAAATGTGGGGCCTGATATTTAAACATTTTGTCTCACTATTTTCCTCCAGCACAGTGTCAGAGCCTTAATTACATTCAGTGATATCATCCTTGAAGTTTCCAAGTAATGGCATCTAAAAGGTTGTTTCTGGTGCCCCTGAATATTAACCATACATGTCATTTTATAATAACCTTAAAAGCTTTTGCTGCTTAAACATGTTGGTCTTTCTTTTTTTTTATTATTCTTAAAGAGCAGCAGCAGCCTTTTTATAACTCCGGGTGTACAGACAAACACACTTGTGAGTGAGCTGTACCTCACACTTTCCCAGATGGCCAACGTCTATCTTTAAGATTTCCCTTACAAGGACACATCGAAGAGCCCTTATGGTGGCTAAGAAGCACTTGTTTTATTAGGCTCTGAATCAGGCCAAGGCTACGATACACCACGTATGAAACATGAAAGTATGACTGCACCCGTTATAAGTTATTTGTAGGAATGGAACAATGCATGAAATCTGAGTCATCTGTGCGACACTGCAGGTAGCATGAGCATGACCTCTCCTTCATGTCGCAGCAGAAACACAGAGGGAGACCTTTTAGTTTTCTTTTGTTTTTATCTTTTGATTCTACAAAAGCAGACCTGCCTGAATTATTCCCACATGTTTATGTATGTACATACACACTTCATACAGGTTGACTTCTGCTGACACACACACCCAGTGTCCTTCCCATGCCTGTTATTCCTCTGCTTAAACCACTGCTGATGAGCCAATTAGAGACCCTTACTGTGGAAATGTATCACACTGTACCGCACTGCATGGCAAAATAGAGAGCGTAGGGCACATTAAAGGGAACTTTTTGTATCATGAAAGTGTGAGAGAGGAAGAGAGAAAAAGCTTCTGCACAGCATGATAAACAACACCACTCTAATCCACTGTGGAGAGCTGAGTGTACCTGGGGTGTCCAAACTTTTTTCAAAGAGGGCCACATTTGATTTCATGAAAACAACCAAGGGCCAACGGCTCTTGCTGACACATTTATTACCTGTGAAAGTAACAGTTTTTTAATTTCTGAAAGCAACCAAGTGTCCTCGAACATCCTTGTGCCACTGTTACAGACTTTTGGAATCAAACCTCATCTGTCTCTTAATTGTCTCTTGATACCAGATGAATAGTGATCAGTTTTCTGCAACATTACGTGTTCCATAAACATCAGCAAATTTTGCGTCTTTACCAGGAAAATGTTCTCCATTAGGAGGGGATATGGGGAAAATATGTGGGGACTTTTTTCATGGCAGGGCCTGGATTTTATCATGATTGTTTTTCAAGATGCTTTTAAGACAATTTTGACCTGAAAACATTCTTGGACCTAAATATTCCATATCCTGTGTATCATTTGATAACTTCAATCTACTCCTGTTTCCTCTAATTTGTGTCCTGAATTCTGGATATTCATGATGCACCCAACATAATAAATACTGTCACTCACTGCTGAAAAAACAAAATTTCCAAAATTCCTTTTTTTAGGAGCGTAAAAATGTGAAAACTTATTTCTATACCCTAATTCCAATAGAGTTGGGATGTTGTGTAAAATGCAAATGAAAGCAGAATACAAAGATTGTCAAATCATATTTAACTTATATTCAAATAAATACTCTTCAAAGAAGATATAAATTATCAAAACTGATCAAATGAATTGTTTTTTTGGCAAATATTTACTCTTTTTGAAGTTGATGCGTGTAACACGTTCCAAAAAAGCTGGGACAGGATGTTGCATGTTTTCCACTGTGTTACATCACCTTTCCTTTTAACAACATTCAATAAGCATTTGGGAACTGAGGACACTAATTGTTGAAGCTTTGTAGTTAGAATTCCTTTCCCGTTCTTGCTTGATGCAAACTTCAATTGCGCAACGGTTTGGGGTCTCTGCTGTCGTATTTTGTGCTTCATAATGCACCACATATTTTCAATGGGAGACAGTTCTGGCATGCAGAACTGTTGCATGTCTTTTACCACGAAACCACACTGTTGTGAAATGTGCAGAATATGTCTAAGCATTGTTTCACTTTACCTTTCAGCATTAGTGGTGCCTTCACAGATGTGCACGTTACCCATGATGTCATGGGGACTAACACCCTCACACCATCACAGATGCTGGCTTTTGAACTTTGCGCTGAGAACAATCCAGATTGTTCTTTTCTTCTTTGGCCTGGAGGACACAATTTCCATGACGATGGGTTATAAACCAAAGAAAGTCAAGTTTGTGAAAAGTGGAGATACTTGTTTTTATTGACCAGTGACAAGTCATTGATTTAAACATGTTATCTGTATGAGTTTTTTTTTAGTTTCTGCAGAATGTGGCATTAATACAACTAGCCTATGCACAGTCCAAATGTGGTTTTGTGAGAAGTTACTGGATATACTCTGGTTTTGTTCATGCACTTGACAGAAAATGTAAATGTACACATAATTTAGAACATGATTCATTTCAGTGCTGAAAGATAAAACTGAACCTGACTTTTGACATGCCCAGTGTGCACTGTAATGATGCTGCCATTCCGACAGCTTTTTATTGTCTCTGCAACTGCAAATCCCACTCTTCAGATTCCCCTTGCCTTCACACACACACACACACACAGACACACACTCACACACAAGCACACACATGCACACATGCCAGCCCATCGAGTAGGGCATTGACCTGATGGAGCATCACATTACGGCTCCTTTGGGCTCAGCCGTGAAGACGGAATTGAGAATTTTCTCTCCCCATAATGAAAATTGACTCAAGCGATTTGTAAAAGAGAGCTACAAGAGAAGCTGTATTGTATCAAAAAATAGCTTTTTTTTTGGGTGTGGAAGCATACAAAGAGCTAAATTAAGCAACCACTCCATGCAATCTGTTCCAGGTCATTAAGCACACACTCTGAGCTGGACCAGTGTCTTTCTGGTGTGTGCTGGACTTCAGTGTGGACCGCCCTCTTATGTTTTGCACTTTGCAAAATGGCAAGTTCCCTTATTAGAGTGGACAGAGCACACTGACCTAATCTGCTATTATGCTTTCATAGACCAGTGTGCGGTAATTCCATCACTTTGGCCAAGTGAAGACAGTTAAGTCGGACAATCTCTCAATATCGCACTAATCAATCACTTTTACAGTGCATTACTGTGAGAGGGAGCCTCGCCCCCGTGGAGTGCAGCCTGATATAAATAGCAGATTGGCTTCTTCCATGCCTCCTCTCTCTTTCTCTTTTTTTTTTCTAAAATTCCATCAGTATTCTCTGCATGCATGCTCTCCCCTCACCCCCCTCATGAACACACACATGCTCATTCAGATCGAGCTCAGAGCAGAGCGCATAATGAAAGTTAAACCCTTGCAGCACGTTCTGTGGGGGTAATGAAATTTTGGAGGATGTGTACCTGTTCAAAAAAGGTACCAAACTAGTTTCAGCTCATTTAAAGATAACTTTGTGGTGGATATCTGGCAGGTCAAGTAGCCAGGCTTTGATAGAAATGTTGCTCTTTGAAAGAGAAGGCAAGCAAGTATACTGAAATGAGTTTGCGTCATATACCCCTGATCCATTTAAAATGCCCTGGAGGTGCTCCACCTCTTGTGAACTGCTCTTTAATTATAACAGACTGCTGCTCTTGTGAAAGGATTGAACAACAGATAAGTGTGACACCTGTCATGTTGCAGCAGTGATGTGAAGAGTTTGTGAAGCTAAGAAGACATATTATCTATATAGAGACATACTGTTCCCACAATGTGCCTGTGGTACTTTATTACTAGCAGTTCTCCTCTTAAATATGAAGCTTTTATCTCTAAGTAATCCACCATTATTTCAGTCTAACACTCATGCCCTGTGATGTACCATTGTATCTTAAATTTGCTCATATGATGAAGTTCTTTTTAGCAGCTAATTAATTCAGCTCACGGCAGAAATAACGTTGCTCTGAAGATAAATTCACACTTTCTGTCCTTGCTATCTGCAAATCCCTCACATCCATCATGTGGTGTACAATACAGTGCAATGCATGTGAGGCTCCTACAGTCAAATCAATCGGATTTGACAGGATTTGTCAAGTCCACCAGAATTCCTTTTCTCATCACACGTCCTGTGGCCTCCATTCAGGCAGATGCACAATACAGTGGTTGGGGAATGAATGTGCTCAAAAAACCCGATGAAAACATGTTATCCTCTTCTTAGAGGCACATTATAATGAGGGTTGAGGCTGTGTCTGGCTTTCTTCTGCAACTCTGAGAGGATTACACATTGTTTTTTCTCCTCCTTCTGGGTGGTAAGATATTCATGTTTATTTTTCCAGATGCTGGATATCCTGTTTCCATTGATCCAAGCCAAAAGGAGTACTTTTTTTCTGCAGGAAAGAGTGAAGCAGAATGTACAGAGTGAGGCATGTGGGTGTTGAAGTTTTTATTTGTGCTTTTTGCTTATGATGATGGAGATTGAGGAGGATTGGGGAAGAAAAGAGAGTTAAATACTCACCAGAAGATTGAGTGTTTTTTTTTTTTTGTGAGTGCAGCAGTGACCCAACATCCCCTCCCTCTTCCCTTCTCCCTCCCCTCCGTTGCAGCATCTTTGTGCAGGACCACGAGCCCCACCAGCCCATCCCGGAGTATCACAAACACCTCACAGCGCCTCCTCTCTGCATTACGCTCTAACACTTTCTCCTCATCCTTATACAAACATAGAAACTCGCAGTTGTTTCTCTCTCTTTTTTTTTTACCCCCACCTTTTAATGACATCACGTTGCTGCAGTGCTTCATGAAAGGTGTCAGTCGATTCCTCTGATTGCCAAAAAGAATTGTGTCCACGCGCTGGTCACTTGGCTCTGGCTCCAGACATCATGGCGTGACAACATGTATCCATTTACATCGGGCTTTTGTTACGCAGGTGGACGCCTGCATGCATGAGGAGGACACAGTGAGGAAGATCTGCTTTGAGGAAGGAGGGGATGGACTAAACATGTATGAAACTAATTGCTCGCATACATACTATTAGAGAAGAAAGGGGGGCGAAATTGGGGTATTAGTGCATGGGATTCCTTCATTGCGCGTCACACTGAGTTATATATGTAAAGATGCAAGGAAAGGAGTCACCTCAGAGCTCATAAAACTGCTGCCGGAGTTTTATCGACCTGAGTGATATTTTTTGACGGACTTGCAGCCTGAAACTGACGCCACAACCTTCAACCGTCTGAGGCTTTTATTTTGGAAAGCGCGCAGACCCATCGCGCCGGACTGCAGTTTTCGTTTCCATCCTGACACCACCACCACCAGCAGCAGCAGGAGAAGCAGCATCAGCATCACAGCGATTCATAACAAGCATTACCGGGAATTTAATCCGCTCCATTCTCCTGTTACAAACCCTTTACGCGGAGGAGGGGGGACTTGATGCGGACGCTTTAACCCCTTTTGAACGCGGCTCGGACGCTTCAAGGAAGCCTCCGGACTCTCTTGAGCTTTTTGGATTTTCTTTAAAGGGGGGATTCAGCCTCACATTTTTTTACCTTTCACGTCTCACTCGGATCGTACTGGGATTTAAGGTGGGGTTTGAACGTATCCCGATGCAGGTAACTGGAAGATATCCCACTGTCTGTTGTTGATGACACTTCAATTCAGCGGCAGATTGTCGCTCATCACGTCTGCTGGATTTTTTTTTGTCCTTTCAAAAGCACAAGCCCATCACTAGATTCAGTGATACTGCTTTTTCTTTAACGCGTCAATTTGGAATAAACGAACTCCGTCTGAGATTTCAGTGTGAATTTTAACCAACGAGACAAGCGCGTTGACGGCGGAAATGATGTGCAATAGGATCGAGCTGTCGGCATCTGCTTTATTAGTCCCACTTTTGGTAAGTCACTTAGTGGACTTGGTGAGAAATGTGCAAGAGACTTCTTTCTCCTGACGCATGTGGGGATAAATGTATGTGCTGTGTCCAGGTCTGTGATGTGCCGCATTGAATGAGCAAAAATGTAGAATAATAGGCCTGCAATATGTTATCCACCAAGATATCTATCCATCTCTCTTTCTAGCCATCTAAAGCAGAACCTCATCCATATCTCTCTCTTTGTCTTGCATAATGTGCAAATCTTTGCTCCACTTTAAAGGCAGCCATTCCCTGTAGACTGCTGTATAATATGATATCTGTCTAGCTGAGATGTGTTCAGGCTACTTATGATATTCCTCCTCACGTGGTGGGGCAGTTATTGATAGTGTTCGTGCTTTTAGATGCAGTCTGATGGGCCTGAAAACAGCCCTGATGACTCGACCCACCTCCGTGCGTCTTTACTGTTGCGATGAAGATGCTTAAATATATGACACATGGCTTGAATTCCCAGGGACCGGGAGCGCATGTGGAAATGGCACAGGCGTGTCTGCATCAGCACGACGCAGACACCAAGACTCTTCATAAATTAGCAGCTCTGAAATCCTCCCATCAGATTGCTCTGATTGCAAAGAGAGGTAGAGTGGACGTTTTTACTGTGGAGCCACAGGGCTTGAATTATGAAGGAAACTTGTTAGTGTCCCTGTGAGTGGAGTTTAAAAGCATATATTGAGGTGATTATTTTGTTTTACGGCGAATAGAGGCCTCGGCGGTGTTTCTTGCACGCTGTGTGTGAGTAAAACGGGCTGCACATCATCTTTTTTTCTGACAATCAACTAAGCAGGTTTGGAGATGATAAAAGGGATGGAGAAGCACTGATGCAGCATGATAATGATCTCATGGGCGCCATGAGTGAACGCTGGCAATTATGTTTGTAGCTGGAATTTTTAGCCACACTCATCAGTTTCCTGTTAACTCAGTAAGCCAGGCCTCCTCTGATCCAGCTCAGCATCTGTAGGAAGTTTGTTGCACTTTAAGAGGTCAGTGTCTGGTTACTGGAAATGTGTTAATCACTCACAGTAAAGGGAATGGGGAGAAAGAAGGGTCTGGGAGTGTATTAGATTAAGGTGGGGTTAGATGTCAATATGCTTAAACTAAAGTGGAGTGAACCTCCCTCATAAAGCGCGGCCTTATCCGCATAATACCTTGAGAAACACCCCCAGGGGAAGGTGTAGGCACTGGCTGGCCGTGTTGCTACATCAGGGCGTGCAGTGAGTGCTACTGCGGCTTGCCGAGCTGTTAGAAAACACAGAGTACCAGCTGCATCTACAGTATACTCCCTCCTTTCCTCTCTTACTAAGCCTGAGGACTCTGTGTATGTGTCCCCTCAACGCTGGAAGAGAGAGTACCACTTCCTCTGAAGCTGTCTGCTGAAATCACGCTGAAAACTGAAAAATGGAAGTTGTCACAAGGTCTTGGCATTGGTCCACACTCTGACAGATGCCTACCATGTCCACGAGCAATAAAGGCATACTGTGTACGTCACATATGAGCATTTTGTTCTATAAAAATAAATGCAAGAAGAGGCTGCTCAGGGGCTCGAGTCACTGTTCCTGTGTAGTGAGAAAAGGGTGAGCTCTGTTTTTTGGACTGAATGACTAATAGAGCTATTTGAAATGATGTTTTTCAAAGCGGTGCATCTTTCAGTTTTCAGTTTGGAAACAGAGGTTAACGAGGTTACTGTTGAAGAGCTGACACCCTTGAGTTTAACTGGATTCGAAATTGTAGTTTTTATGTATTTGTATGGTTTTTTTTACAAGCTGTGTGTCGTAATTGTTAATGATCGCGTCTTTGGCTCGTCAGTGTGTTGCAGGATGTTACAGCAGCAGCTCAGAGCACTCACTGTCATGTGTTAGCTTAATGAAATCGGGCAGGATGGTCATTATCATTATCATGCATTATTGCCAACACTTCCTTGTTCAGCAATGCTACTGCAGGCAGGAAGCCGGCTGCAGAGCAATTTCATATCTCAGCAGGTTCTGCATGAAAATAAAGTGACAATGGCACGTGTGCAGAGGTGTCTGCTTTCTAGGTTGCCATTTACAGACCGTGGGGTGAGATTAATGGGCTCTCTCTTCCTTGCAATTCTGTTGCATTGTGTTACAGCAGCAGCTCACGGTGCCAGTGTCATGTGTTAGCATTATGAAATCAGAACCAGAGGAGGGTTATCAGCCACCACAGGAATCAGAGAATAACAGCATGCACGAGCTATTGATCTGTATTTGGGAGCATAGAAGACTTCATAACAGATTGTATAAACCTAGTTTTGTTCTCTATTCAAGGCATATTGGAATAGCTTTTTACTGTGACTCATGCTTGCACACTGACATTTGCAGGATTTACACATTTGCTCCAAAGATTACTGTTATTTTAAGCAACTCAGAGCTTAATTCAAAGGTTTAGAACAGTAAGCAGTGGGTGACTCTTAGCATGCACGATTTTCACTCAGCTTTGTACACAATTATGTTTAGTTTTGCAGAAGCTCCCGGTGATGGCTGCTTGGTTAAGGTGCAAATGGATACGCCGTATGTCCAATTCAAAGAAAAGCAGTTTGAAGAAACGGATGAGGGCTTGCTATGCCCATTGTCTAGAAACAACAACTGCTCAAACGACACTGTGATGCAAACAACAACCGCTTATGAAGAAGCAATCTCAGAGCACTAACTTGATTATTTCTTGGATTCTGGACTCTGCATGCAGAAAAGGACCTGCAAAATAAGGAGGAAATATGTTCTAATTAAGCTGTTATCTGCAGACAGAATGAGCAATGTTTCTCCCAAGGCTGACCAAATTATTTAGCGTTCAAGATGCATGAAAAACCTGTAAGAAGAGCGTAATTACAGGTAGCCAAAAGATCAAAGGAGTAGCCACCAATGCACCAAAGCAATTTAACTAGACTTACCCTCAGAATCTATTTTTTAAGGTTAGTGAGTAATAAAGTGACAGGAAAAAAGCAAAGGTGCACTCTGAGCACTGAACACTGGAGGTAAATAACACACGGGCCTCAGGAGGCATAAAACACTTTCCAACTTTGCTGCATTATGAATATCAATGGGAGCAAAAGGTAAGAGCTCTAACATACTACTCTAAAAGGTTACTGAAGTCATCTTTTATGTGCTGTAAACAGAGCTATTGATCACTTATGAGATGCATTTGGTACAGTCTTTATAGATCACTCTGTTCCCAATTCATCAGGGAGGAGGGATGATACAAAAATGTTTTTGTGCAGCAAGTAGGGCGTAATATTGCCTCAAAGCATGACGGTTTTGAGTTTGAGTGCGTTAATTAGCTCACAGTTTATGTGCATGTGTGTAAGATGAAGCTATGTTAGGTGGAGACTTTGAACTGTAGTTTGAAGGTGAGCGAGACTTAATTAGTCTGTGTTAAACTTGTGCTGGGACACACTGCTGTGCTCCATTTTTAACACAGGACAAACATTGCTGAAAAGGGGATGGATGGAGTACACTGTTTGCCAATTAGCAACTCTGCAACTACTTATGTCTGAACAAATGTCATCAGGGTTCACTGAAAACTGAATCAAACAGAAGTTAACATCAAGTAAACTTGAAGATCTGTTGAGAGTCCAGCCCATCTTTCTGAAATGGAAAGGATCCCAACAGCTCAAGTGACATCAAGATATGTGCCTGCTCTTGCCTGGATGAAAAAAGGGCCACGTTCTAGATTTCATGCTTAATGAGTGACTTTTGTCCAGAATTTCCTTTCAGGAAACTGTTATTTGCATATTCAAACATGATTATCTCTTGTTGTATAGTGGGGTGTACAAAAGGGCATTGGCCCATAGACTATTATGTCCTTCAGTAGTATGCTAACAGAAGTGAACAGAAAGAAGATGTGGATCGCAGAAATATAAGTGCAGAATTGACATGATCTTCTGACTCACACATTCAGAAATGTGCAAACAACATAGATAAGAGTGGAGTTGGATTTTGTTTCAAATATATGCTGTTAGTTAAGCACAACAGCATATGAATTACAGAAACTTGTCAGTTAAGGAACCAGGGATGAACAGGGCGATAGCACCGAGTTTCTCAACATACGTTCAGTTACTTTCTGTCACTTTTATGGCTCTAAATACACTTCAAACATAATCATGGTATAAAACGCACATTAGCCTAATTTTAACAAAGCAACCCGGTCACCCACAGTTGCGGGTTGCGCCATAGAACCTTGTGGTTCAATAGTGATCAAGCTCATTTGACTCAGTAAGAACTAAAGTCAGGTAATGTAGATCAAAATGATATCCTTGAGTGGCATGAAAAAAAATTGTTGTCAACAGCATCTATCTAAAGCAAAGGATCAACAAATTCTTCAAACCCTTCCAAATATTTAAGTGCAGAAGCCCATTGGCATTCTGACTCTGTAATCTTTGGGAGTACTGATTGCTTCATGGCTCCTTTTATCTCAGAGGCTTTTCACCCCTCACACATTTGAGCAGTATGTCTGAGTAAGGAAAAGTGTCATTTATCGTCACAGAGCATGAACATGTGCCTGCAGCGTGCCTGTTAGCCACGGCTGAGTCGCTGTTGTTTGTCTTCCACAATGTCGGATAAAACAGGTGAGCACGGGAAGCGCTGGTGCTTACAGACTGACCTGCTCTGTGCCTCATGATGAGAGCCTCATGTAAAATGGAGCAACAGGGTGTGAGCAGAATGTGCAATGGAAGCTAGATGTATTGTAGACTCCTTTTAAGAGACAAGCTGCTCTCGTGAAGATCTATCCGAGGTTAGAAAGCTAATTCTTTCAGGGGCATGGTGCAGGATGTGGAATGAAATCCAACACCCAGCTGATGGTCAGCAGGTATCATAATACAAAATACAAACAAATTTAACCTTTATGGATCAGCCTAAATCCTGATATAAGTCAGAATAATCATGTCACCTGCTGTAGAGCATTGGAGCGTTACGTTTCAGTACATGTCTTATCCCTTCAGATCTCCTCCCTGGTACCAGCCAGTTGCCTTCCTTTGTGTTGACTCTGGTAAGAAAATCGTTGATGGCATCTGTCTCCCTGAAGAGCGCCTGTTGTGTAGTCTCCCTGCCGCTGCGGCAGCTTCAGACTGTTGGCCCTGACACTGTATGTCAGGGCCTTTATACGGCCATTTAAATAAAGTGATGTGATATCATTATGCAAACAAGAAATAATAGCTGAGCTCGACATTAAAGGAAACTCACAGCGATGTCTTAAACTGCAGCTTATGGTCGTCTTGTACTGTTTACCTGAAGGTGACATTGATTTAGATCATGCTTTCAGAAGCTGCATCTAGTCATATTGATCAATATCTTCTGCCAGAGCAGCATTTCCTTTGGCTCTCCTGAGAAAGCCAATTAAGGGAGATACAAGCACTCATAGAAGATTTCAGATGCACACAAACACTATTTCCCCCACAGTGGCATTAAATAATGCATAAGAACGATATATTATTGTGCAGCGCTCTCCACCACAGGTCCGACTCCTTCTTTTAAGGCCCTCTTTTTTGAAGCTAGACGCCTTGGACTGTATACAATCTATTTAATCCACCGTTCACTCTCTACCGAGGCATTAGGAGAAAGATAATGCCGCCATGAATTACTCCTACTGAACATGTCACTGTGATGAGAGATCATTTTGTCCTTACACACTGATTTGTTTGTCAGAAACTTGCGTGGTGGGCTCTTCATCAGCCTGAGATGTCTAACTCTGCTGCCTATTAGAGGCTGGAAGACCGCTGAAGCATTAACTATTCCAGTGGAGTGAATGCTTAAGAGCCTCAACCTTCACATTGTGTTTTGTCTGTTTGGTTGAACGTCTGGCTTTAATAGAGATGCATGCATAATCAAGCACCCCAGTGCAATAACAGGGAGCCTGCTGATGATGTTTTGTAGCTGACCATATTTTCTATCAGAGAGCCTTTTTGCATGTTGCTCTGAGAAAGTTCTGGGATGTGGGAATGTTCTTGTGAATGCACATTGATGTGCCATATGCTCCATTCATTTTGCATACAGTACATCACTCATAGCCTGTATCTAGTAAGTGGATGTACCCTCCCAGTTGTCAAAAGGGAAGTCAGAGCTGTGAGTTGCAATGATTCTGAATTATCAGGAGAAACTGCTGATTTCAAAACAAAGAAAAGAGAAGTAATACACACCTGACTTGTAAAATGATTTATTACCTCATTAAACATTTTTGCCCCACTGGCTCGAGTTCCAATCACTGGTTTCAATCTTTTTGATACCAATCTAACTTCTTCAATTTTTGATGCTCGCACTGTGTAAAACTGTGGATAATTAGAGATGCACATTATTGGATTTTTGCCAATACCTGATAAAACCAATATTTTGATTTTGGCCAATAAAAATACCAAGACTTATGTTAAAAATAGTACTGATACAAAAAAACCTAACTACTACCATTATTAATACTGATACCTACATTGATAGTGTGACTACTAATACCAATACTAATATTGATTGAGATACAAATGGAAATGCTAAACCTCAAAACTGATTATGATACAGATACCAATGATGGTATCAACACTGATTCTGAAGCAGTTACTGACACTAATTCCAACACTTATTCTGATACAGACACCAATCGAAAAGCTTTTACTTTCCTGGGACCAACTCAGATACTGATACAAATGCCAGTATGTATTGTGATACCCATATGGGTACATCATCAGTTTTTGGTTTACATGTGAAGTATCTTTACCTTTGGATGGCTTCCTCAAAATTTCTTAGCTTTTGGGATGGCAAGGAAAGGTGAGTTTGTTTATCTTGAACAATTTGACAACAAGGCAATCAAAAGTGACTAAAATAGATGACTGATTTTTCATTTTTATCCATGTTTTTTTTTATTTCGCAGTACCTTATCATACTCCCTGGTATCAATTCATGAGATGCACAATTAAAATAACAGTCTTAGAGGAGTGTTGTTCAGCTTTTTCTTACATTGCCGGTGCTCTACCACCATTGCAAATTGCATCTGTTCCCATCTGTTTGCAATACTTCGAAATATTTTTATGCAGCTGACATGGGGAAGCACTATGTTGATGCACAAAAGCAAAATTAGTAGCTGAAACATCAGCTTGACATAAAGTCTCTTCAACTGTGACTTTATAACTGCAATCCAGCAAGAACAGGTTCAGTTTATAAAAAAAAAAAAAAAAAAATTATAATGGTGTTTCTCTAACTCCCAATAACCATTTCTTGCGTGAAGGACTCTGTTTATTGTGAAACTAACATTGCACTGGTGAGACTTTTACTATGACAATAAAACTTTGTTACCAGCAAGCAACCTTCATGCTGAAATATGTGGCCACTGGCCAACTGGACCACGGTCAATATCGAGCCCTGTCTACCCTTGAAGAGTCACTGGGAGCTGGAGTAGATCCCAGCTGACAGAGCCCTTATATTTCAATGCTTAATCAACAAACCATTGAATTCTAAGGTCTTGATTTCTCCCTGACGGAGCTGATAAACAATGGTTGGAAAATTCAAATGGCCTTGATTAAACCTTTCTTTTTAGTTTCAAAGTCTGTGCATGAGAAAATGTTCTCTGCAGTCTCTCTGCTGCATTGATATAATTCTCACCACTTCATCATTTCAAACATGCACAGCTTCAGGGACCTGACAGAAAACAGGAGCCACAGAAAATACAACGCTCTTGGCCTGAATCCATGAAAGTAAGTTCCCAGTTTGGATGCCTGCTCTGGTGCATGTGTTTATTTGATATTTATCTGATGTGCACAAGATGCACTAACTGATAATCCACTGCCTTGGGCTTTTTTCAAACACTAACAACCTAGCAGTTTTCTTATGCTGTGTCACAGCGTATTAGTATAAAGCTGCAAATCATTCCAGAAAGAATCTGAGACACCTTTCAAAAGATTTGCCACTTTGAAAGACAGAGCAGCAAGTTTTGTTTTCCTCAAAATAGATTTGCTGATTAAAAGACATACAGCACAAAAATATATTGATCAACTCTGCTAAATATTATGGATATGTAAAAGCCTCATCATCGTAATTAGAGATAATAAGCATTTGTTGTAAACATAATCTAATTTCTGTTTGATTTTCTTTTTAAATGCTAAAGTGGGATTCGGGAAACTGTCAAATTGATTGTTAGAAGACGACCTCCTGATAACCTTGTTAGCTGAAGAGTGTGTGCATGGTGGTTTGTTTATTTGGCCCCACTTTTCATAAGTAAGCAGTATGAGCCATTGATCAGCACATTATTACACATACATGAGCAGAAGGACACTTAAGCGGGGTGAATTTCTTGCTGACACAGAGCTCAAAGCCTGGCTCAGGAAATCCATCCGTCAGATCAACATCTATCGGGTGTCTCTATCCTCGTCGCCAAATTGTTCATTGATGTTTGGCGATTAATTACCAGAGCTGTTGCCGCTGTTCTGTTTCCAGCTCTGGGTTAATTTCAGCAATACTTCATTTTGGGGGATTTTTATGGCCTTGTTTCTTTGGATTGATTTTCACTCCCTGGAATGAGCCCAGTTGCCTCCCATGTGTCTGCGCACAGACTGGCTGTTTAGTGGACTGTAAAAGAAAAAAACCCTGCAGAACATGAAATTTTCATGTGTCGCATGCAGTCACTGAATGACCATGCTGCTTTTGCATAGATTAGCATGATATAATTTGCATGACATAGCTATGGCTTCTCATCAGACTGAGCCAGTATTCAGTCTTGATCTCACATATCCAACCAAATCTGCAGCCTGCACCAAAAACAGAAGCTAAACTCTAATTGTCTGCACCACTCTACACCCAGATTACAATGCAATGGTTTTTATTCTAACAGGGAAAGATACAATATCTGCATCACTGGACTTCAGTTAAAATCTGCTTTAAAATCTAATTGGCAAAGCTGCAATAAACCCCAGAGAAATACAACATTTCATCCAAAAACTGGAGAAACATTACTTTTTGTTGTTGTTTTTCAGAGAATATTCTTGATCTGTTTTATCACCCTTCACAATCAGTTTTCTTTTTCTGTGGCCTTGATGAGCTCCTTTATTTTCTGTGTATATTTCATTGTCGGAGGAAAACTGTACACCAATAGAAAAGAAAACTTTGAAACTATTGTTTGATTTAGGACCAATCATAAAAGTTTTGTCCTTTGGTTCTGCAAAAATTAGACATTTAGTCCTTTATTGTGTTTGCTAATGCGCCAAATGTTCCAAAATGTGTTTTTGTCCTTGGTTCCTTTTCTTTAAAACCTGCTTATTGTGTGTTCACTTATTTTATAGGCTATTTGGCTAATGTGTATGTATTAACAGAGCCTGCCAGTGATGGGATAAACCAAGGAGAAACTCCGCATAAAAACATCTATAAAAGCAGCAATACATCTGCAGTGTAATCATGTGCGACATTACAATGCACTGTAATTTAAGTCATCCCAACAATTCTCAGATAATTGGCAGCTGTAAACAAGAGTTTCACTTAAGATAAAAAGAACACCCTGAAACTCAGAGAAGATTTCTGTCAAACATCTGTGAGGATGCCACTCTCCTTTAGAGGAAAAAAAAAAAGTCTATTCTTTTGGAATCGTGCCTTGTGTCAAGTGGCTCAAATGCATGCTCTGCTTTGTGCAGCTGCTGCCAAGTCATAGTGCAGCCTCAGGCAAATATAGCCTATAATAAACAATAATGGCACAATATCTGCGCCTTATTTGTGCTTACAGCCTGTGGAATACCTGTTTTCTAAAGGGGTAGCATGCAACAGAAGCCACATTTAAAACTGAGTGCAGAGAAACAGGCCTGTGACAATGTGAGCACTTTGGTCCAGCATTTTCTAGAATAAATGGCACAACCCAGTATTTAATAAGATGGGCTTCTTATTGTGTTCTTTATTATCATTGTGAATGGAGCTCATTGGGACATACCAGTTTGTTTGTCATTGCTCTCCCTCTCTGTCCCACTTTTTCTGCTTGTTTGGCTGTGATGGATGGCTGTCCACCAATGTGTCTGGTTATGGTTGAGGTTTCTTCCTGTCGTAGAAGTATTGCCCCACCTCTGCAGCCTTAAGAACTTGTGGATTGAGTTTCTGTAAATAAGAGCTCAGTCTAGACTTAACTCTTTTTGCACATTGCCTTTAGAACATTTGGGGCCTTAATGAAGGCTTAATTAATTGCGTTCATTCCCACTCAGAGACTTATTGGTGACCTGGTTGGGGTGATGCGATCACTGCTAAATGACTTCACACTTGGCCTGATGCTTTTGCCTTAATTATGAAAACTAGGCAGTTGCTTTGAATGCCCCAGCCTGCCAAATGCCATAAATGTAAATGCTAATTTGAGAGTTGTGAATTTTTGAAAGAAATTGGGATTTCCCTCCACTGAACACACTGAGGCTCCAGCATTTCAAAGGCAGTACTCACTGAAGCTATCATACAATTGTAAATCTGTCCCTGGAGACCAGTTATCCCACAGCAATGATGTTTTTATGTAGTTTTAAACCTACCAGCTTATAAAGACAGATCCACCAAAGGATGATCAGCTCAGCATGCCATGTCCTCGATCAGATCTTTTGTGATGGGGGGAATCATCTGTAAGGGCCTGCACCATGGGGCAGGTGGGCGACGTTGACTTATATGAGATATGAACTGGCAAAACAAAAATACGCTTTTCCAACTGGAGCCACCGTTACTGAAAGATAAACAGAAGTGGCATAGCAGTCTGAGCCCTGAGCGCACCTGTCTGTCAAGATGCATTGAGACATGCCAACCAAAGTCGTGTCAGGGAAAACAGAGCCAGGCAGGAGGTCAGTCGTATATCATGTTCAGGTGAGCTCTGCAGAGACAATATGAAAGCTTTATGGGTTGATATCAACATCAATAAACAATGTAGCAAACTAGTAAACAAAGCACCCCGGTACTGTGAAGTAATAATCTCATTAGAGAGTGATTATCTCCCAACAGGGACGAACGGCGCGCTTTTGGCCTTTCCGAGGCATCCATGCTTCAAGTTATTGATGATGCACTTTGACGAGCTTCAGCAACATCGGGTCATTAGATCAGTTTGACAAACTACTTTCTCAGCCAGAGACTTGACGGATGACGGCTGGATGTGGTTGTAGTGATCTGGGTGTTTATTGACTAAAAAGGGCTCATTTATGGCGTCTGGGATTAGTGACGAAGGACATTCATAAAGCTTGTCAGTCTCCCTCTAGATGTGTAGATGGATGGATGGGACCTGCAGAGCATTATATGTCAATTTCCTCTTAAGAAGTGGCTCATGCATTTACTGATTGACTGTAAAGGTGCCAGGCCTGGACCTCAGGCTCCCAATCCTGCATGGACATGTACATAAACTTAACCACATTAGAGAGGTAAATGTTGAACTCCTGGCTGCACTGCATTTGTCTCTTCTTGGTACTTGCCTTTGAAATGGCATATTTAAATCAACACCCCCGAGAGTCCGAGGAGTCCATAACGAGTACTTTCACTTTTGATGCCTCAGTGCATTTAACTGCTTTATTTAACTTGTTCACAGAAGGAAGATAAATTAATACAGGGAAATTTCCACTTGATGGAACATTTTCACATCCCTTAGAAAACTGCTCAGAGCTTCATCATAGAGACAAACCAGACTTATAGAAAAAAAAATGCACTCTGCTTGTTCACATTTTTCTGCAGTTGTTCTGGAAGTTTTGGACCAACTAGCAGTTGTCATAAGGGCACTCAGCTGATTTGGATAAATATCAAGGAGCGACTTCTGGGGTTGAAATATGGTACTGTTGCAGAAGTAGCATCAGTTCATTGAGTGTCCATTTGAAGCTAGCTGCAGAAGCCGTGGTTTCCTCTTTAACACCCATATAAAAAATACCCATTTAAACAGCAGAATAAATCACAATCACAGCCTGATTCATGAATTGCATGACTGTTTATTTTTAGAAAATTTGCAATAAAGATATCAAGACAAACAGTTAGATATAACATAGCTTTGTTTTGGGCAAGCTTCAGCTCCACCTCTTTAGTTGACTTTGAAACAGCCTTTTATGCTAGTATTAAGTACTGACTTGGTGTAGATGTTGTGTACATTATGGGAAAAATGTTCAAAACCTGGAGTGTGCCATAAAAATACAGGGATGTCTGACTGATTCCAGTGAAATTCTGAGTATGCAATAGACTAGTCTACCTTGCGTACTCTCTCCCACAAAACATGGCACTAATAATTTTGTCCTTCTTTTCCCATTCAAGGTGGTGTGTACTTTTTTTTTTTACGTTTGTTATCCTCACCTGCTGATGTTAGTATTACTACTACTACAGCTCAATGCAAAATAACAGCCTGCTACATTCATAATGAAGTTATGCAAGAGAGATGCCTGTGTAGTGCTGGGCAGTATGTCCACATTATACAGTCGGTGTACTTCAACACCGTTGGGTTTTCAGAAAACCATGGGTTGCACCATGTCGTACTGTATATTGATAAATCCCTGAAGAATTTCATGAAGCACGCATCAATGCTTGTTCCATTTTAGGTGAGTGATGTCACTAACAATGTTCGAAGCCTCAGCAGTTCAGAAGGTGGTTTAAGTGTTGATATGTTATGTCAACGTACTGAAATAAATCTGTCTTGATGGAGGACTGGCCTGAAACCCATCACAGTGGAACATATTTTAATTCTAAGTGGAAAAGTCCTTGGGTTGCAGAACCACATGTATTTCATTGCCTTCTTTATGTTTACAAGTACACTTATGCTTTTTACTTTGTTAAAGCACTGCAGAAGTTTGAAAAAAGTTGTCATTATGAGTTACTTAAATGTCAGCAAATGTATTTATTGACCTACATTTTACAATGAAATGATAGCTTACTTTATTTTGTAAAGTCATTTTATTACATGAAAAAAATGCATGAACAGTACCAAAATGCATTTACTAAGATTAATTCATTTCTGTTGCTTGGCAGTCATTCCCATGGCTGCACTTTTACAGGACAATCTTGAGAGTAATACACTGCTAGAATTACCCACGGAATATTTTCAAGCAGCAGGGGGGTTTGTGTGCAAATGAAGCCTCGAGAAATGAACCTTTTTGTGAACCATTTGGCTGGAAGGCCTGAAGTCTTCAAAAAGCCTCATCTCGCCATCATTAGAATATGTCCCCTATCACTCACTTAAATGCAGATTGTTTTGCTCAAATTGCTCCCAGAGCACTCTTGTCAGTAAAAATGGCCTGAAGTTTTAAATAATTTTCTACAAAGGTGTCCATAAAATCCCAGTGAAAGTTAACTGTTTTAAACTGAAAAGGTATGGGCAACAAATTTCCATCTCTGTCTATAATATGAAATCAGAGGAAAAGTGAGCCGCAAGAACCCTCTAATTTGTAAATCCAAAGCTCAAGACAAAAATTATTACAGCTTGTTTTCAGTTTTATTAATCATAATATTATACAGTAGTTTCTCAGTGGCATGTCACATACAAGAAGTTAACTCTAATATTAAATAACATGCAGTTTGGTCAGGTCTGGCATGTTTACTTCAAAAATTAATTAACAAAGTGTGAATCCTCACACAAGTATTAACTCTATTAGTGGATCAAAGCAGACATTACACCGACTTTGAAATAAGTGCATGCAGATAGAAATGGGATATTTCTGTGTAATTGATTGGTCCAGCTTTTTTAATCTTCCCGAAATTAGCCAGAACAGAATCATCTTAAGAAAGTGTCACTTCTGAGATTAGAGAACTGCCTCTTAAGCTTTCAAACCTTTAAGGAAATTCTCATTTGCGTACATAAATCTGACTAAAATTGTCCAAGATCACACTGCAGAGAGGATTTGAGGTTTATTTAAGAGGCATTTAGCTGTCAGTGTTTCAAATTATTAATCCCTCTCACCAAAGTTTGTCAGGATTTTCATGCCAGAGCTCAGCACCATGGTAATATTTGAATCTCAATTTTAAATTTGACTCAGATGATATCTGTCCCCTTACATTCTTCTAATAAAGCATGATAGACACAAATACATTATCTTATCATTGCGGCTCAATACAACCGACAGCAATAGGCAGCAGTTAAAACAATCCTTTTCTCTTCCTGTCTTATGCGCAGTTTGTTTTGCTGGATGATGGGGTGCAGCTTGGTGAGCGTGTCTCAGAGGAAATAAAGCTTCAGTTCAGGATAAAAAGCAGATAACGTCTCAGAAATCCTCTAACTGAAAGAGCACATGGCATTAACTCAGTAATAGCAGATGGATACGGCTTTGATCCACAGTTTGGGAGGAGAAGTCGATTGAGTGACTGTGATAAGACATTCAGCAGTTAAGAGCTTTCACTGTATCTTGACTTGACTGTATTTAGACTACAAAGACATGAATGACACTATTATTCACACAGGAGATTGAAATTCTTTTACAAAATAATTTTTTTGTTTTTTTTTCCTCTGATATCATTTTTGCCATCTGACAAAAAGCAAGTCATAACTATAGGACAATATGGCCTGTTTGTCAAAGTCAGTCATGGACTTGTATGTTTTGTACTGGATGTTTGGTTCACTGTGCATCTCACTTAGTTTGATACATCTTTGTAATGAATTCTGTGAAACTATGTACAACACTTATGCGTATAAGTGTGACAAATTCTCTTGAAATACAATCACATGTGGGATACCGTCTAATCTCAAAGCTTAGTTGAATTAAGAATACCCTTACATTGACACCCTTGTCCATGTATGGTGTATGTTGGAGAGCAGTCCCAGAGCTTGTTGCTGCTGAAGGGTCTTCATCAGTGAAAGAACAGTGGTAAAAACCCCTGGTTTAGATTCATTTAAATGTATCATCAATTGTGAGCATATTTGAGCTGATCTTAAAGCTTTAAAACAGCATTTCCTCACTCAACCAAGAGCCAACTGTCTTGAGCCATACAAAAGCTCTCTTTATCACCTAAGTGTCAAACAGGCTACCTGGACTTCAGTGTTGTTATTTTGGCTTTGAAAGAGTGATAGATCAAGCCCTGAAAGCTCATCTTCTCTTCTTTCAGGAACTGTTTGATTTGTTTTTTTGCTAGCCCAAATGGTTGAGGAGTTATGGTAATGAGAACAGCTTGCATCAAGTATTGCCTGTGATTCGAATGTCATTGCATGCTCATTCCCATGCTGTACCCCAAAGTACCTCAGATAGAACCATAAAGCTCGTCTTATATTCTTTAAGGAATAGTTTGCCAACATATTGGCCTGGGCATACAACATTTAACGTACGTAATCATCATCAATCATTTGATTTGTGATAAAGTGACCGAAATACTAAATCCCGTGCATTAATTTCTGCCCCCGCATCATCAGTAGTAACAGAAGACAGGCTGCAGACTGACTTTTCTGACACAAACGCCAATTAAACAAAGTCTACAATTAATGTCTAAGTAGGATCATAAAGTTTATAAAGATGTTAGAATGATTTAATGTCATCTTTGAGCTGAGCTTGCTCACATCAGAGTAGTAGAGGATTGTAGAATAGTGAAATTTACGATGAATTTGCAACAGCCACAGCTAGTTTCAGGCCAATACAACACTCCGAAAATGATGTAAATATCAATAATTCAAATCAGCTTATTAAGATTGACAAGGTTTTGGTGGTTGTCCAACTGGACATAGTAATGGTCAACTATGTAAGATTGCCTTACCATAAATCCCAAGCTTTAGCACTTTATTTTGTGATCCACAACATAGAATTTGTTTACCATCACAGCCCCCATCTATTTAGCCTTCAAAGTCTTTAAATTTTGACATGTTGGTAATTTTTTGGATTAGACAGGCAAGAAAGCGAGACACTTGGCAGCTGGCTGTCAGCTGAGTAGCTTTGGGGTAGATTCTTCATCGTGTTAGACAGTGAAATCTGTTGTACATTCTTTGAGCTCCTCAATGACGTCTCCGGTGATCTTTACATAGCCTGAAGAAAATTCAATTTCTGAATCATGCATTAAAGAATTCAGCAGGATTAATATGCTAATGTTATCCTGTGTCTGCGAGAGCTTTGTGAAATTCATGGAGAAACAAATCCCTGACAACACATAGGCCAAATGCACACAGACACTTGGCCTCTAAGTGTTTCCTTTTGCTGCAAAAGAGCAACACGGTTCTGTTCAAGAAATAATGTTGAATGATAGGGCTTTGTGTAGATTTCCTTCTTGAGACCCTCTGATGACTTGAGAGTGTTGACAATGGCATTAGCTGAATTTCACCTGTGTGGCTGAAGCTCTTCAGTTTTCTTTCCTTGGCTTGTTGATGAGACACATCACTGTTATTTGCTGCGTTACCATGGCAGCAAACATCCCTCAAACCTGCAAGGTGTCTGTGGCATCCTGGTGGCTCAGCTGGATAAAGAGAGTGCCGTGTAATCGTGATATGCTGTATTTGAAGCCAGCAGGGAAACTTTGATACTTATCGCTCTTCTCTTTTCGTGCCAGCTCTCTGGACTGTATTTGACCACAAAAAGAAACCTCTGAAACTGTCAGAAAATGACTCTTCTATCATGCTAAATACAGGGGTCAGGCATATGAAACAAAATACATTTATTCATCTTTACTTATTGCAGTATATCATGAATAATAGTTTTAAGCCATGAGATTGAAAAACCAATTAAAATGTTCCTTTACTTCTTTTCGAAGCAGGTAAAGTGTTGGCAAGGAGCTAAACTTTAAATCAACCTCCCCTTTCAATTAGACGTGCAGTAAAGAGACTGGAAGATGTAAAACAAACCTTATCCAAAACAGATGCACCCCCGTGTTTGACTTGAGGGTGAGTGTTTCTCACAGCATGGCTTGAGTCTAATCGGAGGCCTAACATATGGCTGATGAGCCTACAGCTCTGTCATTCTGGTCCAGGCACACTTAATAGACTCCAAATGATCTGGCTCCAGGTGAAACACTTCTTGTGTAACAGAGACAGGGCCTGTGATCATGCAGGGTACTTGATGCAAGTATAAACTCAACGGCAGAGTACTTTTCTGTTCTCTCTGATTTTCCTGGTCCGGTATTTCTTCAATTGACAGTCGAGATTGTGATGTTTATTCAAATATATAATTATGTTTATCAGCCCCATAACATAGCATTGTAACAAAGCAAGTCTATCATCTTTATTTTAGGATTACTGGTATTGAATTTAGGCCACCTTTAACTTAGTTTTCTTTTGCATTGTTATTTTAGACCCTTTCCAAACTTTCTTGGTCTAATTTGGAGTCCAAAATATGGCAATATTTGATATTTTGCCATTTAAACAGAGAAATACCAATTAACTCATGAATATGATTCTGTGATCTGGTGGCTGTAGCAGAGGCTGCTTGAGTGCTGGGACCCAGTTGTGAGGAGGAGACCTTAAAGAGGTAGTAACTGAATTGAAGCGACTTTTTAAACTGTCCAAGTCAAATTGGGTTCCAAAATTCATGACAGGTTTTTTGGACCCTAAATGATTTTGCCCCACAGCAGCAGTGAGGGACACTGCCTGAACTTTGGATGTTCTGCTACGACAATGTTCTTTGCTTGCTTTTATATTGATTCACAGCAAAAACATAAAACTACATCACCAACGAGTAAGGACTACACCAGTGAGTGACATCAGAACGTCACATAAATTATTTCACAGTTTAAATAATTCATTAAAATGTTTGACTCCTAGACAAGTCTAAAATTAGGAAAAAACATACAATCCAAAATTAATGACCAGTGAATGTGGCATGGCTAAAACTAGGATCACAGGGTCGTCTGGTAAACTCATATTTCTTGAGAAACAAGAGCAGTTTTAGCCTGCTCTGTCCAGATTTTAAGTCAAGGCTGCAATTATCTTGGGCAACTCATGAGTCAGTTTATGTTGTACAAAAATGCTATCACTTGCACATTGCTTGATGGCAAATTACTTCATATTAGATCGATTGTTTTAGGCTGTGATTCATTCATTTCCGGCGTGCTTAGATTCGAGTGGAGATGATTGCTCAGAAGATTTGTGCTTTGACTCACAGTGATGCTTGACATTGCCACTTTTAATATATATCAAAAAACAAGGGCCATACTGAATTGGACTGCCTTTGGGAATAAAAGGAGTCTGTCAGTTTTTGATTGAAAGCTCTTTTTTGGCTGTGAACCATTTTGATACTAATGCACGACATGTCTACTTTCCCCCTGACTCCCTTATTTATTTCTGCTGTGCCTTTGGGCCAGTTTTTTTTGTGTGTTTATCCCTGTATGGCTCACTGTGTGGATGTCAGTATAAGATTTGATTGGCTAATTAGCGTCACTTATTATGATTAACAATGACTGTATTGGACAGTAAGGCTAGCAGGATCGGTGCATTATAGACAGGAATCTCAATCCAAACCTGTTTAAGTGATAAATTGTTTTTCCTTTTCAATCATGACCCTGTCCTGACAGTCAGACATGCTGCAGAGCAGGTTTTCTTCGAAGTACTTGGCAGACCATTAAAATTTGGCATTTTAATTTAGCAGTACATGCATTTAAACAAACTGGTAGCTTGTTGCTACATAATTAATTCATTGTTTGTAGAATGCAACTAACAGACTGCTTTTCACTGCCCCTCCAATTATAACACAATCTAAAGTTCAGTACTGCTCCTATTCAGAAGACTCTCAGAAGTAATTCTTTTCTCTGCAGTACGTCCGACTGTGAGGTTGTCATTGTTAGGGACTTCCTGTTAATAAAGACAGATCAGATTACTTTACAATCTGGCATAGACAATTATGTTTACTTTGCGCTACACTGATCCTCGCAGGTGATCCAATTGTCTGTCATAAATGAGCTTTTAGGTAAGACGCTGATAAGCAGAATGAAGTTGTGAAATTGTCAGCGAGAAGATGAAGTGGCTCAGCGAGCAATTTACATACATGTGGAAATCGATGTAGACGTACCACGGAGAAAGGAAAAGATAGCAGAGCGGATTTAGAATGTAAATGTAATGAAGTATCTGAAGCTAATGCTATGCAAATGCATTACCTCAGCTCTTTCGGGATTTCAGATACAGCTGCAAATGGGTATCAGCAGATGCAAACATTTTTCATCAGCTGTTTATTACCTGGGGTATATGCCCATTAAATACTTGGATGTAAATATGAGAAAGTAGCAAGCTGTTTTCAGTGAAAAATATCCACAGTTGAATAGTGTTTGCTTGTATAGCTGACTACTTATGAACTAAAAAGGATATTTACAGCAAACTACTCATTTCTATTAGTAGTCAGGAAATGGATAATTATTTATAAAACAGATGCCCAAATTTCCCCTCGTTTCAGTTTGAAATTAATTGAGCAACGTAGCAGAAAAAATGCCATGAAAGAGACTTTTTGACTTTGAAGCAGCTAAATTAAAATGACAAAGGCACATGGGAAAGCCATAATAAGATGAATAACAATTAACAGTGTGAGTCAGCTTTTAAATCACTGGGGACAAAAGCATGCCTTGAATTAGAAAACATGAGACAAATTGCAGCCGCAGCCAACTCACACTTCTCATTCCAAAGTATCAAGATATCATGCCTGGAACACAGTTAAAAGCCCACCAGAAATTATGAAGCCTGCTACCTCTCAGAGCTACAAGATAAGGTTATGAAGCAAGGAGCGGTTCACGTTTGGGTTTTTTCAAGAAGGTAATTAAAATTTTTTGTTAGTTTATGGAGAAGATTCCTGATTTGAGGTTATCCCTGGCTGTGTTCCCTGAGACGGAGGCTGTCCATGAATAATTAGCTCAGTTTGAGCTTACTCGTTAAGAAGCTTAGAAGTGCTATGAGCTAAAGTATAAGCCGGCTTAGCGAGGTAAGTCTTGTACACCAACTATTGACCACATGTTCTTGCAGTGCACAGATGTATTTTCAGCACCTTTTTTAATGGGTTGTTTGCTGTACACCGATCATCTAACGGATTAGGCTGTTTTCAGAAGCTTGGATCATAAAGACGTACAGGTACCACCGGAAATATTACACAAGCTGAGCCGTCAAACCCCCTGCTGCCCACAGAGACACCAATCCAACAGCCTGGAAATGCTTGAAATGATTAGCACTGGTGCAGGGGTTGGGATTGACATTGAATCAACCCGCTGCGCTTACACCGGCACACACATCTGAAGCCTCTGTGATAGCTCTGCTTTCGTTTGGACTGAAATCACTTATGAGAAAAGTAATAAGCTAGTGACCCTCGGTGTCAGCTCGTCTAAGCTGTGATGGCAATGTCAGTAAGATAAGAAATGTAGAATGGCCTTGTAGTCCCTGTTGCCTTTTAAAGACATCCAGATTTTCCGAGCCATTACCTCTGAGAGATGAGCGCCGGTAAAGGAAGAAAATATCCTGTTTGAGCGTTGTTTCACACCTGCATTGACTCACACAGAAGGGGGACCTTGTTTTTGTCAGATAATCAACATGGCCGGTGAGTCCTGTGCCTGCACACAGGGGGGAATCATTGGCAGGTCTCATCCTTCAGGTTTGTGCTCTGTGTGGTGGACTGTTTCCAGTGGTTACTGTGACAGTCAAAGACCCCAGAGGTGCTGCAGGAGAGTGTGATATCCCATCTATAAAAAGCTGCACTGCAATATATCCTCACAGTAAGAGGTTTTAGCCTGATTGTTGGTTTAATTTGACAACAGTTTACGATCAAGCGTCACAAGAATAGTAAACATTATTCCTTCCAGGAGATTTAGAATCAGGGTTTTTTCCCCATTAGAGTAAATGAGACGTATCTCTACAATGTACCACATATAGCAGCGAGCTACTGTAAGTGACAATAAATGTACTCTTTGTGATTCAAGTGGAGATTCCTCTATCCACTATTTCCTTTTAAATCTTTTTGAAGTTTTTTATTGAAGCTCCATCTTTTCTGACACTTTTGAAAGTGGTTCATTCAGCACAAAGTACTCTGAAGCCTACTTTAAGTGACAGCAAAGGCATGAGATGTAGAGAAAATATATCTAAAAGGGGATCCTGCGCTTCAAAGAAGCAGACTGGCAGCACAGAAGAGAATCTCTGGGTCATTTCACAGAGAATCGGCTCACTCGCATTCGTTTAACACACCAAGTTTATCGAGCTGCTAACATTTTAATGTGCACTGCGTCCTCCTAGGCACCAAAACGTTGGTTAACAAGAGTACTCTGGTGTCTTCATTGGCCCAGATTCTGTATTCCTGCTAGATTTTAAGAAACAGTTTCAATAATGGATGTTTAACTTGTTTGCTTTCTGTTTTAACTTGTTTTAAGAGGCGTAGAAATGGCCCCCAGCAAATGAGGCTACAGCTGGCTAATGTATTTGTTCTGCATGTGGTGCGCACAGTATACAACATTTACATGTTCATACATATTGTTCTGCGGGTCGAGCATCTTTCAGATAACACTTAGGCTGAAATAAAATGTTTTTCAGCACTCTGGATGTCTGGAAATGAAGATGCATCTAAAGGAGGAATGACGCAGATGTTGCTGTCAACGCACTTCTTTCTGTGTGTGTCTAAATCTGGAGCAGGGCCGAGTAATATCAGCTCAGAAACATGCACCACAGACAAAAACACAGGGAGAAAAGGGGGTTTTGGGTTTAATTTTCCGCCTTGAATGCTAATTTGACAGCTGTTCCTTTTCAAAAATGTTATCATAATAGAGTGAAAAAAAAACCTGAGAAATCCTTTGTGCTGAGCTTTGACACTGCAAATCTACAGCGGAGTTTCTCCACCATATTCCTGTTGGAAGTTTGCCAGTTTAATACCCCAGCACATGCTGAGGAACACCATCCATTTAGGGATGATTTATTAGCCCCTCTTTTCCTAAATTTCTTTCATGTCGGGAATATTTTGGGAGTAGAAATTGGTTTCGAAAAAGTTGCAGTCGGTTGCGATGCGAGTGTTGACCTGACTACAAGATCAAATTGCATAGATTTGCTGCATTCAGTTGCTGCAAAACCATCAGATGAGGATCATTTCACTGTAGCAAAATCCACCTCCTGATTGTCCTGCTTAATTTAAACAGGAGATTTGAGATGTGGAGGTGGAAGGAGGCATATTTTCAAGCCTAATGTTGCAGTTCGCTGCTCTCCAGCTCGCCCCAGCTATTGGCGTATAGTCACACTGTATCCATTATTAATCACACGCTTCTCAAGGACAACGTCTGTGCAAATTAGTATGCAGAGAGCGCAAAGATCACTTACCAGCAGTGACTTTAAAATTAAGTATTAAAAACAGAATTCTGGCCTTTCTTTCTGTATGCCAGGGTCATATCTTTGCACTGCACAAAATGGCCATGGGGATTCAAGCTGGAAAATTTCAGGCTTTGTAGTGATTGCAGTCCAATGCTCTGTGCATGACAGATAAAGATACTGCTGTAACATTTATATTTTTACCTTCATCCTTGTATCTTCTTTGGTTAAAAGGACTCTGTAGGAAAAGAGGGGTGACTTTCCCTGAAAAATCACAGAAACTTTTTCATTTCATTTATTTTTCCCACAAAGTATTTTTTGTAATGAGCACTGCAAACAGTAAATATTTATTGTTTTAGCACAGTTCACAGAGCAGTCAGAGTGAGCGGGAGTATTTCAGACATATAGTCAGTCGAGCAGTTAACAAGACAATCTCACCTCAAGGTTCATTTAGTAGCCGTTTCGGTCCCTTCATTGTAATTATATTAGGTTGATTAGCGTGCGTATGTAGCTCAGTTGCCTTGGAGATAGGGGTCCTTTCATTGGTAATTTTTCTTATTCATATGATCCTTGAAAAAAATGTTTGAGACAGAGCATCCTTCAACTTCAACAGTGTAGCAACAAGAAAGTTCATCTGATGATGAAGGTTGAAAGAAATGTCTATTTCCAGTCCCTTATTCCCTATGATGGGTGATGTTTACTGTGGAAATCTTTCCTAGATAAGTGAAAAAGTATATATATTCCTTAACATGAACCTGTAGGTGTTTTGTATGAACACCTCCCATAATTGCTGCCTGTCTTTTGTCCTCTCACCCACTTGCACTTTATTAGCTACTAGTAACACATCATGTTGCTTTTTGCTATGATGCTACATCAGGAGAGCCATCCCAAAATACTGCATGAGTGCATAGGATGTTATTGACCAGGATGCAAAGTGATTCACTGGCTTGGATATTGAGTCATGTTCTTAAGAGCTGGAGTATCAGCTGATCAATGCAGCAGAGTGAGGTCATGGATCGGCTTCTTGCTGGTAATGCATTCTGTAACATGTAGACAATGTTAGAACATCTCTGGAAGGAAGAAAACTCAGGTTCAGGTGCTTTGGGTAAAAGCCTAAACCATGGACTGTATGATATATGGACTTGGTTTGACATCACCCATCTGTCTCTAGTGATGATTTTTGAAGTGTTTCATAAACTGCGGCTAAATTTGAAATGCAAAACTCAACCTCTCCTCTGTCATAATTAGGGAGATCAATAACGTTTGAGCTTATTAATGCTCCTATCGAGCCTCACGCCTCCTGAAATGTAGCATTTTGAACTCATGTCATTAAAACCAGAACAAATATGCACCATCATTTATTCAATAAAGCTTTTAAACAATTGAATCCAGGACAAACTGGCATTAGACAGCGCAAATGAATCCAGACCATCAGCTCTGCCTTGAAGAGTTAGACAGCCCTCCCCACAGACCCAGAGGAGCCATTGTCAGCCTCAAGCTAGCACCTCACAAAATACAATTTTTAGCACTTCCACTTTAGCATTCACTAATTTCTTTGCCGTTTAGACAGAACTTGATATGCTGACTAGCTAACAAGTGAAAAGATAAGAAAACATTCCAAAAAAAATAAAAATAGTTCAAATAGAGCCCTATTTAGTCAAAGTCTAGCTTGTGGCTGAATCAGGGCTTTGACACAACAGAAGATTAGAATTTCTGGCCCACAGTCATTAAATATTAGTTGCAAGATTGTATTCTTGTGTTAGAAGCACCATTCAATCTTACAGACAACAAAATATCACTTGGTCAAAGTCCTGATCAAGAACAAAAGTTTTTGGGCTATAAAACAAACCAGATGACCAATTAATGCTTGGCAGTTTGGTCAATCAAGGCTTGTCTTGCAAGCTGCCATCTCTGAAACACACAAGCTCATATTTTTAGTATTTAAGAATAATTTTCCCAAGTATTTGGAGTAAAATTTCATTTAAGTATCACATATTAAAGGTTTTGAAACTCTACAGCAACACCTTTTCATGAATTATTTTTTAAAATGAGGTTTTTGATGTCACATACAGCTTATTTTAGCCTTAGATATCACAGAAGTAACTCTGTGTTTTCCTTATTTAGTCAGGATAACAAGAAGTTGCTTCAGCTTAACAAGGCCTGTAAACATGCTGGTTAAAGAGAGAAAAGGATATGCAAATAGTATTTTGAACTCAGTCCAGTGGATGTGATTAAAAGCTCTTTTACAGTTACTAAATAGATCTTTATGGATCTGTCAACAGACATGAGTAATTTCATTTGTTGCATTATATTTTCTGCTGTCTTCTGCACAAACAGTCATTTTCTCCTGGTTGCAATCCATACTAGCTGGCAGGGTTTTTTCCTGGGCGTCTGTGGTGTGTATGGATCCTGGACCTGCCAATATGAGAGGAAGCCTGTTCATAAAGACACTCATTTTCAGAGCGGAAAATGAAAAGCTTCTAATCTATCACAGTAAGAAAAATCTCTTTATAGAGGGCAAAGGATCACAGATAAAGTTCCAGTGAAAATCCCTTATTAAAATACACAAAGCCTTGATGGTTAGTTATTAAATTATGGTGTGCACAACTCAAGTCCAGCTAAAGGTCTCGTTTCATGTAGTGAACTGGTGGAAAGGCGAGGCCTTGTCGGGACCCACTTAGAGACTGACATTCAGCTAATGAATCGTCATGCTGTAATGTATTCACCCCCCTGCTGTTTCCCAGAACAGGTCGGTTTTAGATATGGGGGAGTCATCACTTTATTGCTGTCTGCTCCCCTTTCAGCCCATCAGTGAGCAACACCAGCGAGACGGGAATGGTCATGCAACAGCTTAGAGGCTCAAAGTCTGTGCCACTTTCCCATCAATAGCAGCGTGACATGGCTGCCTCTTTGAGTGAAAACCAGGAGTACATTGACCGGCAGGCAGAAAACGGGGCATTCTATAACTAGACACTCCCTGCTTTTACTTGAGTGTGCTCTCTGTTTGAAGTCACTCTCACAGCTGAATGAAGCACACTTCATTAAGTTTTGGGGATTAGATACAGGGGCAAGCTTCCCTCACTCTTGGGAAAAAAGGAGCTATATATAACCATGGGTTCATGTCAAAGAACGACAAACAACAACACTGTGAGGCAGGCTCATTAAAATCAATACTCTCTACCAAAAAAAAAAAAAAACTAGTAATAATAAAAACCTCCTTTTAAATCTGATTAGCAACCCTTGGTTCCACTGAAGGTTCAAACTTTAATTAGTTATTTTTCTTGTCACAAACTTGACCTATGTAGCATTTTTCCTTTGGTTTTAAATTTGCCTTTTACAATCTGTGATACCAAGGAATAATGCTGTTTTATTATCTCTTTATTGTTTCACATTTAAAATTAAGAGATTAAAGACCAGAATAAAAAAATTCTTTGATACCTCAATATTATAAACTGCAATGTTGTAGTAATATTAAAAACGACAATATATTACTGAAATAAGACAAACCTACAGCCTATTCCTATAAACTACAAATCTACTGTATCCGACTGTAATATTAAAAACTAGCTTTACTGTACTGTAATATTAAATACTGAGTTTAAAAGTAGAGTTCCAAAACTAAAGTAGATTACAGTAATTTCCAAAACAACAGAGTGATAACTGTAATACAAGAAAACCACATGATATTACGTTTAAATTACAAAAGTACAATTTATATCTGTAATTGAGAAACTACAGAATATTACAGTGAAATTACAAAACTGTGATTTAATAATGTTATATTAGGAAAGTACAGTAGTGATATTTTAACTGCAATAAATGATAGTTGTGCTAAAGGACTTACGTTTTTTATTGTAATACAAGAAAGGTACATTGCATTGCAGTAATTTTAGAAAACTACAATTTATTAAATTTCCTTCTCGATGAGACAGAGAGTGAATTTATGCTATCCGCATGTAAATGCTTCTCTTATGTGTGTTTATGCACTTATACTTTGACACAACCAATAAAGTTAGTAACCCAGAGGTGAAATCTCGAAGTCTTGGCATGCCCGCCATTCAGTGTCACAGACCCCATGGGATTTTGCTAATAGAGGAAAAGTTGTGTTGAAAGAGTGGTTTGAGAAGAGCCCTGGGATTTAGGAACTTCAAGGAGGTGAGAGGTCACCAGCCCGAGCTCCAGACTCCTCCAGAGTCCTCTAAACTTCCCCTGGCACTGAAAGTCAGCAATACATCCTGAAAAAAAAACTTTGCAGCATCTGACAGTGAAAGCATTCATTTCTCTGCCTGGAGATACTCAAGCAAACTGTTACTGTGCCTTCAGGGGAGAGTGGCTTTAGCAGCAATGTGACCCCTCACCCAGAAAAGAAGTGCATTCCACTGACTCTGGTGGCCAGAAGACTTTCAGTACCTAACTCTAGGAAGAGGGCTTATCCTTATTTTAAACTTTCATACAAGAAAAAAAAGTCAAAAATACAGATCACTAAGTGCCCTTTCTCTCCACATACTCTAGAAGATACTTCTGCTAGCTAAAACTACATTCAGTCACCTTCTGGGTTTGTTTTGTGACTCTCAAAGAGAAATGTGGAATGCGAAGAGAGAAATCCCAGGTGACAGCTCACAGTGACAGAGATGTATTTGAATGTCAGATTTAAGCTACATTCATTTAAGTTCCTTCATGGATAGGAGTTGCAATCCAACTATAGTGACCTCTTTATAATTTTTCCCCATCACACTCTCATTAAATCTGAATGTGAGATGGGGTGTGTTTCAGTCCAGGGGAATCATCACAGCCTCCCTCAGTCGCTCTGTTGTGACACATTTTCCCCCTCCCATCGTTCCCCCTGGTAACGTTGGCTCTCGTTCTTCATTGTTTCTCACTTTCAGACTTGTAACCACAAACAGAGTCAACTAATCTGTATGATGTGTCATCAACACTGGAGCCGGCACCCCACTGCTCCCGACACTCTGATTTAAGAGATAGCGTGATTTGCTGCACAGGCGACTTGGTCCCTAGAGGCGGATAGAATCGTAATGCCTTCAAGTGCAAGACATTTAACCTGGCTACTTAATCAGCCATGCTAATGATGTCTGCTGAGAGTCCATATGCTGTATGTCAGGGGCCAAAACAGTGAAATGATTTCATAAAGCCATGGGTACTCTATGGGTATGGTATGTTAATGTCTGTTTATGCTTGACCAAGATGACATCCAGATAGTACTAAACTATGAAACGTGCTGAATGTAAAAAAAAAACAGTCTTTCAACAAATACACAGTTTCATTTATTGGAACAGCTATGACCATGCCTCAAGTTTTATGTATAGTTCCCCTTCATTTCATCCAAAAATACTACTGTATGAATGTGGATGTGACTAGTTTGGATTGATTGGTTGGTTTGCTAAATGGATGGATAAATAGTTTGGATGAATGATTTGATGGATGGATCATTCTTTGAATTGATAAAAAGTATAGATAGATTGGTATATCATTGGTAGGATAGTATTGATTGATGAAAAAACATATAATATCATTTAGGGCTGGGCAATTATATGATCGTGAATTGTAAACGTGATAAATTTCAGATTGATTACGTTGATCAGCTGTGAGCACATTTAATTGACCTAACAAGGTGAAATTGTGTGTAATAACAGCCAAACAGAGTGACATTGTCCTGCTCCATTTCCATTTGCAAGTTGCCAGAAAAGTTAACAGAATGAAGATAAGACCAAAGCAGCGATCAATCATATCATCTTTTACAACCACTGCGCTGCACGAGCAACATTCAGAGACAATTACCAGCACAAGTTCTTTTTGATAATCATAATATTTACATTTTAAGGAATCATCATTTTTCACAAGGGGGCAATTTGTTTATCTTGGGTCTTGCATGCCTGCAAAAATGTTTAGGTTATTTGCTTTGTATGTTAATTAGATACTGAATTAATCTCTTTAGTTTTCAGTTCAGATGCTTTACAACTAGTGGTTTAAAGATAATATAAAAAAAGATGACAATAATCAAGATCAGATGATACAAAAAAATACTGTTATTATTATTATGATACATATACATTTTTTGCCATATCGCCCAGCCCTAATATCAATGGGTTACCTTTGGACAAAAAATATATATAAATCATTTCACCACAGCACATTTTCTCCAGTCATCTTTAAGCCCCTGATGTTTGAATCTCAATCACTCACCTTCCTTGGTGCAAGCAATAACACGTTTTCAACATTTTATTAGACTGTCTGATGTTCCTGTATTCTGAGAAATGCTTTATGAGCTTAAGATAAGAGATATTATTTCTCCAAATTTCCCTAAACCTGACTGGTAAATCTAGATTGCCCTTTCAGACTTAATCTCCTTTATTTTCCACTTGTTTGGTGTTTTAGTTGGAGCTTTTGATACCCTTGGGATTAAAGTGATATCAGAGGTTGAAAGTACATTTGCTCTCTCAGACTTCTCTGTGGGGCTTGAGCAATAACTGGAAATTGATTTGATCAGAAGCCTCCACAAGGCAGAAACCTCTGATGTATTGTGCCTGAGGAAGCAGTCGGCACTGAAACAAGTGGACAGATGGTCTGTCTCTAATGCTCTGCTCAAATTAGATAATTTATATTTTAAAGTTTCTACACTTCTTTTTAGACACTGCTTGACGCATACCCAACTTTTTAGCCAAAACAGTGATTGTGTTCCTTATTGCTATAGATTCCAAGTTATGAAGATTTTCCTTCATTTGAAACTGAGTTGTCCTTAATTTTTGATTAAATTTCTGCACAGTCATTAGAAGGTATTGAGCAGTCTTTGTCTGCGAGATATAAAAACTGCATTGTTAGCTTTTCCCATTTGAGTCTATATACCTAGTGCTATTTGAATTCCATTTAAACTATCTGATCCAGTCACACAATTAGCATTAATCATTTCTCAAGACCTGCCATGCCTCTGGCTGTATCAGCCTTAATTCAATCTGCTCCTTGTCTGCGCTTTTATTCTGTGATTGGTGAAGGATTTAGACTAAATCAAGATCTAAAATGAGATGAAGCACGAGTTATATCTAAATGAAATTAAGACTAGCTCAGAATTTCTGTGACTAAAAGTATGCATGTTTCCATGTTTATGCACACATCTGTGTACTTTGTATGGAGACCCATTGCTGCCAGATTAATGGAAAAAGAAGGTATGTTCTGTGAGAAATTAAATCTGAAAAAGGGAAAACAAAAAAGTCACATTTTTCTAAAACCTTAAACTTTTTATTTTAATAATCATTGTCTGGAATTTGAAATTTTGTGTCTCATAATGACTGTGTGATAAGTTTGCCTTTTTGTCCTAGAATAATAAGTTCTCTAGATTTAGTTTGATTCAAAGATCAGGGACTGACTTTCTCATTATTGCAGTGCTGTACCAATAATGTCCTTGTCTCATAACGATGACTGATTTCAATCTCTAATTAAATGCTAATGTAAAAAGGAGATTTAAAAATTAAAAAAAAAGAGATTAAAATGTTGATGAGCAATTTTGAACATGAGTGGGAGTGACTTTCAGAGGAAAGGGGCTGCCATGATAATGACAGACTTTCCAATGATAAAGGTTTCTTCACAATAAATATTTAAGACTTTGAAATTTCTCATCTCACAGCAACTAGTGTCCCATCATTTTAAATGTTCTATCATAATATTGAACGACTTTCTCAAAATTACAGTCCAATTTAATAACAGTGACTTATTTTCTAATGATACAAAGTGGTATCTTAAAATGATAACTTGCTTTTAATGATTCAAGTTGTAATTTTTTAAAATGACAGACTCTCCAATGTTTTTATTATTTTCTTGTGATAAATCATTCAATTGTTTCTCTGGCTTTGCTGCTTACAATCAGAACTTAATTTCAGAAAACTCAGACTTTTTGTTCCATTATAATTTTTCATGATTACAGTTTAATGAAGTATTAATGGAAGTTTTTCATGATTAAACTTTTATCTCATAAATATAACTTGGCCTTTTTAAAAATCAAGTTTTATTTCATAAAAGTGACTTACTTTCTCAGGATTTTGGTTTTCATCTCATTTTATTGACTGACTTTCTCATGATTTCGGTTTCTCGCACGACAATGACTTACTTTGTTCTAATTTTGGTTTTCCTCTCATGATGACTGATTTTCTCATTATTTTTAAATTTTGCTCCAGGTATTATAATTGAGATTTTTTTAAAATGTTTTATCTCAGAATAAATTCCAATGGTTACACCTCTTTATCTCACAATTATGAAAGATGTTCTTAAGATTCAGTAGTTTAATTGCTTCATGTGATCACAGAATGTCTTATAATTTTGACATTTCAAATCATTTCAGTCTTTTAATACAATACTTAGGACTTTCTATCATAATAACAACTGATTCTCTCACAATAGAGACTTACTATCTCATAGGTCTTCACATTTGGAACCTTTATTTTCAATAAAGACAAAACATTCTTTCTTTTATTTTTCAACCTGGTAATTGATGGGCATCCAGAGTTTGTTCAGCTTTGAAGAGCATCGTTCTTTGCTATAATTCAGTACAAGCAGTCCCCCCTGCTTAAAGGCAGGAGAGTGCAATACAGTCCATCTGTATTACACTCATGTTCAATTCACTATAGAGACTTGGCTATGCTCATGTTTTCTGAGACATTAAGATGACAGGTGTTGATTTTAGAAAATATCTCATGACAATCCTGCCTTTTTTAAAAAAGACTCATGTCACATTGAATTGTTTTTTCTTCATACCCAACCCACACATTGAAATCCTTTTGTTGTAGTATCTCCATGACTCGCATGCTTTGCCTTTAAACAGCACTACCCACTCAGTCAGAAAGACTGCGGTTGTTTCATGCCGTACAGCACACAGTTAATAGAAGATTTCCAGCAGTGTAATATGATGCTAACTGCAGAGGACTGGCCCTGCCTCGTCCAGCAGTGTAAGCCTATATTCCATTCAAATAACCATTAAAGAGAAAACAGGAGTGTGCAACCAAGTGCTTGCCCAATGTCAGACACTCATTATGAGGCTCTGCAGCTCAATGCAAAAAATATAATCAGAAAATTAGTCCAATTTAACAGTGCATTTGTTCAATCATTACTTGTTTGGCCTGCATGATAATGCAGCTGGATGCCTTATTGCCTATTACAATGAAGGAGAAGACCATTGGGAGGGGTTTAAAAGTGAAACAGACTGAGTGAGACACCCTCTGAGATACTCTGTTATGTGTAGGATAATAGTCATTTGCCTTTTCCAGCCTGCTGGACAATAAGATGTCAGGAAGGGAAAGGTTAGCGCACCAGAGGTTCAACTCCCTGCTCTGTCTGTGACCATGTGGATAGATAAGGACCCTTTTCCTCTTCCTCAGCAGCTACTGAAGGTGCTGCAGAGGAAGAATGGCAGCACAGAGAGGCTACTGTCGCTGAATGTGGATCAGCTACAAGGGCGCTTTGTAAAGCTGCTCTTTGTTCTGCCCTTCTTAGAAAGAAGGGAACATGGAGCAGCTCCATGACGCTGTAAAGGCATGAAACTGAGTTTTCCATCAATCAATGAGCCAATCGAAAATAAAGAATTTTCTGGTCACGATTTGAAAATGGATAAATCATTTGATCTTTTTTCACTCGTAGTGCCTGGTTTTAAACCCAGTTTTTCCAGTGTCTGTACAATGAAGCTTGAGAACTGTCATCACTGTGTTTTTGACATTTCAATGCTTATTAAAATCACAGAATGTTGTGCTGATTACGTGGTACTGAAAAAAGTCATTAACAGCAACCCTACAGCTTTGACATTATTGGTATAATTAACACTTTTGTCAGTGTAGTAATGACTGGCAAATCACGATTAATCAGTCCAGCTATCGATTGCATTTAAAGGGCTAAATCGATATAACCAAGGTCCCAATCCACTGAACAATAAAGACCAAACGGTGGAGAAAACACACTCTGCAAGCAAACACAAGCATGTACACATGGTTTGTTTTGAACCACAGAATCATCATTAAGACTCACTCTAAACTCTTTTTTTTAATCATGCCATGTCATGTATACTGATCCAAAAAAACAATGATCAAAATGCAATAAGAGGTGTTTCGCCCAGAATTTCACCCAGAAGATGGCTCTCAAAGGCCAGTCAGAGCAGGTTGGTTACAAATAGTCGTGTTGTTATAAAAAGAAATAAGGTTGCAAGTCGATGGGCTCAATCAGTTGCTGGCAGGGCTATAAACTTCACATGGTGAAATTAGAGTACGAGAAAAATCGTCACAAGAATCAGCGAATTGCTGTATTTGCTTGACACGAATAGTGATACAGGATGGAAAAAACCTTTATTTATGAAGTTTTTATGTGTGCAAGAATCTTAGAAACAACCCTGGATACAAGAATCAGTGTAAAAAGTAAGGCTGAATGTTATATTGTTATCGTATCTATATGAAGAGATGGAACACAAGGTATTAAGATCCCAAAACCAATACCCCCCCCCCCTTCCACAAACTTAATTCCAGCTTGCCATGGAATAACAGCTGAAATGAAATAACAGCCAGCCAATGGCAAACATCCATGAAGGGAGCCCAGGGGAGGAACACCTAAGCACAGCGAGAAAATCAAAAAAAGAAACAAATGGCTAGTTCAGAATCAGGACATTGGATGGCAAAAAGTGATTCATCTTCCATTTTTTGCAGGTATTTCTGATTCAAAAAAGAGGATCCAAACCAGAGCAAGGTGTTGTGCAGGTCATGATGAAAAAATTGCACTTCCACCAGGACTGGTTAAAGAAATAGATCCCAAATAGATTCTTATTTTTGAAATTCACAGTATTTAAAGTAAGATACTATACCTCATAGGCTCAGCACAAAAATTAAGACAATGTGTGTTTGATAATTTCTCTGTTAAAATTCTTCCTGGCAATAAATCTTATGCTGTTGGAAAGCCTAGTTATTCCCCTTTTAAATAGTGCCATATTTGTAAGGAACATGCCTTTGTGGGATGAACAGCAGATCATATGTGGGTTGCACTAACGCTAGATTTGCCAAATCTTCTTTGCCAGTGCCAAGCAGAGTCTCTCCCATTGACTCTTGTGTAGTACATTGGATAGTCTCAAGTACAAAAAGACAGAACAATATTTTGTTATTATTTCATAGTTATTTTTTCGGATTTTGTCCCTTTATTTGGATAGGAGCGAGGACAGTGGAAAGTGCAGGAAACGGGGTGAGAGTGGAGAGTAACGTGGGAAAGTGGCCACAGGCTGGTTTCAAACCCAGGCTACCCGAGGGCTTCGTTTGTTTATCTTCGGTTGTTTGGGTTGTATTTTTTCCTCATCATGTTAGTTCCTCCCTGTAAGTCCCTTTTATTTTAAATTTTTGTGTTCGCATTAATAGGAAAACATAATAGTTTTTTTGAGTGAGTGGGGTACTGAAGAACAACCTTAAAAAAAATTTAGACAGTATATCAACACTGAATGAACATCCGATCATCAGAGAGATACAAGTTTTGTTCATTTGCAAACTGTCATTGAAGAAAAGAAAAAACGTCCTTCAAGCACTGCATGCTCAATCTGAATAAATAAATCCAGACAAAAGCATTGAAATGTCTGCTTTCACGCGTTCAGCACAGTTTCCTGTATAAAATGGAGGCCTTACTGCTTCTCTGTGATGTAAAATGTAGCCATTACTCTCACAAACACCCAGAGTTTGTCGCTTTTAAAGATTTATCACGGAAAATGCATTCCGCAGTCTCCCATTTGTCTTGTCTCTGATTGCCTCATTGAAATTTTGTTTTTGGTTGTATCTGCTGACTGCAGAAAGTTCTTTTTTGTATAGAAAGCCCTCAGAGATATCAATTTTCTGTAAACGCAGAATATACTCCAAACCGCAAAAGCCACAAAATTGGATTGTAGCGGCAGTAATTCCTTTGAAGTGTGAGGACTTTAGAGATCAGCTGTGACTTGTTGGCTTGATAGAGGTGGGAGCCTGTACATGTTTATGGCGCCCACAGCCCAAATGGAGCTGTCGCATTGTGTGTGTCTGAGTATGTGTGTGTGTGTGTGTGTGTGTGTAGTGTGTGATATAGTTGCGTCACTTATTGCACTTTTTGTTAGACAAACCTCACTCACTGCAGGTCTCATGTTACATCTCCTCTATGGCCATTAAGCGCTCTGTGCCATTATGACGCTGCTCTGTGAAAATAACTGTGTGAAATCGTGTGCGTTTGCGGCGTTATCACATTAAAGACACTTGTGGGAGCAAACGGGTGCTGTTAAAAAGGGTGTTAATGATATAAAAGCTTATTATGTCGAGAGAATAACAGCAGAATGCAGCATTATGTGCTGCTCCTGACCTATTTGGACACAATAATGATGTCCCAGTGGAACAGAGAGTACAGTTTAAAATGACTTAACTTGGTGAAATGCCTGAATAGAATGTGGGCCTATAGAGCGGGGATGTATTGTGAATGAAGTGTTAAGCTCTTTGATGAGAGACTTGCGGCTCCTGACGCACACACTTGATGTATTACTCTTTAAAATGTCACATTTTTTGCAGAAAGTTGGATTATTACTTTGAATTTCTGAGGGGAAAATGTGCAATTCTGTCTTTAAAACAAAGCTGTTTGATGCAATGCAGCAACCCCCATTATATAACTTTAATAACAGCTTTGCTCCACTACTCCTTACAAAAGAAAAAAACAACAAAAAAAACAACAACTGTGTCGCATCGTCCTTTATCTTCAGAGAGGTGTCAGCACTGGTAGGAGTTAATATATTTCAAATGGGATTATGTGCTGCCCGCTGCAGTGAAGCCACGGCGATCCTTACAGTGGTACTCTATTTTGTTGTCACTGTAAATCTACTCTGCCTGAAGCACCTTTGGCATCATCACACGCGTGCACGTTTGTACCTCTCTATCTCTTTTACGCTCCTGCATCCCTCCTGTCTATCTCCCGAAGGAAGCATCTCTTCTTTTTGTCCCTCGTCCAGCGTCATGTTCCAGCTCTTTAAAGCTTCTCTTTATATTACCTTTTTGCTGAAAAGTTTGACTTAACATCAACCTCTCAGTGTTTTCTGGGTCAAGTGCAAAATGAAATACAGTAGAACTAGTCAGGGATGCACCGGCGCTGGTTTCTATGGTAACTACAGGGCTGTATTTAGTGCAGTTGTTTCAGCAGCGCCGGCTCTCTGTTTTGAAGCAGGCAAGGAGGGAAGAGTGAGGACCGCTCCCAAGGGGGGCCGAGCCGAAAGTGGGGCAACATGTCCCATCACCGTCAAAACAAAATCTCTCAGCTTGAGGACGGATCATGTCATGCATCTATTAACTTCTTCCTTTTCAGAGGGAGATGATGCAGAGAGAAGGCATGTGACAATCAAACAGAGTTTACATTCAAAGATGTGACAGACTTCACTGAGCTGTGGGCACAAACTCAAACTTTTGAACTTTTCAAGTCTTTTTTCTATGTTCAAGTGAATAACAACAAATACTTTGTGATGTTTTGGAAGTCTATTTCAAAGTCAAATTATACACTAAAGATAAGAAAAATACAATGATTTTCTTTTCCGAAAATTTTGCACACTTGAATTCATTTTTTATGATATTGTTTCTGATTCTTTTTTTGCATAAATATTACAATGAAAGCAGAAACAGCAAAGAACTCCCCAATCCCTCACCCACTCAAATAAAAACACCTTTTAATCTCTTTATATCAACCACAGTCATGAAAATCTTTTGGGAAAGCAGAAAAATAGAAAACCAGATTGAAACATCCAGTACATGTATGCAGCAAAACGGTTTGAACCTGACACACGACACAAGTCTCCTCTGAGAACAAGAATTCAGTTAAGGGTCCCAGATCTTATCAAACACACTTCCTCAATCTTCATACTCTCTCTCTCTCCATGTGTTCAGTGTTAGCCTTTTTCCCTAACCCCAAAACAAGTTCATCTTTTCTCTCAAAATTCGTTTTTGGCAAATTAGATAACATTTACCCCCCATGCTGAACAAAGGAGCTCAAAGGATTGCTGTCAGTGGAGCAGGTTCCAAACATTTACCAAAAGCCTTAGAGAGAAGATAAACAATGCTTTTTCAGTACGTGCTACATATTCTTTTTGATCTCTCAGGACTTCTGATTCATGCAAAATTATTAGGGCCCGAGCGACCGCAGGCGGGCGAAGGCCCTCTTGGAACCTTAAGGATTATAAATTTTTTCCGCCGCTTTGACCCCAATTTTCGCCCCTTTNAAAGTTAGAATTTTTGCGCTAGCACGGTGCGAACTTTTTCGAACTTGTCCTACAGTTTTTTTCTGATTATCTCCAAATTGGACAGGTGCATACTAGACCCACTGATGATCAAAAGTTATTAAAGAATTGTTATAATATTGATGGGCGTGGCCACTAGGGGCGCCAAAAGTTGACCATTTTTCAGAACCACAAAAACCTTAATAACTTTCTCGTCCAAAGTCAGATCCTGACCAAACCTCTCACACATGTTCACTGTCCCAGCCTGAGTGCAGCCATATGGCTTTTATTCACGCAAAGTAAGGCGCCCCCTATTGGCAACAGGAAATCAAGTGTTTATGCTGTGACCCATAGCTCCTCCCCCTTTGATCTTTTTTATTAAGCAATTGCATAGACACATCAAAAACATCTTAAACAAGCACCATATATAAGGTCAAGTTCCTATTTTGAATGATGTTTCTTCAGTGTTGTGTCAAAGTCGAACCAAAATTGACCATTTTCTCACAAACACAAAACCCATAATAACTTTCTCGTACAAAGTCAGATCCTCACCAAATCACGCACACATGTTCACTGTCCCAGCCTGAGTCCAGCCATATGGCTTTTATTCACGCAAAGTAAGGCGCCCCCTATTGGCAACAGGAAATCAAGTGTTTATGCTGTGACCCATAGCTCCTCCCCCTTTGATCTTTTTTATTAAGCAATTGCATAGACACATCAAAAACATCTTAAACAAGCACCATATATAAGGTCAAGTTCCTATTTTGAATGATGTGTCTCAAGTTTAGTGTCAAAGTCTGAAGTGACTTCATGAATCAAGGACTCCTGATAACTCCCTGATTTTTAGCCTAATCTCCTCCAAATTTCATTTAAACTGTCATGATCCATCCCTGGACACACCCTCAAACTGAGAGGATAAAACTGTATGTCTTAAAGATTTTTAATAATGCATTTTTTCCAAGTTTTCAGCTGACAAAACTCTGCACCCTGCAAAAATAATCATTTCACTCCAGCATTAATGGTCATTTGGCTCCATCTAGTGGCCAGACTTTACTTTTAGGTGGTCTGTGTGAGTTTGGCCACTAGATGGAGTCAAATGACCATTTTTGCTGTGTAATTTCTTTCAGTTCTGACATTGTGACACTCATTTTTAGAGCATCAGGAGGCTGTGCTGTGAGCATGCAGCCATTTGATGTTGATATTATATTTGAAATTTCTAAAACATCTTCAACAAGCTCAGTTAATGAGGTCAAGCTTCTGTTTTGAATGATGTTTCTCTTGTGAAGTGTCAAAGTCTGAAGTGGTTTCATGAACCACAGACTCTCATGAAGCCCCTGAATTTTAGCCTGATCTTTTTCCAGATTTCATTCAAATTGTCAAAATCCATCCCTGGACACACCCTCATACTGAGAGGATTAAACTCTTTGTCTTGTGGATTTTTAATAATTCATTTTTTCCAATTTCCAGGCCAATCAAACTCTGAACCTTGTGAAAATTATCATTTTGCTCTAACAAAAAATGGGTTTTAGCTCCATCTAGTGGCCAAACTGAATCTTTAGGTAGTCTGTGTGAGTTTGGCCACCAGATGGAGCCAAATGACCATTTTTGCTGTGTGACCTATTTTCAGTGCACAGGGAGGCTTCTTGAAGAAACATGAGAGCAGACAGAGCAATGTGCTGTGGCCATGCAGCTCTCTGCATGTCGTCATTATTCTATTTCAGCTGAACCCTGAAACACATGAGCAGGGGCCTGCAACCTTTAAGGAGCCATTTTTCTTTATTTCACATGGATCAAGGTCATTCCACAGCCACAAAAATCGTCACTATAAAAGCAATAAAATGTTAAAATTCGACACAGAAGTAAATGTATTTAAAAGTAGAGCCACATGCAGCAAAGAACGGCCCTCTCTCCCATGTGGCTGACTGAGAACGATTGCAGCATGTTCAGACATGCACACAGGTCGACGCTTTTTAAAATTAAAGCCGCAAGCGGCGAGGAGCGGGGAGTCGCTCTCGTGCGGTCGTCCGAGCATGCGCTCGGACGACCGCACGTGAGCGAGGGCCCGTGTATCGCCGCTTGCGGCTTTAATTTTAATTTTTTTTGTGTCTGTATCTAACTTGCAGACCATCGGCTGTTTCTACAGAAGAGAAAACAAAGACCAGGCTAGCCCAGTTGTTGAATAGAGCAGCCCAGGCCAACATTAGATTCTGACCTGTCACATTTTAATTGCATACTACCAGTCTTTTATTCATTCTACTGTCCTGTTTCCTTAAAAAAAAGGTAACAAAGCCCAAAAAATAACTTAAAGGTGCCCTGGGGCCTTTCTGCATTGATTGCAGTGACTCCTTTGGTCAAGATCTGTACAGTTTTTCCAGGTTGAAGACTCAGTTTCCAATGAGCACCATCAACCTGGCATGCATTTGTTTTGGAAGGAAATGAATGGGGTGCAAATACAGACTGAGTTTACAAGGTTTGCTTGTTGTTACTTTTCAAATAACAGTGCTTCATAAATGTTAATAAACACATTACCATGTTGCGTACTGTCCTATAAATTGTCTTGAACAGAGGGAAGTATGGAGCTAAAAAGATCTGTTCTCCATTCGTTTTTCCGAGACAAACTGAAACCAAAACGAACATAGGCTTTGGCTCATGATGACAGTGGGGAGCAAAGGCTAATGGCAAGTGGAGTCTTTATCACTAGCTTTTCCAGAATGAACTTAGTTACTTTAAACTTGAAACAAAACTGTAGTGGATTTTTCTTTAATTCAATATCATTTTTACCAAAATATCATGCATAGTTTTGAAGAATATTGGAGTAGAAACTTGTGTGTTCTACATATGTGGTTTCATACAGACCTGAGAACATAATTGACGAAGAAGTGTACATTATTTTCAATGCATTTAGCTAAATGTATTTGAAGTTACCAAAGCAATTTGCAAAACTGTACTGAATCTTATCTTTGAACACCTTAAAAAATCCCTGGAAAACATTCACTGTCACACATCTGTCTTACCAAAGAATGACTTCAGCTGTGGCATGAGACCAGGTTGTCAGAAAGTGGGAGAATAACTGTGATTGTTGAGCATTTTTAACTGACACAGTCCAATTTCAGGGTCACTGATCTAAAACCTGTCATTGCATTAAGCACAAAAACATGGTTTGGCCATGAGGAGAGCAGTGTCCTCTGGGATATCACCAGTGCTAGCATCCAACACATTCTGCTAAGGTGCAAGAACACACTGACCCTGCTGGTGCTACCCTGGCAGAATGACAAGGTTCATATTAAGCTGGCTGACATATACAACAGCTATCCCACAGCTTATAAAAGCTCATTAGGCTTGAACAAAGCACCGGACACAGCAGTTTGTAAAGATTATCAAGACGCTTTCTACAGGCGCTGACTGAAACATGATGGCTGACCTTGGCACTGACGCCAGCAGTCTTCTTCTCTTTATAATCAGTGTTAGATGATAAATAATCAGATCTGGCAGCTCAGTTTAAGGTGCTGAAGCTTATAAAATGTTAACATATTCCAGGTTCGCCCAAGCCTTTTATGTGACAGCTCTGATCAACACCTGACTGTTAGATGACATCAAATTTTACAATACCACAGAAAAGCCTATGGGCATCATGTAAAGTAAGGGTAGAGACTTGAAACCTGACTTACAGATCAATGTCATAGAGGAGAAAACATAAAAAAGCTCACTATTTGATGTCTAGGAAGTAAAAAGAAAAACAAAAAGATAAAGGGATCCATGAGAAAACATCTTCATAAGAAGCAGAGATGAAAAAAGCTCACCAAATTGGTCTTGACACCCTTTGGCTGTTGTCTGATCACTATGTGATGGTTTGTCTGTGATGTGTAATCATTTTTGGCTTGAGATGCTATTCATATATTGCCTCTTCAGCTGTATCCCTGTCACCCATCAGTAACAGAGGCTGTAGCACTGATCAATGGCTAGAGCCAAGATACTATGTTGCGTCACTACCCAGATATAAACAAGCACAGATGGCATTTGGTAGAGGTGAGGTTTTTGAAGCAGTTTGATCAAGAAAAAAAGAGATTAAGTTGTGTGTGGTTTCAGCCAGGTCAATGCATCATGAGCACAGGGATATGGATATTAACCTGGAGGGAGGACTGAAGGATGGGGTCTCCAACTCTTCTAATGTTAGCCACATTAAGAAAACCAGTTTACAGAGCTCAACTGCAGAACATGAGCCTATGTTTACCTGTGCTGAACACTCAATTTGACGGCTTCATTAGTATTTTCTTAACTTTGGAGTAGTCAGATACTTAGAACTTAAATTTTAGGATAAACTGCAAGGAAATTAGTCACTCTTTGGAGATTAGTAGTTCAAAAAATGCAGTGGAACAAATTAATCTCCTTGATGGAAGTTTGTCTAAAATGTTTTTCGTGAGTCTCTCTAAAAAGTAAACCATACAAGGGCTTCACTCTTAATTTTCTTGTAGTTTTCAAGTGTAAAGCTTGCCAGAATAACAACAATATGGTGCATATTTATATAAAGAAAACAAAGTTTTCTTTGTCAGGTCTGTCCTCAGGAGAAGGTGAAACATCTCGTCTGGAGGACAGACCTGACGACATTATCAATTCTGTTGCTCGAATCATATTGTTTTTCAAAACACAAAAAGCAGCAACTGCATGCAGATGTATTTCCATGGAGATAAATAAATCAAGGTCAGATTTCAAACAATGGCTGCTGGAATGTCATGACAGTGGATTCACATTTTCTGGCCTGACACTAAAGTCAGTTAAGAGGTGTTGAGGTAGAGCCTCTAGGACAGTAAGGGAAACTAGAACACCTTTAGTACTAAAATTTAGGCCAATGTGTATAAAAATGTATCATTATTTGTGTTCTGGTAAATGAAGATTGTCAGCACATCTGCTCGGGAAGCTGGTGTAACTGAGGTGAAGCTCCAGCCAAAGATCTCTTATGAGGCAGAGATAGATTTCTTCGGTCACTGCTCAGGAAGAGGAGGAAAATTGGATTCCATCGGACAAGGGGGGCAGCTGCATGGGAAGTCTCTCTGCTACCAGGACATGTAGAGGTTACCAGGGTTAAAAGGGCGAAACATCAATTGGCGATGATCCCTGGCTCATGACCCTTCAGCTGACCTTGTGGCACGGTCCAAAGTGTGACAGGCTGGGATATCCACAAGGCTGTTAAACCAACCTGTGCGCTGCAGGACATGCAAACAATAAGGCTGGCCTCCTGAAATAACCAGCTTCTCCTACATTAATGATAACTTGCAGCACATCTGGCCTGCTGTTTCACATGTTCTCCAAGCCTGGTCCACTGATATTCACACAGCAGCACTCCTTCTTAAATATTGTATAGACCTGCTGCTCGTAAGGAAACATACGACTCAGAACAGAAATTCATTTGTTTCGAAATACAAAGACATATTTCCGTGGGAGATGACAGCGACATATGAGGGATGAGGGAGAGAAAGTTCAAAGCAGGAGCACTCTGGGACATAGTATTCAAATGAGACTGGAGTGGAGGTACGACAGGGGAGCGTCTGCAGCTGTTTGAAGTGTGACAGTGTTTCCCTGCCTCCACTTTGCTTCTAGCAACTCATTTCAGCTTGAAGCGTACAACTACAGGCATGCACCTGTCAAACACACAAGTATTTAAAAAAATATAAGCATTAATTAAACATGGAGTTAACTTTTGCTTCAAGTTTAAAGCTATGACAACTTAGGACTCCCCTTTACCTGATGAAATACCAGTTTTCTCACATTTTCCTCATATCTTTTCTCAACATGTTCCACATTTGAACAACTGTACCCTCACATTGGCACTTATTCTTGTTCCCTAATTTGAGCAGCAAATGAATTATGCGAGGTAATGATTGAATTAAGGGTTCTGGCCCATAAATGCCAAAAACAAACACAATCACGCAATGTGAAATGTTCTATGAATAATGCAAAATGGAGGTATAAGGAGGAAATGAGCCAAAAAAGGAACTCTGTTGTCGTACACATGGAACAAATGTGCTAATGGAGAGGAAATGCTGCAAACGCACTTGTTTTGCTCTGGGAAAACGAGCATTCAAAGCTTGAATTTTGTCTGCGGGGTAATGTAATGAACGTAAAGTGAAAGTTTGGAGACTTGAAAGGTTGAGAGACTAGTCTGTGCCTCTGAGAGTTGCATTAAAGACAAGCACAGATGTGCTGTATTTAAAAATAAGTTAGCCCCCTCTTGACATTTTGTTCTTTTTTTGTTCTTTTGTTATTTTCTAAGTGCTGCCAAATGAGATTTTTCTGTCACAGATAAACATAAATTGGCTTATGTTTGATACTATGAAGGTAGAATCTAAAGCCTTCTGGTATTACATGTGTTTCAAATGGTGGTTAAACGGTTAGACATGTACCATTGTCATCTTTTTTAACTAGTTGTATCACGTCTTTTTTCACATTTATTGTCTCTCATGCATTTAGCTTTATTTGGCAAGTCTCATTCCTTGTCTGTGGTTTTGTTTTCTACTCTCCTGATACGAGCTTAACATTTCCTGCATGCGCTTCTCGATAGCTTGAAGGCTACGGGGGGCCTTTATTGTGAGGCCGCTTCAGTAAATAGACAATTTGAGGCAATTATATGTCTGACAAAGCAGACGGGATCAGGAGACAACAAGGACTGATGTTATCTTGGCAGCAGTAATGAAGTTTAAGCAGCAGGGCTAATAAAAGAGAAAACACAATGCAGGAGTTTTAAAAATGGTTTGTTGGGTTTGTTGTGGGTAAGATGGATTGAACGGCCATGAAGTGATGAGGTGTTAGTCATGCAGGGAGTATACAGTGGACAGGGCTCCATGATCACGCCAGCACTACAATACCTGCATGAGAGGATATTCTACTGTCACTAATCATCCTTACTGTCGTTCTTGTTAATAAATGCTGATATCTCAGGGTTGAACGAAAGGTATGTGAGATTATAACAGTATGTCCTAATTAGGCCTTAAATGGTGTCTGGATTGTGGTTCAATGTTCCTGTTTAATCCTCTGTTTACACACTGAAACTTCCTCTTCTGCTGTCAAGATAATCAGTCAGTCTTTGCAGAGAGAGAATGCCTGTTCTCCAGCAATCACTTAATGAGAGATACTGTTTTAAATAGATGAAAGAACATCTAGCTTCAAACAATTAACTTTTACCCCATTGAGATTCACTTGTAACTGTCACACGCTTCCATCAAACTTCATGTTAAACATTTAGACCATAATCACTATGCATGAGCTACTTTTTACACACACTGTTTGTGTCTACCATGCAAAATCAGAGCACTTTTTTTCTAACAACATTGCTCCAGCCAAAGGACAGAGTGTGAAAAACGATAACAAATGCTGAAAAATTGTTGCCAGAATTGGTGTTGTTAAAACAAAAGAGCCAAGGGAACAAAAATGTATAAAATATTTATTCATTGTCTGTTTTTGTTCCTCAAATAGACAGCTGCACAATTGCAGAAAGAATGAGTGTGATGCAGATGTCATCTTCTATGAGGATTTAGCTTTGAGGGGTCATCTAATGGGCTGTATAGATATATGAGATACATATTAAATTTCATAAAACAGTTCCAAGATTAAAAATGTACCCGTCATCCAGAATTTGTGTCACAGTAGCATTTTCTGTTCTATAATCAGTCAGCAGGCATATTATTTTTGGGAACAGACGGTTGTTTTATTCAGGGATTGATGGGATTCATATGTGCTAAACAGTCATTTTTTTTCTGTCATGCTATTATTTATTTTTACAGTTATTATCCCAGCTCTATGCGCCTGTTTCTAACTGTTTTTCTGCAGGGTACTCAGTGAGCACATTAGCATTTATGTACTGGTACATTAAAGGTGAGTTACTCTTTGTTGCACTACTTCATACTTGAACCTCAGTGCATTTATAGAAGTGTTTCACATATGAACACTGCTATTACCTTATATCTGTGTGTATTTTTTGTGGTATGCACCAGCATAGCTAATCCATCAGTATAACATGCAGAGAGAAGCATTATATTGCGTTATGGTGTTTTACCTAGAAGATGGTGCTTAGAGAAGCAAGCAGCTGCTTCAATGTGCAAGCATGCTAGATACATCATGAGGCAAACCAGTGTAGCCGTGTCACTTTTAACACTTTTCTCCATCATAAGGTTATGGCTGTACATTTAAGGAAAATGGGTTTACTCTTAGATAAATGAACCTTGTAGTGTGCTGATAAAAAGTTACAAGGGAGGGGAGGGGGAAATGGTGATGAATTGGATGTGTGCCGTGGTTCGTATGTAGCTCACATCCGTCCATGTGATCAAAAGCAAGGCATCTTTTATACTAGTGTGACTTATACCCCCAAATTTTATTTTGATGTAGCAATCTGACAGCAATTTACTTGATATTTTATGCTAAGATCAAGACCAAAGGTTTAATTTAAGGTAAGATACAATTATGATATAAGGGTATATGAATATGAATTAACCATGAAACAGATTGATAAAAAAAAGATATGTTGTCTACTTTTTTTATTGCATCTTTTCTGTTTCCAATGCTGCAAGGAATTAGGGATCAGCATTTCAAGCCATGCTGTGATACTTTTGGATGATCATTGGCATCTTTTTAATAATTGATGAAATAATAGGTTTCATGTCTGAAACCCACTGCCACCTATGGGTCTTGCATGCTTGGAGCCATACTTATCCACAATGGACACTATATTATTCTTGGGAAAAAATTAGGGGAAATATTCATTTTTGAAATTACCCTTGTGCACACGTGTACAAGGCCTTAGTCGTAGTGCAACTATCTACCACTAGTATGTAGCTTGGGTTTATAGCAATTCTATAAAGCTTCTGTGTAGTACTATTCTGATGAAAACAGGTGCAGATCAGATGCCAAACACGGTTTTGCAGTATTTTGATCCAGGAAATGGAGGTTATAGTTTTTGCCCAAGTAACTTGACGTGAGCAATGTGTAACAAGCCCAGTCATGCGGATTTTATCCTGGTGGTGCAAGCTCTGCTAATTTGTGGCTACACTTAGCAAACAAATTTGCTATTGTTTACCTGCAGGCTCTGCAATCCTTTGTTTAGCATTATTAACTATATTGGGTTTGATTTTGCCTTTTTCTGAATGCTTTTGCATTTTTGGGACTGATTAGCTTGTCAAAAATTAGAATTCTGCTAAACAGGGAGAAATTAGTTTTATCACTGTATTTCTACTCATTGCAAAAAGGGTCTACCTTTCTTTCTTTTTTGCTACATAGAGCTGAAAAAGTCTGAATATTACCTTAAGTTCAATTTTTGTCAAATACTGTCAACAGAATCTATACATTTTGAAGAGTTGTAGAGAAAAGAAGCTTGTTACTCTGAGGATCATTTGATGTGTCGATAGTACAGCAGCTCTGCAATTAATTTAGTCTAGAAACCCAGTTTGACATATCTCTTATTGATCGGTATCTCATCTACAGTACGTTATCTTTGTTTTAGTGTCTGAGTTTGAGACAAAGCAGAGATATTCCTGGAGATGGCGTCTCCCGTTTGATTTATAATGAGTGATATTGTAGAGGAGTAATCTAGTTTGGAGGCGCTGGAGGCCGAGGGGAGAGCTGTACGACTGCGAATAAAACCACCTCCAGACTACAGAGCTGTCATTAATCACACCCCAGGCTGGCAGTACAATGCCTGCTGCTACATTCCCTTCAGACTCACTTTTCGGATATTTGTTGGTTGTCTCTTGTCTTCCTCTCCCATCCTCTTCTTCCCTGTCATTAATTAAAAGCATGTAGCAGATTTTCAGCTCCCTCAGAAATATGCAGACTCACTCTCCCATTGGGCTGTTAATCAGCACGTCCAAGAATCTGTCGTTCTCCATCAGTGACCAGAGCTGATGTGCCACAACATAGTCTAGCTCTTTATGTCGCGCTAACATGACAACTTCTGTGAGATAAAAGACGTCTTCTATTCAGCCAAGATTAAGGGACTAATTTGCCTTGTAGTGGTCATTGTTAATGCTGCATTCAACACACATACTCATCAGAGGGTTTGCAGATACTAAGCTTATGGAAAGTGTGACTGGTGACAGTGTGTGGTGTTAGACAGGGGATGTTAAAGTGTCATTTCAAAATTAAAGAAGAAAAATAGCTTCTGAAATGTGTAGATAAGTGCAACATTGAACTGTTCTGTTACACAAGGAAATTCTAAATGTAGCACCATCACAGACACACAGTACTGTAAATCTACTTCTTGAAACAAACAGGAGTGATTCCAGGAATAAAAACCTTTCACAATCTCATCATGTGTTTTAAAAACACACCTCTATACTCACCTCTGCTGAAGATGCTTTCATAAGACAAGTGAAAAAAGGGGCTGTCAGAAGAGTGCTCCATTAGTGCTACACCCACACTGCTCTCTTTTCACACATACAAGGTGTATCATTTATGGCCTCTGCATTTGTTTGTGTATGCAGTGAGCTCCTCCAGAAATTGTCAAAGACGATCGTTTCATTCCTCATCGTTGTTTCAGGCGTTTGAACGCCGCTGTCGCAGTGCAGCCGAGGATCTTGATTCAGTGGCAGACAGATGCCAACTTTCATCCAGTTTGAGGTTCCTTCACAGAGACACTATGTTGGCTGAGAACATTAATTCAAAGTGAGTCTGAAAGTCAATCTCATGGGAACTCTAACGGCAGAATATCCAAGCCCCCATATGCAACTCTTGATCAACCCTATGTGTTCACACAAGGACTGACATTCTCCTGAACTTAATGAGGCGTCATGAGAAGTTAACCGCCTGGGCTTTCTTAAGTGGTTTAATTGATTTAAAAGAGAGCCAGGATTTCTCATATTTTAAGCAGCATTTCATACAGAAGCTGTGAGGGAGAGACTCAGGCATCCTCCTTGTGCTGTGTAGGTGCAATATTGTTGTGGGTGGGGATGTGTGCCCTCAGGTGATGCATTAAAATCATCAAACAAAACACACAGTATACTCAAAGCTGGCCGTTCTCCCCCAAGTTTGGAGGGCATGGTGTGAAAAGATGTTCACGGTCTGGTGGAAGCACTCGGATTTCAAGGGAATGGTTAAGATTTATTAAGTATTGAGTCCATTCAAAGCACACAGCCATTTATCAGGCATGGAAACATAGTGCAGCAAAGGCAGCAGCAGCAGCAGCCAAGCTATGGAGTAAATAAAACAAGTAAATTCACTCAGTATGCTGTTCAGGTCATCTCACAGGTCAGGCTGCAGTATGGTTTCAGAGCTTTGCTTCACTTGCCGACTTTCTTTCCTTTTACTTTATTGTCCAACTCTCCCTCAGTGTACATATAATAGTTCAGCACAAAAAGGGTTTGAAATTCAGGGGAAATTTTTTTCTGCCTAAGACACTCCAGAGATAGCGGGAAGTTACATTAGTGATGTTCTCAACAGGCTGCCATCATCATTTATAAATTGAACTTAGAGGAGTGTGAGGTCTGCTTTTTTTGCCTGAGTAGGCGGAGGTGAGCTGGAAGTGTCAGTCAAGCAGACTTAGAGAGTTAAGTGAACATGAAAATGCCTTAATTTCCAGTTTTGATGAGCAGAAAATTGGCATTATGCTGAACAATAACATTGGCTTCAATCAGCGTCACACAGATATTTGTTTGAGTGTGTGTTTGTGTGTCATACAGGAGCTTAAAGACATCTATGAGAGAAAATGTCCATTCAACTAAAGCAACAACTACAGGTATTAAAATAAAGCTGATGAGAAAAATGACGCCGCAAGTTTCTCAATTGTCCTTGATGACTCTCAAAGTAAATAAAACTCGATGAAAATGACCAGAATTAAAACCCTGTTTGGGGGAGAATTTATCTAGAAGTTTTTTCCTTGAAGATTGAACATAAAGGACTTAACTGACGACAGGAGAGACATTTTTTTACTGTCACTTCCCCCCGAGCTTTTCCTAAAAAATTCCTGTGGCTTGAGACATACTGTTCTTATTTTGTCTAGAGGTGACAGTGCAGTTTACATGGCTTCAAGGCCTCATTTGACAATGTCTTAGAGCACACGATGCACAGTGGTAACAGCTCAGCTTCTGTGCCTGTCCAAAAAATCCCAGCGCTTAATACACAGCACTGTACTTTCTCTGACCTCTTCTCTTTGTTTGACGACAGAGAGATCACCTGTTGATTCACCATTTGTATCTTATGTATCTTTCCATTTTATTCTTCCTGTTGCAAGCCAGCTATACATCTTTATACTTCAGTTTCAGCCATCAGCATCAAACAGAAACAAGTCAAGCTCAATGCTGTCCCAATACGAAGTGGTCTGGCCAAGATAAAACAAATGAAAACAATGTTTGAACAATTTGATATCATAGCATGATTTGGCTGAAAGTTAGATGCGTGCCTGCTTTGTCAGGTTAAATTTTCTAGTTCCCTGTTATCAGCATCTTCGATATCATACTTTCGACTTTTGTTCATCTTGCCCCTTCCTCAGAAAGAAATGTGGATTTCACTGAGAAAGTATCTCTGTTTTGTACAGCCTATACTCCAATTCTTTCCCTCTGCCTTTGGCACATATGTACATGTCTCAACAGTTACCAATGAAATCAGACTCTGAGGATATTTTTATCATCCAGCAAATGATAAGTGTTCTCTCAGCCAGCTTGTTGTGATGGTGTCATTCCTGTTTAAGTAAGCTCTCACAATCATACATGACTAAGACCATCTGCTTGCTGACTTTCTTCTTTTTGGTGCAGTAACTCTATTCTTGTGCAGAAAGGCTCAGTTTGAGAAAAGTTCTGTTCCTGCGGATGCAGAAAACTTGAAATAAATAAGCTTATCTTCAGTTCTGGGGATGTCAAGCCTTTGCAGTGGTCTGTCAGTCTCTTTTTAAGTGGATGAATGTCGCTGTAAGTCTTGGGTATTGTATTAAGCTGGATTGCAGACAAGTAGTTCTAAAATTCAAAATCCATAATAACAAACCACTTTGTGTTGAGTAAGGTTGTGCGTTGTAGCACTCAGTTGTCCTGTGTCACTTACAGTGGTAATACATTCTGTTAGTACTGGATTCAGACTGTGACATTATAACTACAGGCATCTTCATGCTTTAATCTAGAGATGAAACATATTGGTTCGCATTGACAGTGGCATTGTTCGATTCAGTTTTGACTCCTACCGGTCTCACTTATGATGTGATTCTCATTGACCTAGCATGAAAAATCAATCACTGTTTGGGCTTTTTGTTATATCACAGGAAGTCTTTTTTAAAAATCAATTCAGTCTTCACTTCACTCCAGGCATGGATTGTGTGTTTGTTGGGGACAAAAAGAAAAAAAAAAACACATTGCTCACAAGATTCTCAAAATCAAAACAACCTTCTTGAATTCCTGGTTGGATTCTCAGTTTGGGGATAGAAACATTCCTTGTAGCTTTAATTGAATCCCTCCTCAGCCTCACCAAAGATCTTTTTTGAATGTGAAAAAACTCTCTGTAGACTTGAGAAGTCCCTTTGTAGTTTGTCGTACGGTCTTCACAGAGATATGAGTTGTGAGATATGAGTGGGTTTCCTGGATTGACAGTAGCTCTGTGGAATTGAAAAACCCAAGTTTCACAGTGAGAAGGAATTTAGAAAATGTTCAAAGAAGGTTCTTGAATCACTCACACAGCAGTCATCATGACCCCTGTCTGTGTAGTAAGTGGGTATGAAAACAGTTTCTGTTTTGAAGAGTTCACCTCCTCCTCTTTTGTTAGCTTCCTCCATTTTACTGTAACAATCAAAGAAGGCGAGGATACGCAGGTATTTTATCATGTACACTGAAAAACAAAGGCCTCAACCTCATTAACTCTTTTCACTAAGAACATGTAAAGTACAGTATTATAATGAAAGGTAATCTGAGCTTTAATTCATGAGGCTCCTCTACTTGCGCTGCATAATATGACCTTTAGTGCTTTCTTATGTGGGTTTAGAATACAGTTGTTACATAAGCTTGCCTGACTGGTGATCCTTAAAGCCTGCCTTATTGTATTATTCTCTCACGGCAACAGAAGAAAGGAAAACTGTACTAATACTATTTGTTTATACTTTTTCATATTTCCATTCAGAAAAGGCACATTGTAGCCTTATTCATACATTCATAGATGTTGTGTGGCTTTGAGATTTCAATATAGAACTTATGAATGTGTTGAAACATGACCAGAATTACACACACTGCAGTGCAACATCCATAATGTTTCCCATAAATGCCATTTTTACTATAGGTTATAATGATGTGTTCTCTGGGTGAGAGGATCTTAACCATTTCAGCCAATATTGCAATGTGAATGGTTGTGTGTGTGGTTTCCAGTGCCACTGGTGCTAGCCTACGGTGGACATGCTTAAAAACTGAAGTTTTTAGCAGTTCTGCATTTGCCCAATTTCCTAGAGGTTGCTTCTCAATATTTACTCACCCCTAGACATACGGTTGTCTCATGCTGGGATCAAACCACCAATCTTAATTGAAAGAGAACAGGATTTAGAGCCGCAGCTGAAAATCTTGACATTTCAACCAAGTATAAATCATATTGCTACCAGAAGCTCTGTCAACCCGTGTTAATGTAATATTGCCCTCATATTGTTTAGCTCGGCTTGTATATCAACCAAGTCGGGCCCTTGTTGCGCTCCACATGTTCACGTTGACAGAAGAGTGTAAGCTTCAGGGTGCAGCAGTTCTCTGTCTCTTTTAATTATTTTAAATCTCCCAATGCAGCTAAAGGCCTGTTCAAGCATCGCTGACTGGTATGAACATACTGTAGCTGCGATCCACTAATTGAGCTCTTAAAGCAGCAGTTTGCCATTTCTGCAAGTTTTAGTCCATTTGCTATACATCACATTTATTTGACATTACTGCCAACCATTTCCCCTTTTATTGTTGAATTTCAGTAACTTAATTTTCTTCCTTTAAAACAATTGACAGACACTCTATGCTTTTATTAAGACCAGCAAGCCATCTCTTGAAGATCATTTTGTTTTTTAATTTGTGTCAGTCTTAGATTACCTGCAGGGTAAAGGCATTTTGAGACTTGAGAGGAAACTTTAGGAGCAAAATATTACACTCATAATGCATCACGTTGTTCCTCTTTATTGTTTTCTTCCAAGTTATAACTATTTATGATTTGTGAAAAGTAACATTTACTGTTTTTTAGGTCTCAGTAGTGAGTAATGTGGTACTTTAGTTTGGAGAATTCTTAAAATCTATGAAATGTGCCTCATAACCATAACAAGGTGCAGAAAGCTGACAAAAGCAGCCCACAGATAAATTCTCTCTCACCTGGGATTTATATATTATATTCTTGGCAGAATTATAATGCAATGTAGAGCTGTAAAATTCCCCTACCATCCGAGCATGGAGGTGGGCTCAGGATTCAGCTGTTTGTAGTGGTAAACCTGATAATACGAGGGTCTTACCTGACTATTCCCTTGAGCAGTGAGAACTGTTTGAAGCGACTGAGGGCATTGAAGCGTATTTTATACTGGACTATAAGTGCATGGAGTCTCTGGAGGAATAAGTCAGTGTAGAGCAGACTGTGTTCCTTCTTCTTCATCAAGAGTGAAACAGGTGTAAACAGTGACTCAAATAAAGTCACCTATGAAATGCAAAGCAAGAGCCTATGTTGTAGATTTTTAATTGGTGTTTGGCTTTGACTGGAGAGATTTGCAAGTACCCAAACTCAGATTGTATGACTCACATTCGTACAAGATATGGTATAATATGGTATGATATGATTCAGTGAAATGACATGCAATAGGATACAATACATTACAATGCAATATAATAAGATGCGATACAATACAACATGACGCAACATGTTGGAATACATACATGATACATGATAAAGGATACACAGCAATGCAATATGTTAAGATATGAGCAATGGGGATGATGAATTGCTATACCATTTGATACAATGAGATAAGGTGTGATGCAATGCAATGCAATACTGTATGGTATGCATAATCTGTCTATTATGATTAATAAGACAATGGATTCAGTGCGATACAATTCGCACAATTAGGGATAAGAATTGGGAATTTTAATTTGTTTAGATGTAAATAAATATGATGGTCAACAAATCTGTATATTTCTAGACATAACTAAATAGAAGTAAAAACCTTTGCACGAGGTCACTCACACCCTAGATCTCTAGATGTAAATAAATAGAGATAAGTAAAAATCACACAGTACATAACGTTGATGTTTCGTTTTGATATGTTTCATTGATTGAGCAATGCTTTGAGTTGTTTGTATATTGTAGCTGGCTGTTGTTGTGCTGAAATCAGCCATGAGTCTGCACTAAACTTTTCTTTTATCCTCCCATTGGAAAACATTTGTCAACAAGTATTTTCAAGTTTAGAGGTTTCAGTATTGTTTACAAAGAGGAATTGTGATATGTTGCTGTGATGAAAGTTGAAATTGTTTTAAAACCAAAGTTACATTGATTTATGTTAACCCCAAGCACATGAATGTAACCATATGCATTAGCATCTGTTTTCTGCATCGTCTGTGGTGCGTGAGGAGCTGTACGACATGTTGACTGTAGTGAATTTGCATATGTTGTGAGAGAGTTATATACATTTCTTTGTGTGCTCAGTTTTACAGAGTTTCTTAGGTAAAACTTAAAGAGGAAAATCCTGAAATAGAGTTTTCCTCGGGAACTGTCATTTATCTGCTAAGCTAAGATAGCGAGGGCAGATTAGTCAACGTTAAGTCCATCTGGTGTAATGTAAAGAATTGAAAAGAGTATCCTTTTAGCAAAAAGGATGACAATGTTGATGGATTGGAACACATCATTGATTCCTAACAGGAACCAGTTTTCAGTCCCAATATCTAGATACACCAAACTATGGTTTGATGGAATACAATGCAGTATAATTTCATTTGACTCAGATGAAATGGAGTTCAGAGACTGAACTGTATCACTCAAGCCAGAAAAATGATACATACATTTCAAGTCCCACCCCCTAATTGTAACTACATCAAAAATCAATTTCTAAGACAAGTTAGAACACCGCGACCCCTGTTGAAGAACTCTACCTTCATCATGTTTCAAATCAGGAAAAATTGTCTCTCTGTGAAAACATTGGAAATGAGAAGAAGAACACAAGTAATGAAATGGACCTTCAAGGATTAGAAAGCAAATTTATTTCAACTCCTCCTATTCAGATGTCTCTTTGGAGACATGAGATTGACATGGCAGATTAGGCCGGTTCTTCCTCACTAATTACCATCAGTGGTCACGGTAAGTTGGTCATTGTGACAACTCATCCAAAATATTGTGCATCTGCTTCATGACTGCTGTTTTTCACCTCCTAAATCGAAGTGAAAATAAGCTCTAATCGCTCGGCTGCCCACTCTTGAAGTTGATAAAGACTGCAAGCTGCACATTGATTTTCTTGTTTGTCATATTTCGGCTATAAGTGAGGGCCAGAGTAAGGAGCAGTTACTGAGGAGATCTCTAACTTAACATTGTATCGATGAAGGACAGTTTTTAGGAAGATGTGCCTTAACCCTGCAGAAAAAAGTTTGCTGTTAACCTAGGGATTAATAATGCACATTTTTTGTCCCCTGAGTAACAAAATGTGTGGTGTTTGAACATCTTTTGAGCTTCAGATATGTAGTTTTAAGAGTCCTAAATGTGCTTTTTTTTGGCGCGGTCACACTGGCTGTCCATACCATGCCCAAGCACGCTTCCAACCTAAAGCCCAGTTTGTTTGTGACCTTCTTTGGCTTTGGCACATTATTCTTTCTTCCTCTTCTTCCTCCAGGTGTGTGCTACAGCTTGGTACAGTTTATGCACAAGCATCTGTAGGCAATGAGGACATGACATATAATTGAAGCTGCTCCTCTCAACAATGCGTAATAACGGGGGTGTTAGAGGGCAGTATCAGACCAAAACAACTTAGCATTAGCCAAAAAAGTAAGTAAAGTGGTAGCCTAATTCATATTGGGGTAGTGAGATGACAGTCAATGGCATTGCAGGGGGCTAATCTTGCTTGAGTATGGCACAGGACAGATAGCCAGTGTGCCCGTGCCCTAAAATTCAGTCAGCTTTCACTGTATATTTAGGAGGAGGCCATGCATTTAGATCTTTACTGCACTTGGATTAGGCCTTGTGACAGGGGTCGTGGTTAGACTCCTCCTGGCCGGGTTATCAGTCTTTGACAGCTCACTGCTCTCTGATCGCTGCTGCCGTCACAGAAGCATGCATCACACACTTGTCAAAGCACCCTCTCCTCCACCCACCCTCTTTTTCAACGCCACAGTCTCACCACACACATATATTTACGTGCTCGCAGACTCCCTCACAACGACACATGGGCACATGCGCACACAGACAGCACACATATCCAGACGTCGTTCCCATTACGGTGACAAATCCTGCCTGAGCTGGCTCCCATCTGTGAGTCACGGCGTGGTGGTGTGTTTGTACGAGTCAAACTCCCCCGTCATCTGCCTCTCACAGATGGATCAGTGGGGTGTCCGAGGGGGCTGAGTCTGGTGGCCACGATCAGAGGGACGCTTTGGATTCAAACTCTTCCATGATCCGGATCAAGAACAGACACATATTTCAAAAAGCTTTGAGGTATAAAGGAGGCGACTATCCACAAAAGGGTCAAGCTAATCATCACGGCTTGACTGGGTTTAATCCATAAAACCATGACTTCACCCCTACATAGCTTGCTTGGCTCAGTCTCTGCTCTGATCCCATTTTCCTTGTATACATATCCGTTCTTCCACCCTGGCTCCTTTTTGCCCCATAATGGGATTAACTCAAGTGACACCAATCTGAGATCTTGCTTTAAACTCTGCGGGTGAATCTTATTCCTCTGGTTATTCCCATAAGGGATAAAACATGGCTTGGGTTACATAATTAGATTCCACTCTGCAGCCTAAATGCAAGAGATGACAAATTAGTGATAAATAGCTTGGTGGATGCTCCTCTTGTTTGCTGTCAGCTGCGGTCAAGATGCCTTCAGGAACATAGAAAAGACCAAACCTGCTAATTAATGTCTCTGTTTAAAAGTGTAGCAGGTGCTGTCATGAATAATCATTGCTGTCAGATTCACTGCAACTGAACACTGCCTTAACCATTTTCACCCACAAACAATGTCGCATCCGGCTATTACCTATTTAAGCAATAAAACGCAAATAGGTTTCCCCCGCTCCTACACTTTAAAAAAAATACGTTTAGAGTGCCGAAACCCACCAATAACTTAAGAAACTTGACTGTTAAGAAAGCTTATTACCCAGCTTTTTTCCGCCCTGTAATAAAATCAACATGGAACAATTAACCTTGGCGGAACAAAAGCCCTTTCACTCCTCTCTGCCTCATTCTCGTGGTGCAACAAGACATTAGAGAGCTGTTTCATAGCTCCGGCTCTCATTGCTCCCAGAGTCGTTAACAGTCAACAATAATGTTTTTTTCTTTGCTCTCAGTGGTCAGAGGCTGCTTGATACAAGGCCATCTCCAAAGTGCACGAAGGCATATGTTGTTAGTGATTAATATGAGAATTCAATGAACTGTAACAAAGCACTCTTGACCTCATTTATGTGAATGCGCCTGAAGGTTTTTCATGAGCTTTAAAGATGTTTTTATTTCTTAGAAGCAGCAAAGACTTAATGTTTGTTTTTATCACTCTATTTCAAATTCATTCATCCATATGCATATGGATTAAAAATCTGCTGCACAGCTTCGCAGTTCTTATTTGAGTGGCTGTTTGATGAATGAACTCTAACATTTTCCTGCTCTTAATTTGACATACAAATCCAATCGTACCATTTTCCATTTGATTCCAGTCACCTTTTCCTTATGCTAATTTCACATTTGCATAAAAATAATGAAGCAGAGCAGGAACCAGCACTAAAGATGTCAACAGTGTAGCTACATTAAGAGATAATCCATTACATGTGTGAATCAGTTTTTTTCAACATTGCAGCTCAGTAAAAATTCAAGGAAATTGCACGAGAGCTTCAAAGAGACTTCCAAAAGCATCGTTTTTCTGCTTGCTATTTCCCTGCTTCCCATTTGGTGCTGATGGTAGCTCATTCATTAATGTATAGTGTTGATTTCATGGAACACAACTTGCATGTAACAAGATGAAAGAAATGCTAAATCACAAAACATGCTTGATTTTATTGTCAGTAAGAACTACAATAAGCTGTCTTAAAACTGCTTGAATGGAATTTATTGAGGGAGTATTGCATTTTTTTAAATCTAGTATTAATACCAGCGAAAATCTAGGAAAATCTAGTATCTAGTATCTAGTGAAATCTAAAATATCTACTGTTATTATATTAAGTATCTAATTTCAGTTCAGGACCACAGGTTCTCCACACAAAGTATCCACTCCCTGCAAGTCTGGCTTTGATAATGTGGAACTTATATTCATATAGTTTTCACCAAACCCATGGTCATATCATATCCATATCAAGATGTCAAGACGTTAACTCTTGCCTGCCCTAACATAGAAAATCTTTTAAAGATATTGCGCTGTTTTAGAAAGGACCATTTTGAGAATTTTTACTGACCCATTCAGGAATTTCTATAAAATATGAATCTGTGGGAAGTTTGAAAATCTGCACAGTTGTATGAATATCCAGCATTGTTACTTTATATCCGTGTTTGAAATACGGGAAAACATAATTGTCACTCTGAAATTGTGTCAAACGACTTCCATCATGTTAAATGCAGATAAACAACATCAACAGCAAAATAGCTACCACAGCAACAGACTTATGGCTGTTGTACCAGTGATAATGGTAAAAGTAAGTTTGGTATTAGCAAGATCAGCAAGGGGTGAAAATGGACTAATTAACAGTAATAATAACTGCAAACATCATGTATAGATAAAAATAACATGCACATGTGAATCATTTGTTTTCCCATGAAAGAGGTCGGTTTCTCTTACTTCCACTTGTCTGTAAAACTATTTAGTCTTTGATCTTTGAAAACAAAGTTAAAAGAAAATTGGCTTTGAAGCTATTTTTGGCTTCAAAAATGCATCAAAGGAATTCAGGGAGGAACTTCTGGTAACTGAATGGCTTATATCCTGTTGCTGTAGATGAGAAAATAGCAGCTATTTTGATAACCACATTCAGACCAGTAGTAGAGCTTAGTATGAAGTCAGAAACTCTTGCATTTAAGTGCCTTGATAGTTCTCTCCCCTTGGCTGTTGTTCAACTTAAAGCTCTGTGAGATGTTCTGTGCTATGGACTGAAATTAACATTGATGGGTCTCTACGACCTCCATAAGCAATCAACCATCCGAAATACTTCTGAGATATCCTATATTATAATTTAACATAAGTGGAACTGTTGTGAGTGTAAGTGTCAGACCAATAGGAGACAACATTTCAATGAAAAGCTTATCCCTTATGCTTTCACACAGTAATTAATCAAAGTGAGGAAAGTGTTTGATGTTGAACAGAAAATTCCCCAACTAAGCTTTAAGCTAAGCTAACTACTTCTTGTTCTTTGCTTTCATTCATTCATTCATTAATCTTCTACCTCTTATCCTGCCCAGGGTCGTGGGTGGCTAGAGCCTGTCCCAGCTGCCAGGCCAAGAGGTGGGGCAGACTGCCAGTCAATCACAGGGCTGACACACAGAAACAGACCACCTCTAACCTGCACACTCACACCTACAGGCAATTTAAGATCAACAAATTAGTTGATGAGCATGTTTTTGGACTGGGAGGAAGCCAGAACCTGGGAGAACCTACTTATGCATTCAGAGAACATGTAAACTCCACCATGTTTTGGTACAGGGAGTTGGAAGAGGGTCTCCTCAAAACACATACCAAGCACTCTCAGTCTCTGTCCACGCGTAGCACTAACATTGGGAAGCATTATTTCCTGTAGAAACTCCAGCAAAACCAATCAGGCGCAACTGAAACTACAAACAATGCTAAAAACTCAAAACAAATTAATTTAATCCCTGAAAACTTATCCATCACTCGAAATTAAATCAATCCAGTTGTGTGTGTGATGGTATTTTTCCCTGTAAATTGCAATATAGAGACAATAATTGCAATTAGATTATTTTTACAAATTGTTCAGCCCTATTTCAGATATGAAGGAAATACTACCTCAACCACACACATAACAACCTGGAGACATTATTCTAATGTACTGAAAAATAATTGAATTCAGACAAATTCAGAAACACATTAAGATAATTATGAAAATAAAAGACTATTCAATTTGACAGGGCCAGCAATGAAGGCCTAACCACCACATGTCAATTAAGAACTGACTTACTCATCAAGAAAACAAATAAGCAGACCTTTAAAATCTTGACTGTTATATATTTTATTCCTTTTAACGACAGTCTTCTTCGCACTTGAATCAGCTGGTTAGCTTTTTTAACTGGCCCAAAGATACTTTCTTTTTACAAATATGTAATCATATTTATGAAACTGGCACAATCTTAAATGAAGAGTATTCAGGGCTTGGTAAGGTTTCAATTAGTGGCTAAAATATTAAATTTCAGTCATCACTACTGTTGAGGAATTTCCTAGAAGCTTGACCACTTGACAAAGAAGACTCAGGAGACTCAGATGACTTAAGTTGAAAAGGTTTATATAGCTTGATCAAGGAGAAGAGACAGACAGCACACTTGGATGCGCAGTGTAGTGCAGAGTCAATTCTGCCAGACCTCTCTGTGTATTCAGTATTTATCATTTCTGAAGGTTGTTGTGTCTATTTAGGAGACCAATGAGTTCAGCTTAGGATGTCCCTCTCATCCTGATACAAGAGAAGGGCTGTGACTATGTTTGAGACATACAGAGGAAATTAAGGTAATAATTGTGTAGAATAATAAGGAATTAGGAAAATTCCATGACAACTACAAAGTTAAAAACATATTCTGCATGAAGATTAACAAATTTGTAAATGTGACATTTGTCTCTGTATGGTAGTATAAAAGAAAAGGGACAGTAAAATCTACTATAACAGCCCACATTATCCGTCCACTCAGTGACTGCTATGTATGAATGCTTTTTAAAAGCTTCCATAATCAATAAAGTTAGTCCTTTGAATTTTTTTGACAATAAATACTTATGTCGTCCTGATTTCCTGCAGCTCTATAACACAATGACTTCTTTAAAGTCCCACTTGATAATCAGTTAAGGTGCTTCGCCCGTTAATAAAGCCATTATTTACCACTTCACAAGAGCAATGAGTTAGAGAGCAGTGCCAATATACTGTATTTATTTTCTACTCTCCCTTCGTTTTATGAAATGTGCTCTGTGCAGGCGGGCTGACTCCACCTGCCCTCTAGGGCATGACAAGTTGATTGACATTTCTTAGCAGTTTCTCTGCAAACAATCTGTTTGACTGTAGGCCTTATTTCATCGCGGCCTCGCTGCTTTTCTTCTTTGCTCCTTCGGGGGATCTGGTGGATGGTGCTGAGAGAACATTTGGCCAGTAATGTCANTAACGACAGTCTTCTTCGCACTTGAATCAGCTGGTTAGCTTTTTTAACTGGCCCAAAGATACTTTCTTTTTACAAATATGTAATCATATTTATGAAACTGGCACAATCTTAAATGAAGAGTATTCAGGGCTTGGTAAGGTTTCAATTAGTGGCTAAAATATTAAATTTCAGTCATCACTACTGTTGAGGAATTTCCTAGAAGCTTGACCACTTGACAAAGAAGACTCAGGAGACTCAGATGACTTAAGTTGAAAAGGTTTATATAGCTTGATCAAGGAGAAGAGACAGACAGTACACTTGGATGCGCAGTGTAGTGCAGAGTCAATTCTGCCAGACCTCTCTGTGTATTCAGTATTTATCATTTCTGAAGGTTGTTGTGTCTATTTAGGAGACCAATGAGTTCAGCTTAGGATGTCCCTCTCATCCTGATACAAGAGGAGGGCTGTGACTATGTTTGAGACATACAGAGGAAATTAAGGTAATAATTGTGTAGAATAATAAGGAATTAGGAAAATTCCACGACAACTACAAAGATAAAAACACATTCTGCATGAAGATTAACAAATTTGTAAATGCGACATTTGTCTCTGTATGGTAGTATAAAAGAAAAGGGACAGTAAAATCTACTATAACAGCCCACATTATCCGTCCACTCAGTGACTGCTATGTATGAATGCTTTTTAAAGGCTTCCATAATCAATAAAGTTAGTCTTTTGAATTTTTTTGACAATAAATACTTATGTATAATAATACTTATGTTATATACTTACTTTATTAAATACTTAATAAAGCCATTATTTACCACTTCACAAGAGCAATGAGTTAGAGAGCAGTGCCAATATACTGTATTTATTTTCTACTCTCCCTTCGTTTTATGAAATGTGCTCTGTGCAGGCGGGCTGACTCCACCTGCCCTCTAGGGCATGACAAGTTGATTGACATTTCTTAGCAGTTTCTCTGCAAACAATCTGTTTGACTGTAGGCCTTATTTCATCGCGGCCTCGCTGCTTTTCTTCTTTGCTCCTTCGGGGGATCTGGTGGATGGTGCTGAGAGAACATTTGGCCAGTAATGTCATTTACCCATGCAGACACATGCTCATATTTTTTCTCCTTTTCTCCAGCTGTCTTTAATTTTTAGCAGGCACAGATGTTCTGAACAGAGCCCAGCTTTGTATTTTATCGTGGAAAATAAAAAGTAGGACATGTGGGCCTTTTTTTACCTTCATAATGTTATTATGTAACAGGGAGCAATTTGGAGGATTCAACTGTTTAATGAACCCTCTTGGAGGGGAAAACTATACATTAATGCTCAACAGAAGGTCTGTTAATACACATAGGGAGCATACCAGCTACCAGGAAACAAATTGTTTGTTGTCTTTTCGTGAAGCCCCGCAGTAAACATTTTTATAGCATTTCTATCAAAGCATTTCCAAATTTATCTAAATGGAAATCTGCAGCTTTTTCCATAGAAAGGCTTGGGCTTCTTTTGTTAAGAACTATCATAAGAGTGCTGATAAATATTATAAATCAGACTGAATAACACCTCCATGCTGTACAGAGGACATAACTAAAGATGCTTTTAACAAGCATATCCTCTGTGTCTGCTCATTATATTTGTTATTAGCCATGCCCTTTCATCCCAATCACTTTGAACCTGATTCATGTTTTAACATTATCACTGACATATGGAAGCCGTCTCTGGTGAGGAGCAAAATGACTCTGGCGTCCATGGTGGCTAATTCTGATTCATGGAATAGAGAGAGCTGTGTTAAGGATGTTAGGCATTAAAGAGTTGTCTGTTTCACGGGATTATCAGCAAAGGAGGAAGTCAGTATTCAGACACAGCTGACTGGCACGGTGAGATCAGCTTGCATCCAAGTAGAACACTTCTTCAGGCATGCAAAACATGCAGACTTAAGTCCCATAATCCCTACCAATATCAGCAGGATGTCAATATACTGACATGAATGGATTGGTTGCGTCAGTTTTGCAGCCCCGATATTGTGTCTGATCACAGTGTTTGCATTGGGAGCTGGCAGGTTGCTATTATTAGCCGCAGCAGTGATATAAACGTTACTGTGGATCCTCTGACAGTATGATGACAAAACATATTTAGACCATTGCTGAAATGCTGTCCTGTCTAATATAATGTCATCAAGAGGATTCCAGGCTAAGTTTTATTCTTTGTACCCCAGTGTTGTGGCATTTATGAGGCCTGCAGATATTGGAGTAAATAATTGGACACACAAAGCTAACACTCGAGCACATCTCAGGGGCTAAACAAACAATGGCTCTCAGCGCACTTGGAGCCCGAATGAGGCTGTAACTGAGGATCATAACAGGGCTTTTCTGGTGTTTTGTGGAAGCACTGTTCTCTCAGCGTGACTAAGCAAGGCTGTCCGAGTCCAGCTGACCATGACTGTCTGAGAGAGCTCTGAAAACAACGCTCTCAGGCAAACTGTTGACGTTTCACAGTCAGATGTTGCTTAATGCTTCTTTATCACGCTGCAAAGCATTCTGAAACACTGCAATGTTAGAAATGGCATCATGCATCCAATTCAGTGTGTTTCAGGTTGTTCTTATTATATCCTATCAATATTACCTATGTAGCAGCTGGGTCTCTTCTCCATGGAGCTCATTAAAGTTTCATTAAATCTCATCTTACACTGGACTTAACATTCTGCTCCAGAGTCTGGAAGGTTTTTAAAATTTCATCGATCAATTCAGGGTTTCAAACAGAAAAACAAGAAATGTTTCGATGCTAAATGTCATGTTACATATTTATATCGATCCATTAATGTTATATACATGCATGTTACAGACACTCACAATAAAACAGGGGCTGGATCCAGGAAGAGAGCCTGTTAGCAGGTGCTGTTGACATAAGTTGGAGTCAGATCCTCAAGGTTTGACACACAAAAGGAAAAACTTTTAAGTAAATTTGAATAAAGGGAAATCAGTTAGACCTAATGTATAATCATATAACACTTAGCTGTATATTGTATGACTTTATGGCGATATGGAGGTATAACAGTGGACAATATAACACTAAACAATATAACAGATTGATGGATCAATGATATAATGGTATAACGATATAATGCTGTAATGGTACAATGATGTGACAGTATGATGGTAAAAGGGTATATAAAGATATGACAGTATAATGGAATGACTGTACAACAGTTCATCAGATTCATCGATATAATGGCATGATGCTTTAAAGGCATAAAGGTGTAACAGTGTGGCAGTAAAGCAGTATAAGTACATGGGAAAGCACTGTAATGGCGTAAAGGGTAAAAGGTAAAACTGTGTTTTGGAATAACAACATCAATAAAGACCAGTTGAAAAAAAATGCTCAAAAATACCTTCAAGGCTTATGGATCTGAAAAAGGCTCCAAGTCGAGCTCCAAAATGCAAAAAAGGAGAAATGGGAGTAAGGCAAGTATTTGAATAAGCAGTTTATAGTACGTCAAAACTGGCAACTGGATCATAGACTGGATTCTACTCAAGTATTGTGTTTTGCAATACTTTAAATAATAGCAGACAAAAGAATTATTATTTTAGTTAAATCTCTATTTTTAATTTTCAAGCAGGATGAAATGAATATTTCAATATTTGCAGGGGCTGAGATTAAAACGAGCTTGGCCATTGTTTGGGTGCTGTGCTCCATTTTGTGGTTTCTCCAGGTCACTACCGGCACAGAACACTGAAATCAAGCTATGATGCCAGAAACTTCTTTTTGTGTCTTGATGATTTAATAAGGAGAAGGCTGTTCAAGTTCCCTTCCAGCTATTTGATTATAATTTGCTGTTTGGATTGGCTTGCTGTGTTTTAGATAACTTGGAAATTGAAGCACTATTTCTTCCTCCACATTATAGGATTGTTGAAACAAGCTGTGGGCATATCGATGACACATTTGGGTTTAAAATGATCCTCAAAATGCTTTTACTCTGTCTCCCCAGATTACTTCAAATGAAACAGACACTACTGTGATTTTATGCACCTCTCATTGCATTTTACTGAACTGGTACACCAAACAATATACAGCATGTGCAATCAGTGCAATGAGGCCTTGAGTTATTTGCTATGACTCCTTGCTACTACCAAGGTAAAACACCTTGTCAGAAGTGCCACAGCCTTGACTTCTTTTCCTACACCTTTATTCACTGAAACCTTGTAAATAACAAAGGATGTGTTGTCCAATTTTTCACAGAGATGTGAATGCAGGCTGCACAGTGGAGCCCAACTTTTTGTGTGTTTTTTTTTTTTTTTTTTTTTTTTTTCCTTTTGTGGCTTTGGTCATGCATGAATAAGCAGAGTTTGGTGAAAGAGCAGTTGTTTCCCCCTAACAGCTGATTTGTTCCAAGGATGCACAATAAGAAATGTCCAAACACAGACAATCCAATGCAACTGTTCTGGTATCTGTATCATTCACCCCACCTGTAGTTTTCCTTTTCCTAGTTTAATTTTATCTTTGTTGTCAGTATGTCTTTAAGTTTTCCCACCTTGCTCTGCACATCTTCATCTAAGATGAATAAGTCTTAATCTCAGTTGATTTAATATATTTTGCCAGAGCTAATGTTGTAGTTGATAGTCCTTGATGGTTTTACAAACAAATTTCTTATCATCTTTGATTGCAGCAACTGCTGTATAATTCTTACAGTGAAGTGCACCATTTGCAGTATACCTCTGTAAGGATCTAGCGAAGAGCTGTTGTTGAACAGGACTACTCGTTGAACTCATTGGTTACTAAGTTAGTCTTAGTCCTACTTTGCATCATCCTAGTCCTCATGCAGTTAATGCTTGAGTTTGGATCCAGTTCATCAGTGTTTGAGTCCAAGTTGAGTCACGAGTCCCATCAATCTGGACTTCAGTTGAACTCAAGCTCTACAACCAAGTGGCAGCCTCCAGCCACGAAAAATAAAGCTGATGTCTCCACAAGAGACTTGCTCCAAAAGCACTGAAAAGACCAACTGATTCATAAAAGATACATAAATATGTCTGAATAGCTTATTCCTCAGGAGACACATATTGTACATGGGGTTAATTTTTTTTTTACAATCCAGTAGTGTAGAGGATAGTAATATCACAAGTTGATCTTAATAATTGATCCAGTTTTGCTGCAGTTTGATTAGGCAGAAATATAGAGCAGTGAACATGTTACATGCCTTTAAAGGAGGGGTTCATGTTTTGTAAATGCACATTCATTTTAATCTATGAGAGTTTCATTATGAGTCACTTAATTAATCTGACATCACTCTACAACTCATTCATTTGCTTTTCCTATCACCATGGCTCCTCTTAGTTTAAACTGTATGAAATGAATCGTTGATCAACCTGCTAGCTTGCAACAGTAAAGTCTGTGGTTACACCAAGCTGGTTTTTGGCAAAGAAATTTAATAAGGAGTAGGTATGAAAGTTTCCAAGTCAATGCTTCAGGGATGCTGTGGGGCATTTTTTCATCCCTTTTTGGTAAACTTTTGAATGAAAATGGCAAATCCACATTTGCAAGATAATAGAGGTTTGCAAAACAGAACAGGAAGGCCTTGTGAACCTGACAAAAAATAATACCTATGAAGAGTTCTCACCATGTACCTCTAAAGAATGCAGAGAATAGCAGGTCTCCTTGGTAAGCCAGCTCATAGTGCAGAGCACTGAGCTCCATTAAAGACCCCAACAGCAGGAGAAAAAGGTACAATGAAATGGATTATAGCATCAGTGACAGAGGAAAAAAACAAGCCACATTTTATTGGCAGCAAGTTCCTGTTTTCATGATCTCTCAGCCCAGGTTTTTTGTGTTTTCCAGGGACCTGCACATTTGCATGGAAGAGAATGATGAATTTAAGTGTCTCCTCGAACACAAATTAAATTTAAACAGGGACACGATGTACCCTCTGAAGAATATTTGGAGTGCTGTATAATCGTATTTGGGTTGCTGTATATTTGTACTGAGGGCCTTGGCACCTTTTGCATAGGAACAGTTTACTGAAAGGAGGAGCCAGACTAGATTCTCCTGTCAGCCCATTAAGAATCAGTCTGCTGCTTTTAAAGGCCAGCTGACATAATCTGCCGTTACAGAAGCTAATCCTAAACCTCTCCTGCTAATTACAACCTATATTTGTTCAGAATCTATTAATGACTTTGGGACTACTTTTGGTGCATGCTCTGTTTACTTCTCTGTTGCTGTAGTGTGCACGTTTCACCTTGTTAGTCCAAATGTTCTCATAGTAAACATGTTTTTCCGCATTAGAAGTCCATGTTGTGACTTTGCATGTGCAAAATGTGGATTTAGTAACCAGCAAAGTGGAAAATGCAAATAATTTGGTAGTGCATGTACTCGGTGGTAGCCTATTAATAATGGATCAAGCTCATAAATCATGACAAGCATCAATGAGGACTGTAATGCCGTAAACGTAGCATGAAGCCCTGTTGAAGTGTGGAGGAAGAAGTTGCTGCGTTAAAGCAAAGTAGTCCTGCGTGCAGTCTCTCATACCTTCTGATTATTTATGTGCTATGGCTAAATGTGCTGAGCATAGCTAAGTGTATAAATAGCTGTACGGACATCATCAGAGGCTGCAGCTCACAGGGGAGGGCGGGGAGAGAGCGCTTACTACCAGAGCATCAGATCATGAGCAGCAGAGACGATACTCCCTGAGTCATCAGAATCGAAGGGAAACTCTGATCCTTGCATGCTCGCAGCCTGCGTGTTGGGGGCCCTTGGGTAACCCTGCTGACCTCTGTGGCCACTGGTGCACAACTTTGTGTCGTGCTTATTGCATAATTATTCATCCGAGATGACTCAGGACTTTATTCAATCTCTGTGTTCCCTTTGGTTGGCTGACTTGTATATTCAGGGACTTGTTTGGGGAGAACGCAAACTTGCAAATCTTTCCGTGTTTTTCTTTATTAAAAATAGCAGCATAACTGGAGCAATTATTAGAGCGTATATTATGTGATGTAATGCTCAGAGGCAACTTGTATTATTGCTCGGTGTCACCATGGACACTGCCTGCACCCCGGCGACTTTTCCCTCTGAACAAAGGGGTCATAACATGCGAGTCACGGTAACAGCTGTAGTAAAACATCAGCGCAATTTTTTCCTCGTCATTTTACACCTCCGCGGCCACCATTATCTCAGCATGTCTCTGCTCTCTATAGCGTGGCTCACAGTGCAGACCTCGACTTCACCCGGGGTTGTTGCCTTTGTCTGGAACTCTCGCTCATCTCTGGAGGTCACATTGGCCACCCTGGAGGTACTGGTAATGGTCAGTGTGCCAACTGTGTGGGCAATGTAAGAGAGGCATATGCCTTCTGCTAAATAGCACTCAGTGGAGGCAGCTTTGTAGCACGGCTGTTTTGCATCTGATGACAGTTGCAAAGTGCTTAAAAGCCACCAGTTATGCATGCAGTGTATAAAAGCTTGAGTTTCTTCTTCCTTTCGCTCTGTGTCCCTTTTGTTCCTATCTTCTCTGATCACATCAAAAGAGGATGTGGATTTAACCAGCACAATGACGACTGGCTACATCCTCTATATCCTCACCTTGTGCTACTATTTCATTCCACTGGTGGAGTTCACTATCAAATATGTGCTCCTTTATTTGATTTTTATAAGAGGTTTTATAATAGCAGTGTGGGTCCCGGCCTTAAAATGTTTATTTTAGCCTTGTGGCAAGTCAAGCAGAGAAATATGAATCTGCTGTGTGCCTAGCATTTTCACACATGATGTAGACGCGGCTGCAGAAAGGCCCTGTAGCAGGCTCCTTTTCACTCTTCATTAACAATTCTAGCGGGTGTCTCGACTGAAAGGCGATAATGTTTCCATGGACATTGCTAGTCACACACACACAAGACTAACAGGTACCGCAGAATGCAGGCTGCAGCATGTTTCAGCTCTTCTTTTGAGACCTGTTCAGTTTCTGCTGAATGCCCATGTGCAAAAACACTGCAGTCAGAGAAAAGACACCGAATAAAAGGTCCATTTAGCCACTCTGTTGAGACATAATACAGGCTTACAGTTATTCAGACGCTGGCCTCGCCCTGTGTGTGTACCAAGCTCTGAGGTGGAGGAACACTGAACAAATAGCTGTTTGTCCTTGAGGATGGACAGAAACTAGAAGGCTGCTGTGCCACACTGCAAAAAAGAAGCCACCATCCTGACAGCTGCAGAATTAGTAACCAATCTATCATCAGTTATATGAATAATCATCATTTTATAATTACTAATATTAAATTCAGTATTACAGAAAACAGGATTACAGGAGATACAAAACGTATAACAGGAGAGCCATACAGGGATTGTGCTGGTCTGAACCAAAAAAGCAAGAGTTCAAGGAATAACACAATATACACCCGGGAGTTAGATGGAAAGATAAAAAATGATTTGAATGATCAACTGAAGAAGTAGAAGACTACAGCTTAAGCTAATACCTACTCACTTACATAACATGTACTGTTCAACAACCTTCAGTTGTTCATTCCAAGCAACATCATTTCTCATAGACTAGGTTTAACTTTTATAAATGCTGCTCTTCAAATTTATATGCCATTATCACCCTGTTGGAAATGTTTTTAACACAGAAAGTGAACTACACAAAAATCTTTTACCTTGGCTTTTTCAATTTGCCTCTGCTTGAATACATTATTTCTGTATTAAATTCAGTTTGTGACTTTTCATTGCTATATATGTTCAGTGTTTGTTTGTTTTTGACACTTTGAGCTTTAAAGATTTACAAAGCTTTCTTGGACAGTATTGTCATAAGTGCGTAAGTACAGAGACAAGTAAGCCAACAAGTACATGAATATATTCTTACATAAAGATGTAAATAAACAGATAAATAAATGTCATTGAGTACATAAGCCCATATAACTTACATTAATATACATAAATAAATAACAAAATCAGCAGACATGAGGATGCATAAACTTGCCCAAAGATGTAATTTGGACAGCTTGTTACAAACAAACAAACAAACAACCCAACAAAAACTTGATGCTTAGAGATACGATTCAAGATTCTCACAATGTTATTGATCCCAGAAGGAAATGAATATTTGCAGCCTGCCAGTAAAACCAAAAAATTATTACAAACAGACAAACACAGTCAACCAGAACCATATTGACAGGACTGCGACAGCAGAGTTGTTGTTTTTTACAGTTATGTCCAAAAATAAGAATCACAACTGAATATTCTCAGTTTGATCCTTCATCACAAGGCTGTGTTGATAACTTGATTCTGATTGGTTGAAACCCACTGACAACTGTTATAATATCTGGATGAGGTCATCAAGAACGGTTTATTGCAAATAACTTTGGTTAATATTGTCCTGTATTTTTAGCTTTAGAAATAAATAAGTTTTAAATTTATTTGATTATCTTATGATCAATAATTTGTGTTTGAATATTCAGTTTCTAGTCCAGATAACTACACAAAACACCTCACTTAATGCAGGTTTAAAGGAACAAGCCCTTACATCAATTTTTCCTAAGTTAGCGTTTAGCAGCCTGAAAGCTTAATGAACAAATTACTTTGAGTATCTGTTTGTTTTTCTTTGAGAAGGGGGATCTAATTGTCAAAGATTTGTAATTCCTTTGACTCTTTGGACCACCCATTAATTTCTCGATGAAGCTGCAGAGTTTCAGCCGAATTGGATTTGGAGTATTTCTTTGGTGTCACTGCATTTTCTAAAAACAAAACTAATACATTCAGCAAAGGGAATAGAAAGACAGGTCAAATGATGATTAAAGTAGTCATTAGTCGTTTTTGTTGGGTTTTTTTTTTCTCTAACTTTACCAGTTTTGCACTGTGAGAGTTCTGTGTTAAATAGTGCACCAATGAAGATATTACTAGAAGCAGAATGTGCGCTTAATAACATTTGATGTTTGAAGGATGTTTTGAAGCAAAACTGCTTTTGTTGTCAAGTGTGCAGTCTCTCCTCCTCTTCCTCTTCAAATTGCTCATCCTACTACTGCTGTTGTTTTAATTAGAAGAGCAACAACAATAACTCAAATGCAGAGGAGAGAATCCTCTCGCAAGCCTAATTGCTGTGTCACTGAACTGAAGTCTGTGCACGTTTGTGCATGCGGTACTGGCGTATGCGTTTGATGTTCCTGCGTGGGAGTTTGATGAATAGATGAAGGGGCAGTTAGCATGCAGTCACAATATGTAAGATTACAGCTAAAGCGGAATGAATTTAACTCTGGTGATATTTGCAGCGGAGTATTGTGTGTGTGTGAGCTGTGTGTGCTTTAATCAATTCCTCAGTGTTTGATGCTTCAGGGAACATGAACATAAGATGGACGTGCAAGTGAAGTGCAGCATGCGTGAAATTGTACTTCTCACTCCACTGTCTTAGGTCAGTTGGAAAGCCGGCCTTCACACGTTTCATGATGACATTTTGAAAGTGAGGGATTTAGGTTGTAATAAAAAGTTAAAACTGATACTCCAATTGGTCTTAATGAGGATAGAAAGGCTTCAAAATATATTAGCTGAATGTAAAGAGAGCTCTTGTAAGTAGACACCATAGGAGACTAGACGTGTCTTACTCAGGTGTAATGGATGGCCGCAGAACCACCTTTGAAGGTTGCTCACAATGTCAGGGTCCTTCTTTTTTTCTAAAGGTCTACTACGTTTACACCCAGTAGTGGTGAGAGTTCAGGTCAGTAAATATGTCTTGCTTGGACAAACATCCCGTGTCTCCTCAGCAGGCACTGATAAAAAGGAGTGCTGAGATTCTAATCAAGATTGTTGCTTTGGCAATTAAATCTGACAGAGGAGAGTCGCTGCTATTCCTCTGTTGTTGTTATTCCTGAGAAAAGGAGGAAAAAGGAGGTGCAGGGTTGCTTTTTTCCCCCTTTATCCACAAAAGCTCCAATTAACTGTGATTGCTCCATGTGCACCTTTTAGTCGTGCATTTGGGAGCCAGAGCAGAAATTGTTTCTCCCTCGACTGTTTTAACATATATACAGTGCTGCAGCAGTTTAAATGACTTTAAATGACTTTCTGTTGGTTACAACTTTCTCATTTTGGTTCATTCTTCTCCTGCAGAGTTTACTTTTGTACATGTAAAATCAATGCTGCTCAAATCGAGGTGTACTTGAAACCACTGTACCAGACACTCTCTAGACTCGCTGCTGCTTTGATGCTCATATTTCTGCACAGTATTTATGTGATGTCGGCTGGTAAAATTGCCGGATAAAGATGAGGGAAGTCTGTAAATGCAGCTAAGTGCAGCACGATTTCTGAAGTCAGTCACTGGAATAAACTTGTTGACTTTCCAGCCTGCCAAAACCAATTTTACAGTATGAGTGATACTAGGCATTTACAGATTGGAGGATTCTGTACAAAAAGCTATCCAAAAAACTGAAATGTAAGTAGTCTTAAACATGTTTTCCTGCCATAGAATAAGCTGCAATCCCATTTGTAACTCACCAGATTACAACACATATCGATGCCTATTGTCGCAGCTATTGTAAATTCACGAATATAAGTCTCACGGTTTTACAAGACTCAGTCATTTTTTGGGGGTGTCCAAAACAGAAAAAGCTTCAAGCTGCTGTGTGAGTATTTATCTCTTTGCTTTCGTTTAATGCATAGACTAATAAGGGGGAAAGCTATTATAATGTTGCACTGCTGGACTCCTCTTCCTCCCACATCCAGCATGCTTTGGTAGCAAAGCAGTCATTTGCTGCATTGTGCACCAAGTGGTAAAATATCTCACTCAGCATTTATACTGCTCTGTTAGTTGCACTTGCGTAAAGGACGCAGCTTACTTTCAAGATGACAAAAAAGATATTGGAAGTGCATCCAATAGACTGAAATTTTAGCACCTGGTTTTCATCAGCTCAATGAAGTGGAGACATTAGCAGTAGTGCACACAAATTATATAATTTCATACCAATTCTAATCTTTCACATAATAAATCAACTAAACAAGTCTGAATTGTAGATGTCAAATGAAATACAACCCAAAAAATCTCTGCCCACAGAGCATACTGTCCTTGTTGCCTTACACAGCCCCTCTAGGCACTTTAACTTCCTTCCCTCATTCTTCCTGCTCAGTTCTTACAAATTGTACAAATGGTCAGCACATCCATTGCTGTATCAAAGTAAGATATCTCAAGAAACTGAAAATAGAGAAACCTAAAACAAAAGTCTAATCTAGTCTTTTCTTGGCTCCCCTTCCCAACATACCTTGCTATCTCCCCAAAAAGTAACTTTCAATAATCAGTAAAAAATAACTTTTTAGGAAAAAAGAGGACTCAAACACAATGTATCTCAATAATATCTTCACATCACCACAGCATCCAGATGTGAGAAAGATTTCTTCAAAATGTGTTTACTTTTTAAAATTGACCAAAACCTCCATTCAAATGAATGGGAGAGAGAGTTTTTGACATATACTGCAGCCAGTCACCAGGGGGAGCAGTTTTCATGGCATACTCACTTGAAGCCAAGCAAGATGACATCCTTTTTTTATTTTTTATTTTGTACAGTTAATGGTCTGTTCAATTCATCAAATTTTTAGTGTGCAAAATGCTACTTAAAATTTAGAGCAGTGAATGTACTTTTGTCCGTGTCGAAGCTACATATTATGTCGTTGAATGAGCAGTGACTCATCAAACGGGAATGTTAATGAAAGCATTTCTGTGGCGACAAAACATCTCATTCACCAAAACTTGTCTTTGCAAATGCCAGGAGACAGCTCCGTGTTTGAAATTATAAAGTCATCCCAAACTGAGTCACCAACGTACAGAGCCTGTTAAACATCGAAGCCTCTTACTTGGAAGGTGGTAAAAGTTAATATTTACAGGCAGCAACACAGCTGCCGAACCAATGCAGCTGTCACTAATGAACTGAAAAAGGTGAGGCTAATTAAAAGTAATGAGCTGTGGTGGGATATCTATGTACCACCCACATATAAGCATCAGCTTTACGGTCAACAGCGGACGGCTGCGTTATTAGATTGTATTTTACCTAGAATCTGATTCTACCTTTTTTCTCCATTATACTGTTTCAAATGTTCCTTCGAAACCACTTTGTGCATTTTCCATTCGCTTTAGTAATTTATTGGCTTGATTCAACTTTGAGGTTATCACAGATGCATTTTGAATAGTGACATACACACAATACATTATGCAATGACTTTATGTAACACTTCGACAGCAGCCCATTAGTTATTGTGTGGAACTCAGCGTGCAAAACCCTCATAAATGATCTATATTCAGCAATCAGTGTTCATTCAGTTCAGTCAATGCATCTAATAGCTTTAGGAAAAAATACATAGAAGAAACTGTTACCTTGTACAGTGTAGATAAGTTATTGGAGGTATAAAAGTGATGAGTACAGAGCAGAAAATCATCCATGAAGAATAGGCAGGTAAAATATTCTGCTGGATTTCCCCTGTTTTAAATTTTCTCCAGCACAGAGGCTTTGGGCATAAAGGGATTGTTCCACTGCTGCAGAAATATCAAATCATTTGTATTGAGTCTTGGCTGAATCAAAGATTGAACTATAAATTGAACCTTTTTATGATTGTGACACTATTACAACTGGTGCCGTATGGCCCCAAATGTTATTTGTGCTTGCACATTAAGGTGTGACCGTTTATTTCTCTCTGCAGACTGCTTTGAAGTGAAACCTGTGAGGAGCTTCCAAAACGACTCGACATTCTGGTGAGTTCCCAAATTGAAATTAAACCCTCTTCACATTTACATAATATACTACCAGACATTACCCATCCAGACTGAGAGCATGAGCTGAAAGTGATGGGGCAAGGGGAGAGAAGGGAGGAGAAAATGATGTTTCTGTCCTCTGACTCTATCGATCAGTCATTTTTATTCCTTAGAGTCGATGTGTTTGACTCACCAATGGATGCTCCTTCTCACTGCACTGAACACAAGGGCAAATCCCTTGGTTTTTCCCGCTTTTATCCCTTTTTCTCCTGCATATTTTTACTAAATTAAGACCCGGAGGAATGCAGAAACTCTGCATCTCTTTCTTTCCTCCCCTCTCTGTCACATGCAGATTAAACCACATGTTCAAACACAGACAGGGGGAGAGAAAGAGAGGGCTTGTGACACTGTTAGCCATCCTCACACATGGCCAGGGTTGGGCTGGCGCCACGGCTGTTTGCCTCATAGCCTGCGCAATGGGAGTCGGCTCCATTATCAGAGCCGCTGCCTCGCCACCCTGCAGCAAACCCAGCATCCTCTGCTCCTGCAGATTTAATTTCTTATCTCAATGGGGAAAACAGCCCCTCTGATGAACAGCTGAAAACACCCAGGGCTGCTGTGAACACGGATTCAGTATACATACAATAGATGATATGATAAACTGGCGAACAGGCGTAGCACTGATATTTCTCACAGGAATTCGTGGTTGGTCACAGATATTTAAAGGAATTTGCCTCGTACTGTAAATAATGATGTGTGGAAAGAAGGCCTTCTCTACCATTAATCCAGTGGGGTAGCAATTATTTATGGAGCTGCCATCAAGGATGTGTCAAGCTTTCAGCAGAATCCCTATAGAAGGTGAATATCTGGTTTGTGCTGCCGTCGAGTCTATGTCTTTAGTTGTCGCCTTGTTTGCAGAGAGATAAAAGAAGCACTTGAACTTCTTTTCTTTCATGACATAAACTCAGTATGAACCTGTGGTGTCACATGTACGCTCCAATTGTTGAACATTCTTGCGAGAGCATATTATCACCTCTGACAACAGAGCTGCAGTGTACTCTTAATGACATGTTTTTACAAATATCTTCGTGCTTGAAAACCCAGGCTTTCCACTGTGACATTTCTTTGTTTCTTTGTATCCCCTAATGTTTTCCCAGTTGCTTTGTTTTTGACAAATTTTATTTCTTGCTCCATTCAGTAAGATGCCGACAAAAAAGGTTTGACTTGTTGTGGCTTTCCCAGACCTTTACTATAAGCTTCATCAATGTCACTAAAAGCCATTTCAGTGGTTATTATGTGTTAGCTTTTTTGAGCCGTAACACTAAAGTCATTGTGTTGGTACTCAGAACACATCCTGGCTGATTTAGTTTTCTGTGTTTAACAATAATCATCAGTCAGGGCTGTACTCGGTGCAGTATCTCATCTGTGGCCTAGCAGTTCAAGGATAATTCATTACAATCATTAAAATTTCAACATTTGTCTCCACTCCTTGATTGATGTCCCTTTAAACACCCTTTTCTGTAAAACAGTCTCAGCACAAATCTTTTAATTTATGTATAACAGATTCACACTGCTGTTTTTGCTGAAATAATAAAACATGTTGAGTATGAAAAAAATCACATAATGCTGCACAGACACAGCATAAAATCTGCTTCAGATGCATCATCACACAGCAGACATGGCAGCTAAACTCTGCAGATTGGAACCTGATACTTCTCAGGTGGCTGGGGTTTACATAATGTGGCACCGTGAGAGCACATTGATTTTTCTTACTTTGAACAGGCGGGTCCTGCAGGATGCTTCTCAGCACAAGGCTGGTGTCTGGCTTTAGCCTTGCATCAGGGAGCACAAAGTTTCTGTATCAGCTGATTTGGTTATTAGGTCCAAATAGAAAGTTAATAATCCTTAGTTTGAGCAGTAAGGGGACTTTTAAAGGCCAGACTATAAGATTAGTCATATCTTCCCTCCCTGAAAGCAGATGAAAGGGTTTGAAAAGCTTCTTATGTTTAAAAGAAATGAGCAAGTGTTATCAGTGAGGGCAGATTGGGTTGAATATATGCCTCTTAAGATCCTCTGAAAAAGATTAAACAGGTATTTTGATATTTTGATTAAGGTTTTAGCACATTATCCACACAGGGAGGTATCCGTTTATGAAATTAAGCACAAGTTGACAATGTGGTCATGAGATTATTAATTACCCTCATGTTCATAGAGAAGGTGATTGGGTTGTCTTTTGGTGGAACTAAGCAGGAAATGAGTTAGACATTTTTGATATCTTGTTACACGTTTGGGTCCAGGTGACAGTATTTTCATTAGCTTTCCTCTTAAAGCTCCTTCATACAAAGAGACTGCGCAGCACAGCTCCACACAGGCCCCGACACTGATTCATTGCTCTCCATAGTCTGGTTCATACATTTGTTATTGTCCTCATATGTCCTTGTTGAACAAATGTGTCTGCTTTATAGAGCGCTTTTAAACGGGGGAAAAAGTGATTTGAAAAACATCACGACACAAAGCTAGCTGACAGGTCTACCAAGCACAGTGTGAACAGCTTAAAAAAGACTCTGCAATAATGATGCTGTCTAATTCAAAATGTTTCCTCTCTTTATTCAGGAGAAATAACCGAGTTTTCAAAACACTTAATTGATTTCTCCTAGCTTTAACTGCAACAGTGTAAAACACATTTGTAAGCGCTTATTCTACAAAATAAAAGTCACCTTATTTGCACGACCCTGCATTGCTGGTATTGTCTCAAACTGTGCGCTGACAGCTACACTGTGAGAGCAGTAAACACAAAGTGAAAGTGCATCTAATAAGAGAGTAAGTAAATAAATAAATAAATAAATAACGCGTAATTAAATTAGAGCGGATGCTCCGGGATGCTGTTGAAATGCTTATTTAACACTTCTCCTTCCCCTAAGTTTGACAGAGGCTTCATTAGCATCACCTCAGGTTGTCAAGCACCTGATGTTTGCTCTATGTACACAGCAAGAAAATCAATACCATAATGCTTTATAAAAATGAAGCAGCCTTAAGCACTAGATCTAATAAATGGCTGATCACAAGCAGCAGAGAATAAAGTCTTCATATATCTGAGAAATTCAACATGTTACTTCGTGACACATCTGTGAGTTGTTGCCTCAACTCTTTGAAATGACGTTTCCCTTTTGTTGCTGTAAAGCAAACTAGTCAACATAATTCAGTAACCACAGAGCTCTTATATGCGTGAATTTACTCCTTGATGGCGTATTCATGCATGCTAAATGTATAAATGCACCAAAGTATAGATTTCACCCTCCTTTTGAAATTAGACTCTCTTCATGCAAATGGCTGTTTTGATGGGGTTTTTTTGTTGGCATCTGCTGCGTTTCTCAGGGCGCTATAATTAAACAGGAGGAGGCCGCAACCCTTCTCTTCTCTGTGGCAGTTTGAGGAATGACTGTTGCAAAATGCACTGTGTCAAAGCAATGCAAGTTGAGAAACAGGGGATTCTCTCTCTCTCTCTCTCTCTCACACACACACACACACACACACGCATACATACACACACATTGAGAATGGATCAATTCTTCCAGTGTTTCTATCTTGAAATTTGTGAATAAATCTTCATAACTTTAGTGTGGCTGTCCCAAAGTGCACCAAAAAATCAGTGTGTGGAAAAGTTTCTCAACAGAATCACTTTTTATTTTGCATTTATTACAAACTATTTTTCTATAGAGCTGCCCAAAAACCAAATCTTATAAGAACATATTGTTCGTGGCTCTACGACTGAGAGAACACATCAACCTGAATTGATTCATTTTGCTTGAATGGCTCAAATCATGACGCTGCAATCGTGAAAGACGATTTTAAAAAATGGTGTTAATACTCAGTGTCAAGTTCTGTTGAATCCACTTAAAACACCTTGAGCCTCTTACTGTATGAGAAGATTAATAATACTTATAGATCACAGAAAACAAACAGAAGCATTTTTCCCACCCACCACCGTGTCACCACCCAGGTTTACACCCCTGCACGTCCCCTGATCTGACAACATCCTCAGGATAACCCTCATATGTCATCATTAAAGAGCGCCGAGTAGGGCACTCTGTCAGAGTTTGCAGCCGGGTGAAGAGGTACAAAAGGGGGCAGAAAATAGATCTCTTTGATGAACAGCAGATTATGATGGAGAGGTGAGTAAACTTACTTCTTATTCCCTGCCCACATGTGCAGTGCAGGAGACTTACCATCACAGACAGCAGCAAATAACCATCTGATTCCACAGACAGCCTGCAAATGGGGTGTAATCCCTTTGGATCTTTGATAAAAACTACAGCAAAATATACATCTGTTCCCTGGGTTTTAAATGTAACACAAAAAGACATATGGTTACATAAAAGATCAAATAAATATGCTAATTCTGTTTCAGTCCATGGGCTTTATTTGTTTGTACAGATTCATTTAGGCTGTCTGCATTCATTTACATCCTAAAGACAAGCTTCCTTTAGCCGTCTTGTGTCTGAATAATCAGAGGATCAGCTTCTTTTAGCCCATTGTTGTAATGCGACGTGTAAAAATCTGACATAGAAATTCCCTATGAGCACCGTGACTTGATGCCTCTACCAAACAGAATCTCCTTCAGCAGTCTGCTCTTCCTCAGTTTTAGTCAGCCCACATGTGACGAATGTGGCTCCAAATTTAGAAACCTCGCTGACAACTTCTTCGCTTTCAGGTGAGATAACATGCAGGGGCTCACAGATGAGGGTTTATGTAACATACCTGAGCATGCTTAATAAAAAGGAGAGAGAGCTGAATATTCAGCCTTCTCTGGCAGATGGGAGGCTTCAGAATCATCGGAAATGAGTATCTGCTTAAAACAGTTAGATTCCTGGAGGACTGACAGCCTAAAGCATCCAGTTTTTCACACGAAAAGGGAAAATATGAAAAAAAATGCTGCACATTTTGACTATTTTGATAAAACACTTTTTTTTCTATCAGTTCAATCTCCCTGTAATCCCTTTAGATGAATCTTTTAATCCTTTGAGGGGACTTGACCCCATTGTTGGGTTTATCATTGTTACAGGTTACATGTGTCAAATGGTTCCTTTTGCATATGAATTCATACGCCTACATTTTGCCTGTAAAGGCTGTGCAATTATATTGTTTAAATACAACAAAATACAAAAAGCAATCATCTGCTCATTAAGCAAATCATCGGGGCATAGTGCTCTGTCCATATCTGATGATTTATCCCACTGCAAACTATGGGGGTGTTGTTTGTGGATGGCAGTAATTCATAACCATTGTAACTATGTTGCAAAATGCAACACTTCCCCAACACTATTGGGTGCAGTGTGGTCTCTTTGATGGTCAAAATGCCTGTTTTCAGTCCCACTACAATTTTGGCTTGCTTTTTCACAGCGATTTCAATTTTTTGAAGTAGTGCTGCTAAATGTTGTTTATCATACAGCAGTTATTTCAAAGAAGGAAAGACTTTGGAGGGGGTGGAATGAACGGCCGATGTAAAACAACTTGAAATGAAATGCTGCTTGGCAGACATATTGCAGGGTTTGCAGTCAGCATTGTTTCAACAGTTGGCAAGATTTTGATAAAGGTGTATGTCAGACTAAGCTTGTCAGGTTTTGTGTTGGAAATGGCTGTGAAGTAGAGTAGATCAGGCACAGAGGTATAAACCAGGCTTTAGAGCTACAGTGACATTACTAAAAAGTTGAGATCCTATTAAAACAAACATTAAGTTGAGCTTATAGGTTATTAAGTATGGAATTGCTCAGTGGATTTGGAGATCTCTGAACATAAAGAAGAACTTGAAATAAGTAAAAATCTTTGCACACGGTCTTTCTAGACATAAATGAATACAAATAAGTAAAAATTGTGTCACATGATGTCGACACAAGGTCTCACCTCTCCAGTGTACTTTAAAGAATCAATAAGGGAATCATTAAACAAAAAGGCTAAAGATGTCAATGGATCACACCATTTAATATTGATTCCTAATCGGTACCTCTCATCGATACCCATCCCTAGTTTGGGGCAGTGTGGATGATCAGCAGACTTAGAAAAGAACTGGTACAGTCTTTACTCTTGTGTGCCTCTGCAAATTAGAGCAGCTACCTGGAAATGGCAGCTAATCAGCTGTGATGCAAATAAGTTGTGAGGATATTCATCACGTCCATTGACCTTTCCTGTGTTTCACTGGCATCACTCAAAACTGAAAACACATACTTGTCACATCATTGGTAAGGTTTTTCTTGTAAGTATAGAGTTTTTGACGCATTCATGGGGTTGTCAGGGAGAAGTATTGACACTTTGCAGTACAATAATTTACCAGCAGGGACCATACCATCAACAATAAGTAATTTGACAGGGATTTATTGGCTTGATAACAGGGATTTTTACTTTTTCTTGTTTGGGTGAGCTTAGGGTATCCATTTGAAAGATCCATCCATCCATCCATTTTCTTAACCGTCTATCCTGCTATTCAGGGTCGCGGTTGGCTGGAGCCTATCCCAGCTGTCATTGGGCGAGAGGCGGGGTACACCCTGGATTGGTTGCCTGTCAATCACAGGGCTGACATAGAGACAAACAATCATTCATGCACACACTCACACCTATGGTCAATTTAGAGCAATCAATTAACCTAACGTGGGCATGTTTTTGGTCTGTGGGAGGAAGCCGGAGTACCCGGAGAGAACCCACGCATGCACGTGGAGAACATGCAAACTCCACACAGAAAGGCCCATCATGCCCACACGGGGACTCGAACCGGTGACCTTCTTGTTGTGAGGCTGCAGCACTACCTGCTGCGCCACCGTGCAGCCCCCATTTGAAAGATACATAAGGAAAAGATTTGGAAGGGAAGAATTCTAAAAGTGAGAGAAGAGACATTGAGGTCTGGTCCTTCTCAGATTTTATTATAAGGAACCTTTGAAGAGGAACTGAGATTTATCAGTATTCATCGTCCATCTTGGTTTATGGTAAAGAGAAATAGTGGCATGAATAAAAAAGTGTCTGGAAAAAAAAATATTTTTTCTTATCCAATTTTATGTAGATTAAGAAACCTTTTAAACACACTGGCTTAACATTAAAGGTTAAAATTGATTCAGTATCAAAAATATGTAAATTTGACAGATTGCATGAGCTTATTATTTAATGCTGTCCCAGGGTAGTCTGATGTTATTCATTGATGTGCAAAAAGCCGACAAAACAACATCAAAGCACAAAGGACACTGCAGCTCAATCCAGTAAAACCATCAGAAGACAGAAACAGAAAGGCATTCACAGCAATCACACAATCACTGGACTAAACATCACAAATTAGTACAGAATTGAAGTCTTTGTATGTGCCATGACAGTCTCAATACTTGAACAGAAAGACACTAAAAGGTTGAACATTGTTGTTTGTTCCAGAGCTATTATTAGCTATTCTCTGTGTTCTGTATAACAAGGAAAGCTCAGATAGTAATTTGAGCTTGCCGCTATTGACATGAGATCCTGGGTTTAGATGAAAACCACAGAGGAATAAAATATATTTCCATGCACAGATGAAGGCGTGGCACCAGAATATAGCGGCCTCTGATTTTTGACCGTATATACCACATATATTGTATATTTCTAGTCCCATGTTGGAGCCACTGCAGAAGAGATAATGAATGTGCTGTCAGGGTTTTGGAAAGAAAAGGCAAACAGCCTCTCAGTATGAAGTCGTACAAAAAGTGCCATGTTTAACGGTTCACGCTGTGCCTTTCTCTGGAGGATTGTGTCAGTGAGACCTGGCATCTCTGGAGACAGACGTAGCGGGACGTCCTGAGTTTCATCAAGATGGGAGTCACTAGATAAGAGAGCAAGATGAAGAGCTGCTTTCTGATCCAAACACCCACAAAGTGACTTTTTTGTAATTCTGTAAACGGACAGAAAACACAAACTGCTTATCAGTTACTCCTGCATGTCAGCTGTTTTGGCAGATCAAGGAATAAATAACTCCAATGCAGACGGTTACGAGCGTGAACAAGACAGGGTGAGACAAAGAAGAGCAGCAATTCATGACAGACATCATGTTTCCTTTGTTTGAAATGAGGCTCGCCTGATTGTGCAGCACAAGAAGAAGGGTCATAAATTATTCAGGTGCTCCCCATTGGCCGCCCACTTACAGCCGCTCACTCGGCTCTGACTGGACGTATTCCTCTTCTTCTTCTGTATTCCTCAGTGATCCGCCAGCTTTAAAATGGCAGCAAAATACATGTGACCTCCAAGTAGAACTTGCCTCCACTCTGATGCTTAATTTATTCATTAGCCATGCCTGTGTCGGATATGCATCGGAAAGCCTGCGATCATAAATACTGTGGGGTGCCAAAATGACTGTGAAGGGGAAGGATCATTACAGCTGTATGTAAATACTAATGTGAAATATGTGCCGTTTCTCCTCACAGAGACAGAGGTGAGGGAGGAGTAACAGTGGTCACAGACGTGAGCACCGTTTGCTGTATTGTTGCTCATGAAGGACATCTCTCTGCACACAGCACAGCGTGTTATTTTTCCTCTCTGCTGTTCCTTCATTCATGCTGATGTGAGGTCTGCTGCTGGGAAAAAAGTAGAGATGGTTGAATGCCCTTTCTGTGAAGCATTTCTTATGGCTTAAACGCTCACATCTCCATGACTGGCTGTCGACAGTGTGAGACGGGCTCAGTCAATTTCTGCCGATGTATGGTCGTGACATTGGAAAATTGGAAACGACAATAGATTCTGGCAGGGCCTCAGTTCCTACAATCCCTGCAGATTTTAAAACAGTAGGTTTAAGGTTTAACAAAAATTCTTTACACCATCATGGAATCAATCCTTATTTTTCAAAGTTCTTTTTTTTTGTAAAGAGAAAATAAAGATGAAACCTCATTTTGTAGCAGCTGTTGATTTGAGGTGGCTGGCCCTTCAGTTTTCTTTGACAATCACCGTGCCTCTCTTTAAAGTATGACTTAAAACTTTCCAATAATCAGAAGACTTTCATTTAGCAGTCCTGATAGCCCCAAAGGTGTTTAGAAAAACAAATAAATATGTCCTTTTCTGTCACATTTGGTTAAAAATAATAAAGAAAATGAGGATCCATGTGCAGATAATGGAAATTTATTTTCAAAAGACAAAAACGTAGCCTTTCTGATAAGCCATATCATCCAAAAGTCTCACAGAAACTACACTAGGAAACTAGGACAGAATACCAATGAAGTGACAAAAGTGACAGGAAACAGAGGAAGGTTTCAAAACTGCCTACTATACTCGCGGTATGTGCAAACTCTGCAGTGTGCCAAAAATACTCGGATGTCCGATGGTTTGGGGAAAAATTGTAGCAGACTGAATTCTTCCTCTAAACAGGAACTGACCAGTCTACCTCACATACTGTTTCCCACAATGCAGGGCACTTGAGTTGTTTTTTTTTTTCTTCATCGTAGGTGGCACTCAGTTTTAGGTGCATTACTGTAGTGTGAAGAGATTCCAGTATAGTTACAATAGGTACAAATTTGGTCTCCACTTGAGACTGGTCACTGATAGACTGGAAACCACATATGCACCGAGCCAAAAAAAGCCAAAAAAAACCCCCAAAAACGTTAGGGCGCGGTCACACTGACCATTCAAACCATGCTGTTCTCGACAACAGTACACAGCTGGAAGTGGGCAGTTTTATAAAGAAACCCTTGTCAATGCACATAGACTGGGTTACAAGTAAGAAGGCACAGTCGTTGACACTCGGGATGGGACACAAATGAAGGAAAAAACAGGAAGTAGAACTAGACTGGAAACACAATACTACAGAATGAAACAAGAAACTCAAGAACAAGAATAAGAAAAATCACATGGGGACTACACAGACACAAGGGTATTGACCAAAGATCAAGGATAAACAACACTTGGAATACTGAAGGAAAGCCAAAAAACAACTACAAAATAAAATTCTAAACACATGAGGGCCACCAGAACACAAAGGTAACAAATGATAGTACAATACAAGACATGAATCACTAATATCCCCCACAACAAAGACAAAAGGATAACTCATGACTAATACAGACAAGAAAAAAGCAAGACTTGAAAACACATGGTTAGATCTACAAAATAAAACAGGAAATGAAAGGCAGATCAGATACAGAACTAAGGAAATACACAAGAGCAAGTAATGACATTTTCTCCTTAGTCACTGTGTTGTTTCCAGCCCCAGTGTTTATTGATCCTTTTTTTCTACCCTGTCAGAGCACATTAAGGAAACACTAATAGAAATAAAAGCTCATTCTGCAGATGCTTCACAATTACAGTCAGTGCTAATGGAATATGGATAGCTTTTATTGTGAAGAAGCTGCAGGAATTGCACTGTCTTTTTCACCGCCCATCATGTCAAACTCAATTAAGATTTGATCTCAAAACAGGACAAATTCAGTTTTAACCAATTTAAAAAAAAGAGCAGATCTGGTTTAATTATTGCTGAGTCACGCTTTCTGCAACCTGAAATGAGATCGAAGCTGCCAAATGGAAAGGAGTTTATTTTTTGTCTTTATAAGTTGAATAGTTTCCGTTTGTTGAGCTGCACTTTAACTTGAGTTTTTCTGACAAAGTGGAAGCTAGCGGCTTCTTCTGAGAGGGGTGAAACCAAAAGTTTAAACATAAATTAAAACTACCACAGCTTACAGCAATAAATCTTTCTGAAATGCAGTGCATCCTCTGTGACAAACCTTAAAAAACAAACTCAAGCATTGAAACATTTTTATCAGAAAAACAACATCATAGCAAGTCTGTGAGAACCAGCCTCATGAATATTTCCCCTGATGAAACAAAACTAAATCCTCCTCCTGCCATAAGCCTTAATGTGTTGCTGTATAACTCATTTAATCATTCACATATTCTGCTCTTGACAGTCAAAGCTTCCAGGTGCATGTACAGCTCAGAGCAGACTGCAGGCTGGGGAATCATTTTTTAATGTCCATGTCGATCTAATTGTTCTCACAAAGCAGACAGCCATCGAGGGACTTACAGACACAAATTGAGGTTGTGTCCACCCACTTTCAACAGAGACGCTGCCCAAATAAATGGATCAATAACTCCTCTAATCACTCTCCCACTTTGTCTCTGTCAGACTGCTGAACTCTTTCTCCTGAATCCAAAATGAGAAATTGCCTCCTCTTTTTGAAAAATGTATCCGTGCAAAGTTTGAACAGGACATCAAATATCATCTCATAGTTTCAAAGCTCTTTATACCGAGAGTTAGTGCTGAAACGGAACAAAGTTGATGTGTGATCTGTTGAGCTGAAATGAAACAAAAGAGTGATTCATGATGTGTTCAGTTTTAAAGCACAATGATCAGTTGATCGTGCTAAAAAGTCTTGAGATAATGCCAGAGCAGCATGCTGAATCTCAATCAATCAGGGAAATGCAAATGGTGGTCTGCTTTGTTTCAGAGTGCCAGTGCATGCGCTCATCATGTAACAGTGGGGTAAAACAGTTTAGACTGTTTTAATTGGTGGGCCAGCAGCAGAAGCCATTTAATTTTCAGCTGACCAAACAAACAGCAGTGCTGCTGTACAAAGTAAAGGTTAAGGTAGTTTTCCAAGTTGACAAATAATTGCTAGCATGGGCCATTAAATTCACATTTAGATTTCAGTAGGCCAGGATCGCTGTTAAACAGCATGCAGACATGTCTATTCAGTCCACTATTAGTATATTCAAGCGTGGTATTTTACAGACCAAATTACAGTCATGGCTTAATGAGGAAAACATGAAACACCTCCTCAGTCATTAATACCGCATTTAAAAGCATAGCATGTAGAAAAGGGGATGTTTTCTGACATTTAACAGTCAAATTCTAGGTTGAATCACCCCCTTGTTCACCCTTCGTGTCTGTATAATGATGGTAGCCTTCAGGGACTGGAAGCCCCTGTGATGCATGATAAGTATAATCCTCCATGTGTCAAGATTTTACCATCAAAAATTCTGTCATTTGTGCAGCCACTAACTAAATACAAAAACAAACCAGTTAGTCTTTCTTTCTCTAAAGTTGAAACATAGTGGTAAGAAATGGCTACATCTGTAGTTTGGAACCTTGTTTAGTCATTAAAGAGAGTATTTGTCAACAAATTTGAAAATGATTTGATTTCTATTTGAAGGGAATTATTCATTGGTTTATACATACTTATAAATGCTAATTTCAACACTATTCCCTGTACGGACACGGATAGCCTTTTGTATGATTTTTTTTTACGAGTATATTTGAAAAATTCTTGCATATGTGGCTAGAAACCTTGAATTTGTGATCTCTTTTGTACCTCAAAACCCACAAGTATGAATACTATCTTTTTTTTTTTCAAAGATGGGTATCAAGTGCGTCCATATTTCTGGACAGATATAAAGTAAAAGTTCTTGATCTTCACACTAAAAATCTCTAACCCTCCCATACACCCATCGTTCAGGCCTCGAGAGGGCTGGCTAATCAGAAGAAATGGGGTTTTTGGGGCAGGGAGCGTTAAAGAGACAGCAGATAAAACAAAGAGTTTCAGGCAGAGACTGAAATAAGAGTTTTCCAAAAACCAGAGTGAGAAAAAAAAGGTTTCTTGGAGCTGTAAATCATGAAAGATACAACAGGGGTACTAGAGGGACAGAATTAAAACTGGAAAAGACACAATATACCCCTCTTTAACTCCACATTTGCCATTGGAACTTTATGCAATGCAATGACTTTGTGTTAAGATTATGAAATTATTCAGTCATTTTTATTAGTCACACACTCTTACTCATATCGACATCATTTCTTCTGCTTTCGGAGCAGAAGCAGGTTATAGCGCAGATTAAATCTCCAGCAGCCTTTGCATGTTCCTGAGCATCTTCTGCTTTGGGCAAACATAAGTGACATAAGTGACCTTTTTATCGGATAAGCTCAAGAAATGTGAGTGTTTAAGTTTAAATAAGCAGACATGCTAAATTCAATTTATCTTGTGGGAACCATCACAGCAGGTGACATGCAAGAGATGGTTCACTGCAGTGTGGGTATGTTGAACTCGTCACTTCAAGGCATTTCCTTCAGACTTCTACCCAGAGGGCAGTGCTGGTCACAGGCTTCTGTGTGACTGTCACGCACTGCTCTGTCACACTTCAGTCTACATATAGGCTTCTCTACCAGCCTAAAATGATATCACAGCTTCATGTTTTTCCAAAGTCTGAAAATATTTGATCACTGAGGGAGAGGGGTGTTACTGTTGTGTGATGCATACAACTATGCAAGGCCAAGTACAAGAGACTGGAAATATTTATAAACCACAACCACAATGTTGTGTTTGCATTATTTAACAATATTACAAAAAGAAATATAAAGTATTCATAAATTCTGAATATTTTTCTCCACGTTTGGAGCTACAGATAGGGAACTCAGAACTAAAAACAACTAATCTAAATTTTCATCAATGTGGAGCAGAATATTTCAGGCTTTGGTTGACGGGTTCATTAAAAATATATGATCTTAAACAACTGTGGTTTTAAGGTAAAAGATACAGCTCCTGTTTTGACACTCATAACCTACATCATGATGTTTTTCTTCCTGAACATTTGAAATCAATACCAATGACTGGAGGAAAACTGCCAGCTCTTAACTACTCAGTCAGTAGATAATTGATGTGACAGATGATTCTGGGCCAAATGTAGGCGCCCTCATAGGTTCATATTATCATATTTTTTACTCATTGTGTGAAATATTCAATGTAATTTGTGCCTTAGAATAGAATCTCTTTAATAACAACAATTATCAATTCAGATGCTGTCAAAACCTCATCATCTTTGTCAGCCAGTGTTACTTTTTCAAACCAAATACAATGTTAGCTAAAGCTCTAGAACTTTAAAATATATTTTTTCCCTGTTCTCTTTCTTAACGCCAGCAAAGGTTTTTGTAAAACTAGTTTGTCCCTTTTTAGAAATAAGATTGTGGCCTCTCACTCATTTCATGCTGTCTTGGTGGAGGAGTTGTTGTGCACTGCCTGACTAAACGGAGCAACACAAGGCTCAGTGTCTTGCACGATTGCACAAAGACACATGGAACTCACACTCACTATCACACACTGTTTTCCACACAGACACAAAACCTGGGCGGGCCGCCAACGTATTATTTCAGCCACCCTAATGTAATGCAGATCATTCTCACATCATCATTTTTATCCTTATTTTCTATTTTTGTGTATGTGTTTGTGGTGTTTCAGGCTGCCTCTCAAAGCTCTCTGCTCCTTCCCCCCTGAGGTATAATAGCCTAAAGCCTCTGACACAACCTCTGCAGGCGATCAGAGAGAAAAGTTTTGCTTCAAATGCATGTTGTCACAAGATCAGACATTATAAAATATTGTATTTCATTGCAGTATAAGATACAACTCATCTTTATGTGTATAGGATCTTTTTATACTTTCAAACATGCAGCCCAAGGAGCTTCACAGAAGAATGAACAGACGGTAAATAACAGTATGAGAAGAGCTTAGTTAAATGAAGCACTTTAAAATAAGTATAAAAATCAGTACAAGAAAATCAATAAAATGGAATCAGATAAAAAGATAAGAAAATAAAATGAGAAGATCAAAGAATGAACTAAAATACTATCAAAATAATTTTAAAATAGTGATCATAAGATTTATATCTAACAGCTAATTAATAAATTATCTAAAAAGATCAATTTTAAAGCAAAACATTTGTTTTCAACACTGAAAACTGCAGAAATTTCATGTGCTTGTTTTAAAATGTCATGACATGATTCATTTGTTGGCACAAGTATAAGAGAGAAAGTTGAAGATAATGTTGAAATTTAAATAGCTTCCAATGAGGAAAAACCTGTTTCCTCAATATTTTTTTCTGCTTGTGGCAATTATTATTTGGAAGGAGAAATTAGAGGGTCTAGAGGCTCAGAAAGTCATCATTAAATTGCACAGTGCTAAAACAATGTATGAGACCATCATCATATTGCTGATGACCAAAACATTTTATGTTTCTACAATGGTTAATTGGCAAGCATGACATCTTTGATGATAAAATCTTACCATTTTTGTCTAACATGAATATTCAGATGTATCATTTTACATAAAAGCAGAAAAAAGCATGTAGTTAGTTTTTGATTACTTGCATTTATGGAGAGCAAAAACATGATTTTAGTGCTTGTTACTCTTTATTATTTTCTGACCTTTAGGAGCATCCTATTTTTCTGACTCAAATTGGATATGTAAACATGAAATTAGTTTGAAATTCCCCATATCTGCTCAAAATGATGAGGCACAAACAACTTTGTGAGGACACAAGACTCAGAATTAAAGCACATGATGATGCTGGATGGGTTTCTCGTATCAGCCTAGTACCCAATCTTTGTTCATGCCAAGACTTGGACCCTCTGATTGATGTTCCAAGTGTCTTTGGACTAAGCTATTGCTGCTCAAATAAGATAGTGTTCTTCAATAGAGCCCCCTAAGCTGCCCCTCCCTGTCACCACCTCCACCATCACATGCACAGTACAAGTCTGTGGGAAACAGTTTGAAAATGGTCAATCCTGTCCACCTTCTGGGTCACAGTAGACGTATCAATACAGCATAAATAATAATTTTAAAAAAATCATAAAAGAATCCATGCAAGTCTACTCAGTTGTCAGAAAAAGTCATATATAAGAAGAAGAATTATTTGGAATCAAATAGGAATATAAGAGTGAAGCTTAATCTAACAAAGCCTTGAAAGGATGCATGTCTCAGAGAGTGTGCGTTAAAAGACTTCCAATATGTATCTGGGTAAACTTACCCCATTGACAAGCTTGGCTCTTGACTAAGTTCCTCAGTCAGAGCTTTGAAGGTGAGAAAAAAAAGCACATAAGTATGAGGAGCTAAACTCAAGAAGCTCGTCTATAAACCCCCTAAATTAATGGTTATATAATCTTGGCTCTAAGTTGGCCTTATTTCACATTTCCAACTAGTTTTAAGAGTTAGTGATGAAAATGAGCTGAAATAAAAGCTATGAAAACTTTCTCAAGGTTTGAGGGAAGCTATATTTTATTTGTAGTTTCACTGGAAGAAGCTAGATGAAGCTGTTCTCACATCTCTGTCTTAAAAAAAGATCTGAGTTATACAAAAAATACTAAGATCGAGGTGCACAGGCCTGATATGAATTTCTAAATAGGCTACAGATTTTTTTTTTTACTTCCAGATTCATTATCATTTGCTTACAGAAGTTTTAACTTTATCTACATGCCCATAATGAAGGTGATTCTCAAGGTGTGATTTAACAAAGGATTCAGTCCTAATAATTCTATTACTAACTGCATATGGATGTCTCTTTTTAATCACCTTATCACTGATTTCCAAAGGCTGGGACTTGTGGGTGTTCAGTGGGGAAATAGATATCCTGTGTGCAAATGATATGGCTGAGTTGGATCTTCCATTATTATAACCATTCAGAGATAAGTGTGCCCGAGAGTGCGGATTTTAATACAGTGTGGGCCTTAAATATAGAGGAAAGCTGTTGGAGGCAAATCAAAGTATTTTAACCTTTGAATTCTGCCATTCCAAAGGTTATTGTACATGTGGTTTTATCTATCATAATGTATTAATGGAATATTACTTCAAAGTCACATATTTGAGCAGAATTTATCTTGATATTTTTTAACATTGACTTGAAACTTTTATGAAAGGGTTTGAAAAAAGTAGCCAAAATTGACAAGCACAGACCTTGCACACAGCAGGGATGATTCACTCGCCCCAAACAAAAATAAATGATATTTTAGAAAGTTATGGTCCAAACCTTTTGAAGGTCAGTAACTGTGACATAAAACCTTTTTGGAGGCTTTCAAGTACTGTGACCTGGTCTGTAGTGTCAACTGGCCGAGTGAGATCAAAAAGGATTCAAACAGAGCAATCACAAGCACCAAGAGAAACACAAGGAGGGAATGGATGTGAGTCGAAGAGCATCTCAAAACCCAATTTTAACCACGCGGCACATTATTATTCATGGAGGGAAGCAGGTTGGGGAAATCTCTTTATTTCAAAACCTTGGAGAAATATGGAGCTTGTATGGAATATAGAATACCGCTGTTTTGTAATGAGGTACACTGCACATTTTGAGGTTTTACAGGACATTATTAGTCCAGATTATTAAACAGTGACTGGCTGATGCGGCACACGAAGGTGGAGAAGATCCCCTTAGAGGCATTCGTTTATAAGACTTATTTTCTGCTTTTACTTGACTCTCTGAAGGCCTGGCACGGAGGGGTTGACATTTTCATACTCTAAGCTCCTGATATTCTTCATTGGAATGCAGAGCATATTTGACGCAGCATTTTTAGCATTTATAGAGTCCCCCGTATCTCACAAGAGGCGACTTGTTCCGCCCCACACAACTCCATATCCATTATAGATGGCCAGCTCAGCCAAGCTAGCTGTATACATATGTTTACACTTGTCAACTGCACCAAGTGGACTCACTGAGTGTCCTGAAAAAAAAAAACAGCCATCCATCTAAGCTGGATGGATCCTGAAGACCTTGTTGTAACATTATCTCCCAACTATATCAATAATACATGGAGGGATAAATGTGCCCAAGTGCATAGAATCACAAACAGGAACAGTAATGTAGCTTCAGAAAGCTGCTCCTTGTGAATGAGACAATGACATGTTTTCATTTAGAAATAATCAGCTTTATTCACAGACAGCATTCATTAAATGTAATCATCTAGTTAGCATCCTTGGATCCTGAAGTGATATGAGTCCACATCCTGTTTCTGACTTCAATGGATAAATAATGAGTTTACAGGTATACAGGTATTGAACCATGACTTCTAATTTGTCTGCTGTGAAGGACACAAAGTGTCATGTTCCCTTTTTACTCAGAAGGTTGAAATAGAGGCTACTGGGTCTGAAGTCATTATTCTCAGAAAGAATGTGGTTCATGGGTACCGTGAAACAGAATTTGAGATAACCACAAAAGAACATGAAAGTTGTCCCCCAGTTAAACTCTGTTTTGGTGCGAACATTCCCTTTGAATGTGCAGTTCATGACCATGTAGGTCAGTGAGGTGTTATGGGTTTTTCACTTTTAAGTACGCAGCCCCAAATGCGATTAATAGTTGATGTTTTGAAGCTGGTGGTTCACAGTATTTGTTTTAAGGAGCTGGGGAGGTTTTTCTACTTCTAAGACATCCAGAGAGACTTTGTAGTAACCTCTAAGAAGTTTTTTTTCTCTTTTTTTATCTCAAGTGCTGTGTTATTTATTCAACAAGCTGGAATATGTGCTCATGTATTTGTGAGGAAGTGAGAAAGTCTGGAACAAGAGAGACTGTGCAAATGTTATGTTTTATTTATCTAAATTTAAATGTCCTTGAGAAACAAACTACTTTTACTTGCATCCGAACAAATTTGACTGTTTACAGGTTAAATGAATGAAACTTCTTAAGCCTACATTACACAGCCAGAATCAGAGAGTGAAGGCCCAAACATGAAAACTCAGTGGCCCAGGGTCCCAAAATGTATGAACTCAATGCAAGAAATAGACCAAGTATTCTGCACGTGTAATGTTTAAAAGGGACATTTTCTTCACAGACATTCAATGGTTAGTGTGTTACTGTGAATTGAGCTGACATGCAGTGTGCAGGATTTTGTGGCTGTGTTTAATTTCCTCATTAGGTCAAGTTTAGGTAACATAGACACTTCAGTAAAGGTCAGAGAGACACTGTTATTTGCTTTGTGGGTAAGGAGATAAACACATTGTCTCAAAGTTCAAGTGGCACTCGTCTTTTTCTGTGCAACACTAGCAGCCAGAAGGAATGCTAATTAAACACTTTATGTTTGTCTTGACTCTATTTTTTCACCAGGCAGTAATTTAATGTTCAGCAACATCAGTACTTTTTGTTCTCATCAAAAACTTATCCAAGCTGCAATGTGTTTCCTTTAGTATATATCTGCCTTTGCAAATGTGTAATACACAAACATAATTTGTTGGAATCATCTTCTGGTGAGGTGACAAAAAGAGAACATTTATCTCTGTCCAAGACTTAAGAGGCAAGAAGCAGCACACGATGTATTAAAGTGAAAAGATAACTTTAATCTGAGAGCTGTAAACAGTCCACTGTAAATCCACAGTTTTTATTTTCTATTATTTTAAAAGAGCAAAGCTTACTGGGAAGCTAGCCGAGACTAAAGGCTAATGACAGCAAGCCACCGTACTTACAGTGATGGGTGATGTTTCAAACAAGGCTCTGTTTCCTGTAAGTAAAAGCTTATTCAAAAGAACATGTGCAAAACAGAAAATAAGTTTTATGGAAACATAATACTGATCAATTAACTTTAATTTTACTGTTATCGAGAAGATTATGATTTAGCAAAATTGTCAATTGGAGTGACTCAGCATTATTCACATTTACATTTAAAAGTGAAAGTAACAAACAAAAGTTTCTGGAACTAACTTAAATTTACAATCAAGGTATTTTCTATGCCTTAGCCATGCAATTTTATTACATCATTTTTAATTTTTTTTTCTTTAGCCAGCTTGCGCTAACTGCTTCCAGAGTGTAGATTCTGATGTGGCAGTCCTGCTAAATGTTGCTTACTCCGACCAAAGACAGTAGCTACTGGTTGTCTTGGAAGTTGCTTCATGATGCCATCATCAACTTTGCATGCACCTGTTGCCTGCTGAGGAGCAGCAGGAGACCCTGGCACCTGTTTACATTTCTAAAAGTCTTCAATAACACGGAGAAGTTGTTTAAATTGTTGCCTTTTGTCAAAAAGAGCATGGGTCTGAAAAGTTAGCAACACAGTCGCTAAGTAGGCAGCACTCATTTACGTCTTCATCACTACTAAAAAAGCAATTTAGCAAAAGGTCTGTGTTATTTCTAGAAAAAGGGGTTTCATATTCCAAAGCTAAGCAGTTATTATAATGAGTAGTTTTCACATTTTAGCAGAGCTAAGTGGATTAGCACCTTTATTTTTGCTAACTATAGCCAAACTCAAATTTCCGAGAAAGCTCTTCCCCTTTTTGGAAGATAAATCAGCCCTTTGCTTTAGTTTACTTTAAGACACAGGTCACAAACAAGACAGGAGGTAGAAGAGGCAGAGGACTCAGAAACTGATAAATCAATATGCTATGTTAAAACAATTTGTCACTGCTTAACTTGCCAATAACCACTGAATGTCCCCTTCTGACAAAACGCAGGTGATTAATTGGTTTAAAGGAGCACACCTTGACCCAAGCACCTTGTTGGATTTAGCCTTTAAGGTTTTGTTACAAGCTGCTTAGTTCATTTAATATGCAAAGTAAGACAAGACGATAGGACAAACCGTACAAACACATTTTGGGATTCAGCTCCGGAGAAATGAAAGCCTGTTGAGGAAATCAGATTAGGTCCCTGTTTCCTTCCTTTGACATATTGAAGATGATCTTATCAAACCTCTCTCCTCCTGTGTCTACTCCCTGCATCCTGACTTTTGTCTTGATAGACAACTGGTGCTAGAGTTGCCAATAAATCCTAGAATGAAAACACAAATTACAGACGCCTGAGCATTTACCAGCCTGAAGAGAATAAGGCTGTTTCCATGGAGGGGAAGGAAATAAAGGGCACTTGTTTTTTAACCTGTTTTGTCGGTAACTGCTGCACCACCACCTCCACAACCTGTCAAACTGACAGCTCCAGCAGCGCTTGGGCACAACTCTGACATTATTTGCAGATGGTAAATAAGGAAAAAATATCCAGCTAGCTAGTGTGATTCATAGTAAGTCCCTGCTTTTGTTTACAGAAAAAGTTGTCACAATCATTTAGCAAATTACACCCATGCTCCAGGCTCATTATAATGGTTTTCTCCTTCCTTTACACTAGGGGAAGGGATAGCACCATAATAATAGCTTCTTTTCTCCTTGCCCTTTAATTCTGTGATGGCTATCGATAAACTGATGTATGTACTTGTATATTTTCAGAATTTCATTGATCTTGCAAAACCAGAAAGTGCAAAAACAGCTCAGTTTCTCTCCTGTAACCCTGCTCAAAGGCTTGTATGCTAAAGATATGCTAATACTTGTCTTACTAAGCTCTTGTAATCTTTAAGCTTGAATTTGTGAACAGAGAGGACCATGTCTTTCTTACATATCGTAAATACTGATGGAATAATATAGGAAAAAAAAGATCCCTCTTGAGTTTTTCAAGTGATTGCCGAGAGTCTACAGCAGAAAACTATCATGTAGATGTGGGGGTGCACTAAATATGACCAACTGATTACTGAGCAGTATAGGATTGAAGTAAGATTCATATGTAAAGCCCCTCGTCTTTAATGCATTTTCCTGGAGACTGCAGACCATATGCTTATGTGGCAGTCAGTGAACTGTGAAATCACTGGGTTTTCATGAGGCTCATTTGCATCCTCAGGTTAAAGCTCAATGGGGCAGGAGAGGTAGTTGTAAAACCTTCATTTACTATATCAGACCTGTCTTTCCTTATTACCACTCCACAGAATGATCACAGTGTCGCTATTACTGGAGTGATGGTGAATGCTAATGGCACAAGGCGGGCAGACAGCAGTACAACCTTGTGCTGTTGTTAAAGAAACACAGACTGAGCTACATCTGTATAACTCCTCACCTTGAGCTGTTTGCATTGTTTGCAACATATTGAAGGGCTAATAAAGCTTCATTTGAATGTTAAGTAAACCCAGATTACAACAAACTAAAATACTCTTACATATTGATCTCATGTGTTTATCTATGCTCACAGCCACATGTGGACTCCTCACTTGCCTCAGCCCTCTTAGCATGTGACACAAACCTGTCAGACTCTACAAAAATTTCCATAAACTGTCCCATGCAGTCTGTTGATGGTGCCACAATCTGTACAGTGTACAGACCTGCCTGTGGAAGGATTGCACACCTAATTAGTGAAACCACAGTGCAGAACCGTCCTGTGGGAATTATGGAAATGTGAAATATAATCCTTGTGCAGCAAAATATAGCTTTTTTTAATGAAAACACTACATTATTTTAAAACCACTTTATTTAAAAGTAATCCCCAAATCAGATTTTTCTTATTGTTGTTTTGAGATAAAAGTTCCTTTAATCATCTCTGTTTTGGCTCTTGGAAATTCTTTGTTTGTTTTCTTTGTTGGATTTTTTTCAAAGAACAGCCCAATGTCAGGTACACAAGAGGACATTTCAATTTTAGCTGATTTTAAAACCATTGGAGACCACATGCATGAGACACATGTGAAACAGACATGAAATTTTACAGAAGCTGAAGTGATTAAAGTTGACTTCAAAGGAAAAACATACAAGATTTTGTCAATCAGCTGTCTTGGCCTGGTTGTCTTGAAAAGTAACATAAAAAGGAAAAGAATCTGGTTAACCCCACAAGCTTGTATTTTTGCCCCAAATTCCCCCTGATCTCTGGGTACGGTTTTGTTAACATTTTCTGCCACGCTCATGAGTTGTTAAAGATCTATTTGGTGATGCTTCCCAGTCTGCCTCCCTCATTGTTAAGTCCATTGAAGGCTGTTGGACCAGGAATTGTAAATTCAAACATGCAGTGGAAAATCAGGCCCTAAATCTGGCTTAGAATTGTCTAGTGTTCAAGCACCAAACGGATATCATAATTCATCTGTTCCACATAAAATTGGCTTCTTTTTTTTCCAGATCTATCAGCCTGAACAGAAGTTATGCAAGCTACCACTGAATAACCATTTGCCACTGTTTCAGAGCAGCAAAAAGAAAAAAGGAAAAAAAAAACAGTTTGTTTCAGGTAGTTTTTCACAACTGGAAATCCAAGGGTTGATGGAAAGGTATCATTTTCGGTCTATACATTAGCTCCCACGACAAACCCCCAAGCCTCTATTATTCACAATGAAAGACTGAGTGCAATTTGTTTGTTGCACCTAATGTAGCTTTAAGCCGCTGGCCTCAGGCTGACACGAGGAGCTAAAAATGGGCTCTATATGTAGAAGCTTCATAAATGAACTCCTCGCAGCATGTAAACAGATCCATCTCTATGACAACTGCATATTGCCTGTGAACAAGAATAAGTTATGTTGTTTCAAGCTGCAGAAACTTTCATACACACAGTGGATTAACTTTCCATTTCTCTCTGGAATAAGGCTTTTAAAAGGCACAAGAAGATATATTGCGGCACTTTATACGCTGATGATGCCTTTTGTTTTGTGGTATAAAAATATCAACATGCTCAAAGGCATTATTAACTTTATCATTCATATTGGCTCCCTGCAAACTCAGACTTAATGATTTATCAGTTGCCAGTTGCTTTGGATTCATAACAAAGTGAAAATATTTGATGTTAAGTAAGCTGTGACCTACGACAAGGTTTAACAAGACTTTGGCTGATTGCATCTCTAAAACAAGTCCAATTTTTATCCTGACTGCTCTGATTTAAGTGAAGCCAGAAAGATCTTACAGTTTACAGGATTGCATGTTGAAAACAAAAGTTTTTTTTGGCACATTTACAAGTGGCTCTAGTTTTTATCCTTGAAGGCAGCACTCTATTATTTCTTCAGAGGGATTATCCAACTAAATGATTCGTCACCTCACATCAAATGTGGCTTCTACCCATAATAACAGCATGTATGGTAGAGACAGCACAGGCCTGTTGGTCCACCAATTGCTTTCAATTCAAGAACTGAAAGTCATGGTTAGACTCCAATCTATTTTACGTTTTCTTCCCCAGTTGTTCTCATATATCCATTCTTGGGAGTCTACTGGCCAAATTGCCATGAAGTCTTGTGTCCTCATATGATCAGTATCATCATCCCTCAACACTACAACAAGCATGTTACAATAGATATTTTGTAATGATGCAGACAAGTACAGTTTGATGCAAAATATGTCAATTATGTTCTGATATAGCATAACCGTGAGTATTTTTCGATTTCGTAAATCAATAACAATTAATTGGAGGCATGTTACTGGTTAAGAAAGCAATATACATTGAATATACAATGCATGGTGTAACGGATGTTATTGTACTAACATTATTTTACTTTACTAAAATAAATTTGTTTAAATGCATGAATATTAACTGAAAGTACTGAATGTTCAAATAACTGTGATAATTTTAAAATCTCCATGTTTAACAAAATCTTTAGATATTTTGCAAATAAAAGAGAATAATTTTAATAATGTCATGAATTATATATTTTCCTACATTTTACAGCTTCTAAAAACTGCATATAAATCGATATAAATGTGGATCTTACATTTTTTTACAAAGTTCATACAGTACTGTTTCCTGAATTTTAGTGCCAAGAGTCATGCTATAGCATTTTGTAAGTATTAATAAGAAATGTTTCATTGGAGAATTACAGAAAGGATACTTGCTTATAATACATAGAATGAGTTCTCTGAATGTATGCAGGCTTCGTTCTACGTTACTGACCCACTTGGGTTCTGCGGTGGGTTTACAGTAAATGTTAAACTTTGTCAACACAGCAATTGAACCAAACATGGTCCATGAAGGTCATATCATGAGAGTGAAAATTGCCAGAAGAATTTCTATACATCAGCACTTTCAAGGTCTGGGTGAATGTAGTAGCTTTGACTTCTAAATAATAAAAAAACTGTTCAAGGTTTTTCATGGCTGAGTCATGTAATATTTACTCTCTCTATATTGAACGGTTTAAACAATTTTATGTCTTGACCTGATGTCAACAGAAAAATGGGATTCAAACTGACATAGTATGTTTGTGTCGAATGTGTTATAAATTAACTGTTGATGTTAAAGATTGTTTGTCTGATTTGAAATTCTAATAAATCTAAGTGTTAAATAATAAACACAATAATTAATGTGAGCATTTCAGCTAAGATTTTTTATTAATGTTTTAAATGTGTTGGGTAAAAACCCTCAGCTTATTAAATTGCCTCAATTTCTTAGCATAAATAAGAGAAATATTTAGTTTATTATTGAAAAAGCAACAACTGATGGATTAAGGGATCATGTTGCATTGAAATAAAGTCGACATCCTTCAGAGAATACAAATCCCAGGGAAACAGAGCATTTGTATTTAAGGATGTGATAGCTAATTGCGAAAAATCTATTTGCTCTTAACTTAACTCTTGTTGCTTCCATTGGATGAGTTTTTGTTGAAGTGCTTGTGAGCCTTAAGCTAACACATCACATCCCAGCACACCAGCTTTCTCTAATGGAGTCCCACCATAACACAACAAGCCTTAATTATAACTGAGAACAGTAATTTTAATTCTAACCAGTTCCTTTATTTACAGCCCTTTCCATGGTTCCTCTACCCTCTAGCAGCACACAATTCACACATATTGATTATCTGGGAGACGTATAAACATTCCCAATTCATCTTTTCCCGACCTTTGGAGCCAAAGGTTTCAGAGAAGCTAATAGAAAGGTAATTATTCAATCACACTGCTCGTTGGAGCAATTTTCCCGTAAGGTTGTTATTTTCAATTATTTTGTCTCATTTTAAGTAAAAAGCTTGTATGGTTTGAGCTATGCTGGAGGGAAAGGAGCGTTCATTAGCATCAGGGTGTTCTACATAGGTGCATATGTACAAATCGTCTGCGTGTCTTTTATAAACAGCTCAGTGAGATTGGTTCTTAGCTGCTGTTTTTTCCGGTTGTTAACATTTATCTAACACATGGAATCAGTTAATCAAACATTTATATATAGTCCTAACATAGATGTGATGTTTAGGTTGAATGTGAGAATATCGCGTTGCAACTTTACCCTGGTAGTGATTTACCGTAAAGCTTCTAATCTATCTACTTCAAACAGCAAAAAAACAAATTTGTTTGAATTTAATGTAAATTGTAATGTAATGTACAATTACATTGCTTTTTCATTGGAGCTGTTCACAGTCTTAGCTACATGTGTTATTTTTACCACTGAACATTAATGTAACTTGACTATGCACCCAGTGTTAAAGTGGACCTTTGGGAGTCTTTCCATACGCCAGGCCTTTAACAAACGACAAGTGATTGAGTGAGTAGTTGTTAACATGCAGCCAGTTGCCAGGCTTTGCTGCAGTAACTCAGGGCCCTGTTGTAACAATCTTAGCTAAGCTAATTAAAGCCTATCTGACCATATTTTGCAAGACAAGTGACGCAGAATCTGATGAGGTGCAGAGAGGTTGGATCACATCTCTTGATAATAACATGAATCAAACTGATTAGAGTGTCTGTTCTCATCTCTTAAGTGTCAAATGTGCCAGCAAACAGGCGTGTTGATTTTTTACTGTTACAGTTACAGTCCATCATCACATTACATAATGGATTTAGCCTTTCTACTTCAGTAACCTTGGTCCACACTGTTATAAAAAGCTTTTCTTGGTCTATAACATAACTGCATTCTGCTTCATCTAGAAAGCCTTGCACCACCTTTGTGGCAATCGACATCTCCTTTGTCTTACTCTCTTTCTTTAGCCTTTAATGCCTTTATTAAGAGAAGACAGGACAGTCGAGGAATCAGGATGAGAGCAGGGAGTGACATGCAAGAAAGAGATCCCAGGTTGGATTTAAACCCAGGCCACCCAGTTGAAGAAGCCTTCTTGCATGTGCTGCCTAAACAGTGAGGCTAACATGGGGGCAGGTTCCTTTCATATTTGGAAAAATAGAGCACTCTGCAAAAATTCTGGATGAATAATGATAATGATACATGTACAACATGTAAACAGTGTGCAATAATGTATACAACTGTTCTCATGTGCAAACTGTATATGTGGCAGGGTATATTCACATTGTTTTCCAGGTAGGCCTAAAAAAAAGTGGAATCATCTCATGTTTAGACTTTTGTTATCAAATGTGGATATTGGTTGAAATGGTAAGCGGTGCCTTTTATCTCTAAAGTGGGTGTACTCTCGTGACTTACTCATGAATCACAGCTACAGTGCCAGAGGGATGACAGATGGAATGACACGGTGAACAAAGTTGTACAAAAATAGGACCAGTTAACTAACAACTGAGATAGTTGTTGTAGTACTTTTATTTGATAAAACAGTTGCACAAACAGCCGAGACATTGAAAAATGAAAAGAAGAAGGATTTAATGTGTGTATATCAACAGACCCTTCATTTTGCATTGTATCAAAACACTGATACAACTTAATCTTTTTTTCTGTTAAAATGTTCAAGGTTCTTAAAAATGTATTTATTGTGTTTAATTTCTATCAATTTCCAGCTGAACCGCATTTATTTATTAACAAAATATTGAATTCTATAAATGTCTTTCTCAAAAACTGGGTCCTGGAAAGCAGGAGTGGTCTTAAAATCAAGGTTGTGCTATACTCACGGCATTACAGCAACTGTCGAGACAGAGTTACTCAAACTTTTTCTTTTTGTTGCAACTCATGCTTCCTTTTTACTATTTTTTTTTTTAAATTGTATATTTCTTGACTGGTGTGTGCTTGCAGTGCATTCATGTTCATTTAGTTATTTTTCTTTTTAAGCCTTTTTTTGGTTTATATATACCCTGAATGCAAGAGTGGAATGTTTCAGTGCACTTGTACAAATCGTAACAGACATTTGTTCTATTGTACACATGCACTGCTACAAAATGTAATTACATTTCCACTGTGGTGACACATTCTGTGAAAATCCACAAGAATATACAGCTCTATGATTGATACCTTGCCATATTGCCTATATACGATCCCACAAGTGAGAAGAGTCATTAATCAAAGTGCTGACATGACAAGTAAATGAGTGTAAAGCCGGGAGGGAAAGAGGAATGGTGTGATAGCGTTTAGTTTCCAGGATCTGCTGAGGATGAGTTTGACCTCTCAGTTATGACAGCAATCAGGCTACTCTACACCTCAGAGCCGGCTCGCCGTTTCCTGAGCGAGTGGCTCTGTCAGTCTGTGCTGAGTCATGATGACATTGAGAGTGTCCTTTAATAAGCCTGTTACAGCTGCTTTATTGTCTGTCTTCATCTCCGGCTCCTGTGATAGCAGCGGCTCAGAAAAGGAGCTGAGAAATTAAACTCCAGCCAAAACCTTTACTCTAGTCTGGTAATTGAAAAATAATTAAAGTCTGTAATAAATACACAAAACCCCCTCTCACGTGGCTACTGTGGAATTAATTTCCCATACTGCTGCGGTCTGTTAAACACTCTGGGTTCCTGCTTATCGGCTGGCGAGCTCGGGAATTGTCATCCTTCCTGCCGATATCTGGAGGATGGAGAACGGATCCAGGTGACGATGTCCAATACGAATGCATTCACTCGAATCTATAATTGATCGAAACCTCTGAGGCTTGTTTTTGTCTTCCAAGATGGTCGGCCGGATCTGATGTATTGACATGCCTCAAGGTTTCTTGCCTCTGCTGCTCCTGCAGAGCTCATATCTTAAGAGGAACAAAATACCTCTTTTGAGGCCAGCGGGAAGATAATCCTGACATTGTCCTCTAAATGTGAAAATTATAATCTTCTTCGCTTTGACAAAAACTATGGCGCGAATATTCTTTTAAATCCCAATCTTTCAATAAATCAATGTCGCCCTCGTCTGCTTTCCCTGACACCGCTGTAGGCGGAGTTCTTCCAAGGAAATCTCCAAGAAATCACAAAAGGGAAAAGAGCTGGCATCAGATATCTCAGTTTCACAGTCTAATGAAATAATAATCCCCTGCTTCTGCTTCCTTTTCTGCACTTTAGCTGTTTCATATGGACGGATGGCGCTTTCACTGTGGTTACATTTAAGACTTCTGAAAATCAAAGTCTGTTTCTTAGGGACATATTAATGCCAGTGTATCTCATCCTCAGTCAGAATATGTTGATCTGCAAAGAAAACGCTTTCATTATTCCTCCTCTTTTCTTTTTCTCTGTCATCAATTTTCTGGATTGACAGACGGACTATAACAGCACAGAGGTAAAATGGAGAGTCCCAGCTGCCCCTGTTGTCGTACAGGAGTATTTTAAGTAACAAATCTGGCAGCACAGGAGGATGAGAGTCTCCCTAACAACTGTCTTTGTCATGTCCAGATATAGGATGGAATCACCGTGGTGGATAATGACTGGACGACTCTGTCCTTTGGCTAAAGGTTGCCTTGCACTGTGGAGTTCTCTGCCTTTTGCTTCATTTGAGACCCTGCAGAGACAAAGAAAGAAGGAATAGAGAGGTGACGTCTTATGGCTGTGAGAGGAAAATGGAGCAGAGTGGTGGAGTGTTTGATACAGTGGAGGGGAGCCATGTTGGAGATTAAGTGCGACCGTCTTGTCCTGGACTGACACTGGACTTATCACACCGGGCCAGAGGATGATTTGATGCTTGGAGAGGATGATAAAAACTGAAAAATGGCTTGTTGAAGCATTGTTGACGGCTGAAGGACTTCTTGTTGGAAACAAATTTACAAGTTTCTGCACCTCCCAGTGGTTGCTCAGTGTCACATTTCAGTCACACCTCTCACTGTCACAGTGGCTGTCAGAGTGGGCTGTGACGCCGCCAAACATTTGAGTTAGAGCAGTTAATATGCATGGCATGATAGACTGTGAAATGATAGACTGCGAAGCCCAGGACATCGACACTCTTACTCTACTTTCTTCCTGTAGTCTTTAAACTCTGACATGACAGCACAGAGTAGATTCTTAGATAAATTGAGAAGGATGGGTATGACGTATCAAAAAGCAAAAGCTTGCGTCATAAATACTTCATTGACTCGCTGAATAGCTGCAGGTGACAAGCCGTACAGAGGCTCTCTTGAATACAAATTGATGTACAGTAAAGCAGGAAGACAAACCTGAGTGCAGAGTTCTGTTTTTAATGCATGAAGGCTCTCTGCAGACAAATGCGACGATATGGTAATCTCCCTTGGATTGCGTGCTGCTGTGCTGCAGGCGGAGCTGCGACATGTCATGTAGCTTGTTTTGAATTCTCAGGACAAGTGAGAAACTGAAGGCTTGTGCCCTTGACAGTCACCTCTTACTGTTTGAGAAAAGATCACCAAGCGAAAGAAAAACCTTGGGGTAAAAATAACCTCTGGAGTGACTTTACACAGCATCATCTTCATCCATCTTCAACAGATATGTGCACATGATAAGAATCCTCTCATGCTAAAGCCTACAGTCATTATTTGGATGCATTAATCACCAAATTTCTCTCAGTCACAAAATCTCATCACGAGGAGAAGATTCTTTGTTTTGCACAGATGAATTCCAAAGATGTGTCAAAATATGATAAATATTTCATTACGCTCCCCTTTGCACTTTGTTCTCTCTTAGCTACGATGATGCAGTGAAATATTAATGGCAGGACACACATTCATCGTTACAATGTCTCTAACTCTATTTTTCTGCTGCTTCCCCTGCTGCTTATGCTTCTTTCCCGTTGTTTTGTAATCAGATCAGCGTTCATATCGCACCCAAAGCTGCCAAGTGGAAAAAAGAGCAAGCTCAGCCAATGAGATTATGAATGTACAACTGCTTCTCTTGCGTGTTGAGAAATTTTGCCTCCAAAGTAGATGATAAATAACTCAAAATGTGTTAAAGCAACAGAACTTCTGGCGTGTTTTTTTTCTCTAACAAGCCCCGATTCTAACATGTTTCTCGCCTCCTAGGTGGTGTTTTTCCTGTGACGCCAGTGGGAGTCACCTGCTTCTGCCCTGACTGTCAGACCGCCGGCTGATGGGGATGCTGATGTGAAATCTGCGATGGAGAACTGGGCTTGATATCTTGTGAGTTTGTCAAGTTTTCCAAGTCAGTGCATATTGACTGTGAGCAGTTGCAGCCCTTCCTTCAGCCAGAGGAGCTCTTACTACATGGAAAATGTTGTGTTAGCAGAGTTGCATCAGCAGGTTGAAGATGCAGCACTATGCAGATCACCGGTGGGAATTTATTGCATTAATGACAGAGCAAATACAGGTGCTGCACAGAACTGGGTCAAATTAGCAGATGTTAATTTTTTTTCTGTAAGATTATTTCTGCAGAGATTAGACAGCCATATGGGTGGAGTTTGTTAAATCCACTTTCACGCTCAGGTATGTTTTTGCAGATGAGGATTCTGACTCAGGTTTCCAGTGGCTCTCAATGTGCTTACACAGAGTGCAAAGAACATCACATACTGTGCATCTAAACAAAGAGTGGAGCTAAACAGAGTCTGTGTCTGCAGGGTTCAAATAGTGCAGGAGTGTGTGGGAGTGTGCTGACTTAACACTGTATGGCTAATGTAGTAAGAACTCTATGTGCATACGTACTGTAAGATGGCTTCTGTACACCATGTACGATCTGGTTAGATTCATTTTTGACAGTAGTGGATAATATGCTGAAGTTATTACACGTCATGTCAATCATACGGTGTACTCTCTCAGATCATTATAGACATTTTGTGCACTGCAGTCTAATCCAATAAATCAGTCTGTTCTCAACTCAAATCCATTGAAGCCTTCTACCAGGAGTAGCATGCTCCATTTTTGTGGATATGTCAGAAAGTTAAAGAGGGGGTATTGTGCTTTATGTTGGTCATACTGAGCACTGTACCGTCCCCCCAGAGTACCTTCACATGATTTAAAGCGGACTACTGTTTCTTCAAAGTTACCCCAAGCTCCGAATACCATCTTGTTTCTGATTTGCTGACACAAAGGTCTACCCTTTGGGTGGAGAGCAACAGGAAGACCCAAGTATTTAAGGCACGTCTCCGGATCACAAGTCACTAATTTCAGCAAGTCTTTTGAAGATCTCATTCTGTTTTGAGAATTGACCTTTTGCAATTGTATAGACTGATTCAGAGAATCCTACAACATATGAATACAGAAGAGTTTGGAAACCCATACATGTTTAGTATGAGCATCTAGCTTTCTAACTACATATCCATGTTTAAAGCTTGGAAAAATCTACTGCCTGGCCAACCCACCTGGATTTAACTAAGCAAATAGGTTCAAGCTATAACAGTCCCTCTTCAATAGTTTGATGTTTGCCGTTAAGATAAGGATGTTGTACTGACATACATTAAAGGTTTTCCAGTACTCTGCCTCTTTTTGTGTAAAAGGATCCAGACGGGAGACAGAGTTTGTACCAGGCTTTAAATACGCCGATTTCGGCTCTGAAAATGGCCTTTTTCCCGTCTGCTTGTACAGTACTTCCGGTGCTTCTGGAGCCAGCGCGGTCACTGGAGGAACAGCAGCTTTATAGCACTTCCGCGTTGTCTCATTTTTTCAGACCGGAGGTTGCCGCTTGGTCTTTACATGTGATGGGCTGGTGACCTGTCCACCTAAGTTCCTATGACCCTGAAAAGGATAGGTGGTAAAAGATGATGGATGGATGACATTTCTCTGTCATCCACATACATGAATCACAAACTGATGATGATTGTGTCCTGGAAGCTGTATGTAATAAGCGAGGGAAATTAAACAAACATCCTCACCTTGAGTTAAATGTGTCTCCTGATTGTCAGAACCAGATTCCAAAGTGTCAGTGACCAAACATTTTTTATCCCTCTCTCAGACTGTGGCCATCTAAGCTGAAACTGAATGGAAAGGGAGGGCTGGAAACCTCTGTATGGTCAGTAGGTCACACAAGCTTCGTGATGTGTGATGAGCCCTACAGCCACTGGAGGGCTGTGACATCATCTAACTGAAGCCTCTCTTACAGACAAGAGTAGCGGCCGGTCGGGTGAGACTGAGGATATCGGGGCTCTTTTGTTGCAAAAGCTTGTTGATCTCTGGCTAGGTAATCATGTGGAGAGCTCCCAATTTCTTGTACAGCCTGGTCCCTAGACTATCTTTCTTACCTGCAACAGGAAAACAACATTTTCAGGCTTGTCTCCTCGAAAAACTAACCACCTGTAGGACTCTGCATGATCATCTTTTCTCCTCTTCTCATTAAAAGCTGTTTTTTGACCTCCACTTCTTTGACCCGTGTCTCCGTCCTCAGCATGTCGTCTGAAGACCTCTGTGATGTCTTGTTTGTTTGCCAAAAAGTTAGCTCACAGCACCCAAAAAGCTGTGCTGGGAACCCTTTGTGTACCCTTGACAAAGTGTCCAGTGAAGCTGACGAACATCCTGTCGACAAATCTCTTTAACAACAGCAGCACTTGCATGTAAATGCTCACTGCTGCTGACACTGCCCAAAGCACCCATATTTGGGGGGTAGTTGTTGCTAGTTTTTAACCCGGACAGCTATTAGCATAAAATGTCTCTACAATTACAGTCTCTATGATCATCTCAATGTAAACTTATCATTTGTATACGTGTAAAGGCTGAGTTTTTTGTGTTTGATGGCATTAGTCGGCTCTAAGGTTCTCTTGTATGATGTAGCGCTGAGCGGCACAATGGGAGATTTTTCTGTTTTGTTCCTGGATTTTTCATTTTCAGCACTGGTCTGATTCAAGGTCTTTAGATTTGAAGAAAGTTTGAAGGCTGAGTCCTTGAAATAAGGGGTTATAAGTAATTTAATTCAAAAAATGTCTCCTCCTTCTTCTTGTACTTTTTGTATTGATTGTTTTATTTTTAATTAGTAAACACGTTTATGTTTTGCCTGTCATAATGGCAGCACAGTGACAAAGCAAAGTCTCTCTATGCAAATCCCAAATGATTCAGATGATTTTCCCTTCCTTCTCAAACATGCAGAGGAGGTAGTTGTACTTTTTCAGCCTTGAGCAGTGCCCGCAGTATTTCTCTCAGACTGCACACAGCACTCACCAGCAAAGCAGAGGAACATATATCGAGCCTGAAAGGCATAACAGGGGGTGAATTTAGGCTTCCAAGCACTCGCTCCACTGCTCACCGCTGCTCTTTAAGCTCATTGCTTTGAACCCATCACTATTTTTATCATCTCTTCTCTTCTATCATCTCAATTCTGGCGACTGTTGAGAGATATTCTAGCATCACTCCATCCTAATCAGAAATTACACCCTCGTGCGTAGGTTTGTCGGTATGTGCCAGACATCGCTGTCCATTGCAATCTGTTCATGTCCTATTTGGTGTTTATTTACCACCGAGGCTCATGGCCAGATAACGCTGGAGGCTACAGAAAAGCCCCGCCCATCTGCTACCTCCTGCTTTGACTTTCTTTGCCAAATGTATCAAATATCTGACCCTAGTGTGGCACAGAAAAGGCTCTACGTGGGCTCATAGAGTAATTGACTGAATCTCTAAGTAACCTGAAATGGGCCGTAAAACACTCTTCAAAATGTGGTAACAGAACATAAACACAGCCTCATCTTTCAGTTGTACATTATATAGCACCAATCTATTAATTAAAAAGCCCAGTTCACGAGAGGATAGAGTTAATGACCTGTTCTGCGTCTTTGGAGGGCATTCAGCCAAGAATAATTGTGTGCATCTCAAGAGCAGTAGATACCTGTATCCTTTTAACATCTGCCTGCCTTACTCAAAGTAGCTTTACATCCTGAAAATGTCATCGCTCTACATCCAGGCAACATATCTGATTCCACGAGCTGCCAGGAAAGTGTACTTTGCTTAGGGCGTAGTTTTAGGAGGCGGTCTGAAGCTGATTCCTGAGGGGCAGCTGAGTGCATAGTGAAGGTGGGAGGTGAGCTTAGTTTTTGCCTTCTTCTGACCCGCTGCGGTCAGAGCCTCTGTGGTTTCTGTGGTCAGGGGGGCATCTCACACTGCTGAGAACAGAGAAATATGATGGCTCCCACTTGTCTTCCTCTGGTTCAAAGGGAATGGCAGGGCATTGCTAATTAGCCGGCTTGTGTTACTGAATTGAACATAACTGCTGTTCCCTTCAGTGTCACCCCTTCCCCCCCTCGTAGTACGCCTAACAAGCAGCATCTAAACAGTCATGCACCCTGCATAACTCTGCATATTTTGTGCACCATGAGACATCCTGTTCTCACCTGCCCTTAATATAAAAAAAACAAACAAAACTATTCCCAACATTGGATTAATCTTTTTGGCAGAGGAGACACCTCTTCCTGTCAAATAATTCTGTGCAGCACTTTTTCGCCTCTATGTATTCTTTGGACACGTTCACCCAGCTGTTCCTGGCAGTGTAGCTTAATCCTGGTTGTCAAGTTTGAGGGCGATAAGAGGCGTTACAACAGGATTCCCCTTCCAGTTCATCTCTGCCTCTGCCAAATTATGCCACTACAAGTGTGAAAAAGCTGCTCTGTAAGTAGGAAGTGAATCCATGTTTTTAATCAGGGATCAAGGGGGAGAGTGGGGAAGAGGTCAAGTTATTACCCTCACATATTCAGAATTCCAGTGTGCATATACTCCTCCAATCCTGTGTCCTTCTGTTCTGCATTCTCTTCTCTTGTTATAGTAATCTGATCCCTGCTGTCAGTGTTTCCTGGAATACCCAGTATGCAGGGCGGTGACGGGCAGCATCGAGTAGCAGCTGATGGTATTCTTGAGGTTTACATTGAGATGTCATCCATGCAGCTGATCCTCATGTCTGCAGCTGTAATCATCACCCTGAAATTAATCTGTATACGCTCCCAAGTCATGCTCGACTCACAATAACACAAGGGGTTTTGTGGATTTGTTATGGTGCAGCTGAAGCTGTATGAAATAACCGTGGACGGGAAACACACACCCGCATGCATGTGAGCACAATGCAGATACAATAGATGTGTAGCTTGAGGTGAGCTGTGAGCGGCATCTCGATGCCTTCTCTCTGTTCCTCTCCCTCAGTCAAATACCTTTTTGTTAGTGCAGATGCACTCAGGGTTGGCAAACACATTGAAGAGTGAGTCACTTAAACAGCCTCATCTTCACACACAGCTGACTCACTGTCTATTGATTTCTTCATACATCATAATCTTTTGTACTGTTTGTTGTTCTGTATCCGTACAGGATGTCTGAACTCCTGAGAAGCACATGTGTTTGTCTCCACCGCATGACACGATTAAAAACACTACCTATGTCCACGAGGATCCTCATTAGTTGAAAGGAAAACAACTTGGTGGAAGAATCGCTTTACATTAGCAACCTAGAATAGCACCATCAGTGTTTTTGAGCACAAACAAACCTCCCTCGCCTAGAAGCGGCAAAGCGGAAAACCTCTCATCTGTGTTGTCGTGCAAGTGTAAACCCTGGAGCTCATTCAGTCAAAATAAAAGTTGCATTACATTTTGATGCTACCTTTACTGCAGCACTTGATTCCAAAGAGGTAAGCTCTTGAAAAGGGGACTCGTAACTGCATGAGAAAACTTTCAATTGTTGTACTCGCTTTTATTATCATTTCATGCAGATGTCAGACAAATCTATCTTGTTCCTTCTGTGCAGTAAATCTCTAAAGTTGGAATTAGCACATGAAAGTTTGATTGTACCCAGAGAAAGTCTTAAAAAAAAACTACTTCTCTTCTGAAAATAATTTGATTTTGTCCCCTAGGCAGACTGCAACAACAAAACATCTCAGCTCTTGTCTCAAGTTAATTAAGCTTTGTAGTGAATCGCGTAAATATTGCATGGGTGATGTATGTTCTCACACACTACGGTACAGTAAGTACAGTTTTTGAATTAATGCTGCACTCACTGGAATTGTATCCTGCATTAATTAATGTTGAGTGGTGCAGCTTTTGGTTTTAAAAGATTCAGATGTATTCTCTTGAGGTGCTAAAACAAATCTTTTCTGATTCACATGTGGTCTTTATGCAAAATAAAAAAAAGGCTGTTTATTTAAGCTACTATTTTTGGATACCTACCATGGCTCAAGGGAAGGTCCTCTACCACCTGCAGTGTAAGAACACACAGAGACATGTTAACTCTCTTTCTCTTTTTATATCAAAAAGAAGTCTCTATGAACATCCGTCCTCCACCCTCTGCTCTGTGAGATGCTCAGGATCAGTGTCCATCTGTGCATTGGTCTAAACAACACAAAGGCAGGAGACCCCTTGTTTTTTTTTATATCTATTCATATCATTTACCCGATGCAGCATTTGGGAACAGGCCGCATGATAGTGGCAGACGAGGAGCTGGTTATGAGCCACAGCTCATCCATTGTCTAGCATGCTGGAGAAAGAGTGGGAGCCCCTAAAGAGGCCTGGCAGAGTCTCTGCTTCCATCTGCCTGCATGCCTCGCCATGGAGCCCAGCTCGCACCACTTGAGATTATACTCACGTCCAAGCTGTTACTGTAATTTGCATTGGCTCATAGGCAGAGGAGAGTGAGGAGGAGGAGGAGGAGGAGCTGTGCATGAAGCAGGGATGTTGTAAGTGGTCCTGGCAGCACAATGAGTGTGCCAGTGTGTAGTGTTATAGACAAGTGGCATGGACAGAGCAATATTAAAGTGTAATAATGGTGCTGAGCAGGTTGCCCTGCTGTCCAAGATTATTGTTAGATCATGAGGTAAATGATAGAAATGTTTGGTCTGAAAATATCCCAGTCGCATTCAGTATCTCTGTTGTATTTTTCACATCTGAATTTTTTTTCAGTCCACTTTGTTTCGTGCTGAATATGAAAACTAAATGGCAAAAAACATAAAACAGGTAAAATAACTGCGATACTGCAACACCGTACCCTTTCGTGTGCCGTCTTCTAATTGGCAAGTGTTATGTTCTTTTCTCTGCAATTCATTTAGATGAAAGGTCAGGCACCTGGAGGAAAAACCCACGCAAACACTGAGAAAAAAAGGCTTCAGAGAGGAGAGCCAAGGCTGGCGATCAGAACAGAAAAACTAGCACTGCCCTCTCCTTTCAAGTCATACATCAAAACTGGGAAGTGATTCTAAAATCTTTCTGAGAAGTCATTCAAACCCAAGGCAGCAGCTCTATTTACAAACCGTTTTTCTGATCTGAGCAAGCACCTGCGTTGAATATAGCATTCATTTGGGGAAACGTCTAAAATGAGGGAAGTGCTTGATGCAGAATTTTGAATTAAATTCACGTTTCTGCCAAATGAGAAGGAGCAAAACCAAAAAGAGCACTTTAAATTTCGATCTGTGTAATGTTCTCTGATGTTTCTCATTTTTTTCAAGCTTCATTTGTCCCTCGCTCGATAGCTTTTTGCCTGCAATTTAGCTTAGCAGCTAATTGATCAAATTGACTAATTAAGTACAGACGGAAAAGAAGGAGTAGTTCCTGATAGTGCCACCTCCACCAAACGGTTTGTGGAGTAATTATTTGTTGTAATGCCACCAGCACATTGACCTATAATGAACTTGCTCCAGCTGCTGTTCATGTAGCCTGCAGTGCTTAATGTTTCCCTGTTATTAACAGCCTGAGCCATTCTTTCAATCAAAAGATCTCAACCTTCCTCCGTATTTGAGCTACAGCATTATTTGACCGTGGTATCACAGCAGTTTCAATCACTTATTTCCTTTGGCACAGATCTCAGACATCAGCAGTTTTGAACTGAAGTTGAATAAATGTTTTGTAACACTGATTTTCCATTATGGAGACGGTGACAGACGATGTTCCACAAGGACTGAGCTTTATTAACTCTGTTCAAAGCCACGAAGAGGAAAATATAGAGAAAATAATTATGTGACTGGTAATAAAAAGTCAAATATGGTATTCAGACTCAAATAGTAGGCTGACAGTTTCTTGACACTCACAAAGAGGGTGAGTCATCTTAATTCTAATTACTCTGATATGTCTTAGATGTAAAGCTTTGACCTAGTTTCCTTAAATATCATTGTTTTGGCAGAGAGAGAGAGAACATTGATTTTTAACAGGGATGATCACACATACCAGCAAAAGTCTAGATGCGACACTTGTTTGAACCCACTGAGGTCATACAAAATGACACAGAGACTTTCAGAGTTAAGTAATGATCCATACTTTCATTTTAACTGAACTGGTAAAGCAGATGTCTCCATGTATAGAGGCTACGCTCTTTGTCACACTGGTCATTGTACTGATATCTTGACCCTGCATTATTTGGTGTGTAAGTCATTCTCCACTCTCCTTGTGTTTCATTCTTGTGTTTCTCATTAAATATGACCTTTCAAAATAAAAGCAAGAAAAAATAAGTAAATTTTGTAACTGAGGGATGCTGGGGGGAACATAAGTTAGATGATTTTAGTGCCCTCTGAAGACCAAAAGGTTGGGAAACAGTATTATAATATGTCCATGTGAGGTCAGTAAATTCAGGATGTATGAGATAGAATGGTATTTGATCATGAAGGGTTAAAATGTGCCACATACTAACCCAGGTATATTGGTTTAACGTTCTTTTCAAAGAGAAATTATTTTCAAATTTCACAAGATTTTGGAAACAGAAATACATGTCCTGACAATTGCAACCGGGTCAACATGTTATGTGTGTATTGTTCACTAAGAGGGAGAGCCTTTCTTTAATTCCCCATGGTAATATTTCCTCTACATGGTTTACAATGAGCAAAAATAGAGTATATGATAATAAGCCCAAAGCAGTAGTTCAAGAACCACTCACCACCCTTAATGTTGTGCATTGTTGTGCTTGCTAGCCATTTCAGTTTCGCTCTTCCTCAGAAGCAACGTTGAACTCATTTTCAATGCACACACTCACTGCACTGATCCAGACCAGTCTTAGCAAACAGCTTGTCCTTGTCCACTACATCCAGTAAAACCATGGCATTAGGAAGCTGTGTGGACTATATACGTCAACTCTGCATTTTAAAAGTTGTACTGTGAGTTCTGAGTGTGTCAGTGTGTATTTGTGATAAGCAGTGAATCCTCTGATAACGGAGCAGACGACTCTGTTTCCTGGTGTCACTTCACTGCAAAGTTTGTCAACACAAAGACCGTTTTACACTGTTAAAAATATGACCAAACTAGGGTTATTTTGTAATGGATTAAAGGGACTGTGAGGAATATTGAAGTGATCTTGAAAAAGTCTCACTTCGTGATTTATGCTTAATCATAATCCACAACTTAAAATTAGATTATCACCACTAAAATGGGTAATTTCCAAATGCAGTTTCTCAGCTTTCCTATTGAGTCGCACAGGACTGAATTGATTTATGGCACGTCAAAGCCTAAATGACAACACCAAACAAGCCAACAAAGTTTAGCAATGGGAAGAGAGATCTGTGTTTTTCCCTGCAAAAAGGATTTATTAGATTAATTTTGTTGTAATGGCAGACATTGGAGTGGGACTGGCAAAACAAAAAAGGATAGATGAGCAGGAGGAAGCTAAATATACAATACTGACAAACAGCAGCATTAAATATCATTTTTATTCTTTTAAAACATAAGAACAGTACTGAATTCCTTAAATCACAGCCAAAACTTTGTGGTAAGAACTTAAACACTACAGATGAATGTACTGTGTGCTGCACATTACTCATGATGACTGTCCTGCTCGCTTTTGTTGTCCATCTTTCCATCATTTTGGTTTTGCATCTCTCTAATTGGCTAGTCATCCTCAGTGAAAACGAGTTGCATAATCATCCAAATAAATATCAAACATGTTTGAAAATTATGGGGTGCCTCCGATTGTCGGGAGGTCCATTCATGGGGCTTAAGATTGACCTGCTCACACCACAAGATAAAACATTGGGAGGATCCTGTAGTGTGAGTCACGCTTTACATTACACATTATGGACAAGTCTCAGATCACTTGTGAGTAACACTGAATATAGCTGCTACCAAAGTATGCTTCAAACTGAGTTTGCAAAGTTTTCCTGTCTTAAACAAATAAAAGCATGTATGGAAGTGCTTATGGAAAGTGTAGTCTTTATCCCAGAAAAACACTTGCTTTTCCAGGTAGTCCTCGCAACCCTTTTAAATGTTTTTCAAAATGCTTGTCCTTGTCAGACTGAGCAGAATAATGTAATCATAGCCTGGATGAGTACTGTGCTGTCAAAAGGGGAGTCTGGGTTTAGACTTGATGATTTTCTTATGTTGGAGTTACACTTTATATCACCTTTTTGAGAGAATTGGTTTTTAAGAAGGTCACCAGATTTGTTTTTGTTTGATCTGAGATCTGATTAAAAAATAGCTTTCCTTTAAACACCAGATGAAAGTCTTTCTTTTAGGATAGATTAGTGCAGCTTAAATAATACAAAGTGTTGCTACCCAACTCTTAATTTATATGCTGTAGTTTTTTCTTTTGAACTGGAATTGGAAAAGTACTTTCCATAGTTTTTATGCAATATGTACATGAGTCACTGAAACATGCCTGATCCTTGGCTTAAATACCAACTATGTGGAAGAAAAACTCAAACGAATAGATCACCATATGAATGGTTCCACTTTGAATCCAACTAGGAAGGGATTTTGATGCATAAATTCATTAAAATGATGTATAGTTACTCACTGGGTGCTGCCTTGGGTGTCATGTGGGGTAAATAGGGTAGTATGCTAATGTGAAAAGTTACTTGTTGTATTGCATGGATGCAATTCATCTAGTTGTTGATTGTTATCACTTAAGACTGAGTGTGTGCTTAAAGTCTTTTCCATGTGCTCTCAGGTCATGTCGACGCGTAGCTTGGTATCTGGGAATCCATATTCTTATATGTTTAGGCCTGTCATCCACACAAAACTATAGTTTTACATCACTAAAATCAATCTTTTCTACAAAAAAAAAATAAAAAATGCAGTCATAGTGAAGATTTTGGAAAACTCTGATTTTGTGGTTTCATGTATATGCTGGGGGAACAGAGTTTTTCAATCTCAAATGTCACAGTTTGCAACATAAGAGACATTGATGTCATATATGAGACATTTGTTTATGAGCATTAATGTGGTGGGCATGTTAGTTTTGTTGATGAAATGTTATACACAGATCTGTATCTATAAAAAAATGTAATTTAGTCTAAACAGTTTTTTAACAAGTAACTGAGTTTGGTTGAGAGTAGCACTTAAAAATACAACCATGAAAATCATTATTTAGCCATAAAAAGATTGTAATATGAGTATTCTGCCATCATCCACTCCTAGTTTGAATTCAAATCCATCAGTTCTCTGCATGCATGGAATATCTGAACTTGTCTGACCTGTGTTTTCACCTGTGCTCTGTCACTGTCTATTTGGGCTTTTCTGTTCTCTGGTCAGATCTCTGCTTTTATCTCTCCACTGATCTTACCCTGAACTTGCAAGTTTAGCATCCTGTGGAGAAAAGCTCCTACAGCTCCCCTTTCACCGGCTCATGAACCACTCGCTGCCAAACTTTGCAGGGAAAATATAAACATAGTCTAGGGTTTAACTGATGTAAATGATGATGTCAAAACCCATCCTAATAATAGTGCTGACAGGCATGTAAATCGTCAAATCATTTCAATTACTGTCTTGTTGCCTCTGCAGGTTGGAGGCATGAGAATTACACTGGGACTGCAACATAGTCAGTAAAAGACATTTCAAAGAATATTTATTAAGGACATTACTCTCATTTGTTAGAAAACCAAGCTGGAAGGATGAGTTTAAGTTGGGAAAACACTGTTTAATTAGGTTTGCTCATCTTGCAAACTACAGAGCTGTGTTTTAAAGAGATTTTCTCTGTCGGATGTTTATTTGGAAGGCAGTCATGTTCGATATTTGTTTATCAGGCATTGAAGATGAATACAATGTGTTGTTGTGAAATCGCATGTTGTAAACAACTTTTTTTCTTTTTACAAAACTACACAAGGTCATGTAAAAGTAGATGTGTACTCAGAAAAAATCCTGTTTTTACTTCCTGGCATATTTCCCATGAATGTGGCTATTGTGGTTTTATGAGTCATGCTGACATACTATCACCTCCTGCATTGTGGAGGTTTGAAGAAATGAAGACTCATGCAAAGCAGAATTTATCAAGGCAGAACTCACAGTTTTCTAAACATACATGAAGCCTTTCAGATGCTGAATGTGACTAAAGCTACACACAAATAAACGCCCAGGGCCAAGTGCACCAGCTGGGTGTAAACTACATCAGTTGTATTTTTATGCCACATTTAATCACATTTTTTAACTGAACTTACAAAGAGTGCATAGAGCTTCCCAAGGACTTATCATGTCTTTTCATGACCATTTAGGTGAAGGGAGAAGGTGCCAAGGTTCAGCAAACACAACCCGAGAGCAAAAATCCTGACAGTGAAATACTCAAACTCATAGAGACGTTTGTCAAGTGTAAACAGTGAACAACACCAGTCCCTCAGAGCGTCTTGATCATGGACAATGTTGATGGATCAGAAGCTGGCAATCTTATTTGTGTTAAAAACCTGAGAGGAAAATTGGGCAAGCTTCCCATTTCTGTTCCACACACGCTTTCTGAAAGGGAGGAGTCTTTGATCAAGCTGATTCAAACAAGGTTTACTGGACAAAAGGAAACATTGCTCTTATCTTAACACACTTTAAGCATCCTGCAAACAAGACATGCCAGTCTGACTTCACAAACACCCTCCTGTTCCAAGGTATAAAGATAAACACAGGTATAACTTAAGCAAGGCTTTAGTCTACAGGTGCACAAGCCAATTTTTTAGTCTGGTTGCTGATGTCGAGTCACACTCAGGTGTATATCAAGCAAGTACACTTATTCCCTAGAGTGTTCAAATCTTACATACAGTAGGTCTTTTTGTGGAGCAACAATAGCTGCCCTGTAGAAACTTTTAAAGAGGGGTTTTGTGTTTTGTTATTTTTAAATCTTTTTATTTATTATGCTTGTTACTCACCCCCTGGTACCCCCAAAGCTGCTTTACATGATTTACAGACAAAAAATTCCATTGTAGCTGCTGTTTCTTTGAAGCTCCCTGCTTCACATACCCGTTCCCTCTGACTGACCAACTCTCTGGAGGTTTGATGTCAGACCTGTGGAGAGGCCTTAGTGTTTGAGGCCATCCCTTCAACATGTTGTGAACCAGATAGAAGATCTGCATGCACTGACATAATAATTTCTGCAAGCCACATGCTTTTTAGAACAGATTTTTTTTGTGCCATTTGCAGACTGATCCAGGGATTTTTACAACAAATATATTGCAGTGTGCAACTTTGCATTCGTCAAGTGTGGACATGAAGAATTGTGAAGAATCATCAAGTGTAAAACTTGTGAAAGCAGATACCCTCTCTTTAAATATGCAATAGATTTGAAGAGCATATAAGTCTTAAAAAGTAACACTTTTCCATTAGATAAATCCCAGGCAAAATGAGACATGAGCTGGATGCTACAAAAGCTGAAAATGAACCAAAGTATTTATGCAAAACAACACAGTACAAACTGTTTTGCAAATTCAATTCATGCACAGATGCCAGGTTAATTTTTTGTCATTTGTTTGTTTTCTTTTTTGAATTGCTACAACTACAGAGCTGATGCCTAATGACTGTTTCTTTGAGATAGAACAGTGTTGTTTAAAGCAGCCGCTGTTCCCTTTAATTCATTCTCTTGGTTCAGAGTCAACTATAGATAAATCCGCACCTTATAAGTATTTACTGCCCCGCTGCCACTGTGTATGTATTGACTTTGGAAGGTGCTCTATTAGACACAGAGACAGGATTAGTGAGGCTCAGACGCCCTGCAGTGTATATATGAATATAATACCTCCAATAACTGCTTGACAAAAGTTCTGCCTAAACCTACTTTGCACAGGCTTTCCTATGAAGTGTGTCAAATTGAAGCTCTACAGTCCATTATTTATGTGCACAGAGTGAATCACATGCAGTCATACCTCGCTCTGAGGTTGTAACACACACTCAGAAGTATTACAGCCTTGAGTGAATTTGGGCCGCTGTCTTCTATATCAATTAGAGCCGTGAGAGTTTTTCATTACTAGGTCCAGTTTATACAAGAGATTTATTCATGTGGATCCCACTGGTAATAAATCTCAATTGTTTTTGCTAATGAAATCATACTGCAGTCATGAAGGAGAAGGTACACACTGGTTATTTACTTTGTATTCGATTCAAGAAACAAAATGATAAATGGGGTGATCTATATTCAGTTTGGTGATGTTGTAAGGCAAAGCGTTGTACAAAGTCAACAAGAGTTTAGAGCCCAGCTACTGGCACAAGGGAGCTGTGCATATTTCACCAATATTTCATCCAGCACTAAGTTTTCTATGCTATCTTAGTCGTCTTTCTTCGTGGCCAGATACATCAATTTGTGACACTGTAGGTACTCCTCCGTTCGTAGTTGTCCGCAGTTTGATTGGCTTGAAGTTTTGATGTGCCATTGACAACAGGTGACTTAGTCACTAAAGTCAGGGTCACAAAAAATGGATTAGGGTGGATTTAGAAGTCATGAATCAGAGGTTCTTTAAAGCCAGAGTTTGAAGTCTAAATAAAACTTCAAACATGCGTAGACTTCTTTTTCGTTGGTGTTGACTCATTTTAAATGACTCGATATACTGTGAATTAAACTTTAAACATTAGTTTCTATAAATGTGATAGTTTTCATTTTAGTTTGTGATTAGGCTACCCAGTTTTTGTTTTTATCTTATCTGCACCAGTCTGATTTAAACTTGTTCAGCAGTTTTGGTGCCTGAACAAAACTTCAACAACCATTATTCAACATTAATCCAATAATATTTTTTCAATGTAAGCATGCCAAGGAAGTAAAGTCATGAAATGCCCCTCATCTTCATCAACATTTGCCATAAATTCTGAATTTAATCAGTCAATCAAACTTTTAATGGCATGTTCAGAGTTCCATTATTTTGCATTAAAACATATACAATAAAAATGTAAAGTAATTCTCACAAGTTTGAATCATTTAAATTGATGTGACTTCCAATGAGCCCTGTGATGCAACAGTGTTTGTACCTTTAAAGAAGTTCCAGTTTGATTCAGTTTTCTTTGCTTCATGCACATCCTCTGCGCAGATAAACAAATACAAAATAGCATTCTGCTAGCTTTTAATATACTGCTGATTTCTGTCTGATAGCTGCTTCGCTCATAGGTAAAACAAAAAGTACTCTGGTGATATTTTAATCCTGTTTGACATAGATTGTATATTACTTTGACGTAATATGCCATTAAAAGGTACAGGGGTGTTTTCATATTCCATCACGGTGCTAGTTGGAAGAAGGAAAATTATGCAATGGATTAACTACAGTGTGTCAAAAGGGACAACATAGCACCCAATTCCCATCCATTCTGTCTTGCTGAGATATTTCAGTCTGGACAGAGAGAGGTTTACAGACAGCCATAGGAAAACCAGAATAGATGCTTTATAGATTTCAGCAGCTCTATCCGTGATGACAAACACAATAGGTCTGTGACAGTAGGTGTGTGTGTATTTGTGCTTGAAGAAAATCTAATTTTGTGCCCCATAATAGCCCATTCAAATGTATTGTTTATTCATAATTCCATTGTGTAATCAACAGATGCTCCGCAGAAACAATTCCTTTCTTATAGAACAAGTAGGTCAGTAATCCAGCTTCAATTCATGTGAACAGCTTTTATTAAAGATGGATCAGTGTGTGAGGCCCATTGTTGTAGAATGAATACAGGAAAGGCTTTCAGTTCAGTTATTTGATACCTTCTTCTCTCCGCAGTCTAACTCAGCTCTGCGCTTCAGTCTGCTGTGGCACTGGAGCACATAACAGGCATACATAATACCTTGCAAGGGTACATACAGAGCAGGATCAATGCAGTATAGGAGCCTTGGGAGGAGGATTTGAAGCCGAGTGTGGATTCCTCAGCATCACAGTCGCACAAAGTGGCACCATAAGGCAACAATTCAGGGGATCCATTCAGTCAACTCAGATAGGAGGGCATAGTGCTGCTATGCTAAAGAACAAAAAAAGAATATTGCATTAAAACAGTCTGTTGATAAAATGTTGATGACAAACGACAAATAAAACTGTCACATGGGAATACACGCACTAACAACATATAGCGAAACTGTGGTGTTTGTGTGAGATAGACTCCTGTCACTGAATTTCAAAATAACCAGGCTCAAAATAGAAATCCCATAAGCTGGGTGTCGTTCACAATCCCTGTCTGTCTTCGTATTGTTTCCAGCAGCCTCTGCTTTTATCATGGCTTGTTTGTTTCTGCTTTTCTCCTCTTTTTGACGTGTGTCAACTGTACTCGGGCATTCTCTTGGAAGGTGTCAGGGAGACTGCATGTAGAAAAGAGCAGCAGACAGATGGCGTTTCGTCAGCATGTTTGTTCATGTCAGGACATTCTACCTCTTAAAATTGTAGTGAAGAGGAACAAAATCAGTCTGAGCTTCTGTCAAAGGAGGATTTTACCTTTTATACCCTGAAGCTACAGATTCTGAGGTTAGATTCTATAAAAATCCAAACAGGCGTGGCATGTTACTTTAAAGAAGCAGCTATTTCATATCCTGATTTCATTTACTTGAGTATGGTTTACTTTCCCCAATATTCTACTTTCATTGTGCTTTATTATTCTGCTGCACCAACTTTCAAAGGCATATTTGTGTTTCATAGTATTGCAAATACATAATTTATCTTTAGCACGAGCCGACATGTTGTTTCCCCAGGTACTCTAGCTTTTCCTTCTCAGGCAGGCTCAGGTTAATTGCCCGCTTTAAATTGCTTGTAGCTGTGAGAGTGAGCATGAATGGTTGTCTGTCTCAATGCGCTAGCCCCGTGATTGACAGGTGACCTGTCCGGGATTTATGCCGCCTCTTGTCCAATGTCAGCTTGGATTGGTTTCTGCGTCTTGGGATCCTCCGGGGGTAGGCGCTGAGACTAATAGATGGATTGATTGATGCTTAATTAAGTGACATTTTGATTCCCCGACCTTCACTTCCAGCAGAGTATTTTTAAATTGCAGTATTTCTATTTTTATTCAGCCAAAGATGATAAAACATCTTCTACATGAAACAGCGTGGTTAATTCTTTTCATTTCATCATAACTGCTGCAGTGTCCTCAATCCAAACTGTTGATTCTGAGAGGTCGACTTCATCTGTGAGAGTTCAGCTCTGCAAAACCTCTCACAGCAAATCTAAAATAAGCAAGTGGCCATTGTCAATCGGAGGGCAGCACATTGTCCTGTTTATTCTATTAATTGTGACAGCCAGCAGATGGAAGTGAGTCTGTTTTTTGGTTTTGTTTTTTTTTGTTTTTTTATTGTTGTTTTTTTTTCCTCCACACAGTGGCAGAGGCAATTTGTGCAGAAAGTGGATTGACTGGAACAACACCAGATCTAACAACTCTATTATGCATCGTATGGTACTTGTGATTAATGAGACTGTTTTAGTGGCAGATTCAGTGGACGAACAGTCATCAGGATTCTGTGCACAATGTGTGAATCTGAGACTTTAAGTACGAGAATCAATCAGCTCATTTGAAAAAGCACTCATTTGTCATTTCTGTAAACAGCATAATTTCCCTTTTGATTATTCAAGTATTTTGACATATGTAAGGAGCAAACTTCTGCATGATTATCCCTTAAGATACTGCACAGATGCTGTAATAAAAAGAAGATGTGATGCACTGTTAAACAGAATTTTGAGAAATAAAAGGCATAACATTGTATTCAACATAATTCAACACTCATACCTGATTTACCACTGTAGACACCAACATTTAGGAATATTTTCATTGGACAATCATGTCTCTCTTTTAGAGGAAAACACCTGACTTCCCTCATTATGATGGCTCAGAGGCAGATGCAAATCTGCATTCACTGCCAAAACTGAAATAATTCAACATCACAGCTAATGTGTGGAAACTAAATTTGGTTCATGCATGATCAAAGTGTGAACTCATTGGTCTGTGTGTAATGTGATTTTCATGCGAAACCCAGCTTTATCTTCTGATAAGAATTACAGATCAATATGTTGTGCATCCCCAGGAAAATGTTTTGTATTAATGAGATAAATGATCATTCCTCTTGCAAAATTTCCTCCAATTCAATAGTTTTGGATTCTAAAATGAGAATATTTACCTTCTCAACCCCTTAACAGGCAGAACACTGCAAAAGAAAAAGGAAATCTAAGCAAGTCATTATGTCTTATTTGTAGTAAAAAATGTCTTATTGTTCTTAATTTGAGCATCATTCACCAGACCAGGTCATAAAAATGTCTTATTTCAAGTTTTTTTAAGACAAAAATGAGGTGTAAATTGCTTGTAACAAGTCAAAAAAAATCTGCCAAAGGGATAAGACAGATTCGCACGGGAAGTTTCTTGAAATTAGAAAGATGTCTTAAAACAAGAATCTTTTACTTTATCCCATTGGCAGATTTTTTTTTCTTGTTAAAAGCAATTGATGTCTCATTTTTGTCTTTAAAAAACTTGAAATGAGACTTTTTTATGACCTTGTCTTGTAAATGTGGCTCAAATCAAGAACAGTAAGACAAATTTTTCTAGAAATAAGACATAATGACTTGCTTAGATTTCAGTTTTTGCAGTGCAGCACACCCACGGACCATTTTGACATTGATTTGAATACAGAGCCCTGTAGATTTGGTGTGTCATATCTCAATAATACAGTTTCAGCATTGTAGTCAATTTGATTGACACCTCATTTGACCAACTGGGTCGATCTATGGTCTTCCCAAGGCAATAATATCCCTGAGTATGACATGGTGTGAATCGACCTCCCCCTGATCTTTTTTTAAGTTTCAATTTCAAGGCAATAACAAAAGTTTTTCGAATCCTGTACTTTGACTGCAATAGCCACATACTTGTCATAGTTAAAATAAGTTTGAATGATGAGGTTAAAATTTGATTGTTACCTTTACAGAGAGATAAAGCTTTGTCCGTACTCTAGAGGGTTCAAGAACAGTATTTCATATAATTTGGATATGCCTTTTACCGGTAGGTAGGTTTGGTTAAGGGGTTAATGTTTTCAGTGTTTGGGCCCGGAGCTGGTAAGTGCTGTTGCCTCACAGCTACTGTTGCCATGGCTCCGTCTCTAGCTTCCAAGAAGATGCTCATCTGGTTGATGGTCACTCTATATTGCCCATACGTGCGACTATATGCGTGAGTGGTTTTCTGTCTCTACATATTAGCCTTATCATAGGCTGACAACCTGTTCAGGGTGTACCCAACCTCTCGCCCCATGACAGCAGGGATGGGCTTCAACCCTGCAACCTTGAAATGGAAAGGCAGTAAAGATGATGGATGGACGTGTGGACTTAATAAACATACAGTATGAATGTACTCGCTAGAGGCATTACTGCACTTTGGTAACACACTGTCACCTGACTGGATGCTCAAGACAGTAAACAACAGATGTATGCTTTAAAAGTGCAGAGATTTCTGGGAATTACTGATACATGTCAAATTACACACATAATAATCCTCCGATGTTATTTCTTTTTGGAATGCTACTCAACATTTAGTATGTCCTGTTTGAGCGCACAATCTTGAAAGTTGTACAAGATGATGTCTATGACTTAAAAGCTTCTGTTTCGAAACCAAAGTTCCTATATCCAGGATTTATAACTACAGCAGATGCTGTTGGGGGATATGTCTTGAAGAGAGGTATTCAGAACAGGTATCAGGTAAAGGGTAACCATCAGTCAAAAGAGAGACGTGCATGACTTCACTAACACTGCACAGATGTAATCCTGATGTTCTCTGTGTTGTTTAAGAGAGCTCTTACAATTAAAGTTTATGGGTCTGCAGTCGTCTGTGCTCCTCAACACGTCCTCAATGAAAGTTTTAAATTGGATGTAATTGAGAAGACCATCTTTGCATGCAGACGTAATTATAATATGCAAATGCTCCTCCTCTTGACAAAAATACCTCCCATACCCCGTGATGAGATGCGACCAGAAATCCCCGGGGCCTCGTAGCTTCAGTTAAGGCATCCACTCCTGCAGACGGAGCTGAGACCAATGAACTCGGCCTGTCAATAATTATGCCAGCAGCCTGACATGAGTCACACAAGGGCAGCGAGCAGTTCACTGCTGCACCGTCTAATTGGCGTTTACGGTTTCCCGACAAAGTCATGTCCAGAAAATAGCCTTACATTCTCCTGGCTCCTGGAGATGCTTTTTTTTATTCTGTAGAAAGGGCAAGACGAGGAGATTTTTTTATTTTCTGTTTTCAATGTCATGTTGGGATAATGTCACAGCTAAGTTTAAAAATAACTTAAATGAAGGGCTGTCAATAATGATGAGTTTAACTTTGAACAGCTAACCATTTTTTGGTTTTCGAGTAGAGCTGCTCGTCATAATTTTTCAAAGACTCTTTAATAAAAGCATTCAGCTTGATGTAGAATACCCCCCTTATACCATACACCCATCACCCCTCCACTGTCCAACGTAAAACATCACAAATTACATGCATTTAGTTTCACCTCGTAAAGCTAATAAAAGGCCACTAATGACTAATCAAGACCAATGATTAATCTACACTTGAATGACTAATCAAGGCTGTAATACACTAATGATTAATCAAGGCACCAGTGATTAATCAGTATAGAAATCTGTTCAAGCTTAATATCCTAATTTTAGAGTTCAATCTGGGGACTTGTTAAGATTTTTTAAAAATTAGACTGGCTAGATCAATTAAAGAAATAAAAACACTGCATAAAATGTCAGTTTAGTTTCCCTCCGCCGTTTGATTTTATCTTTGAACTGCTTGTTTCAACAAGCATTTGCTTGTGAACAAATTCTTGAATTAAAAAGCAAGAAAGGGAAGAAGTCTCCTTCATTCAGGAGTAAAAATGAGGGACGTGCTGCAGCCTTGCTTGTTAGCTTCAAAACTACTAGTTGGTTAAAATAATTGTTCAGGGTCTTTTTGTCCACTGCAGGCTCAAAATGTGCAAACAAAAGAATTAATGGATTCTGCCATTACGATAGAACATTATATGACCTGGATGTAAACAAGCACAGATGAGGGGTGATATTTTGCAGCATAGTGTGGTTTGATGGTATTTTAGAGAATTCTGATAAAGTTGTATGTAGGCTGTTTTTGGTGAAGGCGGAATACGACCACCAAACCAGGGCAATTTTTAACCAGCAAAGGCACAGGGTTATCAATCATAGACTGCATAATAAATGGACGTTGATACCATGTCACCCATCTGTTTTTGATTTTGATACAGTTTTGAGGCCTATTGTTGTTGGAGCCTTGCTGGAAATGCTTAACTCTGGAGGCAGGCTTTAAACCTTTTCACTAACCAGTACAGGGTACCCACCTGTCAGTCAGGTGAGCTGTGCCTCTGATTGGGAAAACTTGTACTCTTATTATCTCATGAACTTCTAAGTTATAAAAAATTTCACCCTGTGTTGTCACCTTCAGCTTAGTTTATGTGTGGTTTTCAGCACCTCAAGGGCCAGCCTCAAGGGAATTATCCATGCAATGCAGTTTTTAGCTCTTCATTTCAGCATTTGTCTGTCCAGAAGTTGCCACTTGGTCATGAGCTGCAAGGAGGACCAAGGGCTGGTGGAGCTGGCTCTGCTAACCTTTGCTACACTTGGCACACCAGTTTGACATTGTTTACCTTGAGCGTTTCAAATCCTGTGTGTAATCATGATAAAGAAATTTGGCTTGATTTGAATGTAGGCTGGATGCTCTCTCACATGCAGACTGGTCTGAATTTAAGTTTTCACTCAGAAAGGAAACTTATTCAACATTTTGAGCTGGAACTGCATCACATTTCATATTTATGCACATAAAACATAAAAAATATGGAAAACAATAAAATATATTGCTGTCTGATTGTTTTTTTTCACCTTAAAGATGATCAGAGGATAGAATCTATTGTCATCACAATGTGTTGTCTCAGGATGACTTTAAGTGAGTAATGTTTTAATGTGATAACATGAAAGATGGCAGATAAAAGCGCTTTTCTTAGGTGACACTTCTATTATTCATGAGATCTCTGAGTTATCTCTGTGTTGGTATTCTTTTAATTTTCAGAAGCCATTACTACTCCATACTTTTATAATTAAACACATTTCCTGAAGAATTCATGTGCCGACTAATTAAAGTGTCAAATGCAGTTTGGGTGTGATGAGAAGGTGAAGGAACCCTCTGTTCTTCTCTTTGTGTTTTTGTTTCTACTTGATAAAATATAAACTTTACAGAATTTATAACATCCTAAGAAGCTGAAGGAGAAGCACTTTGACTCAGTGCTGTGTCTCATTCTGTTGGATGTGCTAACCAATTCTTGTGTGTTAAAAATGCAGCCACATGAAGGTGTTTTGCAGTCAAATGTAGGACGTGCAGTCTGAGACTGCCTTCATCTAATTCCTCCTGCATTGTTCATGATGCTTTCTAAGCTTTTACTTTGAGAAGATGATTATTTAAGGAATATTTGCGAGTCCTTGAGAGTGTTTTGAGAAGCAGAGGTTTACTTTTGACAGTCTGTTGAGAACACACAATTATGCAGTGATGACATGTCTGATTCCTTAGTATTCACTGTCTCTCCATGGGCACTTTCTGCCGCTGCAGTTTTTCTATTTTGTGTGTCTTAATATGTAGATACATGGATATGCAGATATGTATTTGTGTTTCTTTACGTATTCTCATGTGGTTGTTTTCTGTCAAGCCTCACTTGTGCATACTCCGACTGCTGTTTTTCCCTGTTCCCTATATTTAAATGGAGTGTGTGCATGGTCCCCTATGTAAAGCAAAGAATATCATTTATTCACAACAAACATGTTTAGGATTTAGATCAGAACTTGTGATGAATCCAGAAAATGTTTACTGATTTTGGTGTTATTCTTTCGCCTTAATGAGCAAGCTGTTGAGAAGAATACTTGTGTTTTTGACAAATCAACTGCTTGTCTCTTATCCAAAACATTCAGAAATGAAAAAAGTTTTAGACCGTAAATCTTCAATTAAAGATTGGTATTTAATCTGCAGCCAGGCTCCTTATTAAGGCCAGGATCATGCCCTGTGCTGACCAACCTGCCTTCTAATTATTGGTGGAGCCTGTGTGCTCTCTATCAGGGATGGACATGTTAACCAAAATCATTATTCTATAGTCACAGCAAACTCATCACTGATTGTTTGAGCAGTCCTCACCCACCCCTGCAGATGTATGAGTGAGTGAGTGACCTATTTAGTGACTGTCAAGAATCATAGATGTGGCAGTTAGATATGGTATACATAGGGATGTTGTCTACATTAGGGAATGGAATGACTCACAAAGTTCACAGTTCGGGTCTTCTCACGTTTTGTCGTCAGGGTTTCCAGTTCAGTCCAGTGTACATTGTCCTTTTTTTAAATACACCAGAATACTGTAAATCCCAACAAAAATTGATCCTCAACAGGTTTATTCAACCCCACCCAATTCTGGCTTAGATACCATGCTATGTTTTTAAAGCTTATAACTGCAGAGCACCAAGGTCAAAATTCATCAGTGACACCTCATTTGAAAGATTCAAGTTTCTAGTTTCAGAAAATGTCATGTTTTTATTTGTGGCTGAAGTCCACATTAGGATAAATGCAGCTGAAACAACCTTTTTCCACTTCATTTTTTCTAACCCATTTTTGAGCATCATTAACTTCAAGATGCTTCATGCCAGAAATTAGACATCCACCACATCACTTCTGCATCTTTTTATCTACATCTGGGTGACATTTGAGCTTTCTAAGTAAAACCTTGTGGGTCTATATTTGAGGGTTTACAGTGTGCTATGTGTAAGGAACCAGCGTTTGCATTTTTAGGTGATAACTCACCCAAACAGTGTATCAGGAGCTTTATTATTCCATTAGTTGACTAATGGATCGACTGAGCAATCGTCTCAGCTTTTTCAAGTCTAGTTGAATTACAGAAGGCAAGAAGATAATCACCACATGGCCAGATGTTAGGCAGAAAAATGAACAATCTGAACTAGAGAGAAAAAAAAAGGATTAAGATCTAAAAAAAACTCCACACACTTCCCATTAAATTCAGCTCCCATTGACTGTGCAATGAGCCAAGCCTTTTTTTGGAAAGAATACCCCAATAAGTGAGGATAGAAGTAACTAGAAAAAGGAATATTTATTACAATAAAGCTTCATATCTCTTCAAATCTTATAAATGAAACCCAAACTCACTGGTATCTGACCTCAGGTATCCACCCAACAGAGTGTACCTGTCTGCACTGACGACAAACAGAAAAAGTTACACATCATTCCCTCTCCCCCAAGTGCCACCGCTGTGAAGACACAACAGCTTGTTATCTCAAACACCCTCCAGCATCTAAATCAACTTCTTTATATTCATGCTTGTTTTCCCACCCACTCAAACACACCTAATACACATCCTCTAATATAGATGAGAATCATCAGTCATCAGAGCGCTACTGTCAGACGGGCCTGTAATTTCTTCAGATATGCCATTAAATCTGCATTATAGTGGAAGAATAGGAAAAATAAACTGAGCTTTTATGCAAGTTTGTATTTGCAGATGTCTGAATTTCACAGAATTTTGAAAAGAGTAAACTTTGATAATGTACAAACTGCCTTTGAATGTTTCTTCGATTTATTCTGCAGAATAATTTCTAAGTTTTCAGACTGTTACAACACCCCAGGTCTGATCAGGTTCATCGTAAAAGTTTGCAGCTTTTTCAACACAAAAAGAAAGTTGAGACAATTACCATTACTTATGCTACACAGAACTCAGATTCAAGTTGCCTTTGCAGGTCTTCTGGGTTTTTTAACTATTTAAATCCTATTAATTCAACCTTTTGTAGCCAAGGGCAACAAATGTCAAAGGAAGCTCATAGGAATTTTGGCTGTGGAATGGATCCAAATTTGGAAAAACCTGAGCATAGTTTTGAATGTCAGGTACACTCCTGGGTGGCTTATAGGGTCTCAAATCTTCAAATTTCCATTATAATGAGTTCTACAGCTCATTTCACAATGCTCAAAAGTAAACAGGTTTCAAGTTTAATTAAAGTTTCTAAATAAAGTTCACTTCAGGGAACCTAGGAAAGAAGAATGCTTTAAATTTCACCAACAGTGGAGTATGAAAACAAGCTGCTCTTATCTAAAGATAACTCTGCAGGTTTCCTTGTCCCCGCTGAAAGGTTGTTCTCTCTCACACCCTGTTGTTCTCTCCTTGTTGTCCACGTATTGATTTGGTCGCCACCACTGCTAAAATTAAGCAATAAAACAGAAATAGAAATGCGAGGCGGAGCTGCCCTTTTCTTTTCATTTACTGGGCCATTGCTACATCTGTTCACGTCTCTCCTTACCTTCCCGGCGCCCATTAGGACTGAAGCCTTGCTTTTTGCAGCTCAACATCATCCTAATGCAATTCAAAGACCTACATTCTACACCAGAGTTGCCGTGGCAACAAAGTCCCCCTCCCGCCCTCCCGCCTGCCTTCCCCCATCCTTCTCTGAGAAGCTGAAAGATCAATAGAGTATCCTCAACGGTGTGGCAGAAAAATGCTCTGGCACAGATGGTCCTCCGAGAATCCATGAACTTTGTGGCCTAGTTACCATCTGAAAAGTAACACAATCACGCAAGGTCACTGTGCTGTAGAAACTTAATAAAGTCTGCAACAATATTAAATCAAATCTAAAGCAAAGATCATCACACTGTTGAATTCCTCTCACCCTTTCTGGAGCTCTTTTATAGGACTCTGTTAAATAGAAAATACTTTCTGCACAGCCACACATATAGCTTTCCCAGCATGTTGTTAAAAAAGGAAAATTTGGGGAATTAGTTTAGACAAGGCAGACTCACTGTGCTGCCGACAATAAAGGAGCAATGCTAAATAAGTAAATTCTCTCTAGGGGGCTAGGAAATTTGCTCACACAGAGAGTGAACCAGCTCTTGTTTGTTTCTGCACAAGGCAAATAGTTAAATCTCTAAAATGTGACAGAGTGCAGAAAATAACAATGTGTGCATGTTGTATTATTTCCTCCTTTTATATTTTTTGGTAGAATAAATCACACAGGGATGTTTCTATTTAATATAAAAGCTTTTTCAGTGGTTCTATTTCAGAGGTGAAGGTAAAAGGAAAGTCTGCAGAGTGAGAGCAAAAAGAGATGTAAATGTAAACACAAAGCAGGGTGTAGTTTTTTGGATAAGCTCTTACAGACGGCAGAGTAAAGAAGAAGTAGTCCAACTGTCAGTGTTGTGTAAATTTGGTCAACAAGCTTTGGAAACTGTCCCACTGGCCAAAAAAAAAGAGAGAATAAAGGATTTTAAGCTGTTCCACACACCCCAACCACCCAATAAGTGACATCATACAAACCCAGATTTTAATAAGAGCTCTGATTGGACGGCTGGATTGAATGCCTAATGAGGTGCCCTGTGTCTGCCAGACAGTAGCCAGCCAGAAGTGAGAAAGTGTGAGGATGCTTGTGTGTCGGGGAGTGAAAAAAAAGAAAGAACCACAACTGGGACTTCTTCATTGCTGGCTGAGAATTGCAATGCAGGCTGATATAAAAAGACAGCACTTCTCACTTTCTCACTTCTCCAGCTGTCTGGGAAATTCATAACAACTCTCATCAGACCAAGTTTGTTTGGCTGAAAACAGTCTTTGTGCCGAGCATATGAATAAGGTGAAGCTTGGGAGATAAGGCTTGTACTCCCTTCCTTAAATTTGACATGTGGCAGTAAAAATATTCTTCACAGTTTGAAAGTAAAGTCTTGTTATTGTGAGAGAATCAGATGTTTTGGCTTCTGGGGGCAATAATCAACGGTGTTAAGGGTGTCAGCACCACCTCAACATGTTGAAACACAGATAAAGAAGCTCTAAAATTAGTCATGACAAACTCTGTGTATCCTGGTTAGAAAAGCAGACTTAACTACAACAAGAAGTCTCCGCCAGCTTCTCCTGAGTACATGAAGATAATTTTACTGGACCCCTGAAAGAGAGACACTGCAGCTGATTGACACATTGGATCTGGCAGGGATCAAAAGTGTCCCCCTGAGGGCTTGGATGGGGCAGTGGGCTGCTCTCATTCTCTAAAGCTAGATGAGAAAAGACAGTTGTCATCTCTCTGCTTTATCGCCGTTAACAGGCTCTCTCATCAACAGAGAGGCTTAAGGCATTAGCAATCAAGATGGATGCCAAAGAGGGTAAAACCACTGGCAGTGTCATCATCCACACATCACCGTTTTGTGTTCCACTGGGGTCTCTGATGGTTATTGTTTCAAAGCATCACTCTCGACTCCTGTCACCACAGGCGTGTTCTCTCCAAGCCTGGAATCAATATTTCTAAATGGGAATCAGAGAATCAGAGCATCCTTAGAGCCTCCGTCAAGAAACAAGCCGTCTTTCCTCTGCCTTCACCTTTTCCAACTTTTGGTTGCCCTGATTAACATGACAGCTCTCTGTCTAATTCTGCAGCACATTTCTGCAGCAGAGGGAGGGCAGGAAGCATGAAAAGGTCATGAAAAACCTTGAGCTCTGTTGGCTGTTGCCCTTTTCTGGCTTTAATTCTCGATCCTGATGTGTAATCCAGGGCGAGAAAAACACCCAGGACTTGTCATGTGATGGGAATGTGCATCTTTTGTTCCTGGAAAATAGAAAAACTGTGCTGTGGCCAGCCAAGAAATGATATGTTACCGTGATGATGCAGCCAGGTTACACAAGAAAACATTGTGTTATTTTCATGAAAAGACGACAAAGACATTGGCTCCTGATGGTGTTGGTGCAGCCTTTCATCATCCCAGGTGCCATTATTTCTGAACAGCTCCATTTCATTTTGTGATTGATACCTCTCTCCGCAGTCTCACCAATGTAGGTCAGACAGTGGATTTCTGCAGCAGGCTTTAATAAAGACTACAATGCTGTTTATTAATTCAAAGATCCTTATTTTTGACTCTCCTGTTTATCCGTCTCTCACACAGGACCTGGAAGTGGACCAACAATGGAGCGGCTGGTTGTGTGCGTGCTGCTCTGCGCAGCTCTGGTGGAGGGTTACAGCTGCCCGGGACGTTGCATCTGCCAGCACCTCTCCCCAACTCTGACCCTACTCTGCGCCAAAACCGGCCTGCTGTTCGTCCCCCCTACCATCGACCGCAAGACCGTAGAGCTGCGGCTCACAGACAACTTCATTACCATCATTCGGAGAAAAGACTTTTATAACATGACCAGCCTGGTCCACCTTACTTTATCCCGAAACACCATCAGCCAGATCGTTCCTCATGCCTTCCTCGGCTTACGGTCTCTACGGGCGCTCCATATGGATGGAAACCGCCTCAATGTTATTAAAAGCGACCACTTTAAAGGCCTCATCAACCTGCGTCACCTCATTCTTGGGAACAATCAGATCCACCAGGTGGCTCCAAACGCCTTTGATGAGTTTGTCTCCACCATCGAGGACTTGGATCTGTCCAACAACAACCTGCGAACGCTCCCCTGGGAGGCGATTGCCAGGATGACCAACATTAACACACTCACTTTGGACCACAACTTGATAGACCACATTGGAGCTGGAACATTCACGCTGCTCACCAAACTGGTCCGCCTGGACATGACCTCCAACAGGCTGCAAAAGCTGCCACCTGACAGCCTGTTGCAGCACGCTCAAGTGCTGTCGGATGCCAAAGGCTCCAGCTCCTCTACACTGGCTGTGAGCTTTGGAGGAAACCCGCTTCACTGTAACTGTGAGCTGCTGTGGCTTCGAAGGCTTACAAGGGAGGATGACCTTGAGACCTGTGCTTCTCCTGAACACCTCATGGACAAATATTTCTGGTCAATACAGGAGGAGGAGTTTATCTGTGAGCCTCCCCTGATCACCAAACATCTCTCCACTAAGCCCTACGTGATGGAAGGGCAGGGAGTGACTCTTAAATGCAAAGCTGTGGGTGATCCAGATCCAGATATTCACTGGCGGTCTCCTGACGGCAAGCTGGTGCATAATAACTCACGCACTATCCTGTATGATAATGGCACCCTTGATATTCTCATCACCACACTCAAGGACAGCGGGGCTTTCAATTGCGTAGCATCCAATGCCGCAGGCATTGCTACAGCTGCTGTCGAGATCAACATGATCCCCTTACCCTTGTTTGTGAACAACACAGGCCACATGCGTGAGGACCCAGGCCTCTCAGACATCACAACCTCCTCCAAATCTGGCAATGACACCAAGGGTTACGACAAGCAAGACAGGAGGGTGATGGTCAGCGAACTGACCTCCTCCTCAGCTGTGATCCGCTGGCCTTCAGAGCGCCACATACCCGGCATCAGGATGTATCAGATCCAGTACAACAGCACAGCAGATGATACTCTAGTGTATAGGTAAGTCATGGTGGAGGGAGGGAGGGAGGGAGGGGTGTGAGTGGAGGAGCAGGGACAGGAGGAAAGGTGAGACATCTGGAGTTACCATCTGCTGGATGACACAGCGGTGCGTTGTGGCAGACTGACAGATCCCAATGTTGCAAATTGATTAAGTATGTCCAAAAATAAGCAGAGCTCTTATAATGCATTCCAGGAGATACATCAAAGGGGAATATTCACTCATTAAACAAAAAAATGACGTAATGCTTTAAATCGACAGTCCATTTAAGATATTTATAGAGACAATAAATAATTTACAGTCTCTGATATTTGAGTAAATTGGAGTTGAGCACTCAGGACTAAAGAGCCCTTAGCATCATTAAAACATAAAACGACAATAAACGATAACACAAGGGCTGACTACTTCACTGCGTGTAACTGTTTGTATCATTAGCAAGTGTCTGCAGTAATTGGTAGAAACACAGAGTGTGATTAGATGTGGTTGTCTAATGAAAGGCTTGCTTTGCTGTGGTGGAAGAGGTAGTCACATCACTTGCTCTCAGAAGGTAAAGTAGAACGAACACACTGTGAAAATAATCCATTACAAGAAAGGGTCTTGCTTTCAAAGTTTGACTTCTGTAAAATTATAGAATTTGTTACAGCCAAAATGTATAAATACATCAAAATAAATGTACTCAATCTGGAGACACCTGGACTTTTTGATTGTGTTATTATCTCTTTATGTGGCCCTGAAGTGCAACAAAGAAGAGAACACAACAACAAAGTAAAGAATACAGCAGCAAAAAAAAGACACAAGAAAATGAACAGGTCAACAAAAAACAGAATATAACAGAGAAGAATAATAAAGAAAAGATAACAACAACAAGAAGACTGAATACAACACCAAAAAAGAGAGCACAAAGATCAGAATACACTAAAAGAAAACAAACAACAGCAGCTAAGAAAATAAAACAACAACAAACAAACAGGGGGAAAAAGAGAGTACAACATCAGAAAAGAGAATAAAACAATGGAAGGGGGAACGCAAAATCAAAAAAGAAGGAGGGGAGACAAATTTTCTGTTTGCTTCTTTCCTTTTATTGTTTTGTTCCTGTTCCTTTTTTTGTTTTTGACAATTTTCTTCCATTGTTGTGTTCGTTTGCTTGTTTGATTGTTTGTTTTTTAAGTTCTTCCCTTTTTTGTTGTCTTGTTCTTTTCTTATTGTTGTGCTACACTTCAGGGCCACCATAATATCTGTCACTACAACATTCTTAGCTCTTTGTTCAATCAAATATATTGCGTTGAAGGTAAATGTTAAAGTAATTTAGCTCAATTTCTTGTGCAGTATCTTGTAGAGTCTGGTAGAAGGGATAATACATCTGGTTATACAATGAAAACACAGAAAACATACTTTAAGTGCTCTGAACACTTTTGGCCACTGCTTAGTGTTACAGAAATAGAGTGAAATATTGTGCAAGTGTAAGGTCAACAACTGTAGACCAGTTGGCAGAAGTACAATGCAATTCAATGTAACTGCATAACACACGAGAGGAAAGTAAAAAAAAAAAAAAAAAAAAGTCCTGGCAGTCCTTTTATATGAGAAGATATTTTTGATCAAACTTTGAATACACATTTAATTATGCCAAAGTCAATATGTAACGTCTTATTAAAAAATGTTCATTTTAAAGAAATAAGGTTCTTACTTTTAAAACAGTGGCTCACACCTTTGAGAAAATAGTTTCCAATGTGAGGATAAGTTTCATTCTTATATAATATGTGACGCACATGAACTGAATCTGGTGACAGAATTATTAAAGATTTCTGTATGCACTCAGTGAGTTAATAAAATTCATCTTTTTTTAGGATTTTATTAGATATAATGAGTACCTCTTCTGTATAATGCTCTCATCTGGTTTAGGTATGGAGCTTAGTGTTGTTTTGTCTTTAGGTGCTACATTATTACCTACATATGATAACCATCAGAGTCCCCTTCAGGGAGACAGAACAAGCTCCTAATTATATTAACGCCAATGTTGACCTGAAGACAATACCTCTCTCTCGGCAGTATTTTAAGTGGTGTATGTAATGTTGTAGCTGCCGTATAAATGTGACCTTAGGTATTCACACATAAAAATTGTCGCCACATCATGCGGCAGCATCACTTGTCCTGCAGCTTGCAGCAGTTGTGGCGTGACGTTAGCCAACGAGCATCAGTTGCTGTGTTTATCACCTTGCAGTTTACCCTTGCTGTTATTTTACACACAATACCCTCAGAGTTACTCCTCACTGCTGTTTTATAATAGAACAAAAGTCTCTAGTTAGTCAGCTTTTAATGAAATGTGCTTTTTATGTGTGTCTAATGGAATGAGGGATATTTAGTGCAGAGCTATGATGGCCCTGTCGTCTTTTTGTTGTGAGGAGTTGACACCTTTGTGTGATTTAATGCACCCGATGCAAATCAGTAAATGTGGGCGTTGTAATTCTGATGATTAATCGTCCACATCTTCACTGACGCTCTGTGTCTCCTCTCTCTGCAGAATGATCCCATCTACCAGCAAGAACTTCTTAATCAATGATCTGGCTGCAGGGCGGGAGTATGACCTTTGTGTGCTGGCGGTTTATGACGATGGCATCACATCATTAACAGCCACACGTGTGGTCGGATGTGTGCAGTTTCACACGGCCAGCGAGGTCAGCCAGTGCCGCTTCATGCACAGCCAGTTCCTGGGAGGTACCATGATCATCATTATTGGTGGTATAATCGTTGCTTCTGTGCTGGTTTTCATTATCATCCTGATGATCCGTTACAAGGCCTACAGCAGCCCAGAGGACGGAAAGACCAAGGTCAGCTCTAGCATGCACTCACAGACCAATGGAAGCCAGCAGCGACTGCAGCGCTCTGCCTCCAAGCAGCCCTCCGACGAGGGCCAGCGTGAGGCTGGGGCATCCAAAGAGTGCATGGCGCTGGTGCTGCGGGTGGACAACGAGAAGAGGGAGGAGCCAGGAGCCACCACTGCCATCTTGGAGGTGGAGCTGCCTCCACTGAATGTAGACAGGATGAAGAGGAGAACCAGCCTGGACGCTCAACGCTCCGGCCCCCCGTCTGAGGACACACAGACGGACAGTAGCCTGACAGGCTCCACCATGTCCCTGTGTCTCATAGGCCCTAATGCTGGCACCAAGGAAGCCCCCAGGCTCAAAGACAAGAAAAGCGCTCTGGCCAACATGGGATTGCTCCCTAATGAGCTGGCACGAACTAGGCATAGATTCTCGTTTGACGGAGGGGATTACTCCATTTTTCAGAGTCATAGTTACCCCCGCAGAGCGAGGACGAGGTGGCACAAGTCCACCAACCAGCTCAACATGGAACCGTCGTCTCCACTCGCCAGTAGGAGAGTTACATTCAGCAGCACTGAGTGGATGCTGGAGAGCACAGTGTGAGCGGCAAACATGTACAAACAGAAATATGTCTACATGCCATATTACGCACACTTTTCTCTTGCGCACAGCAAATGTTGAACACAAGCACATTTTATGTACACATGCAAACTTTCTGAGAGTTGCTGGAGAAGAAAAGAGTCTCCCTTCATCCTGCCTCCCCGTCATACTCCCAGAGAGGTTTGTTGGCCATGTCCTTTCTTTATGCAGCAGTGCCTTATTCTGAAAAAATGTACGAATGGAGGATGCTGCTCACTGTAGTCATAAACCTTCCTCTCCATCATTGCCTCCCACTCAGAGGATGGGAAGTGTTTCTTTGGAGTTTTTATTTTTCTCTCTTCTCTGTGACATGCCAAGGGGGTGTGGCGTTTGGATGTGACTGTTTAATTGTTTCAAAATAAAAACAAAAAGCACAAAAAAAAATCATCATAACTGTAAAGTGAACAGCCAGGTATCTTGTTATGTCAATCATGTTTTGGGTTCTTTCAAAAAAGAAAAAAAAAACTTTTGCACAGAAGACACGAGATACAAGGACAAGTATCACCACCAGTCTATACAATAATAATAATAATGAAAAAAGAGAACAGGATTTTACACATGCCGATTTCTAATGTTAGCATAGAGAGGATGGACCTGGAACAGAGCGAGGATTCCTCTTTGATGGTCGGACTGTATGATGTTAAATAGGTATTATTCCAGATGTGACTGTATATTAATCGGTACTGTATCTGGCTGGTCTAGATAAAAGACAACAAACAAAAAAGACATATATAAGTATATTAAAACATTGGTGTATGTGTACTAACTATGTAAGTAAGTAAGTCATATGTCACATGACTTTTTACAAAGCATTTGGGTGTTGGCTGCAAGTTTTTACATTAAAAACCTGTGTCATCACACCTCTCCCTATTTAGTATGTCAAAGTTTGGACCATTGATCCCTCACGAAGGGTATTAAATTTTTTTGTGTGGGTTAACTGTATGAGTGTTGTTTCCTTCTCGTGCTTTAGGAGCAGCTGTCTGTGCCCGTGCAGGAGGGGAGACACATATTGAGGGGATAAATATTTGATCCCATCTTGAAAACTATTTATAAGGCATCTAAGGAAGATGCACAGCGACCGTGGAGCGGAGTGGGCTGTATGAGGTCGATGAGGGACACAAAGAGTGGATGTGATTCTGAGTTCAAATGCATCCAGCTGTTATCAACAAGAGTGCTAGATGTGATGGTGGCAGTAGGGGGAGACAAAGTGCTGTAAAGTGCCTTGTATCTCGAGGACTATAATGGATAAGCTTTCTTAAGAGTTGTTAAGAGTTCATTTAAGGGTCATCTTTCCTTTTTATGTAATTTTTATTTAAACTTTAAGTACCACTTGCAAATAAATAAACCTTTTTTTTCTTTCCAGAGATTCCCCAAGAAACCCATAACCGCCTCAAACTCAACCAAGGCTCAACAGTTTATTAAATGTGTTCCTGGGTCCCTCATCTAATATAAATGTTACTTTAAGTACCTTTATTTCACTGTGTGCTCTCCAAACACCAGTTAACTTCAGAATTACTTGTTCATGAATTTAGTTGTAAATGTTCAATTCAGTACAGTTTCAATTGTTTTATAGGTTTGTTTCGCTGACGGATATAATCACTTCATTAATCTTCAGCTACAGAATGATATATGATCCTGAACTGCACAGCTTAGATTTATGATTAGCGTTATCCTACTTACAAATAATTACATGAAGAAAGCAATCCTTACATACCAAAAATTTATTTAAAAACATTTCCATTGATACAAACATAGAATTTTCAACCCATTATCTTTATGTTTAATGTGACCCTCAAAGTTTGGCTTGCATCCACAGTCACTTTGAACTCTGTAGCTCATTTTCTTTTTTTAAATAAGCTAACTTAGCTGTGCCTCACCTTTGACAGTTTACAGGGTACTGGGAACTACACACACATCAAGCCAAAAAAATTGGGTTTTTCTTTAACTATTTTGATCATACAGCCTATGCCCTTGTCACACTTATTACACAGCTACTAACGTAAAACACAGAGATTGGCAAAAAATGAATCAAAGTCACGTTATTGGTTTTAAATGATTTATGTGCAGAGTTGCAATAGAAATACGACTCAGTCATTCCATGGGCATTTGAAAGCAAAGGTTTCTGTTTGTCATGAATGTGTTAATGTTCAACTGTACTCATTCTTTGAACTCTGCAGGTGATGCACCTTTAAAAATGAATGAACCAAATGTCACAACTCTTAGCTCTTATGCTTAACATAGTTCAAGTTTCTTTGTTGTGATCAGTAACCTAAATTTACCCGCATCTGCTTCCACTGCTATTTCAAGGATCGCTGTACAGGATCAAGAATTACAATAATCCTGTTGTTTAGCCAACTGAATTTGCATGCTAACCTCTTTGTGTGAGGTTCCTCTTTCGCAGGGTTCAGTTTTAGTATCTGTAGCATCCTCTGCCTTCATTTAGCTGTATTCCTTGACTCCAGCTTATTTAATTATTTTACTAATTATAAATACATTTCTGCTGATCCAAGCCCCATCCTTTGCAATAGTCCTTAGCAATATCAACATTTCTATCAGTACTGGTGTGAAGTGTTGTTCAACTGTCCAATCAGAAATAAGTCCATGGCACAGTTGTGCAAGAAAACATTTATAATCTGTTTATATCCATGGACCATGCATGATTTAAACTCCCTAAAAACATGTCCAAGGATTTTGCGCAGAAGCCGACACCTGTGAGTTGTAGTTTCTCACGTCATGTTGAGTTATCAAGATATGACTAAAAGTAACCAAAATATAAAGTAAGAAAATGATTCTGTCGCATCCTTGTATTATTCCAGTTGGTTGTTTCCCCACCAGTTAGAGACGTCTTTTAAAATGAATAGTTGTTTGAAATTTGGTTTGTTAACATTTGAGGTACTTAATTTTTGTCTGTCCCATATTTATATGCTCAACACAAGAGGTGAAAAATGTGTTGCTGAAAAAGGCGCAACTGTTAGGAAAAGATAGGATCAGGGTGGCCGAGGGATATGTGTTTGCAGCTCCAGAAACCAGCCTCTCCTTCTGATTATAGCTACTTAGCACAGGCTGAGATGAAACTGAGCCGGGTGGACAGCCAAGAGATAAAACATGGAGCAGAGAGATAAGTCACAGTAGAGGTTTTCAATCCTCTTGATCTCCTATTTGCATCCTCCCTGATGGAGAGGATTGGGTCTAAAAAAAAAGGGGGTCATCCTTCCTTTTTTTCTCTTCAACACGTTTTCCAACCAGTTTACTTCCAAAAAGTTTCACGTGAAATAGCCTGAAACATTGTTTTTCCAGTTAGGAGATGAGATAACTCTCTGCCTCATCGCCTCATAAACTGCTAATGGTTTGATGTCTGGAGATGTGCTGCAGTGCTGACCATTTCTCACAGCGGGAGGAGCGTCTCTGTCTACTCTTGTCTGTGCCCATAATTCAACACAAAATCTGCTTAGGCAGGAAGAGTCTGAGAATCTCCTAGTCTTCAAAATTGGCTTGAGCAGCTGAGCTAGTGAACACGGTGTGCAGAGCAGAGCATGTTGTGTCTCATCAGCAGTTCTGAGTGACTGGGAAAAATGTGCCTTGACTAGGTGAGGTTTTTTTCACCTTAGATGCCATTATAAGTTTAATGCATTGAAAAGTGTGTTTGAGAAGTCCTCTATGAACAAAGTTTGGTTCTCTAAAGTTTGAACTCTCTTTTCCTCATGAACCTTGCTGTCAGCCAAAAGGTATCAACTGTGCTTCTGATACAACATTTATTCAGGATCGACTCTCATTTACTAGACTTTGTTTGAACACCTGCAGTAGCCCCAGGAAATCGACTCTGAATCACGGGGTTTGGATCCCAATCGCAGTCTAATGTTGTTGCCTCAAACCTTTATTGATGTTTTTATGGCTATAGTACTTACTCTGATTTAAACCTACCTCAAGTTTTTATAGTTTACTCATCATTTACCTTTTTTATCAGCTTATATTGTGTTTCCCTAAAGTTGTGTAAAGGGAGAGTCCTTTACGAGGTCACGTTACATGTTACAGTAAACAATTCTCATGAGTCCTCGCCCAGTTTGATGTGGCTGATGTTGTCTGCAGCTTTGAGCTAAATTCTTACAAGCTCACATTTTCTTTTCCTTTTTTTTTTCTTTTTTCTCCTGGTCTGTCTACAGGAATATACTCCCTCACTGAGTACATCCTCTCCCACTTCAGAGGACAGCAAAGTGAACTGGTTTACCCTGATATATCTTAAAGGTATGACAGCCACTAACTTCTGGAAAGCCCTGGTAGTAAGATGCACATATCTCCCTCAAAGAGGCTGGGTTGAGGCTATTGCCCATGTATTTCATCACAATGTGGCTTTGCACAGCCAAAGGAGATCAACCTGAGCTCAAGGAGAAAATCTTAAATGTTAATGGTAGAAAGCGGGATGTCAACTATATTTACCGTGAGAAATGTCCTGGGTGAGTATTTTCACATGCTAGCTTTAACTAATCTGTAAAAGAAGAAAAATACAGCAGTGCATCCACTGATTTTTTCTGAAATTTTCCTCAGGAAACCATAAATATCTGAGCCGAGCAACTTCAAACCATTGGCATAAGGTGGAAGATGGAACCAAAGTATCATACCTACATTGTGACCTTGTTTTAGGCTTAAGTGAAGGCATTTTAATTATTGCAAAATGGCTTTTGGAGATAGATGTGGACATTATTAGACAACAGGAAACATGTACAGTATGTGAATTTCCCTTTGTCCTGATTCAGAGTTAATACGGACAACAAACATATCCTCCTTTCTTGAAGATGTATTTCACCCTAAATAGGACATAATATATCGAGTTTATAATCCAGTGCTTGGGTTGTGGAAATGATTATGTCCTCAGGATCAGTTCCATTTTACTTTACTTCACAACAAATTTCATGTTGGTGACTCTTTGGAATTCCGCAATGAGAGTGACTGAACTACACCACCAGACCAGCAGAAGGCAGTATGCACAAAATGAAGGCTAATTGAAAAAAACTTTTTTGTGTGTGTGGGTTTGCTATGTTTCTGCAGCCTGCCTCAAGTGGAATCTCAAAGAACTGCAGTTTTTTGAACTTTTGCATGATATTAGACCTTCGCTTGCATTAATCCTCATGTATGGTACCTCAGTAAGCATGTTTGCTTGGAAAAGATTCAACATGTGTTGAGTTATCAGAGTGAACACTTTAAATGAGGCTAGCGCTAATAACAACACAGGTACTAAACACCTGAAATGCTTGACTTAAAGCAGCTGTGAGGAGAATCAGAATTAAGTGGATTGCCCCTTTGGCCAGGGGCCGAGCATAAACTCTTGTGATGACATGACTCGTGTCTTTGATTTAATAGAATAGAGATGGGATCATCTTTAATACACTGCTTTTCTCTGTTCAAGAAAACTTTTTACTGGATTCACAACGAGATGAGGTAATGTATTTATCAAGAATTATGTAGAGTTTATTGATAGACTCAAAAGTTTGAACAGACCACTACAGTATAACTGCTGCATGTGGGTTGGAATAAACATTAACACAAACGGCTTAACCTGTGTTTTAGCCCGTGCTCTAACGCTCTTCAATTTAGCTTTCTTCTGCTCTTCTATCCCTTTTCTGTCAGACAGTCAAGCTCCAGTGTCCAGCATCACTACCATATTAATCCAAGAATTTTTTTTTGAGCAGACAAAAACACAGACGTCTCCTCACTGCTTAACTTCATCAGCGAGTATGGTATTGTCATGCATGCCGTGAATCAACCAATCCAATCCAGTCCAACCTGATCGGGAAGCTGGGAAATAGAATTTTGAAATAATCTATTTTCGTGCTGATAATCTCATTTTAAGTTGTGGATCATGATCAGGCATGTAACTAGATATAAGATTTTCAAGATTGCTTAGAAAGTCCTCACAGTCCCTTTAAGCAGAACGACAGATTTTAAAAACCATGGCAGAGATAGATTTGTTCAAGCATGGCTAATTAATGTTTTAAGGACCTTGCCATGGACACAGTACACACTGCACATATTAGCAATAATGAAAAAAGTTTTTTGATTATTTTCCTTTCAGTTACTCCATTATGAATGAGTTGCCAGGTCTAGACTTGTGCAGCTATGAAACAAAACATTTTGATTTTTCACCCTCCAGACAGACTCCAATTAACCTCAACAATATGGTTTAAAACCCCCCGTCGATACTGATTTGACCAGTCGAATTTAGTTTGCTTTTTTCCACATCCAAGATTTGGGCAGTTGCAGCCAAGCTCAACACAGCCCACTCTCTGCTGCTTACAGAGAACACTTAGCCTATTGACACAGACTGAGAGAAGTGCTTCAGGCTCTTCCAGTACACACACACACTTTCAAAAAATGGTTTACCAACACTTCCTTCAGCATCACATTATCTAAAAATACACGGATAGCTCAGGCCCACTTACTGTTACCAGTTTTATATAGAGCATGTTTGTTCTAAAATGTTCAACACAAATGTATTTTGACAAATATGACAGGCTGAGACTGACCAGAGGCACGGAGTGTGATGTTAATCTGTTGTGAATGGTGCTGTTTACGAGAGTGCAGTGCTAAATCTATGTCCAGCCCTCTGTTAAGTGTTATTGAAGCTTTTTCCCAGGCATTGAATCCACAAAACATACCACATTACCCAAACACTAAAGCCATCCTGGAGATCTCTTAAACCTCTAATTGCTCTTTGGCTTAAACAGCATGTCAGCAAATCACTTTGATCATGACTATCAGCTTACTGAGGTGATCCCTTCACAGTAGGGCTCATGTTTTAACCACTGGACTTAAAGAAATCTTTGATCGATAATGACCTTCCTTCCACATTTATTTACTAACATCTTCATGAACCAAAAAGGAAATAAATCTTAAGGCTTCAAATCAGAAATGTAATCTCTTTTTCGCTGGAGGTTATTGCAGGTATGAGATTATGAATAATTAACTTACTTCCCCAGATTTACTCAGCCAGCTCATTACATCGCTGTATTTCACACTGAACATAGGGTGTGGGAAACTGCACATTACACACTGTTGGTTTCAAGATCCTTGCCAGATTGGTGTCACGCTGCCTCACAGAGCAGCTTACCGATGTGCTTTTATCATTTGAACTATTGAGGTCCATGTTACATATCAGGAATTATGTACACCTTGCGTGACATGATCATTTCGAGTCCCAGGGCCATCAAAGGGCTTACAGTCTGCCACATTTACACAATGATGGTAGAGGCTGCCACAAAGTGACTGTCAAAAGCTGGGATGTTCACAGTTGACTAGATTTAACATCATTTGATCCAGAAAATGGAGATACAGTTGTATGTTAGCTGTGTCTGTGTGAACACACACACAACTACTTAACAAGAGTAATACAAACAGAGCTGAAGGATGGTGATGCTTGCTCTGTTAATATTAGCCACACTTGGGATCCTTTGACCTACAAACCGTGTAATCTTGTGCTTTTCAAGTGAATTGCTCTGAATTTGAAGCATATTCTGGGTGTTTCTTACATCCTTCAGATGTAAGAACAGATGAATATGTGGGAATTGCTTGTAAATTTGTTGCTTGAAACATCCCTTATCAGAACTAAGAAATTCCATCCAGACTCTGCTAGCAATGCCACCAGTGGTAATTCTGAGTTAGGAGTTTTACTTATAGACATTTCAATGTGTGAACTCCATCCCACTGTTCAAGCAACAACTGGCTCTGTAACCAAGCAATAGCCATCTCCACTGTTTTATAATTTGACTTTGATTTTGATCAAGACTACAGAACCTTCCCAAAAATGTCAAAGCAATAAGTGGCTCATTGTCGTTGAACTGTGCCTCAGATATGAGTCATGATTTTCAAATAGTTGTTAATGGGTTTTTTTGTTTTTTTTTTAAATCAAATGGTTTGTGCAATTATCATCTCATCTGGGGATTATGCATTTAATATTACCAGGTTCTGCAAGACAACAGGCACACAGAATGGCTGTAGCCCATCTGAAAGTGAATTTCTTGACCATATACTAGGAAAACCAGGTGTGGTTTTGTGAGATTTGAAACAAATGAGAAGTACAGAGAGAGTACTGTGAAGAACCCCATTAATGTAGAACTCAACACTTCTCTTTAAATGCCAAATTTCACTTAGGCGAGAAAAGTTTTAAAAAAAACATGTACTTTATTTTTGACAGACGCTCTGAAAGGTCATAACTCAAAAATATATTTCTCCGTTTTCTTGAGATGTTGGCTATTTTGAAGAACTAACAATAAATCAAGAAATCAAATAATCAAGATATTATCATGTGCTAAGATAAAGTGACAAATTAACTTAATGTCTTGAGAACACAAAGCTTGTTTCCATGAGATAATTTCTCGGCAAAATGAAAAATAAACCATTCAGTTGATCTCTAATAGCCAGGTTACAGCTCACCTAGCTACCTTTCAGCTGCTGCCCACACTAATGACCTATAAACCTTTTTCCATATGTCTTTTGGGATTTTCATGAGGTTATACAAGCACAAAAAAAGAAATAAAAAAGATGGTTCAAATTGCAGGAGTCCCAGAAAGTCATTATTAAATATATTTTATTTTCTCTGCCTTCTTGAGATAATGAGCTAAATGATTTTTTTCTCAAGAGCTCAATTGGTTTCTCTCAGCATATTGAGAGATAAGAAGAAACAAAATGCATTTAATCACTGCCTTATTGGGCTTCTGTAATTTTAACCATCTTTCCTGCACTATTGTGTTTTGGTTTAGTATTTTTTTTTTTTTTGCAGAAGAAAAAGATGATTGAAAGGGTTCATAGTCAATTTTGGGCTCTCAAAAGGTATTTTTCATTTGAAGTAATTGTGTATCACCATCTGTTAATCACTAACACATGAAAACAACAGACATTTATTTTTATTTTTCAACTATCACAATGTTCTGGATACAAATGTTGAAATTTGCAAAACTTAAAAAACATGTCAAAACAGAATCTTGTCTCTTTCCGTAAAAAATATGAGTTAAAAAAACAGCAGCGGTCAATTAAGGACACGGGGGTCTCCTCATGATGCAAACAGACTGAGGCAAGAGTCAATGATCAATCAATGCGCCTGCAGCCGACAGGATTCTTCCTGGGCCAGGTGCTGGATACCCCACCATCCCTCTTGAAGCTGTCTGTACTGCTGCGCTTCAAGCTACTGCAGAAGTGGATGAGCTATCGCTGCACTGAACGCCCACGGAAAGAGCCGACAGCTCAGGTTTGTTGATGTCTAACACAGTACGAAACAGAGCTCGGCCCTGCAGGGAGAAGCCCTCTGTGATGGGGAATATAACAAAAGAATCTGCTGTACTTTGCTGGTCTTTCCCTGAGCTGTGTGTTCATCCACGTCTGTGAATCTCAGTCAGCAGAACTATCAGTCGAGCCACCCTCACCTGCTGCTTTCCAGTTTTTCCTCTTTTTTTTTGAGTATGGCCCTGAGTCTGAGTCTTTGTGAGAGGTCTGCTTTCGCTTTTTGCGTCTGTGAGTCCGTCTTTCACTTTCCTCTTCATCATTACTTTCCCCTGAGCTGCTGTCTTCATCTCTCCCTCTCTTTTTGGCAGATTTTTTGTCTTTATGTCGACTTTTACTCTTTTTTCTTTGCAGCTTGTCTTTATCATCACTGCTGTCACCACTGCTGCTTGAGCTCTCCACTTTCCTATGCTTTGCCTCGTCTGCTTTCTTCTTCTTCTTCTTTTTCTTCTTTCTAGAGGACTTCTTTGATCGTTTCGAGAGGCTTGTGTCTGACTTTGGCCTTTTCATTTTGTGGTGCCCCATCTTCTCTTTGGTGCTGTTTTTTTCACTAAATAAAAATGAAAAAAAGAAATACACATTCAGCCTTAACAGGCTCTGAAGGTTCAACATTTTGGTTGAAGGCAGGGTTCCTCCACATTTTCAGACTAAGGACCCTCTATATATATATATGTATATATATGTGTATGTATGTATATGTATGTGTGTGTGTGTGTGTGTGTGTGTGTGTGTGTGTGTGTGTGTATATATATATATATATATATATATATACACACACACACATATATATACATACACATATTATATATATATATATATATATATATATATATATATATATATATATATATATATATATATATATATATATATATATAAAACTAATCCCAAACAAAAAATTCTACCTACCAATCACTGTCAAACTCTTCTGGATAAAGCTCCTTGAATCCGCTGTGTCCCCACCTGTGATGTGAGCACAAAGATGAAGCTTTTCAGTCCTCTCTGATGTCACAAAATATACTATTTCACACAGCCTCACATAATTTTGCCTACATTGGTTATTCTGCATGGTCCCATATTGATACGTAAAATGACCCGCAAAGGGAAAAAATAAGCTTTTAGTCTTTTCATGTCTCAGATAAAAAGACACTAAAATTATGAAATCATGAACTTTACCTGTCAGGATCTTTCGCTTCAAAGTCATACAGTTTTCGTTTCCAGTACCGAGTCTCCCTGTCATCATGCTCTGATGCTCGCTCCCCACTCCCACCTATGTCTCTACGTTGATCTGGCACTCGATCACAATGAAATCTTCTCCTGGAAGAAATACAATCTGTATTAGACTCCACAAAATACTGCATGGTAACTGTTTTCTGAACTGAGAGCAACATAATGAAACAAACTCCCAAATGAGCTTTGGTGTCACTTCTGTTCAGAAGGCTTAAATTAAACTGGGATTTCAACAATCACCGTTCTTACCTCATACTCTCTGCATCTGACAAATGTTTGTGATGGGACATTTTGACCTCCCAGCCTCGCAATTTCCACATCTCCATCTCCTCCTGGATCTGAAGTGGGTATATACAAGTAGGCATATTAAACAGTGCACAGTGACACTCTCCTGTATCCACATATACTTTATTTAAATCGTTTTTTAAAGATACAGTAGTCAGTTATTCAGGGAAGCTGTTTACCTTGCTTCAACTGAAAACAAGTTGGTTCGTATCAGATTGATTCATCAGGTATTAATACTGGTCTACTTCTGCTGCTAAGGTGCCTGGTGTTTACAATATCATACAACAACTGGACATGTTTATCTATTCATCTACCATATTTACCTACCAGTGAACAGCATAGTCTGTTTTAAAGATGTAAAAACACTGTGTAATATCTTAACACCTATTTAGTGTGCATTTTCTGTTTAACACAGTTGTGACAATCCTGCAACAATCACAGTCAAAGAGTAAATAATGAAAATTTTGCTTTGCCTTTGATTTTTATTGCTTTTGGTACTTACTGCTTATTTTGAACTTACTGTTTAAAGTACTGCTTATTTTGTTACCTCTATCCCATATACAGCTGTGCCTAAAAGTTTATACCCCTCCAGCAGAATTTTCTGATTTTTTGGCCTTTACTTAAAAAAATATGAATGATAACACAAAAACCTTTCTGTCACTCATGGTTGGAGGTTGGGTGAAGACATTTATTAACAAACAACTATGTTTACTCTTTTTAAATCATAATGACAACAGAAACTTCAAAAATGACCCTGTTCATTTTTTATACACACACTGATTACAAACCAATAGATCACAGGTGAGGATGGTTACCTTTAGTAGACATTCAAACACATTTGTGTAAATTTTTGTGCATTTATCAGGCCAAAACCATCAGAGTTGTGTGAACTTCTTAGCAGGGTCATTTTTGAAGTTTCTGTTGTCATTATGATTTAAAAAGAGTGAACTATTTTTTTATTATTATTTTTGCAATAATGTTTTCACCCAACCACTAACCATGAGTGATAAAAATAGATTTTGTGTTTTCATTCATATTTTCTGAGAAAAGGCCAAAAAATCAGAAATTCTGCTGGGGACTGTAAAGTTTTGGGCACAACTGTAAATAAATATTTTTTTCTGCTGTATCATGTTAGAAGCCATGGTAACCACAGACTTCCCCCTAGGATAAATACAGCATTATATCAGCGAAAGTTAATACACTTGGAAGTCTACACACAGTCTCTAGTTCCTACACATATTTTGCCTTGTACTCACAACGTCAGAACATGGCAAGAATCCACATTGATGTCTGTCCATTGCAGTGTCTTGATGTGTTATATTTCTAGGATTAAGCTTGCTAGATCTAATGAATCAGGACAATAATAAGTATGCTTCCCAGCTTTCTCTCATCCAGATGAATTTAAACTCACCTTGTTGTGGGAGTCAGTGTGGCGGATTACATTCCTCAACAGAATCTTCCCCGACGGCTCCTTTGCCATGCTGACACCTACCATAAGACAAATGTAAGTATTTCGATCGATCACCTTAGATATGAATGTTATAGTGAGGTACAGGCTCCAAACATTAGCTTCACTGTATGAGACGAACATCACCTGTTAGCCTAGCATGCTAACTATCACAACCTAAAAACTACATTAACGTGTATTAAACGTACTCCATAGCCCACACAAAATAAAACTACAAATAAAACAACACTTCGATCGTAATTTCGCTAACGTGTACAGTCTGTACCTTAGAAATAGTGAGCAATATTCAACAAGAACTACACAGCCACTACCGGTGCTCTGCTCCACCATTATACGTAACGCTGTCGTATGAGCTACGTCATGCGTAATGAAAACCCTGAGCTGTGATTGGTCTACAAGTCTGATAATCATTATTTAGGAACCAGAGCCAGTTTAGTTTTCCTGTTTAATATCACTTCAAACAATTTAACATCGAGATAAGACATAAATGAAGTATCACAGAATATAGAAAATTTACATTGAATTGACTTTGGCAGATTCAAGGTTGACAATGTTTAAGCCTGAAATTTACTTCCAAAGGGAAATAGTACAATATTTGAGGTACAGCAACAAACTACAGGAAGACTTGACAGAAGTGAAACAAAAGGGTAAAACCATGCCCCTGCATCCACATAAAGGTACCCCCATTTGTTTAATAAGATAGCCCTGGTTACTTCATTAGCATATATGTGCAGTTTCTGATTATCTCTATTACTGTACGGCCACTTTATAGACAATGTCTGACCTCAGTTGATATTCTTCTTAACTAAAGGCTGAATAGCTAGTGTTGAGCCTTCTTCTATAAAGCATACAATGCAATTTTTACCCAACCACTAGGCTTTCACAAGCTGGTCATCTTATTAGTGTCAGCCCAAGCCCTGACAAGTGAGATGGGTTGCGTAAAAGAAGACATCCAACATCAAACAGTGCCATATCAACATGTGAAACACAAATTCGGAACAAGGGGTCTGCTGTTGCGGCTGCTAAAGTAGGAGATGCCCCAAGAAGAAGAAGAAGAAGAAGAAAGCATGTTCGTGTTATTTGAATAACCTAGCATCAGGTAAACCTCAGGGCTCTAACTTCAGACTGGTATTTGTTGTAGACAGGAATCAAAGGTCAGTTTGTGATGTCAAAGTAACGTCACTCCAACAAGAGGTTTTGACGTCAATCAAATGTCAAATATTGACTTCATCCTAACGTCAGATGTTGACCCTCCTTTATTTGGATTTCAAAACCAAATTTTGACATCATACCAGCTTTGAATGTTGTGGTTATTGTGATTTCAAAAGGTTTCTTCCATCCAACACTGGGTGATGTAATCTCAGTGTCAATTGTTGACATTGATCCAACACCAAGTTCCACCTCATCCAAACATCAGGTTTCACCGTCATACCAACTTAAGAATTTAATGTCATTCCAAAGTCAGTTTCTGATCCCATCTTAGCATCAGGTTTTGATGCTATCCTAATGTCAGGTATTGACATCAAACAAATGTCAAGATCTGATGTCATCCAAATGTCAAGTTTAGACGTAATCTCTACATCGGGTTTTGATGTCATCTGAAAGTCAGGTTTTGGCATCTATCCTGTATCACACGTTGAAGCCTTCCAAGCATCAAGTGTCTGTAATTTTCCGATATAATGTTTTGATACCAATCCTACATCTTGATGTCAGATATTGACATTGAACCAAGGTCAGAGGTTGACACTGGGTTAGACATCAGCCAACGACAGGTTACATCAACATTTGGTGTAACCCTTGATGTCAACCCACTGCCTTTACACTCCAAACCAGGGCCACTAACCAAAAATTGTGATGTCAGGTTTGACAAAAAAAAGTTGTGCTGGACCAAAGACCAAATCTGTATTTGTAGAGTGGTGGGATATACCGACAGATGTAATCAACTCAGTCTGAGCATTTTTAATGAAGTATAAGGAGGGCAACTATATGGACGATGGAGTAACTGAGGTTGGCATCATTTTGGCCAATTCAGTCACTTTTTTAAAAGTCTGAACCTGAGCAGCTTTTATACAGTCATGGTTTCCTCTATTCAGCTTCTCTTTGAATTTGTGATGCAACTTTTAGAAGAAAATGACAAACCCAGCTACAGTACAGGTATGCTGATTTGGACCTTTGTGTCTGTGCTTAAGATATAATAAAAAAGAGACAATGAACACGCTGCAGACAAAGACTTACTGAAGTGAATTAAAGGAAACAAAGTGTTTCTATTCTGTTCATGTGTGGATGATTCATAAAGAAAGGCTTTTTGTTCAGGGTGCAGTGGGAAAGTCATTCCACCGCTGGGGAGGTGAGAAGAAAGCCGCTCTGCCACAGGGACCACATGCAGTCCACAAATTTGTAAATCAAATGAGTTACTAAAATAGAACAGATTGTCAGGATGGTCACAGTGGATTCTGATTGTGAATTTCATTGTGTCTGCTGTTAAATAAGAAGAGCTTCCTTTAATTTGATTTTGTGACCTTTCGACACATTTGGTAGGGGAACCAAAGATTGATTCTGCCCCTCAAAAAATTAGCACTCACTTTTCTTTTGAAATAGGAAAGAAAATACTGTAACTGATCAGGTTTATGATTTTGTTATTCGTTTGTGTGTCATTACTGTGGATAACATGTAAGAAGTCAATCCCTCAGACTTACACAATGAGCTAAACTGACACTGCAGTCTGTATTTTGCATTGACTTATGTTCACCAAGAAAGACTGAAAGTGCTTTAGTGAAGTGTGAGTTGATGATCTATTCTGGAGAGTGCAAAAATATCAAAGGAAACAATTCTTTCTTTTCAGCCGCCTGTTATTTGTGTCAGAAACCATCATCAGCGATTGAGGTGAAAACGTGACAGGTCTGAGCATCAATCATTCTGACAAGGAGTGATAGATGTATGAGGGGGTAGGAGACGGTCTTCAGCTTTTTCAGCTCTGAAAAACAGGCCTGTTTTATAAGTGGGACCCAAAACTTGGCCAAGTACTTCAGCTCTAGTACAGGAAATAATTTGAGACAGAGTTGAAACTGCCCTGATCTAAATTTGGTGCGATGCATACATTAACAATACTACCCCTGGGATATAGCAAAGAAGGTTATATGGAGTACCATCATGTAACCTAGATATACCTTTAAAAGAAGCCCCAATTAGGCTGCATCTTGAATATTCACTGCTTTTCTTGATCATGCTGAGACTAAAAGTGACTGAAAAGTGTAATTGTTTTTTTCAGAGTAAGCTGTTTCCCATGCATGTCAGACTAATTTGCTATCGGGTTTGTTGATCCTATACAAGGCCCTGCAGTATGTTGCCCTCTTGGGGGAAAGTAAGCTAGGTTTGGAGGGGTGTTTTGAGAGGTTACTTTTTAGGATGCAGAAAGAAAATATGGTGCTGTTTACCACATCTTATTTCTTCCCTTGCAGCTTGAAATTGTGTCTCTATTTATATCTGATTAAGTGGGACAGCAGTAGCCTGGATCTCTCAGCAACTTCAAATAACTGAAAGCATTTTCTCCATGTATTGTTTGCTTAGCTCCATGACAATTGTTTGCTCCCAATATGTTGAACATATACCAAAATTCTCATGAGATGAAAATTTTAGTCCTGTGATTGACCTTTCACATCTCTCTCCAAACTGCACCTCCTAAATGAAGCTGCCTTTGTATGAATAGTGACTGTAAGGGAGAATTCCTATGAAGTGGATTGCAGTGACCTCCTTTAGACAGAAGACTTGCACAAACCTGTCATGATGTTCGCGAGTGAAACTTGATCAGATCTTCTTTTAACACTGCTTTCTTTGTTCAAGACTACTTTTTATCAGGTACAATGCAGCAAGGTAATGTTTTTATCAACAGTTGTGTAGCGCTGTAGTTTGAAACATGACAACAAACAAACTTTGTGAGTTTGTCCCATAGTTCAGTAGCCAGCTATATTTAGCACTACTCAAAGCCTGGTGCTCTTGGACATATCGTTACTGTGTAACTTTGGTGAATCCTGGTTACGTCCCGCTAATTCTCACCTACCAAGCAGAGAAAACATGGTGTCACTCTTCATTTTAAGAATAGGCTCTCAAGTTTGAACAGACCACTGCAATTCAACTGCTGCATGTAGGTTGGCATAAACATTTTCACAAACAGCTAAGCCCATCTTTTAGCCTTTAGCCCTTTCTACTTCTGTTTAGCTTTATTCTGCTCTTCTGTCCCTTTTCTTTTCAGGCGGTGAAGCTACAGTGTCTACTGTTACTAAAAAATAAAATCAAGAAATCATTTTCAGCAGAGAAAAACACAGATCTCTCTTCTCACAGCTGAACTCCGTCAGCTGGCGTAGCGTTATTATTGAGACTTCGGCTTGCCGTAAATCAATCCGGTCCAGTCTGACCCAACTGGGGAGCTATGAATTACCATTTAGAAATAGCCTATTTGAGGGCTGATAATCTTATTTTAAATCAAGGATTATGAACAGGCATATATCAAGATATCAAACTTTTTCAAGATGACTTGGGAAGTCCTCACAGTCCCTTTAATGAAACAGAGAGCAGATTTTTTTGTAACTTTTTTCTGGCTCTTTATTTGAGTGCTAACATCATGGGGAATATAATCAAAACTGGGGGGGGGTTACTTATTTTGGGAAGGGAGGGTATGTAAAATGATTTTTTAACATTAAGAATGAGTCATAAATTTGATTGTTGCCATCAACTATTCTCTTGGTTAGATTGACATGTCGTGACTGACCTTTGCTCCTGCTGTTTGGTCTAATTGCATGCGTGTGTAAATGTGAAGCTGCATTAGTCTGATGGTCATGTTCGTGGTTGCTCATCACCACTTCCTGGTATAATAGTTCAATGGAACGCCTGCTGATGGTGCTCATCCAAAGTTGAAGACAGTGTCAGTCTGTTCAGCTACCACATGGAGACCAATTTCACATGATGACACCAGCAACATTTCTAACAGCTTAATGACAGAGTGCTTAACCAAAACGCTTTTCAACAGACCACTTTACGCTACGGCTGCACATCTCGGAGGAAAGCTTTTGTTTCTGTTCGCTGCTGCTTCGAGTTTAAACCTGACACTCCTTACACTTTGATGGCACTGGTGTTTCAGGACAGTCTCTGAAAAGCAAACGCTATGAAAAGCTTTCTGTCAGGAATGGCTGTTTGCCTCTTACAAAAACATACAATGGATGGTATAAGAAAACAGCAGTAATTGTAGGCTTATGTGTGTGATCCATAAACACTGTTTTCTTTGCTTCTTTTGAAATACGACCCCTTTTCTGCGCAAATATAACATTAAGTGATCACATGTGAGAGCTTGTGTGGTATGTTGTTGTTTTGGTTGTTGTGCAAGGCTGTGATTTTGTCCCACACACATGCCGCTTTTCTTTTTTTAAACCATATGTGAGCTTTCTTATTTTAGCTGCAGTGACTTACAGTGCACCAACAAAAAAAAGCAAGAGGAGAAGAGAGAGAAGGAGGAAATATCCCTCCTCCTCCTGGTGAAAGGAGAGAACAGATGGGAAAGGAGGGAGGAGGAATGAAGGAGAGAGAGAGAGGAGGGGGAGGGTAAACACACCCAGACAGAGCCATGTCTGACATCCTCACTCAGGAAAGAAGGAAGGACTGATACAAAGCTAGAGCGACCGAGCTGAAGGGACAGAGGGGAGAGAGAGAAGGGAGGGAGGGCTGAGGGAATAAATGCAAACAGACCGACGGAGAAAAAAGGGTGAAAGGATGCACGAGAGCTGCATCAGTTCTTGTGCGCAAGGAACAAAAAACATTGTGTTCGTGAATGGGAGCTGGTGTGTGCAATGAGAAACCAGGCAGACTTCAGTAGCTGGTGTTGCTGAGCACCAACCCTCCCTCTCTGTTTCTCCTTCTCTTTCTCTCTCTCTCTCTGCCTGACACGACCTGAGCCGGTATGATTTAGGGGGAAGGTTTGAGGATTTTCAGCTTTATGTTTTTTGAGAATATGCAGCTGGAGAGAATTTTAACGTGCTGTTATTTCTGATTGAACACAGTGTGCGACGTGGGGGCTTCCAGGGCTGCTCCCCTCCCTGCTGCCTCTGACTGTGTTTGGGCGATGGTCCTGACTGAGAAGCAGAGCATCACCCAGATGCCGGACTCCGACTGTATGGGAGGTTAAGCCGGTAAACAGCAGCATGGGAGCCAAACAGATGAAATGGTAAGAGCTGATTTTTTATGATGGTTTTAACATTAATGGCGCTCCAGGCTGCTATTTTTGTCTGCATCGCATCAGTAGCAGTTATACAACACAGCAGGCCTAAAATTCAGGAGGCTTAACATGTTATTCATCACATCCAGCATACCTGTCTCCATGTCAACGTTAGTAATCACTTTCACCATAACAATGTCCCTCTGATGCTTTAACTGTGCAGGGCATTGTTCTGTGTTTACAGAGCAGTAGGTGTGGGTGTGTCTCGGTGTGAGTCTGTGAAGGCTCAGCTGCTATTGCCTAGCAACCAGAACCTAACTTCCAGTAGCTGCTCGCCCATTTCATGACAAAAACATGCAATCTTTAGTCGCGCTTGAAGAGTTTTCTGTGTAGACGTACCGACTTCTGTGCTATGCAATATATAAACCTCTAACTTTTATCAGAGTTTATTCAGTGATCCAACTGTAGTGTACTCAATAGTGTTTCATGTTCAGAAGTTAGCTTAATATTGAAGTCTTCTTGCCTGGTCAGTGTTCACTTTGTTAATGTGCTTGATGTTAAAAAGTCTCAAAGAAAGGAGGGCAAGCTTGTTTATACTTCAACAAGGAAATTTAAAGGTAGTTTAAAGTAGACTGACTTTACCTCACTGCAACAAGCTTGTAAAAATCAAATTTTTGCAGTTTCACATGAAATTTAGTGACAAAAACCATGCTTTTACTCTTAAGTTTGGCACTCTTACTGATGTAACTCTCAGATCTTTTAAATCCTGAAAACTCACCTGTTCACATTTTTCAATGAAATATTTTAACAATTTATTTTGAAATCTGTTTCTGATCATTCTACTCCATGCACTTACACTGTTATCATTTTTATTTGTGTTTATCTGAGTTGGCTTACAAAAAAAAAAAAAGTAAAATCAGGCAATAAACAGATGTGAAAGTAATTTTATAAAGAGGCAATTAAAATCTAAAAAAAATGATAGTATAAACAAAAGCATAATCTGCATAAATAAATTGTAATACTAGAAGCAAATCTGATGAAACATCTGTGCTTTGGCCGAAGGTATACTATAGTTTGGCACTTAAACTAATCTAACTTCTTTTTTATATCCAAGTTGAAGACTCACCCGTTTATGTCTGATTTTATTGATCTATTCAAAATCATTTGAAAACTATTGTTATTCACACAACTCTGCAATGGAACTTTCTGTTGTTTTTATTATTCTTTGTGTTGATTTTAATTGACTTGCTTCATGTAATGACTTTTACATATATTATTTTAATCTTTTCACTGCTTTTCTATGCAAGTCCAGTGACGATAAAGCAAAAAAGGAAGGCAAAAATAGAAAGTTGAAATATTGTAAAATGTTTGAATATAGGCATGGCAGTTTCATTTAATGATGAAAGTATAGTTCAAATAAATTGCTTTAGATATATTTACAAATGTATTTGTCATTAGTATATTTTACACAGCTCTGCCAACTAACTTACTCTATCCCTTCTGCCTGTCATACTTTTATTTTTTATGCATTATATTTTCTTTGTTGCTTTAAACTTAATCACCTTTTTTCATGACTTTTAGGTGTTTTTTTCTGTTTGTTCAAGTGTAAACAAGCCAATCAAGATCAAAGCAATAGAAAAAAAACAGGAGGAATGTGTAGAATGGCAATTACACATAAATGATTGATTGTTTGTTTATTTATTTTTCTCTAAATGTCTGGTATAAACAGGTGAGACTTCAACCTGGGTTTAGAGGAACTAAGAGTCATATCAGTAAAAGTGTGACACTAAAGTGTATCTTCATTCAAAGCATGCATATTTCTCCAGAGTTGTTTTCAAAGTGTTAACAATCCCTTTCCCCTGCAAAAAAAAAAAGTCCTCTGCGTCTTTAGTCCTCATGTTTTGTGACTTTCCTCAGCTTCGTTGCGTTTGGACAAAGTCAGTCTGTTTCAAATTACTATTGAGGATATTCCCCCCCAAAATGTGACACTTTAGGGTTAAAGAGCTAATTTATGGGGGGGTTTGTCCCTAATCTTTTAGCTTTTTTATCTTTGCTCCTTAAAAAATTAACCCATTATTAACCTTTTCAAACTGGTTGTTTTATCAAAATGTGAGGACTCAAGAGGCTTAGATGGTATATTTCTTGTCAGTAGAATTGCTTAAAACTGATAAAATGTATAAAATTAAAGATGAGCAACTCATCATTCAGCACTTTGAGAATAGTTAGGTCTGATTCCTGATGTAATCTTCACCTGGTCATTGTTTTTTAATAAGATTAAAATATTCTCATGCATTGTATTGTAGAAGCCATTAACAGTTAGATAAATTTTAAGAAATTCTGATTAATTTTTACTGCCAAACAGAGTAAATCAAAAGGAAAACGTAATATGAATCAGCAATACTAATTCCAAGTACCTCATCCAAAACAACTTTCCAACCCTGCTGATCAAATACTGTTAATCTGAAGCTCTGAGGCTCATCTCACGCAAATCCCCGCGCTAATCTGTGGCTAACCCATATGCTCCACATCTATCCGCAGCCTTTGTGTTTGTTCTTTTTGTACAACAGTTTAGCAGCAAGTGTCTGAAGCAAATTTGTTACTTTATTGACCAGATGCACCTTAAGACAATGACAGAGGATATTTAGGTTATGTCATCATATACAGTGAGAAGACTAGCTTCAGGCTGCTACCTTTATCCCAGGAAGACTTTGGGATCATCACAGCAACATCTGATAAGACGCTCGGCTGATGTGGCCAGCTGCAATAACATTTCCTGACAAACTGGGAAGCTGAAAGTATCTGAAGTCTGTTACTTTGAGAGCTTAGTCAGAAAATGTTCATGTAAATGAAGTCTGCTTGCAGTAGCTCTTAAACTTTACCATAGCTCAGGACTAGGGGAGGTGGTGGGTTTACAGCAACATCTGTAAAAGAGTTTTCATATCCTTTAAACTCCATGATGTAAGCTGATACACAACACTTCACTTCATGGCCTCAAGACATCCAGATCTGCTTAAAACGGTCTAAAATAAATGCTGGATCCATTTCAGACCTGAAGTAACTCTTTGAAATTACTTTGTAATGTTAATTACATTTCTTATCTTCTCAGTTCATTCCACCATGGATGAATTAGTATCAGAGTTAAAAACATAAATGTACCAAAAACAAGAATTCTTATTTTGTTATACAGTCAAGATCCAATTTATTTGTGGTAACTCTGCTAAACTAGTTGGAATGTAAACTATAGATCTCCAAAACTGGCCTGCAACATGACAACACTGTATTTGCAATGAGTTTGTTGTTGGGGGGCATTTTTTTCTCTGCTGCCAGATTTTTCTGATGCCAGTGTTATCATCCTTTAGAATAAAATATTAAGATGGAGTTTCAAAGCATCTTAGCTCCCAGCAGTGTTTGTTTTCTTTCTGTTCAAAAGGACTAAAATTAGACAAATGGGGTCTTTTGTGGCCCAGCTGGAGCACTGACTTATGTAGGGAAGGAATGTTTGCACATAAACACATACAACCGCAAATCCAATGAAGTTGAGTAAAACTTAAATAAAAACAGAATACAATGATTTGCAAATCCTGTTTGACTGAGATTCAATTGAATACACCACAAAGACAATATATTTTTGTTTAAACTGACAAACTTTTATGGTTTTTCGTAACTTATCTCTCATTTTTGATTTAATACCAGCAACACATTTCAAAAAAGCTGGGACAGCAGCAACAAGACTGGTGAAGTTGAGGAATGCTCAGAATTCACCTGTTTTTATCATCCTACAGGTGAACAGGTTCATTTGAAACAACTGAGTGTCATGATTGGGTATAAAAGGAGCATCTCCAAAAGGTTGGGAAGGGTTCATCACTTTGTTAACAAGTACGTGAGCAACTAGACCAACAGTTTAAGATGGAGGTTTCTCAGGTACAATTGCAGGAACTTAGAGATTTCATCATCTACAGTACAGAGTCAGAGATTCTGGAGAAATCTCTTAAGCAGCAAGACCCAAAACCAACGTTGAATCCTTGTGACTTGGATCCTCAGGCAGCACTACGTTAAATACCCTCATCATTGAGTAAAAGATATTACCATGTGAGCTCAGGGACGCCTCAGAAAACTATTGTTATTTAACACAGTTTGTCACTACATCTACAAGGGCAAGTTAAAACTCTACCACACAGAGCCAAAGCCATATATCAACACCCAGAAATTTCCCCAGCTTCTCCGGGCCCGAGCTCATCAGAGATGGTCTGACACAAAGTGGAAAAGTGTGCTGTGGTCTGATGAACCCACATTTCACATTGTTTTGGATGTGTTACTCCAGCGTGGCTTTGTAGTCAAAGAGTGCCAGGACTAGACTGGCTTGCCTGCAGTAAAGACCCATCTACCACTGAAAATGTGTGGCCCATTACGAAGCACAAAATACGATCCCAGTCTATTGAGCAACTGAAATTGTACATCACTAAAAAACAGGAAAGGTTTTCACCTACACAGCTTCAAAAATTGGTGTCTTCAGTTTCCAAACACTTATTGAGTGTTTTTAGAAGGAAAGATGATGTAACACAGTGGTAAACGCCACTTTCCCAACCTTTTTGAAGCATGTTGCAGGCATTAAATTCAAAATGAGTTAATGTTTTACATTTTACACTGACCCAACTTCATTGAAATTGGAGTTGTACGAATAAGTATCCCTAATAATTACCCTTTCTATTTCAATTTCTTACATCTACTTCAGAAGCTAACATTAGGGTATCTTAAATATTCCTGTGTTTGAAAATTCAAAGAAACGATCAGCCCTTCTGCAATTAATTTAATTTTTGACAGTTTGCAGGAGTTTGCCACATTATGTTCTTCTTTTTCTGTTCAATTACATTATAAAAAGCTTTGAGTAGGCTATTAAAACACAGTCAGAAAAGTTGACTTTCACACCCTGATCCCCCTTGTGGAATCCCCTGACTAACACCCTGTCTGTCAGAGGTAAACATTCCTGGAACTAATTAGCATCACACATCAGGGCTTTGCGTAATCACTTAAACTTTGATTAAGATATGAAAATGTCCTCTTACATTAGTTAAGAGCAAACCAGTCATGTGCTCATGCAGAACATTGGTCTCCTTCATTCCCAGCTTGTTGCAGCCATCCATTATCTTTACCACTTTTTCTCTTCGGTGTCACAGGGGTCTGGAGCATTTCTTAGCTATAATTAGGTGCAAGGCTAGTACCTGCAGGCCCTGCATTGCAAAAACTGAAACCTAAGCAGGTGTTTATGTCTTGTATTTGGAAAAAAAAATCTATTTGACAAGCCACATTCACTTGATAAGTCCAAAGAAATATCTAATCCAGATATCATAAGATAAAAATGAAACCTGATTAAAAAAAACCACAGGTATGATTAATTTGCTTATTAAGTTTCATTAAATACAAAACATGTCTTAAAACAAGAAACTAAATAAGTAATTCTTCCTTGCCTCTTTAGCAGATTTCTCTGTTTTGGCTTTTAACAAGCATTTCTGGTTCAATTTCTGTTTTTATATCTCAAACGCAGACATTTTTATTGACTTACTTGACAGGTGAATGTAGCTTATATTAGATCTAACAAGACACTTTTTATATCTAAAGAAAAGATACACACACTCTGATAAAAGTATTTGTAGTGTGAATAGATGACATAAAAGGTATCCTGTGGGTGAAATTTGAAGTTGTGTTTTTTTTTTAACTTTTTTTCACCTCGATTGAACAGCTGAGGTGAGAGAAACGATAAGGGGAGAAAAGGGAGGGGGAAAGAAAACCAGCAAATGATCGAAGCTTAGGGTCAAGATGGCAACCGCTTTGGTGAGAGCTATAACCAATTTATAGTAGGCACCAGCTTCAGCGGTCAGATCAAAGGTGCTTCACCTGTAAACAAAATATAGCAAGTGTATGTCTGGGAGGTAGAGGGATGTGCACAGTCCTTATTCAGTGAGTTAAAATAAAAATAAGGACACAGTAGTTTTCTTGAATTTCGACACAGCTGTCCCCGCAGTGGTTCATCACATTTTCCCTTCAAACTGCATCTGAAACATCCTTCCTCTTCTTCTTGTGCAATCTTAACCACAGTTTGAACCACAAATGACCCTAACCAATCTCTCACAATATTCCTCCAAAGAATAGTCCCACAGAGCTACAAGCAAGATCACAGTCTCTTTTTGTGCATCTGATTTAAAATTGATGTGCACTTTATTACAGGCAGTCACAGGATTATGTGCACTGTTATACCAGTGAGAGGCTATGAAGCAAATTGATGGGTATTATGGGCGTTAGTGTTAACTGTCTGCTGTATTTTCTCATGCTCAGTCATGCTACAAGATAATCAAATTAGCTAGGATCTAATCTTGCAGCATATGTAAGGAAATAACATGTTAGATTGTGAATCCCTCAGGGGAATTACTTGGTTTGTAAACACAGATTTATCCCACAGTGAGTCCAGAGTTATTTTTTCCCTCTTAGTTTCTTGGCCTGAGGAGCAGGGTGATTTATTGTGATACTTTTCTCTTCCCTCCCTGGAAAAGGATTTAAGATCTGTTTCCACAGACGCATGCTCATTTTCCCAGGCAGACACAGAAACAAAAAGGAGGAATCCCCAGTTAAAGGGCCATGCATAATGCCACAGGTCACAGGTCAGAGTGGCTGTTAACTATTTCTGCAAACATAGAGAAGTGAAGATGACAGCCGGCCTGACCTTAGGCTGCCTGAGATATTCTCAGAAAACACAAAATGCATAGTCAGAGAAGCAGAGCAAGAGTTCAAAAATTGTAGCGGGAAGATGTTTTGAAATTATGGCTGGAGGGGGAGCAAACTATGTCAAGAATTTCCTGTGAGAAAAATGACAGAGGCTGTGTGCATTCCTGCTCCCTCAGTGTATTCACAGAGCAGGTTTCAATCCTGTATCGTCTTGTGTTTTCATAAATTTCCTCAAACAGTCTGTGTGATAGGTTGTATTCCTATGGGCTTTACTTGCTTAAAACGGATATGTTTTAAAATATTTAGCCCAGATGGGATTAATTCACATTTTTATGGTCCTTAGAGAGTTATTTAAGCGTACATCTCCATTTTATGTGGTTTGGTTTATTTATTGCCATTTGTTTGGCAGGAGATGCAAAACACTCACTGCTGCCTGTGCCTGCCATCTGTTTCAGCCTCAGCTCAGCCAGCCCTGCTCACTCCCCCAAAGAGGAGTATGTTATCACCCAGGCCACTGACACCCCCAAAGAGGAAACACTCCACAATCAGTCTGAAGACCAGGGGGAACCTCGGGATGACAAATCTGAGCTGACAGAGAAGAAATCAGTGGCAGGTCGGTTGGCTGCACATCAAGTCTGGTAAAGCAAGTTGCGAATGAATCTCTACAAATAAAAGAAACCCTCTGTTGCCTCATCCTTTTCTGTTCACTCTGTCGCTTCTTTTCAGAGGAGGTGTCTCTGTGTGGATTGTGTCCCTCCCTCGGGCAGGATGGGCAGGAGGAGGAGAAGCCCTGGGAGGAGCAGCTGGACGCCCACCAAGAGCAACTGGAGAAGGAGATGCAGGAGGCCAGGAGGATGGTGTTCCGCCTACAGGTAGGTCCTGCTGGTTAACCACTGAAAACAAACTGCACTGCTGCTGTGTGCATACATCGTCTGAGGGTAAACAGACCATAAATACCGGGAGGGAGCTGAGAACACACAAACAAACTTCCAGTGAGGTTTAAAATGGTGTCTGCATGCAAATGAAATTCAATTTTGAAAAACAATTATGAGAAATGCATTTAGATTAAACAAATAATACAAAGTGAAATTCATTTTAGAGTCATTATCATGCAGACAAGGTTACTGTTTACGGACTGATTTGCTCTGCTGGCACTTTCAGCAAAGAGGAAATGTGGCGTCCTTAGGGCACCTGATTGGACTCGTTGATTATCAGACTGACTCAGTAGATATTTTTTATCCTTTTTGATATGATGAGATATGTTATCATAAAACAGACAAACTGTCTGAGCTCTGTTCTTACACTGTAACATCAATGTTATGTAAATCACTCTCTGTAGTTGTAATGATTGGACCCAAAGGAAAGTGGAGCTAGATACAGAGAATAACATCTTCCCAACCTTTAAAGGGTGGTTTTCATGCCATGGTGGAAAAAATGTTCATGTTTCATACACACTGATCACACATATATTTCCATATACAGAAAGCTAGTCTTTTTCATGTCCACTCTTGCAGCAATTTTCTTCAGTGTGTTATTGCTATACATATTGTATATATTTCATCATCTGGATGCAATAACTTGACTGTGCATACAGAGAATCCAAAGTGTATGTTATTGCATTTTTGAAAGTTTATGCTTCATTTTCTACTTTTAACCCTTTATCTGGTTAGGAAACACATTTGATAACCAATGTCACAAAAGTAAAAAAAATCTTGTTACATCCTCCATCAACTCTCTATGGTTGGAATTTTGAATTTCACAGTATTTTAATGAATGCCCAGGAAAGGGATAGTATTATTTTATTCTATTCTATTTTAATTTTGGATGTACATGGTATCTCCTGACTCTTGCTGAAATATATCTTCTTTTCTCTTATTTGATCTCAGGTATCCACCTGACCTTCTATTTAGCCAAATATAGCACTGTTTGTAACAAGGGGACTAAAAATCAACAGTACAGGATTAAAAATAAACATTTGTGGTGTCAAGACTATTTCTATGGAGTAAATAGTCATAGAGTAAAAGATATGGAGTGTCTTTATCCCTTTAACCAGTGTTGTTAAAAATAATATGTTACAAGTTGAAGCAAATGCGGTGTTGGAAAGCAAAGCCAAACAACAGAAAAACATCCAGTAGCTGGCTGAGATGAGTCCATTAGAGGGAGGGAGAGAGAGGGGGAGAAAGAGAAGGGGCCAGAGAAATGCTGGAGTCAGACTTTTGTCTCCTCAGAGTGCCAACCCCAGGTGCTCTGAATCTGGCAGGATTATTCCAGTACAGGATATGTTAACCTGCTTGTTAGTGTGTGCACACCAAGCAGCAACCTCTGGTCTAAAAATAGGAAGCTTGTATTGAGGTGCTAAAACTGCAGTTCACTGAGTGTCACTGTATTTTTAAAGTCATTAAAACTCTGAGTTTTACCCACTACAAAGGCATGGCTAGCTTGACTTTAGACTCTGCAAAGAGGCAAAAAGCCCACCTCTTTGCCTCACCCTAACTCGAAACAAGGTGAGATTGAGAGCAGCATTTCCATTGAGACCCTCATCAACAATTCAAAACTCTGTATCATAAACAAATGGGTGGTGTCACAGAAACTACATTTGTAGTTTTTGTACTTGCCATCGACTCCACAACATCTGTACTTATTTATGTAAAACAAATTTCCACCACTTCAGTAGTGTTTATGTGCAAAGCTGAGCACTTCAGTCTTTTTATTTGTCCTTTTAAGAAACAGATTAGTGTCCAAATGTTTGTTATTTGATACTTGAGTCTGAGTTTTGAAGCCAGCTTTCAGTCCTCTTCATCTCTCTTTTCAGTTCTGATATTCAAACTTGTGAAGCTGAATGGAGAACTCAAGTTTTAAGATTATGCAGACTCGTGTGTGTTTGGCAGGGAATTGTTGGTTGAACATTTGAGAAAATAAAAGCGGCTGGAATGAAATAAGAGTAGTAACTGATGTTGAGCTCTGTATAAACACAAACAGAGACAAAAAGAGAGTTAAATGAAATTGAATGAGCAACAATAACTGAGCGAAGAGGATGATATATAAAAGTCAAAAAATAATTGACTTCACCGTCCAATATTAACTCACCCTGTTTTAGATTTGATAAAACTTTATAATGTGAGTATGTTTGTGGTTGGAGTCTGACGCCTGTGAATGTTTTTAGCCCTCTTCTGTCATGTATTTTTAACAAGTATGCTCACAAGCCCCTTACACTGTCTGCATATACCAGCATCTGTGTGTGTGTGTGTTTATGTCCTCAGGCTTTGCTACTCCATGGCTCCCTCCCTGAGGAGGACCAGGATGGATCCGTGAGCTTCGGAGATAACCGGGCGAATGCTGAGCAGCAGCTGGTACAGTGCCCTCTCTCTTCTAACTCGAGAAGCTAACAAGTTTCTGTGCGCTCTGTGTGAAGTGTCAGTGTCAGACCGTCTGTTGTGATGATGTTTGCCGCCATCACTCCTCTCCTGAGCAGCTACAGTGAAGCACTATTGAATCTCTCTGATCTGCTCGCCCGCTGTCATGCAGCCTCACAGCCTCCTCATACATCCTGACATTTTTCTATTCTATAATTACAACGCTCATACTCTCTCTCCCTTTGAAGGTTCTAATCCGCAGTCGTCTGGACCAAAGTGTGGAGGAAGCCCTTGATCTCAAGGTACAGTAAGTAAATGTAATTAGGTTTAATATAGATGAGCTGCTGAGCAAAGAGTCCCTCTCTCTAATGTCTTTGTCCATTTGTGTGGCTCTTAGAGGGAGCTTCTGCGGCACAAACAGGAGGCACGCCACCTTCAGGCCATCAAGGTAAATCTCTGGTTTTGTCCTTTGAGTGAGAATTAACAGGGATTATAGGATATAATTCAATCCACTCCTCTCTGGCTGAAACCCATGATTCTGCACTTTGTAGTACTCACACATTCTGTATTTTGTGTGTCTTATGAGGCATAATGAAGTTTGGAGGTGGGTGTGTGCTGTCCAATAGACAGGTGGATGCTGCTGTATCTGTATTCAGGCCCTCTCTGGACGTTTCTTTGATCCCCCTGCCTCTCTCATTAGGATGCTTTGCAGCAGCGCCTGGCAGTGCAGGAGGACGCTGTGCTGCAGCTAAAGCAGGAACTACTGAGGAGCAACATGGCCAAAGATCAGCTGGAAGGGGAAAATGTGAGACAAGTCATTATTTCCGTTTGACACTATAAAATATTTCACCCTCTTGACCTGAGCTTGCAGGCGTGTGTGTGTGAGAGAGAGAGTAAGGTGTTATTTGTTTATCATGCTGATGGTTCTGTTTGCAGGCAGAGCTTAAACACAAGCTGAGTGAAAGGAACAAATTCCTCAGTGAATATGAGGTACCTTCTTTAATTATTTACACTTTGGTGCACTCTCTGGAGATATAAATGTGTGTACAAACTTCTGTCATCCATCTTTCTTGTCATAACAGCAGCAGCTGGGGAGAAAGGACAGAATACTGCAGCAGCAGCAGCAGAAACTCGATGAGGCTCAACATAAAGCACATGAAGTTGGTCGAGGAAGGGTAGGGATTACGACATACTTCTCGTAGATACAACAGTATTTATTAGAATGTAAAATGTACTATATATGATGCATAATAAAATCAGACGTCACTGTTAAAAGATTCACCTGCAGGATTTCTCTTGCAGTCATTCAGAAATGAAAGTGGAGGTTACAGTAACTCAGTGGCTTCAACTTCCCCGGCTGCGTTCAAGCACAGTGCACCAGTACGTACAGCTTTCTGTCTTTTTGATCAGCACTGTGCTTTTCGATGTGTAGACTCTGGTGGATTCCATACAGAAACTCAAAGACTGACCAAGAAAAGTCATGGTCAAAACTTTTATTTACGTAACAATGAATTATCTGGACTATGAAATACTGAGTCCAGATTTTGAGATTTTAAGTCCCAATTTCAAATCCAGATTGCAACAGAGGACACTATATCATTAAAGTGTTTCGAAAATTATGGGGATACATAAAATACATAAATAAAATATTTGTCTATAAAGCTACATTCCTTGTTTGAATAATTTCAAAATTTTAAGTCAGAGTCATCATTTGAACTCTCCAGTTTAAGATTGTGTTTGAAACAAGATTATCAAACATTTAGAGCCACTTTAATGAGTCAACAAACTGAATTTCACCTGTTCTAACTTTTTTTCAAGAAGAGTTTTATTTGATTTAGTAAAAATAGCCAAAGGATAGTGGCTCTTACTGACACATTAGTCTTTCTTTATTTATTAAATTCTGGAAAAAAATTATTCACAAGGTGTCATCTCACGCCTACTATCTATTACTGCCATTACAGACCTATTAAGTAAAACATTACCTGTCCCTCAGTTGAGTTTGGCACGAGATGATGAGTGCTTTCTTTGGGAACAGTATTGGGAAAATATGTCAGGGCATCTTTTTATGGCCGAACAGGATCTGGATTGTATCAAAATTGTTTTTTAAGACAGCAAACAAAACATTTTTTATCTTACAATCTGATAAAACTGCATATCATTTCTGCACTATTTCATAACTTCATTCTTAAATAGTTAATTTCAATACACCAAATGGAAGAGCTGTATGTTAAGAGCTTTAATACAAGTAGCCTATGCACAGTCATAATGCAGTTAAATTACTAGATGTACTTTGGTTTTATTGGTGCACTTGACAGAAAATGCAAACGTATACACGGGCTAGAACATGGATCATTACAGTGATATAAATAATGTGCTGCAGGATGAAAGCTGGGAGCCATACAAGATAGATCATGCCTGATATAAGTCTTCACTAGAGTTTGAAATAAAAGTTAGAACTTTCAATCCATGAGTCAAATTTCAAAGCTTCTGTCAGCATTTTTAAAGGTTCTCATAAAGCACAGACTGAAATTGATTTTAATCCGCCTTTCTGATGTAAAAAAAAGCAAGGGAGACCATTCGCAAGAAGATTGACTTCTTCTTTATTGGTAATTTTAAAAAGCTGGGACAACTACTGCAGAGTGGGAGGTGTCAGACAGGTCGATTTACAGCAGACTGAAGAAACAGAATTTCTTGATACATTTTTTGCAGGAAAAAGTTAAATTGTGGGATAAAACTAACTGATATAGCGAAGCAAGATGAACTTTTTCATGACAAAATCAGCAAATAGATTAAGTTCTCCTGCAAGGGGTGTTAAACTAAGACAAAGTACAGATTCCTTGTTGTAGTTTTTAAGCTCCTTTTGATGTATCTTTTAATTTTCTAATTAAAATTGAGTTTCAAAAAAGTTGTTGTTTTACAGGGAGAAGAGCTGCAGCTAGTCAGAGAGGCTCTGCGAAGTTTGAGGGACAGCTTCTCTGGCCACGACCCCCAACATCACACCTTGGACACTCTGGAACAAGGTGTGTCTTCACTCATGGACCGCTTACACTCTGTGGACACCCAGCGCAGACAGGACAGAGGGGTATGTAAACACACACACACACACACACATTCAGACCCACACAGTGTGTCATCACAACTGTCACCTGATGAACAATGTGTCAATAGCAGGTGACATTTCACTGTTTACCATCAGGTTTTGTTTCCCCTTCTAGGAGGAATTTAAATCTCCAGGACGCAGAGCCAACTCCACAGACCGTGACTCCTGGCCGCCCAGCTCAAGTGAGACAAACAAACACTTTGTTTTGTTTGGGATTTGTCATCCTCTGCAGTATCTCTAGTCTGGCTGTTAAATCAAATTGTGCCATTCAATCACGCTGTTGTGGAGAGGGCATTACTGGCTGAGGATGGAGCTGTTTCAGACTCTTGTTTTCTGTTTTTGTTTTCATTCTCAGAAATGGCACACTCGCACAGCAGCCCAGGGTTGGACACAGCTGTCTCCACTAAAGTGCTCTACTTCACTGATCGCTCTCTCACACCGTTTCTAATCAACATCCCAAAAAGGTGAAAATAAAACACTACATGCAGCATTTATATCGCAGCATAATTGTCCTTTCTCTTTTTATGCAGTGTGTGACATATTCAAACAAACTGCAGGGAGGACATGGCTTTAATCTGGCATTACTAGAGCCTAACACACACATGCTTTAGTGTCTGTATTGGTTTAACATCAATCCTAGACAAGCTTAATGTCTGTGTGGGTGTGTGTGGGCAGAGATCAGGACTGACAGTGTGCTTTTACAGGCTGGGTGAGGTGACACTGCGAGATTTCAAGGCTGCTGTGGACAGACAAGGCAGTTTCAGATACCACTTCAAGGCCCTCGACCCAGAGTTTGGCACAGTGAAAGAGGAGGTAGGTGTGGGAGTGAAATTACAGCCCCTGCTTCTTTTCACATCAGCATCTGAAGCCAAATATGAAATGCCAGTTATAGAGCAGGATATGCTAATAATAGCCGTGGCTGCACAGTACTTCAAAACACTGCAGGAGGACTCATTTCCATCTCAGAGAATTCAATAACACTGGCCGCACCTTTGTGCATTATGGATGTGAGTTTTTCTTGGATATGTAAATGCGGGATGTTTGCCGTTCAGGTGTTCCAGGACGGAGCAGTCGTGCCTGGCTGGGAGGGGAAGATTGTAGCGTGGGTGGAGGAGGACCACGGAGAGAGGAGGTAGAGCTGGAAACCAGAGATCACCACTACAGACCTCAGTAGTTCCCACTGGACCAGAAATCCACTGAAAACAATACATGTGATGCCGCAACAGATAAAAGCTATGATACAACTAACCGGGACCAACAGATCTAACACATTTCAAAACAAAGTCATGCTTTAAAAATGAATGTTTCATGAGAAGAATTAGACTTGACACTTCAACATATGAAAGGAATTGATATTAAACATTGTTTACAGCTCATACATCGTATGGGACTACCATTGAATGGTCAGTATGGTGATACTTGAACAGATTTGTTGAGGAAAACAGAAATAACATGTTACACACTGCTCTCTAAAAGGCTGTAACCAGTGCATAATAGACAAACCTTCAAATAAAAGTGTTTACAAGCATTTTTCACATGTTCCAGATTGCCAAATCGTGATGATGTTGTTGTGCATCAATTTTGATGTTTTAATAAACATGAATTATTGCATGCATCATTCTGTCGTCAATTACTCCCTGTATGCGTCGTAATGACACTGTACACCAGCTTCTAGCCATTATGCACCTCGAATCTGACACCCACACATTAGTAAACAAACCCTGCTGATTGTCATTAAACTCAATTAATGTTTTTGAGTTAGGGATTACATTACTGGTGCAGATCAACCCACACAGCACAAAGGCGCATGGTGAAATATTTGTTTCAGTAAAAACATCATTTTGGTTTCTGCTTATAGAGCCTCTGAGAGTTGGTTTGTTAGCTTTAGAGGGAAGCAGACTTATAAATAATGTGTTGCCAAGAACTTTGCGAGCTACTTCTTGTAGCTGAAGTCTTTCCAACCCCATTCCTAAGAGGTCTCATAACTTCTGAGTGATCAGGGCTCTAAAACATCCACCTTCAAAGAAAGACTGTGTTTCTTCTTGTCAAAGGTGGCAGATGCTGTTTCTTCATTAACATGTTGGGGAAATTTTAATAGTAAGTAGTAAACATCTTCCACCTCCAGTAAGACATCATCCTGCAAAAGGAAAAGAGAAACATCATAAGCAGACCCAGGAATGTAGAAACAGGCTAATAGTAGGGTTTTTTTTTCATTACTTAAAGGGGTTCATTATAGCTGTTGGAAGGAGTGATCAAGCATTAACCTCAGATATACTCAGCTGCAACTCTGACATAGAGGAAACCTTTGGCAGCTCCACTGTCAGCTCCAAGCTGCGGAGAACTCCCACTGTATCAGACTTCGCCTCGAGTTGGTACTCTGGCTTCTGAGGCTGCACAAATGTGGAGGAGATGACCTGGATCAAATCCTTCTTTTTGTGCTCCACAGGTCTAGGGGTAATTTGTGCCGCTGGCTCTTGGTCTTGTGTCTCTAAGCTTAGAGAGGAGATCTGCTGCAAAAGGGCGGCGGGGGTCTGGCTGGCTGTAGAGGGGTAAAACTATGGATTGTTATTAAGTGAAGAATACCGTGAGGGATTATACACGCGCAGATGCACAGAAAAATCTTCAACATGAAGGGTCAGCGGCTCATCATGGGGCAATAAGGCGTGAGGCTTTACCTGTGTGTGGTTGTTTGGAGTTGTAAGGCCACTGATTGAAGCCAAGGCGGCGATAAAGGTCGACAGCACCACTTTTTGGGCAACAGCTTACGATATTGTACTGCTGAGATAATCTCAATCCATGATGATGCTCTGCAAAACTCAAAGCCAACATAAAGACTTCATGTTTGGCTTTCTCACATTCCAGTAGCACTGCTGGGTTGAAAGCCACATCTATCACAGTGTAACATCCTGCAAAGCATAAAAGCATCATGCATTAGCTCCATTGTTTTCTGATGCAACACATGGTCTGTTATGTAGCTTGTGACACTGCACAGCTTTGTCTTTTACCTTGACCTTCATTTGTGTCTCTTTCCAATTTTCCTGCGCACACAGGCACAGGCCTGCTGGGATCCTGAGGAGCCGGCACACGTTTCCAGCTGCATATGTTGATATACAGTGACCCTTTCGTGGGCCCCTGTTGTGGACACAGATGTACCCTCTGTCAGAGAAAACCACCATAACACACCCTATTTCTAACCTTCAGAAGGGCAGAGGTGTGGTCAGCCTGGCTGCTGTGAGCAGTGAAAGGCAGATGTTTTGTGTTGAGAGGTGGGATAACTGGTCGAAGCAAATTTTAAACAACCATCACATTTATAGTGACATTTCAGAGCACTATTGTGGAAAAGTTGCTAATTATTTTAATTATTTATGGGGAGGGGGTCACATTAGTCAAACAGACATTTTATTTTCATTCAGTGTATTTAATTACTTTTGAAGCCCAGTCAGTTTTGTAGCCAGAAGCCAAAATAAACCAAGAAAATCAGTATGTTAATTAATTTATGTTTATGTTAAATCAATTACTTGAAAGTCATTTCAATGTCTTTACATTATCATTATTTTTGTCTTTTACTCAAATAAGAAACAAACAAATAAACAAAAAACACAAGTACTATCTTAATAATTTAAAATGTGAATACACGAAGAAAATACCTCAGGGAGTATCATACATTTCTCACAACAATCAAAATAGTCTAAGGAGTGGTTTATTGGATATGTTCAAATAATAATGTTTCCATTAATAACATGTTTTTGTTCCTGTGGTGTTTTTATTATTTTTAGTGATTTATGGAGCATATTATATGGATTGCATAACATTTAGAAGAAGATAAAAATAGATTTGAAGGAGATTTCAGGGTCCTGTTCTAGTCGTTTCAATGTCTTGCATCCAGTTCTACTCCCCGTTTGAGACACATTTCGATGGGTCACATAACCAACAAATTATCACCCGGGGAATCATTGACGACCCCCCCCCAGCTACAGTCCAGTAGTGATGGGATGTTCTGCTCTTTTCGAAGAGCCGGTTCATTTGGCACAGCTACCACAGAAGAGCTGGCTCTTTCAGCTTCCAAATAGCTTCTTATTTAAGTACAATTTGTTGCCTTGTATTCTGGGCTCTGTTTACAAAACAACATTGCACAACACTTCACTCTGAGTAGCAAAAAACGCAATGATGGCTATCTGCATTTACAAGGAAATGCTGAGGGATTGAAAATGCATGCCAGGCTTGTAGATGTCGATACAACTGGGGCAGTATAAATGACAACTGTTTAGAGGTAGAAGTGGAGTTGAGCTAATCATCTGATGTGTGTATTGAATGCGTCTTTGATAGCAGAAGTGTAATTTATGCAAATTTGAAAGGCAGTTGGTAAATTCAAGACAAACACGACACGGAGGTCTGCTTTTGTTAGTGTTGTTGTCGCTGTTACGGTTTGATACAAATGAAAGTTGCATATAGGCTGTTTCCATGTTATGGCTTGTGCATTTTTTCCCTAACAAAAGCAGGCACTCTTACTTTTATCAGTTAGTTTTACATAACTTTGTGCACAATAACCAAATGAAAAAAATACCGCACACAGATCCACAGAGCAGAACCAGAACCAGACTCTGTAATCGATCAGCTTAACCCTGTGGTGCATAGTGGTCACTACAGTGGGCACCTATTTAAAAGTTATTTACTCCTAAATTCAATGGTTCATGTGGTGGAAATTCATATTAGCCGGTGTCAGGATATTTTTATTCCTCTTAGAGCCTGAAAAAATGTTTTCAATTTTTTTCCAAACATATAGATATATTTTAAAATGTTTTAGACAAACATTTGAGGGTGAAAAGGCTTATAAACTATAAATTATTCAGTGTTAAAATGGATGAAAGAGAGTTAAAGTGTTTCACAAAGCATTAAAAAGAGATCTTTCATGAAAAAAAAGCCAAAAAAAAAAGCCAAAAAAAAAAAATGAAAAGAGAAAAGTTTATACCAAAAAAATCATATTTACAATAACTTTACACTGTTTTATGTTGAATGCTCAGCTACAAATATTTGGGGAAAAGAATAAATAAATAAAAATAAAAATCGTGCCTGAGTGAGGACCAGATGCTAAACCTAACTGGGAGTTTTTCCGATTCACAACATAGCATCGGCTCCTTTTGCCGCATCTTCCGCGAATGGCACATCACCACTGCCCAACTTTGGTTTGTAGTGGCTACAGAAAAGTACTTAATAGAGTTTTGTGGCTCCAGTGAACTTCGACATGCTCCCTGCTAACTTACCTCCATCTCGGTGCACAGACAAAAGCGCAGCTCTGGTGGTTCGCTGTAATCGGCTCCTTCTTTCATCTGCTTGTTGATAAACTTGCGGTAGGATGCCGGGTCATTTTCAGAAAGGTCATCCAACATGGACCAAAACTGATTAACCTGCTGTAAAACATCTTCTCTCCTGCCAGTGGAGGTCATTTTCAGGTAAACCCACGAGTTTTTTTGAATATTGCACCAGCCTTAAAAAGCAAAGCAACCTAATCTAAGTCAACAAGCTAAAAAAATAGAAGTTGAAAAAAAAGAAGCTAACGTTTGTGAGTTACACTTTTAAATGTAATTCCTCTACAGTGAAACTAATGAATGTTGTTGTCAAAGTTGGCCTCCAAACATTAAAACTTCGAAGCAAGTTCACAGTGAAACGATCAAACACATCATTCCCGTCCCTTGAACCGTCAACTAACGCCAGAAGTAATGTTTTTTGTTGCCATGGAAACTACAAAGGAGGAAATGCTCCACCGCTGCCCCCTGGTGGTAGATGACATAACTGCTGCTCAATTATCACACATCACACAGTTTTTTGAGGCATAAATTATATTCAGTACATGAAAAATATAACGTAAAAATTCAATTAGATGTTCCCAGATTGTCTTTGCGTTTACATGGTGTAACTGACATTTAAGGTAGAACTAAAAATGTAAATGTTTGAATGTCCCCAACAGTGATCAGTGGATGAGTCTGCTTCCTGTGCTCCATTTGTGCTCTTCAGTAATTCTGCAGAAACAAACAGTCGTTATGAGAAATCAGAAAAAGGGAGTAAAGCCTTCAATTTTCCAAAAATGCAGTGCTTGATTAAAAAAATGATTCTGCAGCAGCTTGATTCAGTAGTGTGTCATAGTAGTGTATTATCTTGACATAGTGCTTAATTTACTGACTGATTAATCAGCTTTTAGATTAAAATTAAGCCCATTTTCACCACTCTACATACCTTTTTGGTACTTTGGCTTAGAGTTTCATAATATGTAGATTTAGTGGTAAGTCAGTGCAAGAAGAAAATGAATCAGGAGCCATTATACTAATTGGTTAATGATGTCAGTTTTTATGAAAAAGGTTGTTAATTAGAGGACTTTCTGTCTTCCTTTGTTTTACATACTGCCAAATACAACACCATGATCTCTAAATGGAGGGGGTAAAATCATATAGTGAATAAAAACACATTTTTCATTACATTTCAATCAAAACACCATTTGACAAGTTCTTCATAATGTCTAAAAGGACCGTTTACCTCCATCATGTCGTAGATCCAGCCTAGGAACTCAGCCACTTTAGTGTAAACTCCTGGATGATTTGGTTCAGCACAGCCAGTCCCCCAGCTGACCACCCCCACCAGCCTCCACACACTCTCATCCTGGCAGACCAGAGGACCCCCACTGTCCCCCTGGAGAGGTAAACAGAAACAAACTCACCCAGCTTTCCTTCATTATGCAACACAAACCACATAAGCAGAATGAACTTTAAAACGCCCCTGCTAGGCGCTGTTCAGAATATGCACCTGACCTGACACGCATCCACTTTTCCTTCCGTGTATCCGGCACAAAGCATGCGGGGTGTGATCTCTCCGTTGTACATGCAGGAGCTGTTGCACTTTTTTGTGCTTATAAGTGGAACAGGTGCTTCTTTAAGAGTGTCAGGTGAATGGACTGTGGGGAAAAAAAGGCACATCATTTTCAAAAACAGTTTGAGCAGTCCCTTCTAGATCAGACTTGCAGTAGATGTAAATTTGTTGTAAAGAAGTGCAGAAGTATCTCACCGCCCTCAGGCTGTGTGTATCCCCATCCAGAGATCCAGCACTGTGTACCTCCTGGAAGGTCAGAGTCATACTGAGGCAAGCACACGGGCCTAATTGTATCTAATTACAGCATGAAAAAAAGACTGTGATTAATCCATTATTCTGAAAGGTTGGGACATAATAATTTGGATTTAATAAGGATTTTTATTCAAGTAATTTTTTTTACGGTTTCAAAGCCTTTTCTTCCACACTGGGTTGAGAAACCACATAGAATCCAAATGTGCTATTGTGTTTTTGTCTCTGGACTGTTGGAGCATTTTTCTTCTTGTGAAGGTTTCCTAACAGACTGAAAAGACCTGAAAGAATCCAAATGGAAGCCTTAATAAGAGCCATTGAATTGTCATTGTTGTGGGGAAAGGTGTCAGATAGCTTCAAAGATAGGATGACTGGGGCACCCTTTGAGAAAAGAGATAATGTCATTTTGTGTTTTCGCTCTGCACCCATGAAAGAAATGCACCATTAGGAAAGTAGTTGAACTCCCTCATTTAATTTCATATTCAGATTCAAATAAGTAATCATTACCTAGAGCATGGGACTGTTAGGAATTTTTAAGTGGTCTTGAAAAAGTCTCATATCTAGATATGATAATATGTAGATAATAAGTTGCCTCATTGCGTTTTATCCCGTAAAAAGATGTCTTGAACTAAGAAAAGGGATGTTCAAAGGATATCCAATATCCATTCATCTCTCGAATAAATACACAAGTCACTACAGTTTGTGCGAGTCCTTTGGCCGAAGGAGTCGCTGCAATCCACTCCATGCTGTGCAGTCCCTTTAATCTTAAATAACTTCTGCATTAACTGCCTCCCTTTTGTTTGCGTTCATTTTCACCAAATCCCCCTATATGGCACCTCTTGTGACTCATTTATTCCTCTCCCCTCACCTTGTGACTTGGAGGTAAGAGAATATGTTGAAGAGAAGACCCAGGGTTATTACTTTGACTTTTCTATTACAACCATGACTTTCTCAGAGTCAACTTTAGTTTGGGTCACAAGTCAGTTTTAATCAGGTCCCTCAAGTCTTCCTCGACACCATTTTCTTATGTGAGTGTGAAAGGTTTGACACCAAAATGCTCTTTTCCTCCACAGAGGGAGGGAAGCCTCTGTGTGCTCACTTCTTAATCTCAGTTTAACCTCAGTGTCATAGCCAGCTTTTCTATTCTTTTTTTTATATGGTTATATTTACATTAAATCTAGTTTAAAATTCATACAAAATACATACAATGAGCTTCAAACCTCCATGTTTTGAGATAAGACTTTGTGATGAAAGATTTGTGACAAACACTCTGCTCACATCAAATGAAATAAATGCAAATAGTGGCCTCTTGATCTTTCCTGACACAACTTTCACATTTGTTTTAGAATGAGATCTAGTGCTCATTTGATATTGACCCAGACATTACTCACAGCTCCTAAATGCTTTTATTTTGCTTAAAATATGAATGAAACTTAATATTATCCCACGTTGTAAAGTTAATTCATGCTCCAACTTAAGCTTTACATTTTTAAGTAACTTTTTCCCCCACTATTGTATAAGCCAGCTGAGAGCAGAGAGTTGGGGTAGATATATTTTGCATGGTCATGGTGGGAGCTGAGCCAGCAACCACTGCTTGGCTAACAGCGCCATACAACGTCACAAGTTTTGCAGATTCCTCAGGCCTCTCCCCCCGTCATCTCTTTTCTTTATTCTACCCTTAAGGAAAAATCTACTAGCAAATCTATGAGAGTGTTATCAGATTGACGCATTCAAAGTGCTTTTCAACTGCAAAAACTTTCCCCAGGAACCAGTTTCTAAATTTAGTTCTTGGTAATAAATTTACCTCCACAAAACAACAGTTTATTCCATTTGACCAATTAGAGTCAAGGATGAACATAGCCATGTCAGAAGCTGTCAAAGTCATGATCTTCAAGGTTTTAATAGTCTCCAAAAAGTTGTTAAATGAGCTTTCACCTCAGCTGAAACCCTTCATTTAAACTTCTACTCTGCATTGTTTTTCTAAGGTGATGTGTTTGCAGAGAGAGATTGTGTTTGAAGTGAAGTTTGAGTCCATCTCTCAGTAATCGCTTTAGGCTTTTAAAAGGAGACTTTGTAGTAGTCTGATGATGGCTCGTCTGCCAAAATGCGTCAGAATAAGAAGATTAAATGTGAGCTTGGGTCAAAGTGTTGAATTTTTTAGTGTTTTTAGAGTGCTGCTGTCTCAGATCATATTTTGTATGCAAAGCTCAGAGTGAAGCTCTTGGGGCTGACCTGAGAAATTCAGCGGTGTCTGCAGTTTGATCAGGGCGATGTCATTGTCGTGGCTCCTGTGGTTGTAGTTCTTGTTGTAGATGATCTTTTCCACAGCGTAGCCAGTGTGCTGAGCCATTTTTGCTGAGCTGCGGGTGATGATGCCAGCGTAGACCACCCAGCTGGATACCTGAGGTAGCCTGTAGCTGACATTTCAGATAAGAAAAAAGAGGACAGGGTCAGGTTAGAGAGCTGTCATGTGTCCAGAGTGCTGCAGCTGTTAATGAGTGATAATTCTCCTTTCATGGAGTCTGTCACCCTCGATCTTTAGCTCTGGTCAGGTCAGCTGGCTTACTTGTGCACACAATGGGCGGCTGTGACTACCCATTGACTGGTGATGATGGAGCCCCCACAGGTGTGACGGTTGCTGTAGTACAGGCTGACCTGCCACGGCCACCTGCCCAGCGTGGCCTCCACTCCTCCTATTATCCTGGGCAGCTTTGCTCGTGTCCCACACTCTACACAGAGATTTATTCATAGTGAAAAAAAAGGGGTTGAACTGCTGCAGCCATCAGCATCATTCACTCTGTCTGAAGTATAAAAGATAAGGAACTAGGGCTGGGTGTGAGGTGCAAAGTCAAAGAAAAAGTTAACTTCAATTTGCCCACCAAAACACTGCAAAGCGATAACCTTCCCTGTGATACAGCTCCCCCTAAATGAAAATAAATAGAGAAACTAATGATGCATAATTAATTTGCTGGTTGCCACTATTTTCTCTGCTTCATTATGAGTATGATGTCCTCTGACAAATTGCCTTACCTGAGTTGCCACATATTTTCCAGATTGCTCTTGTGTTCTGAGGTAATTTGTATAAAGCCATTAGTGTAGTTTGGCCCAATATCAGTGAGATTCACTCCTTTATGCTTGGTCAGTCTGCTAAGAGAGAATATTCAAAAAAGGATGGGGGAGAGTATTGAGATAATTCAGACTCATAAAGTGTGAAGAAATATTGCAAATGAGATATTAGCAGATCATAAATAAACCGAGGCCTCAACCTTGGCGAAGCAGGCTAAGATTAAGTGATAAGTTAGCAAGTGGGTGCTCCGGTTTCAATCAATCCAAAGAAGTGAGGTTGTGTGTGAGGCAGTCAGGACCTCAAATAACCCAGTTGCCTGCAGACCAGCGTCCCCAGTGAGGAGTTCCACCGCTCGTAGCACACGGGCAGCCAGGTGGGAAGCTTCCCCAGCTGGATCTCCAGGAGGGAGTTCTCCGGGCTGATTCTGTAAAACACTGAACCTGATTGATTGAAAATCGCTCCAGAGACAAACTCAGTCAACAGTAATGAATGAGCGTCCTCAATGAGAGGCAAATGATTAGGAAAGGGGGAGAAAAAAAGAGCACAAAAATCTATGCTAATGCAGTCAGTGCAAACAGATCATTATGAGTGATGTTTTCATGTGAGTCAATGGGCACATCTCAAGAGTGAACACAAAGGAATAAGGAGCAGCTGCAGAATGGAAATTTTTGACTCTGCTTGACTTGAAATCACTCCAGAGGTGAACCATGACCCAACGTGAAGAATCAGCCTGCAGCTCTACACTGTTTGCTAATTCATGAAACAGAGAAGCAAACATTTAGAGAGGGAGGAGGAAACAGACCTTTCTTGGGGTCAGAGATAGAAATATCCTCTGTCACATTGCAGAAAGGTGTCTCCTTTGTGTCCCCGAGTCCCACTGGACTTTGGGAGTAAGATGGCCTCAGAAGGAATTTCACTGTAGATAAGATTAATTGGATGAGACGTTATGTAGGAAGGAAAAGAAACTCTGTAAACAGAAGCTATTATGCTGTGAACAACAGACCCAAACTCATATGTAATTTGACGAAATGTTAAGAAATATCCATTCATTGCCTGTTTTACATCTTAACCTCTAAGTTTTAAGAAAACTCTTGAATTGAAAATTTCTCTTTTATGTCATTAAAGCTCCTGTGAGGACAATTTTTGTTGAGTGTGGAACAAATGTAGATTAAATCTGATGCCTCTTTGTGACCAATAGATGCAAAAGAATGAAAGAAGCAATAAAAAGACTGATTGTTTTACTCATTATTCTTAATCTTGGTGTAACAGCTGTGGGGTAGGTGTCAGAAAGGATGGTAAGAAGCAGGATTATAAAACAGCATTTTCTCACATTTTCATGAGAAAGATTCACAGTAGTCGAAAAGATGAGTTGTAAAAACAGCAGAATAAAGAAAAGAATCACTCAAATATGAACAAGAAAAAAAGTAAATTTCTCTTTTATCAGCAGAGGGCGTCAAAATCAACACAATCAACACAAATGAAGTTCCTCACAAGAGTTTTAAGGACTTGAAAGATGGATTCAAGTGTATGCAGAATAATAAGCAAAATTAGATATTTTTGGTAACTTTTTACAGTGGAGCGTCAAATCACCAACAAATCAAGTTTACATTGACAATTAAATCAACAATTGTGGTTAAAACTGTGTTAACATAAGCAACAAAATGTCTCAGCAGATGCAAAAGCTAGTTTATATCCCATCTAAAGTTAATCCACCCACCAGTGCTCAATAAATAAATGACAAACCTTATTTATGGATAAATGTTTTTCAAAATAATATTTTCCATCAGTTTTCTCAGTATTTTTTTATGGCAGTGACTTCTAAAATTCTTAAAACTCTCTGTACCCGATGTCAAACTGTTCTCAAAAATCTGTTCAGGGCCTGCTGAACAGCCCAGCACTGACCTAAACATGCAGTCTCCTAAACCCAAGCAGCTCTAACAAGACATTTCTCACATTCATTGTTTCCAGTTCCCAGCTACTGTTGAGCTAATTTAGTGATTCCTTCTCAACACAATGACTCACCTAGAAACCATACACCCACAGCCAAGCCTCCCAGGAGTCCAACTGCACACACGGCTGCCAGCAGCCTCGGCAGCCTGTGAGCTAAAGCAACAATTAAGCCTGAAGTTAAAGCCTTCTGATCCCAGACATGAACTGAGGACGGTTGTTAAATGTCATCTGTTATATATAAAAGACAACGAGACAGAGAGGGAAGGCAGAGGTGGGAATGTTTAGTTTGAACATGAATGATCCTAAAGAGGTTGTAGTTGTTTTCTCATACCAGTATGAGTGATGGCTTTACATATTGCATTAACTTGTATTTGCAAGTCAATGCATCAATCAGGTTTAATAAATAGTTAACCCATCCCTAAATATGGAAAGTTTTCCAACTAATGGAAACCTTTATTATGTTAGAAAAACAAATTATCATGTTAGAGTAGCAAATTACAGGGCAGCGTTTGTCAGTGCTGGAAGAAATATCGACTATTATATTTTCAATATAGATTTCTAAACCTGCTCTAAGAGGGATGCTACCAATCCCCAAGTCCAGTTTGTCTCAGGAAAGAAATCAATCTTATCAAACCATTCCTGCTCTTCTTTTCTGAGCGTTTTCTTTTTCATTTCCCACCGCATGATTTAATATCTGTTGTCATTTTATCTGAAGTTTGATTCCCAGAGGATGGCCATAGCTCACCGTGTGTTGTTGAATGAATCCCTTTAAACCAGCCCTGCACTCCCCTGTTCGCTTCGTCTCCCGCTGCTTTCTCTGATGGAAAAGGATGACTGACGGCTGCCGGGTTTTCAATCACTGATAATGCGTCTCCATCAAGACTCTATAAGAAGGACAGTGAGTTTGCACGTCAGGTACAGCTTGTTCCTGTTTGATAACATCTTAAAAGTTTGCTTACCATGCAAGGGAAGCTACCTGCTGACCATCTGCTTCTCTGAAACACTGCAGCTGTCAGATTAAATTAGGAGCTCTTTATAGAGTATATGAGCCACACTGACCTGCCTGTATGTGGGGAGTCAGAGCTTTAGGTGTGCACAGGTGCCTCTTGTTCGACATATTTTAATTCAAAGGTTGTAACATCTCCTGTTTGTGTTGTCAGAAAAGGATAATCCCTCTGGAGTGTGCATGTGTGTGTTTTTGTGTTTTGGTTGGGCTTACTCTCTCTGAGCAGCAGCTGCTTCTATAAGCAACATATTGAGAGTATTACAGTAATTATAATAAAGCCCTCCATAGATGTGAGACGCAGACTTGGTATTATACAATAGCTGTACAAAAATCCATCAAAATAGATGCCGTACCATCTGCTTGAGTGAGGCTAAACATGTAATTTTGGATTTAGAAGTAGCACAAAATGAACATAGTAGAAATCAATTTAGAAAAGCACACAGCTGCACAGCACAGGTCATACGATAAAAAGGAAGAGAGTCAATGTGACAGACTAACGTGTGAGCATGTTGAGGTGAAAGCAGCAGCTGTTAGAGCTGTGGCACTGAGAGTTAAGGTGACAGGATACACAGTCAGAGGTATCACTGTGTACATTAGATGGATGTAGCAGGGTGTGGTGAATATTTACCATGTTTTCCTTGTGGAAAATCCAGCGACGTCCGTGCTCATCTGTTGGCCCGTGCTGGAGGTAGAGAGGTCTGTCCCGCTCGCCGTGGATGCACCATTTGCCATTTAACAGAATGCAACTCTGGACTTTCCCTTCACAAAGAGACAATGAGGTCAGCTGGGATGCAGAGAATGAAGCTGTTGTTTGTGCAGGGGGGTCACGGGGCCTTTAGAAAGCACGCTGCTGAACCGGGTCTTAGTATCTCCTCCCTGACAACTGATAGGACACTGCGGGTTGCAAGGTAAAAAAAGTTTTTCACCTGTGCCGATAGATTGTTCATTTTTTCTGCTCAAGATGTGTTATTACCTGACAGTTTGTAGCTTCTGAGAAAAGGTCATTATTGCAGATTGTTGAAAAGCCTCACATCACGTCAATCCCGTCATTTGGAATCCAAAGCTATCATCTCTCAACACTCAGGAGCAAAATGAAGCCTGTTCTTTGTGCTGCTGACAGACGAGACTTTCTCCCCTCTGCTTGCTCTTTTAAACAGCTCGCAGTTGGACTGTTCTTTTCCAGCGTCAGGTGTTGTCTTTTTTTATAAATTCAGTGGAAGAGTTGACTTGAGTGCCTTCAGATAGGATTCATTAGCTCTAAAAATAGAAGGATTGATTAACCAGAGAGGACGGAAAAATGCTTTGTGGTGTCTCCAGAAGCTTCTTTTCCAAAAATAAATGACTAAATCAAAGAATTTGGGTGAAAGAACAATGATACAAAGGTTATTTGTGTATGTCTCTGTACCTGTGATGGGGGATTAGCTGAGAGCAGGTGAAGGGAAAAACCTGCCAGGAAGAAAATTCCTCCTCATCTCACTGTCAGGTCCCACTCCAAGAAATGGCCCCTCATCTATTTGGCTCATCTAACAGGTGTCACTGGGAATTATTTAGAAATCAAACATCGAGTAATGAGCGTTGCAGCAGTGGTGGAAATTACATGTGATGGAGCAACAGCTGAATTTTCTATGGGCAGGATTGTGAGGTTAATAATGTTTGACAATATTAGAGTTAGGCTGGGTTGTTCTGCAGCAGAGACAAACAGAGCAGCGAGTCGGACCACGCTGCTTTCACAGGGATTTGGTGTCTCCCTCCTCTGGTGAGATTTGTTTTCTCAGACAGCAGGGTAAACACGGATTAATAATTTCTGCATTTTGTGGGTTTTCTTTGTTAGGAATCATTCGAGGTAGAGGATATTTGGCCAGAATATGCATTAACCTCAATTGAACTGAATGTTGTTTTTAATGGATTTTCCAATAGAGGAAATGAAACTGTTGTTCTGCAGGAGTTTGAAGCTATTTCAGACTTTTCACTTGAGCTTCCACATGTTTTAGATGCATCAAAAAAAAATTCGGCATCAGCAGAAACAGAACAGAAATACATTAATTACAGATAAAAATAGAATATTAAACACTAAATAAATTACAACAATACACAAACTAAGGCTGTTTGGTACGACCTAATTGTCCTTATCCAACATTAAAGCACCTCTGCAGAATTTTTTGATGGTATGAGTTGCATTTCAGTGAGGGCAATCATCCTTGGGTGAATAGCAAGAGCAAAAAAATAACTTGATGTAGATGTATCAGTTTTAGAGGTGCAACGCTGCTGTAGTGGGGCACGTGTCAGACAAAGTGAGTCTTTTATGAGCAACGGATATCAGGGCAAGAATCTTTTAGCATGTACGGCACATAGAAAAGGCTTAGTCCACTGGAGGGCGCCAAAATCAACACACATGGAATATTTTTCACAGGGGCTTTATTTTTTATTTTTATTTTTTTTAATGATCAAATCTTGCTAGTTTAACATCACCAGTGTATCCATTTACACACAACAACATCAAAAAGTAATTCTTTTAAATTTTCATAAAATTGTCTGTTCTTTTTTGGTAGCTCTGACTTAAAAGCTCGCACCAAAAAATATTTTCTGCAGTCTAATTTCAGCAGTTGTTAGTTTGTTAGGCTTGGAACAATACAGTTTTCATTCAGCAGCCCTCGTACTAATACTACTCCAATAACTGATTTGCACTATCCCTTTAGCTAAATAAATGAAAGTCAAATTTTACTTTTGAAATTTGGGGGGATTTTCAAGGACATTTACTTGCTGTCATTTTATGAATTAGAAATAAAATTTAAAAAATGGGGGTAGAATGAAAATAAGTTCAATAATCAGTCTTTATCCAAGTGTTGGGATTTCTCTGATGTACAAGTCGTGAGATGGATTAAATACCAAAATGATATCCTTCGCATTTCAATACAGTTTAACAACCCCACTAACTGCATTGAGGATAAATCTTCAAAAAACAACTTTTGAAAATGTAAGTATTATGGAGGACTTATATGAGAGATGGTCTCTAAATGCTGTGTATAGTCTTATACATATCGTATTTGACTAAATGGTTGAAAACAACTACAAAACTACTGAGGCTACCCCACTACTTCTTAAGCAAAAGCTTGAATCTTAATGAGTGACTAACTCAACTGCATCTGATGTTCTGCATCTAATCAGAAATTCAAATTTCATGAGTGAATCCCCGAAAACGTGACCACAACAATAACAGTCTGTCACCTCGCACAGGGAGACACAGACGTCTCATAGTGGACTACTTTCATTCATTTATTCATGCAGCACAGTCCAGGCTCTGCTGTGAAGAGGCTGGCTGCAGCTCAGTTTGGAGCTGCTTCTATCTCTCTCAGCTCTGAGGGAGAGGCACTCTCACCATTCAGCAATGAGAGATTTGATCAGCTCATCTCTTATCTGAGCTGTGAGTGTGTGTGCCTCTCTCACAGTCCGAGGCTTAAGCATCAGATGCGGTCTCTGAGTCCCTGCTTGGAAACCCTACTGTAGGTCCAAACCGAACACGAGCGAGAGAGAGTTGCTTCTTTTCAAAGCACGTAGAGAGACATTTTTTGTAAAGTCCAACCCACTAAGTCATTTAAATCTGATTCACTCATGTGTGGGCTGTCTTTAGAGTTGTGCTGTTTGATGCTGTTGGTCGTGACCTCTCAGAGGCAGCAATTAAAGCTTGGTCTGCCCACAGCTACAGAGCAGAGAGCAACATGTTAAAGGCTCAGTCCAAGTGCAGCGTTCCCAAAGTCTTTGTTATCTTACATAACACTGCATTAATCATTCATCACTGTGTTCCAAATGTTAGTGTTAAATTTATTCTAAACTCAGGGCTAAGTCAGTGACTCAGAAAAGAAGTCACAGTCTGTAAAAAACAATGTATGATATGTTTCCACATCCTCTAGCAGAAAAAAAGTGATGCCTAAATTCTCCATAAGATATGTGCTGGTTTACCCCCAATTCAGGGTGCGAACGTCAGCGCCGGGATTTTCAGTGCTCACTAATTAACACTGGAAGCGTCTCAGAGCGCCACACAGTGCACTCTTTAGCAGCGGGATACAAGATCATGAGATCACAGGAGAAACACATGTTCCTGCAGGAATTACAATGTGTGTTAGCACTTCCCAAACTTCAGAAGTTTAATTCCCAGATATTTGCTTAAACGTATTTGGGACAAAAAGCTTCATACTAGTTTTCGAGAAGCATTATTACATGATGGATAGTAATAATAAGAATAAGAATAAGAATATATGAACACATACACTTTCTGGTGACTTTGAACCATGGCTGTGTTAGTAAAATTTTAAACAGATCAACAAAGTTGTGACAAAAGTGCTGTGACAAAAATGGACCGATTGCTTGACCTTTGTGAACATCTCTCCCAGGTTTTACACAGCTGTCTGAGTAAGCAGTGAGTATTACAACTTAATCCAGAAGGGTTTATAAATCTGACACTGGGGCCTTTTATCGAAGCTGGAGCCCATTCTAGCCTAAATATGTCAGCATTTTGCTTCTTAAGAGAACACTGTGTTTGTCACTTGCCTCTGTTTACATTGTACCCATTTATTTGCACAGATATCACTGAGGTTGACATTAAGACTGGATAAGTTTTTGCATGTTCTGGAGCTGTAATGAGTATCGTTTTTGAAATTTAAAGTGTACTTATGCTTATTTATTCACCATGAACACTGCTATGAATATTCATCTCAAATAATGTGAACTGGCCCTGTGTGACATACACCATATGGCTCCAAGTGAAATGCTCCTTTTTGCATCTGAGAGCTTAGCTCCTTCTGCCATGAGCAGGAAAATGTTTCAGAAACATATGAAGAGAATTCAGAAGTTAGAAAAGGTTAGTATCTGTGTGTGTGCAGAGCTGCAGCACAATCATGTTGGTGGGAGGTAAAGGCTGATGTTAACTGTCCAGGTCATGATGGAGCATGGGCTCAGGGCTATCTCAACACACAGACACACACACACTTTAATGTCCATGTTGCTGTGTTGGCAGTGAGTGCTTCTCCCCTCAGTGAAGCAGTAAATCCTCTGAGTCCTCCTGCAGTCTGAGCCCAATGTGAGCTGTGGTTATATACTGCCCTCTAGTGGTAATATCCAAGACCTGCTGAGTATAATAATACTGTCAGATCTTGTAAAAAATAAAAAATCACAAGTCAACCCCAGCGTCTCACAATGTAGAGATATTTTCTGAATTATCTAAAATTTTTATTTATATATATTTTTTCTTTAAACTTTGGTTTTATGTAGATGATGATACATTTTGTCTCGTATATTTACTTATGAAAATAAAAGGATCCCTGAATTGAAGATGAAGATGTAATGAAATTGCTTAAGTAAGGTTTGATAAACTTTAGTCTTCCATTACCACAGACGTTGAATTAAATTCCGAAATTTAAAGGTGAAAAATTAAGGACAATTTCACTCACTTTAAACCATCTTCTTATCCTTGATCCAATCTTTCCTCTGAAATTCAACAAGAAAAGAACAATACACTTCTTTTGAAGTAGTTACATGTGCACTTAAAACTTACATCCATTATTATTCATTATTTTATGTATGTATAATGTTTTATTTCAGAATATTTCTATTTTTTTCAATTATACTTCCCATGAGGACCTTCAACTATGAGTTGATGTTGATTCCTTCTGTAGACAAATCAGTTTTGCTGATCCCATCACATTTTTTAAAGATAAGAATCTTGTCTTATTTGATGGTCAAATGTATCACTGTTAAATCATTTTTGTGTCAAAGCTCTATTGACGTATTTAACCATAAAACACTAAACGTATCATATTTGATTACCTTTGATTTCAAAGACCTCTATCTCTTCAATATGATACATAGTTTCCTTAAAAACCTGATAAATAAAAACGAGAATAGTGGCTCAAAACAATAGGAATAAATGTTGTATTTTAGCCTTTTTCAAAATAGTTGTTCTTATGAAATCATCCTCACACTGTTCCTCATGAAAATCATTTTTAAATTTTTAAAAATTTTGGTTGGAATGAAATCTAAATAGTTAATTTATTTACATATGTACATTTTGCATTGAAAGGATGAATATTTGCTAAAGACTTTACTAAAAAAAAAGCTGTCAAAAACCATATAATGTCAAATGTGATACCAAAAAAATATATCAAAAACTGAATAATATAGCAAATTTTTCCTTTTTTAAATTGAGGTGTGGATTTAGTTAAAAAGGTTGATGAAGATCTGAGTTGCAAGGTCTCCTGATGTAACAAAAATGATAATAACAGTGTTTTAAAGTACACCAACATTACACAGTGTGCAGCTTCAATAGTGTAATTCTTCAACAACTATTTTAATTTTTTTGTTTCCAATGACATGCAGCATATCATAGCACAGCACAATACATTTCTGACAGCTCTGAGCATGAGTGCGGCCTTGTCGTGGCTGTTAACAGTATGCAGTGGTGTCTGTATTGGAAGTGGCAGGATGAATAAATAGCTGTCATGTATGTGTTTGTGTCTTGTCTTGTACGGGCTAATGATAGTGAGAGGGTGGGTAAGAGCAGAGCTGCTCCCCAGCAGATGGTGGGTAATGTGGTTTGCTTTAGCTGCCCACCACGCTCCCTCTAATTAAACAGAGGAGATTACATTAACACCGGCTCCCACTCAATCTGCTCCTCCACTGAGCGTGGCTGGGCACGCGGGGTGGGGTGGAGATCGGAGGTGGAGGGGTTAGGAGGTGATTGTCATTTTTTGGCAGAGTCGGAATTACAATTTGTCTCAAGGATTAATTAATTACTTTGTGAGGGAGTGAAAAGGAGAGAGGTTTGGAGAGAAATGTTTCTGACTGAGTAGTTTGAAACATGTACAAGCTGGTGCTATAAATGTCTCTACAACTGCTGCTGACGTCCTGAATGTCTTCAAGCAGAGAAAATCTGAAAGTGAAGCTGCTGGAGCTCTCAGGTTAGAATAAACCTGAGAAATCAGGAATGACAAAAAAATCATGATATCAAATACAAGTAATTACATAATAGTTAAAAAGTACTGAATCTCATGAGGAATTAACAAATATTTGAATCTGTATTTTTATGTTTTCTTAATTTCTTTGTGAATGTCCATTTATGTAATGACTCATTAGTGAAGAAAAAGATCAAGAAGAAGAAAAATGCAAAAACAAGTTAAGACAAACAAAATTACATTGATAAAAGGTATGAGTGTTTATTTTAGTCATTAATTATGTGGAGGCCAAGAGTAGCTAAGTATTTAAGAACTTAGTTTGGCAAGGTTTTTTGGTTTGTCCTTGTGGTGAAGTCATGCGTCCCACATACAGAGGCTGAAGTCATCAGACAGGCAGCTCAGTTTGGATTTCAACCCTGCAGAAAATCTTGTTTGTGCATCTACACGTATCTCCGTTTATACTGATATTTATAATTGTATACTTGAGTTTCCCTTTACTAAATTCTGATGAGAAATAGAATAATTCCTCTCCATAACTAAAGAAGCCCATAAATCTTGTGCAATATTAAAGACAGTCCAATCGTCCCATTCTACTCCCATGATTTTCTAGTTTATTTGGCTTTCATATTTTTTTTAAATTGGGAAAGCAACAAAATCATGGATAAGTAACTGTTTTTAGTTTAATCATAATCAAAATAGGCGTCTCTCCCTCTTAATTTTCGGTCTTTGTTTTCTTTTCTTTTTCCATGTATTTGTCCACAAATCATCAAAGTACCTCTCTTATTTCTCATCGTGTCAAAATTTTGTTTATATGCTGTCAATTCAAAGAAGAGGAGCCGTCATTGACGGGTGAACCTGTGCTCTCACTTTGAAGATGCAGGAAGTAAATTTTCTCTCTTTTTCCATTTTCTTTTTTTTTTACTCTGACCTGAAAATTCAGAAGTTTGAGTCTGGCACCCTCTGTCTTCTGAGGTTCAAAACTTCAATCTGCTTTTGCTTGTTAGTTCTTTTTTTTAGAAATAAAGGGAAAAAAGAGGTAACTCCCAAACACCTTAACGTGTCTGTAGGGTGTGAGCTTTAAGACAAAGGTGTTCTTCTTTTCTTGCGAGATTGATTATAGACATTTCTCAATATTTTAGTGCAAGAAAGACAGAAAAATTGTGTATTCCTTTTTGGTAGGAAGTGGATTTGGCTCAGTTAAAGCAGCAGAGGCCAAAGTGTTCTTTGTACTAATTGTGGGATCGATTCACTGACCTGATGTGACTTGGTGGATGTCCTCCACTCATGCTGTCCTATTAAAAAATCCCTTCTGTTCTTGGGGCATTAATCCTTTTTTATTTTCTGTAGATCATTCTGCGACCCCGAATATAAACTTCTAAGATCCATAGGTTGTAAACCATAATCTAACATTATGTATGAACAGAAAAATGCTCAGGACCTGCTTGAGCTGATCAGTTTACAGTAAAATCCCTGTGGGCTTCAGTAATGTGAAATATTTTTCCTCTAACCTCAGTGTTTACACTGTTGTTCGGTAGCAGCAGTGAGATTGAATGCAGTCATATACTGTAAATTATCACAGACGCAAAACTGTGAGCCTGAACAACAGAGCAATAAAAAACAGGAGAGCTGGATCGTTGCAGAGAGAAAGTGTGAAGCCTGCAGGCTGGAGCTCAGCTGACGGGGTTTAAGTCATATAGCTAGAAAAGAGATTACACAATAAAACATTCACAGTGTACTCAGGGGAAACTTTACGATAAAATCAAAAAGGTAGGAAAGAAAACTAAAGGAACACATTGCACTTGCGTGATAACCTGCTAAATCTCACAGGAATCAGGCTCACATAAAACCCCAACATCAAAGGAATGTATACTCCACGCTGCCAGTACTTGTAATTAAGAGTTTCACTTTCACTGTGCTGGGGAGCGGGGAGCAGAGGCAGACCTGATCCAACTTCTCTCTTTGCTTCTTTTACATCTGGGATAAAACACAGGCCAGCTGTGTCTCTGGCAGAGCGCCATCAGAGGTCACCACAGAGCCCAGAGTGACTCCAGCTGTTTGCACGAAGCCCAGATGACACATAAACTCTATAAACAGCTTAAGACTGTGAAGGTTTGTGGCAGGAGCCAATAAACCATTAAGAGGGATCAGCATTATTGTCTTTGTCCAGATGATGGCGGGGTCTGAGGCAATGCTGTAAAAGTGAAACATGCAGGTTGATTTATGACCACTGAGGCTGAGGAGAGTGGGGACAGAGGAAAAACAATGGACTCCCAAGAGAGAACTAAATAGGTTTTCTGAGGTCCCCCTTTTGGACGAAAACAGACCAAAACTCAGCTGATTTCAAAGAAGGAATCGAAATGATCCATGAACTGTGTCAGCAGATTTCTTTGCTCAGAAAAGTGGAAAGTGAGAGAGAAGAGCAACCATAACCAAAGGAAATAAAGAATTAGTAGTTTATGGATAAATAGCTGAAATAGGACATAAAACATTGAACAAAATAATCAAACACCTATTGATCACATTGGTTGTCCAAAAGATAAGTTTGGAAGTAGCTAATGGGGAATGTTTGAACAAATGCTTCAAGTAGTTAATGGTTTAATGAACTAATCACAGCGATGAAACATTTGTGAAAATAACTAGCTAAAAATAATGGATATAAGTGACAAATAAAGCTTTAAAAAGTATAAGGGGAATTTTATAAACATATGTAAACAACAGGAAAAAATAATACCACCGAAAGCGACAAAGACACGAAAAAGCAAAATAAGAGGATAAATGGAGAGTTGAGTATAGAATGAAAGTTATGTTTAAATGCTGATTTTTTTTTTTTTTTCTATTTATAGTTTTCAGTGATTGCTGAAATGGTTAGTGACACTAGCAACTTTGTACAGTAGATTATTTGTTAATTAATAGAGTTTAGACCATGAAACAAAACAGACTGAAAGGTTGACTAAAATAAATCAATAAAAAGTTTAACGGTAAGCAAAAAAAAACAACACAAAAAAAAAACAAAGATAAATGGCCAGTAGAGGAATAGTGATCAACAAATGGTTGTGAATAGAATTAAAGCAGAGAGATGAGGCAGAGGCAAACCTGGGATAGAAACTTTTTAACAACTGCTTTAGAAAATTACCCTAAAATGACAGTTAAATTGTTCAAATAGTTTGAAGAAGTAATAGTACAGTAAAACACTGTTTCCCATATAGATGTGGCTCACGTCAAAGTGTAGATTTATTAAGGAAGGAAGTGAATGAAGAGCAGATATCCTTTTTTTTATTATTTTGAGACAACTTTTACTCATGTGTTTCTCTGTAGTTACACTTAGCAACTGCCATAACTTTGCCAGCCGGCGTAGAGTCATCAAAGAGAGAGAAAACTATAAGAAAATCGGACTGGACCACTGACACTGAGAAATAGCTTTTAAGAATAACCAGTTTTTTTCACTGATGATCTCATTTAAGTCATGGATTACAAACAGGCAACATATATTTTCAAAATATCTTAGATTAGAGATTAGTGGTTGAAACATTAAACTAAAAATTGAACAGTAGTCATGATAAACATTAAAAAAAAATCACTGGGTAACCAGGTAACCAAAGTAAAAGGCTTCCTGCATTTAGTAAAAATTTCAAAGTGCTGCAGGTAAGTGCATGAAGTGATATTGAAAACATTTGACAGGATTTAAGTCAAGTTAAGAACAAGAGCAGCAAAAGAGCAGTGCAAAGCAGGAATAAAACCAAGTTAAAAGCAGCAACACACGGTTCACAGGCAGGTTAAAGTTTGACATAAACAGGTAAATTCTAAATTTAGGGGACTAAAACAAAGAATCAAGAGCATTTTATTGGTAGTAGACACTGAAAGTTAATAAATATTGTTTAAGCTCTGCAATTTGTCCACAAAAAGTATGGTGTATGAAAATCTGATCTTTTTTATGATTGTAAAATTGATCTTTTTGTTGGTTGCTGATTGATATGAATCAGTTCCATAGAGCCCATTTCTACCGCTGCTGGTTGGTTTCAATGTGTGGAGTCAGTCAGCAGGGGGCTGTGAAAGTACATGTGAGAAGAGGTTGAGAGCCACTGTCAGACAGGGTTTCATTATTGAATGCAGACAGCAGAAACAGGAGGCAAATGAGACAGGATGCATAAAATAGTAACTTGTTTTATTCTTTTTTTAACCATGCCACCGAACACTGACGCATACAGAGTTGTGCCTGAATCCACACTGAGAAAAAACACTTTCACACACTGTGTTACAAAGCTGTAATGAAGAGGGATTTTACTGCACGCATGGCAAGAAGAACAACCCTGATTGGACACCAGGTCGAGCTTTGATCTGGCCCTGAGGTAGACAGACATTGACATAATCTAAACAATGCTAATCACATCGTTCTAGGACACATCAAATAAAAGGACATCTGCATTATCACAACATAGAAAGATCAAAGAAAAAACCCTTTTCAAACAAAAGTGCTCTATTTCTTTTGGTCCATCAAGGAAATCCATTTATAGTGCATGTTCATGTAGAATAGATACAGTGAATGTGTGTTTTCATGGCACTGAGTGTTGTTGGCTACTTAAGGAGGCATTGTTCATGCCCGCAGATGCCAAGATTTGCTATACACACTTTTTTTAATCCAAAGATCTCAGTCCATTGTCACTCTGAAGGGAACAATTTGAAGCAAGTACACGCTTGCCTCAGAGTACCAGCCACTATCACAGTATGTTGCCTCTGGTTGCGATGTTCAGACAAAGTGGATCTACATGGCAGTCTATCTTTAATTAAGGAACAAGAAACAAACACCCAGAAACATCTACCAATAGCACGGACCCATGTACTCAAGCACATCAATGCTCTACTTATAAAAGAGGCACAAGGGAGGGATCTTGATCGAATCAGAGACTTATAAAACACACACATTAAGATGTTTCTCAAATCATATCAAATGTAAACAGATAGTAAATTACTGTAATACAAAAATACAACATGTTTTATTCTATAAGGCCTGTATAGGCTCACATAAGGGAATAACATACAATGACAGTTTGTACATTACAGCTACACTAGAACTGACAATAACCTGCTCATAGTGATTCAATGTCAGAATTTTCTTTTCAGCTTTTGTAAAAAAAAAACTTTTTTTCCGCAGTTTCCTCCTAGAAAATTCTGATTTTGTGATTTTAGAAGACATTTATATATAGTTAATGATACAAAACTACACGTAAAAGCCATGTGGAGGCTGTTTGCTTTTTTTAACACACTGTTTGACCATTTCAATCATGATTTATCCGTTGGAAAAATAAGAGTACAGATGGATGAGTAATTTGCAGTAGGTTAAAACAAACGGTGAAAAGTGAAGAGGTAGAGCTTGCTCTACTAGAAATCCTCCCGAGAGACGCTGACTGTGTGATGAAAACCAGCACATATTTGGTAACAAATAACAACATATAAATAGCAAAACCTCTTACATTGCAGGAGAAATTCAAATTGTAAGCCAGCTACCTTGAAATAATGTCACCCACTGCAAGAAAAGACAAGGCAATTAAAGAGATCAAGCGTATGAGGTCAAAACGTGGCAGCCATTCAAGTAAAACATGCAGGAAGTAAACAACTTCAAAATAAAAATCCAACAGCGAGGGGGGGAAAACGAGAAGTCATGGGATTTCAGGAGAGCAAAGTGTTGTAAAGTTCAGCCTTCATGGAATTATTTTCAACATCTACTGCACAATCATAAAAGCTGACCCATGTTGTCTGCTTTAGCAATCAATCAATCAACCAATCAAAGAGCTGCTGCTACACATACAGGTCAGCAGGCGCAGCCTCTGTGGCTTTAAACTGAACCACAGTGGAACCATTAGAGTTACAGTTTCATTAAACTGTGTGTGAGGAAGGGAGGGTGTGTTTGTGTGCACCAGGGCTGAAAAAAACAAGGTGTTTGGGAACTATTTGTTGATCAATCATGTTAGACATATTTTTGAGTTTCTCTGTTTTATGTCATTGTAAGCTGAATCTCTTTTGGCTAGACTGTTGGTTGGACAAAAATAGTTATTTGAAACTTTCACCTTGACACCAAAATGTGCCTGACATTTTCAGACTGAAGATTCATCACTCAGTAGTAAAAATAATCTAACTGATAATCAAACTGATCATTTTCTGAAGCCCTAGTGTCGACACAAACTTTATTTTCTTTGTTGCATGTCTCCGCTGTCAGGTAAAAACCTTGTATCTCCCTTAACGACAACTTCGACAACATCCAACAATACATTTATTATTTTGTCTTGAAACAGTCTGATATTTTTTACCTATACATTAACATTTGTAATCTCCCAGAATGAAAAATCAGCAACACTGGAGTTACGAGGTTTTCACCGGCAGTGAGAATAATTGTGTCAGACTGTGCACGAGTCCAAGTCCCGCTCAGACGTAACAGACATACAGGTAAGTTTTTTCTATCCTCCAGTCTGCCGGCACGTCTTCAGGTTTGTGGCCCTTCATGTGCTTCTGCATGGCGGCCAGGCTCGGGCAGAAGTCCTGGCAAATGGTGCACTGGTACGGAGATGCTCCGTTGTGAGTGCGCAGGTGCTTGATCATGGCTGAGTAGTCTCTGGACCGTTGGTGACACAGCTTACACTCGAATGGCTTCTCACCTGAAATATTCAACAATGCAGCATTAACCTTGTAGACCTGAAGCCCAAGACGTGCCAGGTGACAGAGGATTCACTTCTAAGACAGTTTACTGTACTCTGTGTACTCTGCGGTGTGTTTGTGCCCGAGGATTAGACTTTTACTGGGCTGCTCTTAGTTTGACATCAGGTTTTTTCACCAACATCCACCTTTAAAGCAACAAGGATTCTGTTTGACCTCAGAAAAGAATACTATCTAGCCACTGCTAACTTAGGCTGATGTATGGAAACATAAGGAGACTGAGATTCAGGTGACTATTGAGAGCAAAGTTGATCGCGACAAGTTAAGTATCTTTTTATCATACATATTTATCCAGCCAGGTTGAGATCGAGATTAAAAATCTTCTTTTCAAAAGAGACGAGCTGGTCAAGCAGTCATCAGAAAAAAAAAATCTAAGTTACAGAATACCACCCTGTATAAGGTGTTAGCCTAAAATACCCCAAATGAACAGTTTACAGTTGACTTCAACAACACTTTTCATGTTTCTGTAACTCTTCACCCAACAGGACGTGCAAACTCCAAAATTAAAATAAATGTTTGATGCTAAAGTATAATTATTGTTTAAATAAATTCTCAAATGTGCAGTCTTACAAAGAAAAAAAAAATAAAGCACATCATTATTTTTTGATTGATACATTGCAGTTATTTACTTGCACTCCTGAGCAGATAATTGTGTTTTAATGGTTGTATGATATTTTTATTTATTCATGACTTTATGAGAATTCCAGTTTTCTGGCTCAGATTTGGGAATTAAAACAAAAATCAGTTTGAAACTCTTCCCTGCTGTTCAAAACAGTAAAGTGAAGGAAAATCTGAACAAAAGAAAGTTTGAACTCAACCTTATATTTTGTCTCTTTGTAAGTAGAAGTTCCTCCCAGAACTTTCTGCCAACTAATGCTTCTGCTTTGTTAAGTTCTCTAGATGTTTCTATGTATGATTCTTGGTGTTTAAAGGTAAAAAGTGAACAGTCCTCAGATGCCTGACAAACACTGTTTCTCACATTTCATTGAGGGCGATAGAAAACAAGTGAAAGATAATTTTTTAAAGATAATACTCACTTATACTATTTCTTTTTTCATTTATTTGTGAAGGCTCATTAGATTGTTTCAAAATAAAAACTGATTTTTAGTGTTACACATTAGTTGCTCAGATTTAAAGGCTCTGTCTGCTCTCTCTCCTCTAAAGCTGCTAAACCATTTACATTTTGTTGTCATGTCTGAATTTCATACACAAAATTTAACTCTTAGGGGTAAAAAAGAAGAAAAACTTGGCAGTTTGACAAATCTTAACATCACAGATTTCAGAAACTTGAGCTTCAAACCAGAAAATTAACTTTTGAAAAAAAAAAAAAATACACAAAGCAATGTGCATCTTGAGAAGTTATATTTATCTTGTTGCCTATAAAGTTGGCATTTAAATGTTTTTTACCTTTTCTTGTGAAGTAAGTTTAATTTGCAATGGTTAATTATGGTTTCATTTTTACTGTGACATGTTTGGAGGAAAAAGATTAATTAATGAAGTCTTAAGAGCATATAAACTTTACATATTAAAGGTAGATCATATGGTCACAATCTTTTCATGAGAGGAATAAGACTTTTATTTTTATCTTGACATTGGTGTATTAATGAAAGTTTGTTGTTGGTATGAATAAATGAAAGGTGAAAATTTAAATATTAAAATAAACTAAATGGTCTGTTTTTTGTGGTGGTGAATATGTTGTTTGGTGAAGTAAAGGGTTAGTTTATTTATGAGGAAAATAAGATTGATTCATTTGTTTTAGTCTTTCAAAAATGATGAAACAGTCCATACACCACCTTTACCATCTTTTCTTATATTTAAAGGTATGATAACAGCCACACAAAGAGCAGGTTTCACCCTGATCTACTTTTTCTCTTTGTGTTTTCATCTGTCTCCTCACCTGTATGTACACGATAGTGTGTTTCGAGCTGGTGTTTGAGGCTGAACCTCTTCCCGCAGCCGTTGCACTCATAAGGCTTCTCTCCTGTGTGGATGCGTTTATGGCCTCTCAGCGTGCCATCGTCTCTGAAACAGCTCCCGCAGAATTCACACTCAAACGGGTGATCGCCTGCAAACAAAGTCGTGTCAAAACAGCGGCCACCAAACCAACACAGCCCGTTACCCTGACGTGGCATTAAAGAGAAAACTTCATGCTTGTCACGACAGGGTTTGGTGCATATGAAGCTGCATAGGTCAAACAGTGACAGAGCCCTCTCTGCACATGCATATCAAGCGGGGAAATAATGTGCTTTCAGACGTCGCTAATGTTATGACACGAGGACACTCCTTTTGGCGGTCTGCTAATAGCTAATAAAAGTCCTCCAGGCATGTGCTGCTCTGTTCTCTATACAGTAGTTAATCTATTTCTCTCCTAGGCTGAGGATTTGACTCATCTCCAATGACCTATGTGCCTCATTATCTCAGTGTCCACAGCAACAGCCAAGTCAGAGGATACATTGCTCTCCTCATTACAGGCCAATTCTCCCCAATCCCCCCACCCCACTGTGGAGCAGATGACATTTACAAAATGTTACTTCCAAGCAGAATGGCATACAAACAAGATACGCTGCCATGGCCAAAACTCCCTTCACTTCTGTCTCTTCACATCAATTATGTATTTCTCCTGTCTAGACATCAAGCCGTCGTGACAGCTGGGAGTGTTATTTAAGGTAAAGGAAGAAAGGGGGACATCTTTTCAGTAAATATCTCTCCGTCTCCCGCGGCTCTAAGACTCACCCTCGGTAGAACACACAGACAAGTCATTTCCATTTGCTTTTCCTTCAATATTTATTTGGGTTTCCTCTATCATTTTGGGTGAACCACACTAGAACTGACAGCCGTGAATTGCAGAAGCCCAAAGGCTGTCTAAGAACCCAAAATATAAACAGGATGAAATTGCCCAAAATATGCACCGGCCATAACGGTACAGTGCTGTCATCAGAGAGGTGAGTCATCTTATAGAGAGGGGAAACGGAGGGTGGGAGAGGATGCATGCAAATTGACTAAAACCTTAAAGCGGTAACCTGAGGAAATTAACCCATATACCAAAATAAATGCAGCATTTCTAAATAGAACATTTCCTCTAATATATGCATGCGTTTAACACCACACGTCTGTTTCATGACAGGAAATAACACCACACACATTGATAACAGCGCCTCCGATTCGTCTCTCTTACCCGTGTGCGAGCGCAAGTGTCTTTTGAGGGTGGTGTGGCTGGGGAAGGGGCGCTCGCAGTGGCTACAGATGTAGCTGTGCATGCCTGCATGGACCTCCATGTGCTGCTGCAGGGCCTTCTGGGTCTGGAAGCGCTTTGCACACAGCAGACAGAACACCGCCATGTCAGTCCCTGGAGAACGCACAAGACACAGACACAGTTATTTCAGTACCATACACAGACAGGGCCTTAAGTGGGGAAACTGGGTCACTTCAACTTTGTGTGAGTCCTCTGAGGGAAAAGCTTCTTTCAAAGAGCAAGTGCCTCTACCTAAACTAACTCCCCTAAAAGCCCAGAGGCACTTTCAACTGTGAGTCTTTATACGTTCTATTTTAAACCATGAAAGTCATTGTTTTCTTTAAGAATTTCCCACACAATGCACAGCATGCCAATCACACAATCAATGGCTCCTTCCTGGTGTGTTAGATGTGTAATTATTCTCTTCATTCCCCATCAGGAGTCAGCTCCAGCCTGTGAAGTCCTCTGTCTGTGTGCTCAAAGAGCGGCTGATAGTAGCTCCACCCTAAATGATGCCTACACTATGCGCTCCGTGCAGAATGTTAAGTAGTGATATCAAGCCATTAAAGGCAGGACTGCAGGAAAAAACACAATCCAGTTTAATCCTGTGTGTGACCTGGCATCTCTTTGGGGCTGCTTTCCTGTTGCACAGAGTGTGGGGAGGAATACAGATAGGGAGACGCTGGCAGGGTAGCTCAAGTCAAAATGGCTCTGTGAAGAAGATCCATTGGCTGTCATACAGTCAACACTTGATCTACAGGCTGTGAACGCCAGCTCTCAAATCTGCTCTGGCATTTACACTGATGTATATTCATATTTGTGGCAAGACAGAGGGACTGGTTAATCAGCGGTATTGGACATAATGTGCTTGTCCTGCAGAGTGAGGCTTTAATGTGAGATTATGAGCTCCTTATTTCTCTGTCTGCTCAGGTTGCAGATCATTTACAATGCTAGCAGGTCCCATTGCTTCTGACTCAGATTCAATCAGACATCTCCAGCGGAGGATCATTAGTAAACAGAGGACTGTGCCAGCACTTCATTGGAATTCAAGTGGGGTTGCTGTGTCGCATTTAAAATGCAGTCTGATGAGGTCCACTAAATCAAATCATTTGTTACTGTTATTGAAGTGCCTTGAGGCAACTGGCAATTAAATTGGAATTAACGCAGGGAAAGGGATACAGCACACTCATACTAAGAGGGAAGAGTGTCAGACACTTGCTTTAGGTTCGATCAAGTTAACAGACAAGCCTGTTCAGAGTGGAGAGAAAGGGAAACAAATGAAGCAAATTCACATTTTCATGGATAAATCAGACACATCCACTGTGTATTGTTTACTAATCCACGTGTCACAATTTGCTCAAACAAAGCCAGACGCTTTTTTTAGCCTTTACATTTCACGGATAAATACAATTTGGCACTGAAGCGTCCTCTTTGAAATTACCGTCCTTTTCTTTTTCTTTTCTGTCCTTTTTATTTTATTTGAGTTTTGAAATGCTCCTGATGCTAACAGAACTGATCATTCTTAATCATTAACAGAAAGAAGACAGGATGAAAGACATTCCCTGATCTTAACAATCCAGCGTGGCAGTGATCCGCTAAAATGAACTGCACCTGTTCAGAGGCTCAGGCCTGTGGACTTTTGCACAAAGGGCACACAATGAGGTCCAGGCCCTCATTGACCAAGCCCATTAGTCATAGGCTCCTTGCGCAACTCCTGCAATCCCTGCCTTTATGCTGTCACCTAATGACCAAAGCCCTTTCTCACCCACAGATCACAATATTTTAGTTGGAGACAAAAGACCCTCCATTCTCAACGCCTCTGCACCCACCTCCTCCCCTTATCCGCTGACCATACAGGAAAGCCTTTCACTGTCTAACCAGCCTCACTCTCTGCCTGACTCATACATAACTAAAGTAGGCTCTCTTTGCTCTGCGCACCAGTGATGTCTGGATAATGATCTTGCTGAAAAAAAAGTGGCTGAAGACATTAAAAAGCACAGATCTCACTCTCTGCATGTTTTCTGATGTGAGGCTTGATCTACTTTAACTAGTTTGTCTGTTGTTGTTCTCTCTGCAGCCAGCAGGGGGAGTTCTTTCTGTTCCAATGTGTCCAGGTTAGTTTAGCTGCAGGCAGAGAATCCTCCACAAACTGAATAACATATTATCCACCTTGTAGATACTTCAAAGCTACTTTAATCATCGTCTCGCCACTCTCTCTTTATTAAGTATGATATATTGTAAATGCTTGTTTTAATGCAGCCTGCGTACTTTGTTCTGTCTGCTCTGAAAGTTTAACATCCTCCCGTCTTTGTGCAGGTAAAGCAGAACTTCCTGACACACTCGCAGACGCTCACAGATGTATATCCTGATCCTTCTGTCACCAACAATACGGAAACTTGAGTAAAGAAATGTGACAAATATTCTGTCACAAGCATCTCACTCTTGATCTCAGGTTGACACACAGTGACAACAGCTCAGGAGTCGTTTTTGGTTTTATTCTGCGCAAGCGATGCTGAAAATAAAAATAACAAATAATATCTTGAAGTGTAAACAAAAAAAAAAGACTTTGGAGCCGAGGAAGTGTTTGTATGCGTTAGTGGTGGCATTTCGCCTCGCTGCGCTCTGTTAACTTTTCAAACAAAAAGGATTTGCAGTTGTAGAGTTTTCCAGTAAGCTTTGGTAATAAGTGCAGAGGAGCTTCTTTATGAGAGAATAAGCCCTAAAGTTGGCTGTCATTGCCCCCTGCTTTCTCACCCTTAACCAGACAATGGGCCTGGGATTTGAGTTTTAAGGCACAGGATGACCCCTGACCCTTGGTCCTCAATGGGGTAAATACCATGTAATCAATGGTATTCCTCAAAGGCTGCAGAGTTGACTGGCCATTGTGTTTGGTGGGAGGGAACCGTAACAGTGGGAATAATGAGTTACTTTCACACACAAGACAGAAAATATGAACACGCACTGCGTGAATGTTATTTCACCCGGTTTAGCTGGTTTTAAGTTTGTTAGCGGCACATCCCTGTCGATTTGATGCACACACTCCTGTGCTTAAACATCCTTTCCCCTTCATACATCTGCCACTTATTCAGCCCGGCTCTGAGGTGGGAGCCAGCCACGCTCTCACGCTGCCTAAGAAACAAAACCATGTGTCTAGGCAACCAGATAGGATCATGGTCCTTGTTGGGGTGAAGTGTTCAAGCTAATCCCTCCATTCACAAATAAGCGCAGCCTGTTTCTTTTCAAGCGCTGGACAAAAGTTTTCCCACCCTGAGAATCTGGGAGTAAACCCACTGCAAATTGAACAAGAGTTTGTATTCAGTGACGACCGCAAATCTGTATAATTTCTTCAGTGTTCATCTTAACATCAGTGTCCAAAGCCCCGCAATTAAAGTGACTTATTAGGAAGTCATTTGTCTTTTTCTTTGGAAACAAAACATTCTGTAGTTCATGAAATTTGTGTCCGAAATTTGATCCTCCAAGCGTTAGCCTGAATAGATATCCTCAAAAGGAGAGGAGAGGATTTCACTTCTTTCAGATTTTACGTCTTGCAATCTTACATCATGGCTGATTACAGTGACGAGCAACATTCTGCAATGTGAAGTCACCATAAACTCTGTCCTCAGGCCGTGCTCAGTACAGTGCGCTCACCGTCTGCTGTCTCACTGATATCCCCGAGTTAAACACACACACTCACAGTCATGCAGGCTACATTATGTGCTGGACCTCACATGACCCTGTGCATTCATGCTACTGTATGTGCTCATGCAGACACGGCTGTGATGTGGCAGCGCTGTGAGAGGAACAAACGCTACAGTACCTTAAACAACCTTGGGCGCTCATCGGTAGACTGCTAATCTACCCGAGAGAGGAACAGGCGACTTAATAATTAATGCAACAAGAGATACGTTGCTCGTGTTTAACCACCATCCAATGGATCGGTTCATTGAGGTCACACACTGTTTCATTTGCCTCAATTCCTGGAATGTTTACAATAATTCCTCTACCTGCTATTATTCACTTTATGCTAAAAAGACAGGGCATCCCAGGGCTTTAAATTCGATGACAGTCAATGCAAATAAATACAGGGGGGGAGCACGGCGTTTGAACAGATCACAGTTCAGTTCAGTTTAGGGCTTGTATGAGTTACAGCTGGGTATGAACAGGAGGGAGCAGAACGTTGATGGAGACACAATTAGGCGAGCGAAAAAGGTCTGCATTAAGAGGCGGCATTTTAAAGCCTTTGCTGTATGTGAAAGGACTACAGGACTGTTTAATTAGCGCTTGGACAGAAGGTAATATTATTCACTTGACGAAGCAGCCTGTAATGTGTGGAAACAGTGCAGCTGCTGTGAGTATACAAAGGCACCAGTCTCACGGCCTTTGCCTCGCAGGCAAGGTGGCAAAGTGGAAGTTCGAAGCCTATGCGGTCAATTTCAGTGCATGTGGTAGATAAGCTACAGTCTTGGGTTTTTCCAAAAATTGAAATCTCGTTGCCCCAGAGCCTAGACTTGCTCTGATGAAACAAACCCCTTTGTTGTGAGAGCGGTTCGGAGACAGATCCATTCTTTTATTTTAGGCTCTGACAAGTAGGTCAGAGGAGACTATGACAGAGCTGTGGTGAGGAGTAAACAGCAGCACATGATGTTGTTTTCCTCTCAGTCCTGGCATCCAGCACCAGCAGCAATCCTCCTGCCCCCAGGAAGTCCTTACATACCCCCTTCCCCTCCCCCTTCCCTTCCCACACTCCACCCCACCCCCAACAACCCCCCTTTGATCTCCAACTTAAGCCACCCACGGCCATTCACCTCTGACATATCAAACTGGCTAAAGAGCCTTTAACTGTAGTTAGTGTTGCCAAATTGCTTTAGAGTACGATCTCCCAAAAGTGGTATTATTTCTCCTCCTGAGGAGGTGGACAGCAGCGCTGCAGCTGCTGAGGTCTGGCAAGTGTTAATCTGCTAAAAGGAAACTCATTTGGCTCACTGGTTATGCCACATGGCAAATTAAAGCCCAGGCTGCCCAGTCGGCACTGAAGCATGGAAAGATCCTGTGTTTTAGGAGGGAAAAAAAAACAGGTTCAATATTTATTCAGAGTAAATCTTTGCAACGAGTTGAGCAATGTCACAATTTCCTCACATTACCCCAAACAGCTGATAAATTACCTGTAGCCTGTAACGATGTGGACTGGGATATGAGTCCGTAAATAAGGTCATGCGTCACAGCAGGCCGAGCTGAGATCACGACAAAATGCGAGAGTGATGCCCTTCTGTACCTCACTGAGGAGACACTGCCAAGCTGAAACCGAGCTCTGGGTGTTTACAAGTCAGAGAGATGAGGGTAGAAACTTCTGGGCATTGTTGACACCCCTCCATGTCCACAGACATTAAGAATTCATACTGTGTGTGCCACCTGGAGTTACAGTTACGTGCCAACGCTCCTGAGAGGGTGATCACCTTTCTCTGACAGTAGCAGAAAAGGTGTCGATTCAGACACTGTCAGACGTATGTAACCTCTGATGACTATACAGGACAGGTTTGACTCTGACGTGTTTTGAACATTACTCACTTCAAGATAAGGAGATCATAACAAACAGTACAACATCATCCCATGGAATGTCTCCAAAGGACATCAGTAATGCCAATAAAATAATTTTAGATCTTCAACTGCTCAAATATCTTCTTGTTCTGTTCCCCTGAAGCTTTGTTGTTGTCAATGTGATTCTTATCTTGCTGTGTGCACATTGTGCAGTCCATGTGGACATCACTTTGTTTCCACTTTCTCTTCCTGAAATCTAAATAACATGGAATATAAGTGAGGATGTTAACAGTTAAAAACATTTAACTTCCTGTGGATCTCTTAAACTCATCATTTAAACAAAGGCTCTTTTGGAAAACTGCTGGTGGTCACATCATGTGGCAGGGATTATGGACACTAAAAATATTATCTAACTCGTTGCTGGTGGTCATGTCTTTGTTTTAATTTGAAGCAGTTACATAAAGAATGTAGTTTCACATTCTCCTTAGGTAAAATTTGAGATAAAAGTTCATACCTTCTCACATATGCTTCAAGCTACTTTTTCTAGTCCTTTGCACTATTTCCTGATCAAGGACTGAAGGAACCCCCCCCCCCAATTGATTCCGCAAAAAAAAAATGAATTAATTAGGTTTCTAGGACCCAGTTTCAAAGTTCCTCCTCAGAATTGGTATTCCCTTAATACAAAAGGAGCTTTGAACGTTTTATATTTTGCAGAAAATGTTTTCAAAATCACCCTTAACTGTGGTCGCTAAGGGCACTTAGAAATGTAGAAAAACACAGACCAATGAATAAAGTCCAGGTTTTATGAAGTGTTAATGTGATGGTGAAGGCACACACTGGTCTTAACTTGGCAAAGTTTAACATTTAAATCTCTGAAAGCATTTCCTGCCAGCAAAGCAGTGCCTTGAGGAGAAGAAGAAACTCCAATTAGACTTTGACTTGCATCGTGTTGTAAATTAACAAAGTCTTGTAGCTTGACTTTCACGTTCACATCAACATATAACACGATGGCGCGAATGCAGACAGAAGAAAAGTCTCTGTACACTTCAGAACTGTTCAGTCTGACAACATGTAATGTTACATTTTGATACGGCTATGATAAATGTTTCGGAACATTAACACTGTCTCACCACATTCTTATCTTAGATACTGTCTCAGCAGAGCTCATCGTAATGACAGATCTGGTTAGTTGGTGATTATAATGATGGGAAAGTTGAACATGTGGGTCACAGGCTTCAAAACCAGTTTTCCAAAACCATCATACTCTTCTGAGCCAAGTTAGTGAAATATTACAAATGTCAAAATTTCCTGATGCAGTCTTTAGACACAAACAGTTGTAAATGATCCATTAAATAGGTGCAAAGTATTGTCAGTGAATTACGGTTTGGGTTTTTATTCTCTTTATGTTTGATGTTGGAATCTGTTTGGGCTTTTATTTTGGAGGCTGTATTTTCTGTATACGGACAGGAACTAGTCACAAAGAGCGGTCAGGCTCATTTGGCAGCCTCTGGTTTAAAAATATGAGGCAATATTGCGGTGCATTATGTGTTCATTGTATGTCCCCTCAGAGCTTTGTACCTCAAGGGTCATAAGAGTGATGTGTAACTGTCAAAGTTGCTAAAAACTAACTTCCCTTTTGAAATTTTTCTGTGATCCCAGTAGAGCCAGCTTCCTCTCATTTGCGTTCTGTTCTTTTTTAGGGGTTTACATACTTTTGTGTTGCTAATGATATATTGTATTTTGGTCCTTAACTTACTTGACGCAATAATTTACCCCTAAGATTTGTGTATTTATCAGGTCTCATATTTATGCTGTAAATATTTCAATTATTGTCTTGGTTATTAGTGATTGAAAAATCAAAGGATGTCTCTCATCAGTTTAAATCGTTTTACTCTCATATAACATGCAGTAAATTGTAAATAACTCCCAGATATTGAAAGTTCCAAGTATTCCAGAAAAGAACCGGTCTGAAGTATTTACTCACAGAACATTTTTTGACTGTTTTAAGGTCAAAATAAGCAAAAACAAAGGTGCAGGTCAAACTATAGGATGCTACACTCATCTTCTTTTTTCTGCTTTAGTCAGAGAAAGAAATTCTGACAGAAGAGAGGCTGTAAGCATTAAATCACTTCAACATTTGACTAATTATGAATGAGCTGGATCAAAATAAGCTTTTAACTTTACTCTATGTTTAGTGAATAAAGCAATCTGGAGACAGAAATTGTAAAAATACCATATTGGGCGTTGGTATGACCTTTCGGTTTAAATAAATGAAGTGCTCTGTAGTTAGCTACGGCCTTCATTTTCAGTTTCATTTTCATGTTCTCCTCATTTCTGTCTATATGTCTGTATATGGTTGGCTCCTTTTTCCATGAATTAAGTCTCCTTAAAAATCACCCTGATACTTATTTTGCACAGGCACTTGTTTCTAATAATACAAGAAGTCTGGGAATGAGGATGTGAATCAATATAAAAGTTCAAAACATCTCAGGCTCCTCAGGCAAATTCCTCCAAACTCCTCAGAGCCCTCGTTCTTAATCACGTGTCAACTAGATGAACCACAGTGTTTGGGTAAAAAATTGATTTATGATGAAGCTGGCTTTCAATTAAAGACATGAGAGTAATAGAAAGAGGTAAATGAAAGCTTTCACTGTTGGAGTTCATAGAAAGAAATGTGTTCATGTTGTTGTGAGTGTGAGGTAAATAACCCCCCAGGTGCTCTCAGGCGGGACGTTGAGAGGATAGTGTGTCTGTGAGCCTGTAACGCTGTAGCTGTAAAGAATGGCAAAGTGGCATGCAGTGGGTTGGGATGCCAAGAGATATTAGTGGGTGATATGTGAGCAGCCCTCCCACCTCCCTGATGATAAATTATGGAGCATCATGACAGGAACAGTTTAACCCAGCCAGCATGACAGGCAAGTTTAGAGCCATGATCACAAGTGCTGTAGTCACGGCTTACCCGACAGCTCGTCGCATGATGTCCAGGTTCAGCTCGATGTGTGTGTGTGAGTGTGTGTGTGTGTGTGTGTATGAGAGAGAGTGTGTATTTATGAGTACCTGTGTGTGTTTGCCTGTGGGCTTCCAGAGCATCCTCAGAGGAGAAAGTTGCTCCACACTGATCACACACCAGCGCCTCTGCAGGAGCTGTGGATGAAATCACATTTCTTAGAAGGTTTCTTCATCAGACAGTGACACGTGTGTTTGTAATTGCAGAGCAAGTCGGTTCATTTAGCGTTTCCTGAGAGCAACACAAGAGAGGAACAAAGGCTCCCTGTTACAAACGTCACCAAAGACCCTTGCTTGACGCACACTTGTGCTTTTCAGGTGTTAACACAAGAAAGCGAATTTGGAGGAAAAAAAAAAAAAACAACGCAGGACAAACAAAAGCACCAGACAGGGTGCAACGGCCCTTCTTCTTGACAAAAAAGAGCCAAGCTGAAGAGTTTTATTTACCGTGCCCTGTTATCAGTCTCTGAACAGTGAGCAGACTGTCTGCCTGAGAGGCCACAGAAGGACTGGGTGTTCTCTCTACAGCAGACGCTTCCCGCCTACGGCACATCCCTTTATCAAAAAAAAAAAAAAAAAAAAACAGTTCAGAGTCGACACCCCAAATCCCATTGCATACACTGTAACTACACCACCCAGTTCACCTCTGGAATGCCCTTGTCTATTGTGACGAGGACATGAAAGAGACAAGTATGCAGACTGCTTGCAGAAATGTTCAATCCTTGTTCTGCACTCACCTCACACCTGCACAGACGGACACATGGGGACAGATACGCACACACGCACACGCGCACACACACAGCTGTTTGGATGTGGGTTGGCTCTCACAGAGATGTAAATCGGTTGCAGATCCATACTGGCCCAGGGCTCATTCACTGATCTATTTTCTGCTCAGCTGGCTTTAAATGAAGTTAAAATGACTCATTAAAACACCCACAAGCTTTGGGAACTCTGAGCGCTCCAGCCTAAATGTGGTCCTCTTTCAACTCTTACGATGCCTCTGTGCGCAGACACTGTGCCACTGTTCCCAGAGCTGCTCACAAATAACAAAAAAAGGCCTCAATCTGTTCATTTCTAAAAACAACAATTTTTGAAAACAAACCGTTACTGTTCGGGAGCAAAAATAAAACTTGGGAGAGAGTTGTCTTATAGAGTAGTAACACCAGAGCAATGTTGTAGATGCTGATGTTGTGTGACGCTGTCCAGTGTGGTGTGTTGTTTTGTGAGAGATTGTGTGATAAGGGAAGAAGAGAACATAGTGCATTGTCTTGTGCAGTCAAAGGCACGGAGTGTGCTCTCATCCATAAACCATCAAACTGTCTCCAGACGCGGCTGCAATCGTCCTCCATCAAAACACTTTGTCTGGCATACCAAAATAAGAGCCAGCATCGAGCTGAATACCAAATCAGCCCATTAGAGCGGTGGAGCACTCGCTCCTTAGCAACCAGCGGGATCTAAGGCTGCTATACCGAAATACACAGTGACAAAGAAATGAGATCCACATCTCTTTTTTGTAGTATTATGGGCTGACACATTGGGATGTGGAGAGTTTATGCAAAAATTCAAATTAGGTTAAAGGTGCAGCTGTTGTGGATGTCAGTGCCAATTGAAAATCACAGCGTGTTGTTGAGGTCTGTGAGTGTTTCAAGACAATACGTATGTTCAGGGTTAATGCAGGAGGTTTAAAGGAGACGATTCAGGTGAAGTTTAAAGAGGCACACTCTCTCTCATCTGTCAGCAGAATGTCATTCCAGAACAATCCTCAAAAAGCAGGCGGAGGGGACAGGGACCTCGCCTTGTCTTTACACAAATTCCATCTGAGCTTTGTGTTTTAGTTTCATTTTTAGTCTCTGATCTGTCTCCCCCGCCCCCTCCTCTCCTCCCTGCCCCCCCCTCCCTCTGCTCCTCTTTCTCTATTTTGGATAAAGTAGCTGGGAGAGCAGTCAGGTCTGATTAAGTCTGCATTTGGGTACAGTGTGTTCCTGGACACACATCTGCGAGCGAGCCATCACACACGCTTCGGAACACTGGCAGAACACCCAGGCCTGCCGGCAGCTGATGATGTCATCACTCAGAAGGGGCAGAGCTGGCGAGCTGCCAGAGTCTCCGAAAAAACACAGAAACGATTCAAACGGAGAGAGAGACTAGAGAGAGACAGAGACGAGAGGAGAGGGGAGGGAGAGGTACACAGACCTAAGCATGGAAAAGAAAGCATGATCCAAGTATTCGGAGCAGCACTAACCAGGGGGAGGAGGGGGAGCAGGGGTCTGTAGTATGAACAGGTGCATTTGAAAGGCCGCACTATCAAGAGGCTTCAGAAGCACTGAATACTCTGAGATGAGTGTGAGAGTTACTAAGTACCTGTGTGAGACAACATGTGCATCCTCAGCCGCATGCTGTCCTGGAAGTGTTTGCCACAGTACTCGCAGCCGTGGCCCTTCTCCTCGTTATGCAGCCTCCTGTGGAAAGACAAACACTAATGTGAGCGTGTTAACACAGACGAGGAACAGAGCGAGAGACGCGCTCGTGATAATAAAAGTATCTCATTTCTTTGCCTTTCTCCCTCTGTAAGGTCTCCCAAACCCAGAAGCATCATTGTCCTCGTAACAAGAGGAGCATGTTTTAATTCAGGCAAGAATCCCTCGCTGAATGCAGCATCATTAGTGTAAGAGGCCCTTGGAGTTGTGAATCACAACGCATGAATGCTAAAAGAACACAGACAATAGGATATCTGGCTAATTTCAGAGTGCAGACATACGCGTGCCTCCACCCGCCAGCACTGCAAGACACAGGGCACACACACACTCACACACGCGTCCTCTCACACACCAATTACATGCACTCATACTCACATCCCCGTGTAACATGCACACACATACACTCCTCCTGTAACCGCAATGAAAGGGAGAAAAGAAGATGATTCGCTGAAGCTGCGCCGAGAGCAAAACCTATCATATCATATCACACACATCCAAGCATGCAAGGCATCTGTACTGTTATCCTTATATCACCCCGCTAACAGCAGAGGAAAACGGCCTCAGAAGAGTCCACAGATAAACACTCAGTGGTCAGGATGAATGAGTCATGTGATGAGATTTAGCACACATGAAGTCCACCGTCACATTAGGAGGAAATGTTATAATTTTGTGGCCTCATTTGATTTTTTGGGTGGGCTGGTCCGACAGATGTGAAGATGTTTTATAGATGTTAATGCACTTGAGCATTCAGAATAACTCAGTATTTCAAAACTTGTTTGCATTTCTTAAAGGTAAAAAATCCAGATCACGGGTTTAAGGTGCAAACTGTGAAATCGTATAAATGTCTGCTTGAATCGAGTATGAAATGTTTGTTGCATCTCCCATAAAGGCCTTGAAAGAGGGAAAAATAAACTTGGTAGAAGAAGGTATAAAAAATAAGCTTCTCTGAAGAAAACAATTGGATTCCAAGTCAATTCATCCTGCACATTTCTGCTAATTGGTATCAGGGCTGAACAATTTGAAAATATAATCTAATTGATCCTTTCCTTATGGTGCGAATGCGATGTATTGTGCTGTTATTTTTTGGTTACACATCTTAAATGTTGTTCAACAAACATATCGTTGGAAATGAACATTAATGACTCTAACTGCTGCACAACAACAACCGATTCCTTTTTTTCAAAATTCATGACTGCTTTTTGCTCATTTCAGCCACCTCTTACTCTTTTTTGCCACTTTTGGACCATTTTTGCCGTCTTCTGACTTTTTTTAAAAGTTTGCTCTCAAGTTTCTTGCCAAATTTTGTTGCTTTTTGCCACCTTAAAGTTATTTTAATCAACTTTTATTGCTGTTTTTGCCACTTGGATTGTTTCTCTTGCAAAGGTGGTTTTTAATAGTTTGGTCAGTCATGGTTGAGTTACATTGGTGTCGAGCATTAAACATGAACTGCATAAAATTGTATCTGGTATTCTGACACATTTGAAGTTAAAGAAATATTGCACTGTCTGCGATAAAGATATTGCAGCAGGCCATATTGCGATTTGATTTGCAATTAATTAACTGGCCCTAATTCTTATCTAACTGGATGTTGCAGTCATCCCTTGTGAATAACCTGATATGCATTTATGTCTGACGCGCTGCAGGACTCTTCTTCAAAATATTCACACCTTTTTTTCAATTTCTTTGCTTTTTTCTTCCATGACAACTTTTATTTCCTGTCATTGAGTCAGTTGTTACTCTTCCAACAATCTTATGAAATGTCACTCTCCAGACCAGGTGTGTGCTCAGTGACCTGCTCACATCCACAGCAACTTCTCCTCAAGCTCTGCCACCAACGCAACTTATCCAACCTGCGGACATCGGCCTGTCTCCACGAGTAAGAAACGCGCATCACTAACTATCCTACAGGATGCTTTGCCGTTTCACCAGGCTGTTTCAGTTCAACTCTGGAGCAGCATGAGGCTGAAATGTCAGCCACAGGCTGAGACAAGGAAGGACTATGATCCTAATCAGGGATTAGCTGCATATCAAGACTTCAGGCTCCCAGATTGTCTTGTTTCTAATGATTGGCGATGAGTCAAACACTGTCAAGCACGCATGATTATTAACATCTGCAGTCAAATTAATGAGACCCGTCACTGAGCTAGTGTGTAACTTTCCGAGTGCAATGACAAATTTAAAGTGACAAGCTCGTAAATAAAGGAGGAATGAAGGAAAAACAACAGAGCGAGTCGTTAAGCAGAAGTTATCCATCATGTATCTGAAGCGTCCAGCCCGGTCCCCGCTGAGAGGCTCCTCTCCGCTGATGCAAAGGAATGCATATCAAATAGCCTGCCAGCACGCCCGTTGTGTGAGGCACACTTCAGCACAAATAATCAAAGAGAATCTAGAAAATAAGGCTTTGTAAATAACAGCTTAATGTGACACCAAGGCCTCTTTATATCAAATCCACCTCAAAGACTCAATTCAAAAACTTCCCAAGACGCCTCAGAGCAGGTGTCCCTGAGAATGCATTTACATATTTGCTGTTGCTCCTTCCAGCGTGTAACTCGTAAAGTATTTTAACAGAGAACCTGAAGCCCAAAAAGTGATCAATTTAGGAGAAATCTGTCAAATGTTGTTGTTGTTTTTTTCCCTGACAGCAAAATCAACGACTGAGCTCACATTCATCAAAGCACACATGCACCACCACATCCCTCACATCTTTTATTAGACGGAGCAGACCTTTGTGGGTGAAAAGGATGCACAGTGAGTGAAGCGGTGTTGTTGTTGTTTGCAAAATGTCACAAAGACTCAACCCTCTCTGGCTCTTTAGGCTTTGACAAGGGATTTTAACATGCTAAACTTAAACGAGACACAAACTTTAATTTTACGTTTTCTTCCATGACTTCATTTTTTATGATTTTCCTAAAATATAGAATTAATTGAGCATGTTTGTTGTGTTGTACCTGTGCTGCTCCATGGCCTGCCTGCTGTGCAGCTGGAGCCCACACTCTCCACAGTACTGCTGGCTTGGAGTCTGGCTCTCGTGCCTCATCCCTGCTGCAAACTGGCCCAGTCTGTTCAGCAGCTCCCTGTGCAGCAGACCCTGGTGCAGCAGGCCGCTGTAGGCCCTCGGGTCCAGCGGCACACCCAAGGATGGGGCCACTGATACAGACACTGGCAGCATCCCCTCCCCTGTGTGATTGGAGGGCACAGAGTAAATGGAGGCCAGATGTTTCTCAGCTAACCCGGGGAAACAGTCCACAGAGTTCCCCACAGCTTGTCTCCCGTCCTCAGGACTTGTGTGCAGCTCTCGGGCGCTGGTGATCACGCTGCCCCTCAGAGGTGTCCCCGGGCCCTCGTCTCTGGGCTGATCTGACACACAGCTCCCCTCCCCGGTGCTGGAGGACCTGCCCTCACAGCCGTTGGCATCATCCACCTGCATGCTCTCGGATTTTATATTTCTGTCAGGATCTAGAGATGCAGAACGGGACTCAGTGCTGCTATGCTGAGGCTGCTGGGAACTCTCCATGTCCACTTCAGCACCCAGCTTAGGGCTTGATTCAGAAGCTGCCTCAGGCTCTGGACCAGGGGAGCTCCTCTCTGTCATGTGGTACAGCGCCAGGTGGTGCAGGGCGGTAGGAGTGGTCCGGGTGGGTCCATCCTGTATGGAATGCTTCTTCGACATCAACATGTGTCTCCAGTGCCGGGCTCGGCTGTGGTCAGCGTGCTCTCCAGAGCTGTGATTCCTCACCGCCACCTCCTCGCTCTCCTCTGCCTGGATGGTCTCGAGCACCTTGAGGCACTGCTCCTCCAGGTACTCGATCTCCAAGATCTCAGCCGCATATAGCAGGTCATCCAAGTCCTCTGCTGTGGCCTGGAGCGAGGCGGTGTAGGCGTACTCCAGGATCTGCTGGAAAGTCTTTGGGGACAGGAAGTCCAGGGCATAGCGCAGACTGCTGCGGTGGAACAAGATCTCGAACATTTTGCTGGTGCATGCCAGGACTGTGCGATGCGCTGGGAACTCCTGTCCATCTACCGTGATTATGACATCACATAGGGTGCCGGTCAGACGCATCTGGTTGGCGCGCTGCAGGAGCGTGCTGGGGTGAGTGGGGTTGTGGAGCTGGAGGACTCCCATGTTTGTCAGACCCGTATCCACTCGGACCTTTGCTGAACCCGCGCATGAGGTGTGGCTGTCCTGCTTTCAGCTGGTTGTAGGTCTGATGTTAGGGAACAGGAGGAGAGGAGAGGGAGAAGAAGGGATCATTAGTGTCTGTCTGACTTGGAATGTTTTGTAAAAGCTGGTTAATTATCCTTCAGTGTACTCATCCATCCATCAGTCAGTGAGTGAAAGGTTTTTCTAAAAGTATCTCAAAATATCATAAATAAAAAATGACAAATTAAATGTATTCTGAGAAAAACATCCCTCTTCTTGATCTCTTCAGGGTTTTATTATTTCATCCTCTCTACATGATTATTTTTTTTAATCAAGACCCAAAGAGAGACAACAGGTCGATAAGCGCAAAGCAACAGTTTCTATTGCAGGTGATTAGTCTGAGGTCTCGTTGAGAGCGGTCACGTCGCTGTAATAACGTCTGCATACTGAGAGGTGACGGTCCAATTTATCAAGCTCCTCACACACACATAGACGCGCACACACAAACACACATCGGTGCCCTCAACAGGTAGGACCTGCTATTAACAAACGCCTTTAAGGACTGATTAGTTCATTTAGGCAGCGCACGTTCATGATTAGACACGTTTACACAATTAAGGCTCTCTCCTGAATATCCTTGAATAAGTTATCAAAGTATCCAAATGGCGAACGCATGAAAATGAAGCGCGAGCATGGCACGCATTCACGTTTTCTCAGTCACATTAAATACCAAAATGACAGAGTGAGTGATGAATATTCTCTGTATGATGATTGGAGCTGTCGGATCACTGGACTGATGCTGTGACAGGCTGCATCCTCAACTAACCGCAACATCAGAGCGCATCAGGTGCACACGCACAATTCCACCTTTATTATCCAAACACATTGCGACAAATTAACCCTCTCCACGCGCCTGTTAACTGTCTGCACTGTGTTTGAGGGAACAGGAGCGTGTTTTGCGCAAATAAAAGACCGAATTTATCCCAAACAGTCTAAAGATCTCCGATAGGGTCCGTGCGTAATCAAGTTTGTGGAATCATGAATCAGGCTGCAGACAAACTTAGCTCCATTTCCACATGACTGCGTTCAAACCAAATGATCCAAAACAGCCAGAAAAGCTGGATTTATCCCAAACATAGATTGTTGAACAAGTCAGACAGAAAAGTAGTTAATCAGAGCAGAATAAGAGGATGAAATAATGAGTGACAAGATTTAAAAGTATCAGCTGTCACAGTTGTTCTTACCGCTGTCTCCTAACGTCCTCCGCTGATTATCCAGGCAACATCATGGTTACACATTTCACAGTACCCGCTCCAAACTCAGTCCTGCTCCAAGTAAGCAAATCATCACCTTGCCGCGACAGTCAAACCAGCAGGGGAAAGACAGCACATCCGGAAATAACTTTCAAAATAAAATCTATTTGTGGATTCAGAGCCACGTGTTGGGAGGGTCTCTAAAGGAGGGGATGGGCTTGGATTACAACTGTGGAGAGTTGAGCTCATGAAGAAATGCTGATTGATGCGATGATGAAGCAGAAATGACCAGTTAATGTATATTTCCTCTACTGGAGAATAAAGGAAGAGAATATTTCTAATTTTGTTGTATTTTAGGGCTGGGCAATTAATCACAAAATACATTGAATCACAATATGGCCAGCTCCAATTCTCTAATAGTAGGCAGTGCAATAATTCTTGTACCTCAAATGTGTCAAATTGACAGATACATTTTTTTTTTTTTTTTTTGCAATCGATGTTTTATGCTCTGCACCAGTGTTACCCAACCAATGAGCCAAATTGTTAAAAACAACCCTGCAATAGCAACAATCTAAGTTGTCAAAAGTGGCAAAAACAACAAGAAGTAGCGTTAAAACTCAGTTTAACAGGGCAAATATTGTGAAAAGCAAGAAAAATTGACAAGAAAATTGGGAGAAAACTTGGAAAATAGTCAGAAAGTAGCAAAAAAATGGTCCAAAAATGGCACACAAAAAAAAGGAGCAAAAGTAACTAGAACGGGCAAAAAGCTTTGGGTTTATGTGGGCACATGTTCTCCGTATATCAACACGAAGAGTCTCAGTTTGTATCTCCTGCCCTTAAGTTAAAAGATAATAACTATTTCTATCTTTGAGTATCTTATATAGTCATTCTACTCATACAACCTGTTGGTAAAAAGGCAAATGAAGAAATATGACTGTGATATGTCATTGAGAAATCAATCATGTCACCTTTTTAATGAAAGACTTAATGGTAATGACTTTATTGAATATAAGGATATTTTCTCTCAACTTAGGAATCTGTAAGTAACAGAACTTCAACTTTCAGGGAATGAAGTGACTCAAGTCCTCCATGTTGCTGCAACACTTAAGATTGTATCTAACATGTAGGACTAATCATTCTGTCATCAGTGTAGATGCAGTGTTTTGGTTGAGCTAATAACTTCAATACTGCCAAGATTAGAACAAACTTTATGGTTTAGCTTGATTAAATTCATTAAAGATAAAAATCGATTGTTAAAGTGTAAAGGAATAGCCCAGAATTTCAGAAAATCTTAGTTTTAGGAATGTGGTTTTGTAAGAAGAGCAAGTATTCTAATAAAATAGAAATCAAAAGCTGTATTTTAGGGCAACATT